>CM040129.1:23329375-23929375 GCA_022559845.1 Amorphophallus konjac
TCGGACCTCCGTGGATGAGTACCCGCTTAACACCCCCAAATCATCCCGGGTCCGAGGGAGGCGTTGCCAAAATTCCATCAGGAATGTAACTGATAAAAGAAATAAAGGATCAAATAATTTTAACCTTAAAGACAAAGATGAATGAATAAAATGAATGAACTAAGTGGCAAATGAACTATCAGGAGTTGTTGCAATGAACAAATTCTAGAACTAGTCAAAATAGATTTCGGGTATGACAAAAGGTTAAATAAAAAGCCGTGCAGAATGAATTAAGAGCAAGGCCTAAGGCTTTGTGCAGCAGAGAGTCAACCCTACGAGTCGACTCCTCTTATGCCCGGTTCTGTTCGAGCATTCCTATGCAGAAATCTGCACGAGTCGACTCCAAGAGTCGACTCTTGCTAACTCAGCCTGCCAACCCCAACCGCATACACTTTGTATGAATAAAACATATATCCTACATGCATTAATACATTATACATGCATAAAGTCTGTCCAAAATTCTCTGTTGATGTCCTCATGAATAGAAACAAAGGATTATTTCCTCCCTTCACTGTGAATCTGAGCACACTACATGTCTTGCGAGCATACGGGTCTCGCATCTAGCATGAGCATCATGGACAAAATCTCGTACATACATCTGGCTGCATATATACTTCTGCTAGTCTCTCATAAATAAAAGGGATTCCCTGCATTCTCTAAAAGTTTGAACATACCTGGCATGCATAAAAGTCTGCATACAAAGATAGCCTGTTGGTCTCTCATGAGCAGAAATAAAAAAAAGGGAAGACTCCCAACATTGGCCGCCAATCTGAGCGCGACATGCATATCCTACTGTATGCACCTTAGGACTTGAACCCCCCCTTTATTATTGCAAACCAAACCCACATGCATATTGCATTCTATGTGTGCTACTCTTTCGTGGTATATGAAATGGTGAGTCGTGAAAAGTTGGATCATGTCCAGTCGGAAGCGGTCACTATGCGTGAGTGAAATACTCCGCCTCGTATCAGGAATCACCTGTTGTGCCCCTGATTTTGATGATGTCTGACTATGACTTGGTGAGTCTAATATGCATTTGATGATGGTAACTATGAGTCATTATGAGTCACCTCTCAAAAGAACTCAATCATGATTCATCAAAACATCTCCCCCTTTGCCATCAGCATAGAGGAAATAGTTTGATACCAAATACAAAAGCAGTAGATGAGCATAGATAATAATTTGAGCAGCTGACAAAAGGACTGATACCAGTTGATAACTTCAATATGGTGTATGTATCAGACATTAAAAGAGGCTATACAGTAGAGCAATTGGGAATGCAGCAGATCTGGAAAGCAACATAGTCCATAGCATGAGAGCCAGATTCAAAATTTTCCAAGATCAGATCAGGCAGGTATATGCAAAGAATTTGGACATAGCCAGGGGATAAATGGAAGATGTAGTCTGAGATCAGTTCGGCAGCCATTGAGCATATTTAGTTTTTAGGTTTTCTGGTTTTCAGATTTTTAGCATTTTCTATGCACTGCATGGAGGTAGGAAATGCAGTCTAACTACATGCATGAGGAAGGCAGGTACCAATTGCAGAAATTCACTTAACGAAAGTCTCCACATGACAATGACTTCACATTATCTCCTCCTGTGAGACCATTAAAAGTTTGAATAGATATGCAAGAAGGAGATGACCAAGATGTGGAAATCATGTATTCTAGAACTGGAGCTGAAGCAAAGAATTGCAGTCGAGAGAAGTTGAGCAGCTCATGAAGAATGAGGCATTAAACAAGGCTCACACATCAGGGATTTTTATTTGAAGAATTAACATTCTCCTTTTAGAGCAGCATTATTCATGACCATTATATACAGTAATGGTTCAAAGTTTATAAGCCCGAAATCTAAGTGTAAGAGCCCTGAAAATATGTTCTAATATATTTAATAGAGCTAAAACAGATCTTTCAAGTTACAGTCCTTGCCCCCATTCCTTTTCATCTTACTTGGTGAATTCAAGAGGCACCCTTAGAAAGAATTTTAACTAGTATTGAGGATAAACATCTTAAGGTGCATAACTCCTTTTAGGGTTAGCCTTTTGAAATTCCTTTTTTTTAAATAGATTTTTTTTCATTTTGCACAATTTTCAAGAACAGTCAGATGGAGTTTGCTCCTTTGGCATGAGGAGACACATTGATTAGATGCCAGACTCCTCAGTTACTCAGAATTTTACTCATCATCTTGTCTCATTTATGAACAGAGGTGGCTTGTCATACCATGACACACTCCTCGTCACTTCTTGGATGAAGGGGCACAGTTTCTCAATGAGCTTCAGCCATTGCTATGCCTTTTATCTTTATTTCTCTCTGTGATCTTTAAACAGAGTGAACTAGACCTTTACTTCATGACACAATTCCCATCACTTCTTTGGTGAAGAGTCTATGTTTACTTAGTCAGTCACAGTCATTACTCTGCAGATTCATCTTTTAATCTTCTTAGGCGATTTTCCTTAAAATTCATCATACCATTTTCAATGTTTAAAAATAATAATTAGTGTAAAGTTCTTTAACCAGGGTAACCTCAATACTCTCAATTTTCTAATTCTAGGAAGAGGTGAGGTCACATTTCTTTATATCTGTTTTAAGTCTCTTCCATACACTAAGATGGTCATTTTCAAGGCCCTTAAACCTAGATTTAAGGTTTATACACTCTAAACCATTAAGTGATTTGGGGTTGGTCTGATATATCAGCAAGGAGCTCTAAGAAAAAAACATTAAGTTTAAGCTCCCCCTGAGTGTATGACCTTATTCAGATTAGCACAAGAAAAGTCCTCCTCAGGAAATGATTTTCAATAGATGTTGTTCAAGAGGGTGATACACATTATGCACAGGAGGAAGGAATGATCACAGTTCAAGTTAGATGGAAAAGAACTGAAGAAATGAACATGTACATCAAAATTGACCTTCTACGTTGATGCATGAAGAACATGGAGTCAACGCACACTTCTCACACAGAAGAATCATCAATAGAATTCACTTTATTGATGTTTGAAACAACACATTTGCATTCTAAAGAAATAATGTAGAAGTTTAAACATACTTACTTCCCCTACATGTATGCATCAAGTTCAAATGATCTTTATAGGATTTTCAGTAAAAATGACATGCATTGAATTCAGACATGGCAAATGCATGTATATAGATCAAATCTGTACTGACTCCCCCTCAATCTGGCCATTCATTTTAATAAGCTTAGAAACCTTTTGACTCACACTGAAATGGCTTATGTCTAAATGCACAAGTGACTTCTGGTACTTGGCGGAGGTGGTCCTCTATGCATAGTGATAGTTTCTAGACAGGCTTGGCCTGCCCTTCCACATATGACTATTTAATATACCAGCAAGTCGTGCACCAAAATGCATGTGACAATGCATGACTGAGCAGATGAACGTATGAGATTCTAAATGATGTGGCCTAGAAGAAAATGAATAATTGACCTTTGGTACCTGGCGGAGGATTTTCCTCATGCATAATGACAACTTTGAGACAGACTTGGTCTGTCCTTCTACATGCTAGCATTAGATATATTAGAGGATCATGATATGATTATGCACTGAAGGGATCAGAAACGACTACAATGATGACTCCCCCTCAAATTACATGCATTGTGACATATAAAGTGCAATGAAAATTTATTTTCATGCATGCAGGCCCTAGACACATTCATTCAAACAACAATATTCCACAATCTGAATCATTTTTCCAAAAGAGAGTCTCAGATGCTATTGTCATCAAAACAAAATTTGTTCTACAAGAAGTGAGAAGGATAGCACCTGAGTTCTTTGCACGGAAGTTTTTCATTTTATCCTTGAAGAAATCCATAACTTCTAGCATGGCCCGTGTACCTTGACTTCTTGATTGAGAGATGGCTTCATGCTCCTCATTTTCAAGGCACACCTGCAAGGTTGTCTTTCTTATTGCACTCTTAGTTCACAATTTTTCACAAGGTCAATCAGCTCAGATTCTCCCAGTCATGGAATGAGAGTGAAGAACATATGATTAGGCATTCCAGATAGGCTTTAAGAGCAAAGGAGTGCAATCGTCCCATTGAGAGACATAGACAGCAAAGAACAAGTGGAGCTGTTAATTACGAGCTGATGACTTGACCTGGTCTAATCAGTGAGTCGACTCAGCTTGGTTTGCCATAACACAAGATTTGATCATATTGAGCTGATGGGTCAACACATCCAGATCAGTGGGTCAACGCACATGCATCAGCCAGAAAGATTTTTGAAATAGAATTCCTGAACAAGATCACATTTATTACAATTTGCAACAACATTAAAACATGCAACTTGAATGTAGAACTTTTAGACATATTAACTCCCCCAAAATGTATGCATGAATTTCAAATATTCTTTTTGGGTTTTTAGACACTGATGTTATGCAGTTGATTCTGAAAGGGAACATGCATATGGGCAAACCTATCTATGTGCATGAGCATTTAAATACTCAATGAAGTTTTAACAGATAAGTATGCATCTTATGACTTGTATGAACAATTGACTCATGGTATCAGGTGGAGGCACATTCTCTCGCATGGTGATAGCTCTTAGATAGGCTAGACCTGTCCTTCTTCTTGTCACCATTTGATATACCATGAAGTCATGACATGCAAACACACTTGGGAGGATGCAACACAAAAGGCATACCTAAAAAATATGCACACACAGACATCAATATGAATCTTGCAAACATGAGTGCAACATGCAGATTTCATTCTTAATATGCATTACATGGATGAGTATGCTGAGCATGCTAATGTTTAAATGCAAGTTACAATCTATACCTGGAATGCAATATGGATGAGTGAAATTTCAGAAATGCAAGGTACATGAATTTATTGCTATCTCTCCCTTTGAATGAATAGGCGATATTTCAAACTGGAATAGGAGATACAATACAAGTCTGAACCACACTGAACACAGATTACAAATCAATTTCTTGAAGTGGGCTGAAATATAAGCATTATCTTGCAAGCTCACTGCCACCTCCCCCGAGAAGATGCATTTAAGGACATCATCAATCAATCAAGATAAATGAGTTTCTTACAATTTTCTCCCATAACAAGAAGAATCATTAATATCCAAATTTTAGCAGGAGGGGAGTTATAAAATAGGAACAAGCCCACAAGTATATTCTTAACGAAATGCTCATCTTTGAGCATGAGTTTCATCCACAATCAAACCATTCTCAAAAACATAATTTGTAAAGCATTTATACATCATTTGAACTTTACAATAAATTATAGTCTCTCCCATGATCAAAAAGTAGGGAGGCCAGTGCATGCCGTTTGATTAACAAAGATGTGACATGAAAAATAGTATGGGAGAAATAAAGAATGATTGGGACATAAAACAATTCTAGCTTCTTCATATAAACAGATGTATCAAGGATCACTGAGGGCAAACAAGTATCAAAATTAATATTGATGCATTTCAGGTTAACTTGCAGTGAGCATATTTTCAGATCTGAAGATAAAATAGTTTCCCTCATGAGCCAGACTTCTAATTTTACTGAGATCCGGTACTAGGCGGAGAACTTAGATCTGAAGATCACCTCACGCATAGTGAGAGCTCCAAGCAGACTTAGTCTGCCTTTCTACTGATCACTATTTGATATACCAGATCATCAGATCCTTTCCAAGTCATAGTCCATCAAATAAATTTTCAATTAAAGCAGAATGTAAATCTCAGTTTAATCAAGACTAGCTATGGACAAAAGAATTCTCAAATGTAGACATAGTTGAGACTCATCTGAAGAATTAAACCATGAGAAAGGCACAAATCACAACTAAAAAAAAGGTTCATTATCATACAGTGCCTTGAGCAGCTCAAAGAGTTAACAACTTTGCACATTTAGCCAAACCAGGCGGCCTACTTAAAAACACTTAAATACAGATAAAAAAATTCATTGAAAATTGTTCAGCAACAGGAATCAAAATTGGTTGCACTAGGATCACCTCTGAAGATCGTTGGATCTTAGGTACACAGAGCTTAGCTCTGATACTAATTGTTGGGTCCCTTCCTTGGGTGCAACCGGATCTAGAGGGGGGAGGGTGAATAGATCCCTTAAAAAATATGCACCCTTTTAAAGTTTGAAAACAAATAACCATACAAATGATGAGCCATTAAAACTATGGACCTAATATTACAAAGTCTCAGAAGAGTCATGCAGTGGAGTAATGTCAAACACCTAAGATCAACATGCGTAGATTCAGATTATTCGAGTGCTTTCTTCGGTGTGTGTGTGAGCCTTTGTTCAAACAACAAGTTAGCTTGTAATCAGTGAATAGCTCATAGTATGTGCAATGTTCGACCATGACAATGAAAGTGAAACAAAAACTATAAGTCCCTATGAAGTGGAGATAGAAGAACGGAAAACAATCACACAAGAACACACCACTGCACAAGAGGATTTTTAAGGTGGTTCGGTTGCAAACCCACAACCTACGTCCACCCCTCACCAAACCGGTGAGGCTTCACTACATGAGGACGAATCCTCACGAGGACGAAGTTCTCCACACACACGGGGATGAATCCCTACACACACGAGGAGCAACCTTCTCATGAGGACAAAGTCCTCATGCTGCAAAACTGAAGCACACGGGGACAAGTCCCACGGGGACGAACCCCCCCCACACACACATACACAAAAACAAAGAAGAAAACCACGCTACAAGTGCAGCAAAAATACGGGGACAACTCCCTACAAACACACGGCTGTACACCAGCCAAAACCACCTCCGGTCTCTAACCAGAGTACCGAAAAATATGCTGTAACCATAGCACCACATGCAAGGATATGATGATAAAAAAACAAAGAAAAGAAAAGAGCTTCAACACAAAGCATAATGTAGCTTCCAAGGAAGCACTTGACTATTTTTTTGATGCTCTGGACATTCCTCTTCTTCTTCCTTCTTGCTCACTACAATCTGCTCACTGCTCTCTCTATCTTCTTTTTCTTCTTAGATCTTTCTCATGAAGCTCAGGGCTGCTCACTCTCTTTTCTTCCTCTCTTCCCTCTTTTTCTATTTCTCGTTTGTTGGGATGAGCTGAGATGATTTCTCACTCAGTGCACTTGCTCGGCCAACCTTTCTTAGATGGCAAAGGCTTCAAATTTATAGAAGGAGGTTTGGATTTGCACCTTTGATCTTGGAGGAAGCCATCTGGGTTGTCTAGGTCCTTAGAGCACCCAAGACCCTAGGTACTAGGTTCTTGGTTGTTGGACTTGGGTCTTGAGCTTTGGGGCGTCAAGCTTTTTCTCTTGGAATGGAGGTTGAAGGGAAATTTGTTTTCCCGCCTTGGAGTGATTTTGCATATCATGGTACATGCTGTGGAGGCTTCCCATTGGCTTGGAGTCTTCTAAACCATTATTTATTTGGTCAGAATAAAAATAGAATTCTTTGACCAAATACCTTTTTCCCTGGTGGTCTATGATTGGTCTAGCATATAGCAGAGTAGGGGCACAGACTTTTTTAGATCTGATCTTCTGCCAGGTTCTTCCACAGACTGCAATTTGATTGGCTCATGGGAAAAGGTATGGTACCATGAAAAGCTGACCTTTCCCAAATCTGATGCTTGACAGATCTACCCCCCAAAAGTGATGCGGGACGGACACGAGATTCGACTCCAATTGGATATGCGACCCTTGGACTCTAAGCAAGCTCGCGATCGTCCCTATGAGGGAAGCGTACGGACGTGCACGGTTGAGAAAACGACAGTGAGCTAAGGTGGTCAACTAACAATTTCGTGAACGGATCGGGTCACAGGACGGGTTCACTCTCTCGCTCGCAGCGGTGAATAACAATATATAGCAAGCTAATTACCCTATCATGCTTCTAGCAGCGGCATATGAAATATATACGAAATAAAGCAAATGCCGAGTAAAGGAGCGAACACGATACCTCCACGGGTCGGGTGTGGGGAAGACGATCCCGACCGATCTCGTACTCCCGAAACAGTAAATAATTAAATTACAGCAATGAATATCACTGCCCACTCCACGCAGGGAGGTAAAGGGCTACACAGTGGGACCCGGGAGTAGCAGGTTCGGGTTGACGGGTAGCGATTTGTGTAGCTTCGGCGGCACGCGTACTCACGAACGTGGGGCCCACGTGTTGGTCAGTGGGGCCGAGTGGGCCGGGAAGGGTACCACTGCGTCAGAGGCTCCTGGAGGGGTGATCCATGGGAAGGCAACTCGCTGGTTCGCCTTGTGGAAGGTGAGGCGGCCGGCCCGAGAGCGGTTGTGTTTGTTGCCCACGAGCTGTCGTTTCTGTTTCTACAGCGTGTGATCCGGTGAGAATGGCCGCTGTGACCAACTTCGATGTCAGATCGATGCAAGACTAGTGGCGTTGGAAAGCTCTCTCCGAGAGCTACTATCCTAGGCTGGAAAAAAAATTTAGAACGCCTCTGATATGGCCTTTGCAGAATTTTCCATGTGCTGGTTCACAGATCTGGATCTGGCTGGACAGAACTGAGTTTTCCTGAGAGTTGGCGTTGACCACGACTCAAACATTGGATCCAGGTGTTAAGTTCTTCATGAAAGTTGTAGAGGGGAAACAAGAAAGACGGGGGGAATTTTTATTTGACGTTTGGTGGAGGTTTTGATTTGATGGGGATTTTATAGTGGCTGGGGGTCGGGTATGGAAAGCTGTGGACAGACAGGAAATTGGGGTTTGCAAGATTTTTTAGGGAAAGTAAAAAACTTCTAAATTCGTAAATAAATTCTGAGTGATGGACTTTGATGGGAAGAACCTTCAGTTAAAATTTCAGCTAAAAAAGTAGTTAAGAGGGGCTAAGGTGGCGTGAGGTGGCTGGCTAGAACTGAGATATGCACATAAGGCAGAATCACAGGGTGGAAAGATGAAAATGGTAAAAATAGATTAAAAAGGATTTCTGGGTGGGGTTTTTTGGTGAAGGTTGGAGTTGACATGGGGAATCTACCCTTAAAATCTCAGCTCCAAAAGATTTGGGAGTTGGGAGATAAAATTCTTGGAGTGAGCCTCTATCCAGTAGAACAGCAGTCTAGACAGCACCTCGGAAGTTGCTTCGCGGTGGCTCGATGGTGGCACGAACGGCGGCGGCGGCGGAAGAGATAGAATCCAGAGGGGGAGGGGATGAGATAGAAGGGTTCTACACCCTGGAGATTGGAGAAGGAAGAGGGAAACCAGAGAGAGAGAGGGGATGGCGCAGCTTGCTCTTGGGCATTCACAATATTTTCTTCTCATTAATTCACACAAAATAGAAATTACATAAGATATATAGTTCCACTTTAATGACTTAAATGACCCCAGATCTAGGGTTATGGGAGGGGCATACAAGAGAGTGGAAATATTATCCACACATGGTCAAAAAAAACACAATATTAAATTAATATTCAAGGGGAGTTCGCCCCCCTCCTTAAGAGGACAATTTGGAATTGTTCTCTTTATTTAATTCATGGTCCAAGTCCACATTTGGACCATGGACCAGCCCCCATGGGCCCTGGAATCCATGTGGACCAATAAGAGGGAGAGAGGGGACCCCTGCAGGGCCTTCGTGACCTTTTGCAAAGAAACCCAATGGCCTTTTGCAAATAAACCCACTAAGACTTACAATTGTGTATCCATATAACACAAGGGTATACATACAAACATAAAAGAACATAAATGCAAACAAAATGTAAGCCGTCTTGCTTTGATGTCCCCATCAATTCTCCCCGGGTGGGAAGAACTCGACCCCGTCGAGTAAAGGGGGTGACTGCTCGAGAAGCTCCGGCGGATCCGTCACCGTACCAAGTTACGCGGGTACGCTCCACTCCAAGTGATCGTCACCTGCTCATTCTGTATATACTCGATATGCGCATGCTACTATGGGAACGAGGCTAGTGGTGGAACACTCCAGGGTGGGGTCACTCTCAAGGGGAGGAGGCGGCTCGAAAACTCACTAGGAATCACCGCTGGGTCCCTGTAGGTGACTAGATCCGGGGCATAGATGTAGAACTGATCTCATACTCCATACTCCTCTAGAAAGTCCACTTGCCTCTCACTCATAAGGGACTTACATCTACGAGCTTGCACAAGACGCATGCAGACTCACCATGTACTAACACACGTATGCAAACCACACAAACAAACCACACAAAACAAACCACACAAAGAAGAGACAAAACTGACTCATGCATGACCCTAGACTTAAGGTGGTGACATCAACCCCACTAGGTGACCATCACCCGAGTGCCGCATCCTGAGCGTCGGTAGGCTCCTCCAGACCTTCTTCATAGTACTCATCAGCTAGTTCCAGCTCGGCCTCGTAGCTGACAGATACAAGCCCAGAAGGCGAGGCTTCTCCTACCCCTAGGGCTAGAGTGGCACGAGCGGGACATTGGTTGGCAAAGTGGCCAAACCCATGACAGTGGAAACACTATAGCCGTGACCTACTGGACTCTCCGATAAGAGGGCCCTTACCCTTATCCTCCCGACGAGCAGGGGGTGTAGACAATATGGGTGGAGGTGTAGGTGTCGTGGGCAACTGGGGTGGGGGTGCCGGTGCCAGTGGACGGGCAATGGGTGCCGGGGGGCGGGCAACGGGTGCCGGTGGTTGGGATGAAGGTAGATCCTGGGGTGGGGGAGGGCGAGGCCTTGGAGCGAAATGCTCTTGACGAGCGGGCTCCTGAGATCAAGCCATGGGGGCCCGCAGATGTGGGCCTAAAGAGTGACGGGGCTCGGTACTACGAAGAGGGGTGGGACCCGGCCGATGGCTAGACTCGAACTCTCCCTCAAATTGCTCCAACTCAAGAGCAACCAGATATGCCTCTTCCAACGTCTTGGTATTGCGGCGGAAAAGCTCATACTAGTAGTGTGACCGCAAACCACGTCGAAAGCGGGAAACGGGCATGGTGCTCTCCTCCGTGACTCCACATCGCAGAAAGTACTCATCAAATTCAGCGATGTACTCGGAGACGAACCGGTCTCCCTGGCTGAGACTCTGCCACCTATCGATGAGTCGCTGGCGGTATGTGGCAGGAAGATACTTTTGCCGAAGCTTGAACTTCATTTCACCCCATGTCTCAACCTGGGGCTCTAGCTGCTGAAATAACAGTCTCTCTACATTCTTCCAATATGTTTGCGCCTGTCCCATTAGCTTCATGGTAGCGAATCGGACTCTTCGACGCTCCGACATTACGTACCAGTCGAAGTATCGATCCATGCCGGACTCCCAATCTAGATAGATTTTCAGGTCCAAAGACCCATAAAAAATGGGAGGGTCCGCTCGTACGATCTTAAGGACCCTATCATCCTCGCCATCCCTCTGTGGCTGGAGGCCACGACGGCGTTGACCATACTTCTCATAGGCGTTATCGGACCCATAGTCCTCAAGACCAAGGTCACAGAGCGGTAGTTTGGGGACCCGAGGAAGGGCGGGTGGAGGAGCCTGTGGTGGCTAAGGAGCATGTGTGGGCGGGTCCTGGGCCACAATGGCGGGCTGGGCCTGGGCTATGGGAATGGCTTGACCTTGGGTAGCCGCCGAAGCGGGTATGGGTGGGCCCGGGGCCACTCTAGGAGGGTCTCCGTGTGACATCCTATCCAACCGTCCGACCAGACCTTGGACAGATCTGTCGGATGACTCCATCCGTTCCTCCATGGCGTTAAATCGGCCATCTATACTATCAGAGCCTAGGGTATTCAATTCCTAGGAAAACCCAAGTCCAAGGATATGTTCAAACCTTTAACCAGTGAGGTTGGGTAGAACCAAGGGTTGAGTTAATATAAAAACTTAAAAGCCCTTAACGCGAGTATATACTAATATAGTTATTGTAATTGTAGGATAATGGCTGCCGAACGAGCTCAATGGCGCAACATGCAGCGTACACTGCAAGGCATGACTCAAGTGCTGCAACAAGTAACACAAGGAGGTGGACAACGAGCAGGAAGTCTCTACCAGACTTTCAAGAATATGAACTCGCCCAAGTTCACGGGTTCTACTGATCCAGATGACGCTGAACACTGGATTAGGGAAACAGAACGAATATTCCGTGTTATGCAATGCACGGATCAAGATAAGGTCTTATTAGCTACTTTTCAGTTAGAAAGGGATGCTAGATGCTGGTGGGAATCAATAGAGGCTACTATAAATCAAGATCAGGTTACGTGGGAGGAATTCGTTGAACACTTCAACGCAAAATATTTCTCGGACCGAGTTCAGGAAAAGAAGGCTGTAGAATTTGCTGCATTAAAGTAACGATCTTTGTCAGTGGCCGAGTATGAGGCCCAATTCTCTAGATTGTCTCGGTATGCTAAGCACTTAGTTAGCACTGAGAAGATGAAAGCTAGGAGGTTCCTAAACGGGCTCAGGCCCCAATATATTACCCAACTGGCACCGATGGACATTCAGGTCTATTCGGAGATAGTACGCCGCGCACAACTGTTAGAAGATGCCACGGAACTGTCTGATAGAATTCGTGGTAAGGATAAGAAGGAACAAGTTACATGTTCGGGTTCCTTTAAACCCAACTTCAAGAAGAGGCCTAGCAATGGAGGTATATCCTCACAAGACCAAAAGTTCAAGAAGACCAAGCCCTTCTCTATCACCACTACCTCTCCAAATACAGTGTGCAAACATTGTGATAAAGCGGGTCATAGAGCAGAAGAATGCTGGAGGAAACTTGGAGCATGTCTCCGTTGTGAGAGTCGTGAGCATCGGATTCCCGATTGCCCACTACTAAATAACCAAGCCGATGACGGAAAGCGCCCAGTAACCAAGAATGCTCGTCTTCATGCAATCAAGGAGACCGAGCGAGAAGAAGAAGGCGGCTTAGTGGAAGGTACATTGAAAGTTTGTTCCAAGAATGCATATGTCTTAATTGATACTGGTGCATCGCATTCTATTATTTCTAAGAAGTTTTCTGACCCATTACCCCTAGAACCGGAATGGATAAAGTTAGTTTTGTCTACTCCTCTGGGTGATGAGACTGATATTACACATCATTACCAAAACTACGAAGTATTGGTTCAGGGTAGAAATCTCCCTATTGATCTCATATGTTTAGATCTAAAGGAGTATGATGTCATACTAGGAGCAGATTGGTTATCCAAGTATCAGGCAACGGTTGATTGCCGCAATAGCAAGGTTACATTCAAGGAATTTCCAGAATTAATCTTTACTAGCCCCAAGGGTCGGAGCAGATCCCCTCTTATTTCAGCCCTCTGAGCTAGCAAGCTCATCAGGAAAGGATGTGTATCTTTCCTTACATTTGTCACAGTTAAAGAAGCTAAGGAAACTAAGCTAGAAGACATTCCAGTAGTGCAAGAATTTCCAGACGTATTTCTGGAAGAATTGCCGGGATTACCCCCGCCAAGAGAAGTGGCCTTCACCATTGACTTAGTCCCTGGTGCTGGTCCGATTTCAAAGGCACCTTATAGGATGTCACCTGCTGAACTCAAGGAGTTAAAGGAGCAATTGATGGAGCTCATTAAGAAAGGATTCATTAGACCAAGTACTTCCCCGTGGAGAGCGCCTGTATTATTTGTAAAGAAGAAAGACGGATCCATGAGGTTATGCATCGACTATCGACAGTTGAATCATCTCACTATCAAGAACAAGTATCCACTGCCGAGAATCGATGAATTGTTTGATCAAATTTCAGGATCCATGTACTTTTCTAAAATTGATCTTAGGTCAGGATATCACCAACTAAGAATCAAGGACGAGGATATTCATAAAACCGCATTCAGAAGCAGGTATGGCCATTATGAATTTATTGTTATGCCTTTTGGACTAACGAATGCCCCTGCTGCCTTTATGCAGTTAATGAATAGTATATTCAGGCCTTATTTGGATCAATTCGTGGTGGTCTTTATTGATGATATATTGATTTATTCCAAGACCAAGGAAGAGCATGAGGAACATTTGAGGATTGCATTACAAATATTGAGGACAAACCAATTATATGTAAAACTTAGCAAGTGTGAATTCTAGCTTGAAGAAGTGACTTTTCTCGGACATGTTATATCAAAGGATGGCTTGTCTGTAGACCCATCAAAGGTTGAAGCTGTAAGGAACTGGGAAAGACCGACCAATGCTAGCGAGATCCGAAGTTTCTTAGGTCTTGCCGGCTATTACAGGCGATTCATCAAGGATTTCTCTAAAATCGCCGTGCCACTTACAAGGTTAGCTCGCAAGGAGATCCGTTATGAATGGAGTGAGGAATGTGAAAGAAGCTTCCAAACTCTCAATGATCATCTTACTACAGCTCCTATCTTAGCATTGCCAATTGAAGGAGAAAAGTTCGAGGTATACACTGATGCTTCTGGCATTGGCCTCGGATGTGTTCTAATGCAACAAGGGAAGGTTATAGCCTACTCTTCTCGTCAATTAAAGAAGCATGAAGAGAACTACCCCGTCCATGACTTAGAATTACCCGCGGTAGTATTTGCACTCAAGATATGGAGACATTATCTCTATGGAGTGCAGTTTACGGTATACTCCGATCACAAGAGTCTCAAATATCTTTTCTCACAGAAGGAGTTAAATATGAGGCAAAGACGATGGCTGGAATATCTCAAGGACTTCGACTTCAATATACAATATCATCCCGGAAAGGGTAATCATGTAGCAGATGCCCTTAGTCGAAAGCTGAGAGCACTGTTAGCTAATTGTATGATTCAAGAATGGAAATTACTGGAGCAATTCTCTGAACTCAATATAAGCATGGACATAGACCCTAGATGTGTCACATTATCTCAAATAAGCATACAGTCAGACCTGTTAACTGAAATACAAGCACTTCAAGATAATGACCCAATGTTAGTAGAGATCAAAGGCAAATTGGAAGGACAATCGGATTTCCAAATAACTTGTGAAGGAAGATTAATATTCAGGAATAGAACTTGCATACCGGATTGTCCCGAAGTAAAGAAGAAGATCTTAGATGAAGCTCATAGGTTAAGGTATACGATTCATCCAGGATCTACCAAAATGTACCAAGATGTAAAAAGAAATTTTTGGTGGCCCAACATGAAAAGAGAAATAGCGGACTACGTATCACGCTGTCTCACATGCCAACAAGTCAAGGCGGAACACCAAAAGCCTGCTGAAAAACTACATCCTCTGGATATCCTTAAATGGAAGTGGGAGGATATTGGTATAGATTTCATCATGGATTTATCTAAATCAAAAAGAGGACATGATGGAATATGGGTTA
Organism: Amorphophallus konjac; assembly: GCA_022559845.1. Classification (NCBI taxonomy): domain Eukaryota; kingdom Viridiplantae; phylum Streptophyta; class Magnoliopsida; order Alismatales; family Araceae; genus Amorphophallus; species Amorphophallus konjac. The sequence continues at coordinate 23,344,600 of CM040129.1, forward strand.
TCATTGACCGATTGACTAAATCAGCGCATTTCTTGTCAATCAAGAGTCGATGGTCAGTTGATGTCTTAGCTGCACTATACATCAAGGAAATAGTCAGATTACATGGTATTCCTGTTTCAATCGTGTCTGACAGAGATCCCCGTTTTACTTCTCATTTTTGGAAAGGACTACAACATTCGTTGGGGACGAGACTTAACTTTAGCACAGCTTTTCATCCTCAAACGGATAGTTAGACCGAGAGAACCAATCAAGTAGTTGAAGATATGCTAAGAGCATGCATTATTGATTTTGGTGGAAACTGGCATGATCACTTATCTCTGGTTGAATTTGCATACAATAATAGCTACCAGGCAAGTATACAAATGGCACCTTTCGAAGCCTTATACGGAAGGAGTTGCCGATCACCCTTATACTGGGACGAAGTTGGAGAGAAACAACTATTAGGTCCAGACATGGTAAGGGACACTACCGAGAAGATACAATTGATCAGAGAAAGACTACAAGTTGCTCAGTCTAGACAAAAAGCTTATGCCGACACGAGAAGAAGAGATCTTGAATTCCAAGTTGGAGATCATGTATTTCTCAAGATATCGCCTGGACGTGGAATACGAAGATTTGGTGTTAAGAGCAAGCTTACACCAAGATTTATCGGACCTTTTGAGATACTAGAAAGAGTTGGCGAGGTTGCTTATCGCATCGCATTGCCACCTCAACTGTCTGAAATACATGTTGTATTCCACATATCTATGTTGAAGAAGTATGTGCATGATCCATCACATATTATTGAGCATGGAAATCTAGTAATCCGGAAAGATCTCACATACGAGCAGAAGCCCATAAGAATACTAGATCGAGAAGTACGAACCCTAAGGAATAAGGTTATTCCCATGCTAAAAGTACAATGGAATAAGAATTCAGAACAAGAAGCTACATGGGAGACCGAGAAATCTATGAGGAAGCGATTTCCAGACTTATTTTAGAAGGTATATACTCTACACTCTCCACATGTATATTTACTTGTATATATATGATTGAATTTGGGGACCAAATTCTTTTTAAGTGGGGGAGGGTGTAGCAACCCTAATAAATTTAAAAGAATAAAATAAATCAAAATAGAATAAAAGACTAAGTAAAGAAAAGATAAAAATCTGAAATGGAAAAGAATTACACTCTAATGAAATAACGCCTCAGGAAAAGGCGCGACTTTACAAATAAGCGACCTTCAACCAGGCGCGAATTAAAGAAAGGACGCCCAAATAATAAGGCGTCAAATTTTAAACGACCAAAATAAATAAAAAGGGCAAGAAAGCGTAACGCCCTTTGAGTGGACGCGTTTTAACAAGTAACGACGCTTGACAATGCGTCAATTTAAATTCGACGCCCTGACCTAGGTCGTTAATTCAATTCGTCTCCCGTTCGACCCAGGAACTTATCCAGGGTAAGTTGATAACTATGAGAAAGAGTTCGAATGTAGTAATAACTCTGATATGGAAGTGTTACTTCCAATCGAACACTAACCCTATTAGGATTCCAGAAATCCTATAAAAACCCTTGACTATCAAACCCTAAAGCTATTTGGTCGATCTGCTGCTGCTACGGTACGTAAAGAACTGCAGTTCTTCTTATCTCTTTTTATCATTACTTTCGGTTGCATGAAGAATTAATGATTCTTCATCTCTCCTTACAGGTTAAGAAGCCCTGATGTTCTGAAGAACAAGAGTTCTTCATCCGGGTAAAGTTATTCTCTTTACCTTTAGTTCTGGATATGTAAGGTGAAGAAACTAATATCAGTTTCTTTTTCTGTAGGACTTACAGCAAGTTGATCAGTGAAGAACAAGGATTCTTATCAAACGATCTCTTCATCTGCATCATCTTTGCTTGGTGCTGCTGTTAAGTTCGTAGAAGTTCAGAACCTGTCATGTCATCTTCAGATTATTATTATTAAGGTAGGTTTTCTCAAGCACTGTAGCCCAAATCACCATAATAACTATGTTAAACCATATATATTAGTTCATGCATATAGTTTTCGCGAGTTTTAAATGTTTCTATTGTTGGAAAGAAACGCCCTTTCCAAGGGCGCTACTTTAATACGCGACCCAGACAAGGGCGCTACTTTGAAAGAAACGACCATGACCAGGTCGTCAATTCCAGATTCGACGCCCTGTACACGGACGTCAATTTTCTCAATTGTTAATTACCCATGTTAATTATCCAATATTCACTTAAACATGATTCTAAATCAGTGCACGATCATATTTACTTGAATCCCGATATTTTTCTGTCATGACCATGTCTCTTGTTTCGGGAAATTATAATACTTGAAATCTGAAAATTCTTGAATTCACGACCCTGTATAGGTCGTCTCTAGCTTGACTAACGCCCCTGTTCAGGGCGTGAATTGAAAAGTAACGCCCCTGTCTAGGGCGTGTTTTTGATAAATTTCTGAATATATATACACTGCAAAAATAGAACTAAAGAATGAACGACCACTGTATACGTCGTCAACTTGTAAAGAAACGCCCCTCACCAGGGCGCGTTTTTGGTAAAATACTGAAATATTAAATTTTGCAAAAAAGGAAAATAGATAAACGCCCTTACTGAAGGCGTTAATTATGTGATTAATGACTTAGTTAAAGTCGTTATTTTCTATAAAAACTGTTTTTACCCTGTTTCTGTAACCGAGGGTTTTATTATATATATTATATTGGCACTATATTCCAATCCGTGAGTATAGTCCCACGTTTCATGATGTTTTATCGATCACCCTCAATTCTCATTGACATACAAGCTCTCCATTGGACATTCCGTTCCTTTGGACTAGCAAGTTAGTCAAAGAGACCTCCGTAAGACTCCTCGAGCCTTGGATTCCCTCAAGGCCGACTGAGCTGGTTGTACCTTAAAAACCCATTACACTAATGATTTCCATGTCACTCTAAAGAAACATGGGATACCGGCCCTTATGTTATACCAAGTGTATATCATAAGAATTTCCTAATGTGATGAGATTATCATGCCATTTAATGATGTTCTTGTAAACCTCAATTCTATGATAAGAATGAGGGTATCTTACCTTTGATATACTGTTCATGTGGACCTCAAATCTATATAAAGAATGTCCATACTTGTCATGGTACCCGAGTTAAGGGAACCTAATCCCACCTAGTTTCATCGTTCATCGTGCTTGTACCGTTGTTATCGCCTATCTATGTCCAATGTCGTATTTTTGGACTCCATTCTATCAAAGTTATCCTACGTGTCTACAAGCTCGATTATTGAAATTCCTCATTGGCTATATATATAAGAGTGGATGTCAAAATACATGATAAATGCCTGCGCATATAGGGCCCGATCTGGTCCTGGGAGGAGCACCCGAAAGTACTTGTGCCCATGGGAGTTGAATGATAAGGTATCTGGCATTATACCGAGTGCATGACTAGCTTGATTGGACATTCCACACAAATCTTGTACTTGACTCGTACTTGACATGACATGAATTGCGTGACCCGAGAAAGGGTAATTACTTGCTTGCTTGAAACATGATAGCCAAATTCTTGACATGACTTGTTAAAAGTTCTTGCTTGAATATCTTGTTAGCTTTTCTTGAAAGTTCATGGCTTGTTCAAATTGCTATCTTATTGATATACTCTCTTTCTACCTTGTCGTTTTATACAAGCATGCATAGCTATAGTACATACATGAAAGATGTAATTATTTAAACCCCTTGCTAGCGCTTGAGATATAATTTCCTACTGAGCGTTCGCTCACTCCGTGTTTGTCCCTTACTTTTCAGGTAAGTCCGACGAAGAAGGTCAAACTGATGGGGAAAGTCAAGAGTGAAAGAGCTAGAGCTTTTCCTAGTGTCATCTAGTCTTTTTCCTATTTTCTTGAGTCAGCTATGTACTTTTCCTTTTTAATTGAATAGAGTATTGGATTTGTAATAGTCTATCCATTATGAAATAAAGGATTGGGTTATCTTTACTTTTGCGCATCTCTGTTTTGGTGTCGAATACACTACTACTCTGATTGACATGATTGATATAAACTCGTCGCGCATCTCCGGGTATCTTCCGCTCTCGGGGCGTGACACCACCCTTTCCTTTCCTTTATCGTCTACCTGCGCCAGAACAGCTCCTAGGGAGTCTTCAATTACAGAAATGTACAGGATCAGGGGTTTCCCGGGGACGGGTGGTTGTAGAACCGGGGGATTAGAGAGGTAAAACTTGAGTTCCTCATAGGCCTTCTGACATTATTCATTCCATTCAAATTTCGCGCCTGCCTTTAGTAATTCATAAAACGGGCAGCATCTTTGCGAATGCTGAGATATGAATCTCCTGATAAATTGTAAACGCCCGATCAAACCTCGAAGCTCAGTGATGTTCTTCGGCGGCGGCATTTCCATGACGGCCTTTGCCTTGTTTGGATCGATCTGAATCCCCCGTTTACTAACTATAAACCCGAGCAATTTCCCTGATGCAACTCCGAACACACATTTCTTTGGATTCATCTTTAACTTGTATTCCCTAGCCCTTTGCAACAGCTTGGCTAGAATGGCGGGGTGTTCTTCTTGCGACCTCGATTTGACTAAAATATCATCCACATAAGCTTCTAAATAAACGTGCATCATATCGTGGAAGATAGCCATCATCGATCTTTGGTAGGTGGCACCTGCATTTTTCAACCCAAATGGCATAACGACGTAGCAGTATGTGCCCCAAGGTGTGGTGAACGAGGTCTTTTCTTGATCCTCCGGAGCCAGAAGGATTTGGTTATACCCCGAGTAACCATCCATGAAGGAGAGGGCTTCGTACCCAGCTGTATTATCGACCAAGACATCGATGTGAGGAAGTAGAAAATCATCTTTCGGACATGCCTTGTTTAAGTCCCTGAAGTCAATACAGATTCGAATTTTATCATCCTTCTTCATTACCGGGACTATGTTTGCCACCCATTGTGGGTACAGCACAACTCTAATGAACCTGGCCTTATGCAATTTATCGACTTCCTCCTTAATCCTCAAGGCCATCTGTGGGTGGAATCTCTTTGCTTTCTGTTTAACGGGCGTTGCCCCTGGTTTGAGAATCAGCCTGTGTTCGACCAAGGCGGGGTCAAGGCCCGACATGTCTTCGTAGGACCAGGTGAAAGAATCGCTGTACTCCCTCAAGACTTTGACAAGCTCCTCTTCGAGTTGAGGAGGGAGATTAGCGGAAATAAGTATGAGCCTGGGGTCCTCTTCTGTTCCGAGGTTAATTTCCTTAGTGGATTCATCCACTGCTACGGAAGGCTCGTCGAACTTCTTCAAGCCTTGGGCATATAGGTCGGCAGTGTCATCCATTTCATCTTCCTCATCATCTGCTGGGTCTTTCTCATTCACAATTTCATATACTCCTAGTCCATCATTGCTTCATACCTCATCAATCCCCTCATCATCTTCCAAGACAATCGCGGTCTCTACAAATTCCGGACACTTTAACAGAGCATGACATCTTCCAGCCAAATCTTGTAGAAACCTATCGGGAACGGTTTTGGGAGGGCGCGTTACGGCGGGTGCCGCAGATGTGGATGGGCTGACAAAACTTGAACTAGACTCTACCCTGACTGACTCGACCATCCTAGAAGACTCTGTACACTGTACATCCGATTTAGGGGAGAGAAAATCTACTGGAAGAGGAACAAGGGTCTCGTGCCCCTGGGGATCCAGGTAGAACATAGCGTAATCTTCCATGGAGACCTCCGTTTTGAAATTGGCGTTTTTTTTTGGAGGCTGGAGGTGATCACGCAGCAGGAGGAAGAAGACGGAGGAGGAGGAAGCTGCATGGGAAACAACTCTGGGAAGATGCAGTCAAAGAAAGGATCAGAAGATGAAAACCACATTTCATGGAGCTGAGCTCGTGGGGGAGGAGGAGTAAATAGGGTTGACAGGTCAATGGGCGGGCAGCGCCCGCAAGCACATGAAACGAATAAAATTTTGGGTCTCTCCGTAAAACACGGGTCGACCATGAGTGGAGGGGAACGGGGAACAGAATCCAACCGTTGAAACCAGGAAGCGAGACGGGACGGGGACATAGAATAAGTAGTGGCGGAGCTTCCCATCTTTCGTGGCCCCTGGCGGGCCAATGGCATCGGAGGATGCTTTACCAGCTGGGTCTTCTTCTTCTTTGGTTCACCCTCTTTTTCATAAAACATCCTCGTAAAGCAATCAGAAAGGTCTTCCAAGTCACCGGCTAGCCCTTGCGGTGATGGTGGCGGATCAACAACAGCACAAGCTTCGTCTATCTTTGCTTCGAGGCTGGATGGCGAGGTCTTCAAGGTGCCGGGCTGCAATGGACCCTTCACAAAATGTTGCCGGTAGTCCCAGGTCAGCAGCCCAGAGTCCCCAAGCATCGACATGGAGGATTCATGATAGCCGAGGCCCCGGCGGCCCATCTTCCTTCTATTGGGAACGGGGTTGGTTCGGCCCTGCAATTGTGCGCTGAGTCCTCGGCCTGGATGATAGCCCAATTTTAGAATTAGGTGCCACCCTTTGGAGTCTCTCATTTTGGGCTTGACCTACACATTGGTTGGTACAGTGGTGGGTTTGTGTGACGCATATGCCCACGAATAGTTTAAGTCCATGACAGATAGAACCGGCCTGTTACTCGGCCACAGTGTGGGCCGAATCTTGGTGGCTATGGCGTCAACATTTTGAGCCGTGGAAACACTCTTCACCTTGACCACTCGTCCTTGGAATGGGAACTTTAGACATTGATGGGCCGTCGAGGGGACGGCATTCAAACTATTCAACCATGGACGGCCCAGAATGGCTTTGAACATCAGGTCTATGTCCAGCACATAAAATTCCACATCCATAACTAAGAGCCCTAGCTCGGCCTGCACAGTCACCACTCCGTGACAAGCACGTCTGGAGTTATCATAGGCTGCTATGGTAGTCGGCGTCGGCTTGAGCATGTCCTCTGATATATTGCAAGCACGAAGGGTACTCAATGGGCAGACATTTATTGACGCCCCCGTGTCCACAAGGGCGGATTCCACGGCTGTTTTGTTTAGAGAGATGGTGATACATAACGGCATCTGCCGTGCCTCAGGAGGTGCTAGCTCTGACTCAGCAAATGCAATAGAGGGCCCCTTCGTGATCGTGGCCAAGACCGAGGGCAGGCTATCCACTGCCACATCTTCGCTGACCATAACTTTCTGTAGGAAGATCTTCAGGGCATCTTGGTGGAGTGGCAACCTCTTGATTAGTTCTAACACTGAGATTTTAGCCGGCAGCCGGTCTAAGTGCTGCAATAAGTCGTATCTTGTGCCCGGCACAGGGTCTATCTCTTCTGGCTCAACTGTAGGGGAGGAAACTATAGGGTTTGGTGCAGACGCACCTGGAGAAGGAAAAATTCTTTGGAAAGGACGCCCGCTCCGAAGGGCGCATTGTGATGCTGGCACGGCCTGGACTAGACCCCCGCTTGGCCTGGTGGGGTAGGTGAAGGGCGTGGAGATGGTGGTGAGGATGACTGAAGTGGGTTTAATAGGCCCTGGTGGAGGGGAAAAAGGGTTAAGCTTAGGGGAAATGACGGGAGGTATGGCGGGTGGTGGTGAAAGGACAGAAGGAGCACAGGGGAATGTAGTGGGCCTAAGAGGCGACGCGGAGGAAGTGACGAGTGGTGTAGCGGTCGGAATGGCGGGTCTAAGAATGGAGGGGATGGCAGGTGTGGGAGAGTAGTGGTGGTGGAAGGCCAAGAGATGTGCGGGGGTCTCATCGTCAAACGTCCACCCAGCGTTGGGGGCTGGGCGCTGGACCATATTCACTTGTGCTGGAGCCGGCGGCTGCTGTTGTTGTGGAGGAGTGGGTTGATGTACTGGCATGGGATTTTGATGGATCCCAAGGTCTTGCTGCTGCGGTTGAGGTTGCTGTTGCTGCTGGGGTTGCTGTAGCGGGGGTTGCTGAGGCGCCGCCTACTGCTACCTGGCTTGCCTTTGCCACTGTTTAATATCCTCAATTAACTGGTGCATCTGGGCCCAATCAATCCTCTGGCCCTCATGCAAATCATACACCAGGTCTCTGAACTGGTAGCATCGCTCTATCGTGTGCCCGGGTTGCCGATGGAATATACAATATCGGGATTGGTCGGCAGTCAGATTCCAGTTCGGGCGTTCAGGAGGCAACTGAAGGTCACCAGTATACATTAAAGCAGAGAAAATATCTGGCAAGGTCTCTAAAGAGGAGGGTAATGAGCCCTTTTTGGAGCTGGTCGAGCAGAGCCATAGGCGGTGGGTGGAGGAACATTATTGTGCTGCGGGGGCCGCTGAGGCTGTTGGGGTGGCGGAGGTGCCTGTTGAGGGTATTGCGGGAATTGGAAGGTGGGCTGGAGAACTTGCGGAGCGGCGAACTAGGGGTTGCACTGAGGCAGGGGGAAGCGGGGTGGCGCGGCTTGTTGGGGGAATTGAACGGCCTGGACTTGCTCATTAATTTGTACTCCCTCAGTGACGGGGCCTTGGGTTTTCTTGGTGGCTTTGGGCTTCTGGGCCTCGAATAAAGAATGGATGGGGGAGTCCTTGAATTGGGTTTGAATAAACCTAGCTCTGCTGTATAGCTGGTGCATGTTTGCGATATCATTCATTGCCAGAATGTTTCTGAAAGTTGGCGTAGCATTGGAAATTAACAACTTCACTTTTTCCTCTTCCAGGATCTGCCCGGGCACACGTGAGGCCATCTGCCTCCAGCGGTCTGCATAGGTTGCGAAGTCTTCTTCCGGCTTGATCTTCTCCGCCACTAGGTCAGTGAAAGAGTATTCGGGTCCAACCCGATCCTGAAATCTCTGTATAAACCTCTCCTTGACTGTCTTGAAATTCTCGGCCTCCTCTATAGGCAAGGTGTAGAACCATTCCAGAGCGACTCCTTCCAGAGATCGACGGAACAAATAGGCCATCAAGCGATCGTCCTGCTGGAACTATGCCGATTCGTACAAGAACTCCTGGACGTGGATGAACGGGTTGCCATTCCCATCGTATTTGCGGTACACAGGGAGTTCAGACTGAGAAGGAAAATGAATGTCCCTGAAGTTAGGGATAGGGACATCGGCAAGAGATTGCGGGCCGACCCGCTTGTGGAGGAGATCAATTTGTTGCTGCATAGCAGCCCATTTGTAAAGAATTTCCCGTTCCCGGGAAGGAGGGGAAGGAGCAAGAGGAGTAATACCTGGATAGGCGGCCAAAGGATAAGCTGATGAAGGGGGCAAACCGTAAGAAGGATAATGGGCTGAGGAAGGGCCCATATCCGCATGAGCCAACTGGGCCGCCCCTGACTGTAACCTAGCGAAGTCCTCCGGGACTATGGGGGCTTGAGGTGATGGAGAAATCGTGTTGTACGGATCAAGGTAAGGAACAGAGGGGAGGGGGGACTTTCCTTTATCAAGCTGTTGATGGACCGAGGTGGAAGCCTGGCCCATTTCTATATTGGGATGGCGAAAGGTCTGAGGGCGGACAGGAGTAAGGTCAATGGGAGCCACGGAGGTGGTCCCGACCACGGGGGATGTGGTGGCAGCAATGGTCATGCCGTGAGCAGGAATTGAGGCAGGGGCATCGCCCCCTTGCAAAGCTTGTCTGATGAGATGGAGCTGGGTGGGGTCCAACTGGGCCATCATATCGAGGATCATACTAGCTGAACTCTGGTTGGGCGGGTTTGGAAGAGAGGATCGGTGACCCTCACCAAGAATGGTTGGGAGTGAAGGGGCCGTCCCCTCTCCCCCCTGCAAATGGGTGACCCTAGGTGGGTCCTCAAGGAGACCACGAGGAAGGGAGTCCTCGTGGGCCGGAGAGAAGTCGTATGACGACATGGAAGATGAGGAATCGAACAAAGGGTTAGAGTAGGAATGAAAATAAGAGTCAACCCTAGGAGGTGATCGTGGGGGAAGAAGGCAACCCCACATACACCAAGACACCTAGGACTAGAGCCAGCAAAGCTAATCAATCAGATCTACCAAGCAACTAATAAACATACAATGGAGAGAGATGAGAGCAGAATCACCCGGTAATGCAATCAAGTTCTTACAATGATGCTCGTCAATTCCTTATATCTTCTTCTTCAAGCTTTAGTGGATTAATGAAAATATAAATCCGCTCAACCACTGGGCGCCTAACTGGGATAGAAAATGATGAACTGTGTGACTCTATCAGGATCTCTTGCTTGCGGATGCAACTCTAGACCGGGGTGGATACGGTACAACCTGACCGGCGTCCGTGTGGGAATCCACGGCTCACGGGGGCTTACGGAGGTCCTCAGCAAGGTCCCTAGTCGGCTCCAAGGAATATGGAGACGAGAGGAAACCCTACCTCTGTAGGAATGCAACTAATATGAGAAGAGGTCGATGCACCTATGCGCGCCGGAGCGCATGCACAAACTAGCCTAGTAGCTATCAATCAATGAGCAAGTATACACATGAGCAATGAAAAGCATGGTAATACAATGATGATAAGAGAGCAGGGGGTAAGTCAATGAGTAGCACCAAGCATAGCAAACCACATAGAATATGACAATCAAGGTATAACATAAACACACTGTGGCACCAGATGAACGGCCCCTCTTCGGCCGCCCCAACAGTAGAACGGTGTATGTGAAACCGTCTAACCCAGGAAGAGCACAGAACTACAGCGTAATCACAGAACCTAAAAAAATGAGATAGCGACGGCATGAGAATACCCGAAAGACGGTCACTAGTCAACCGTGTCACCTCATGAACGGCCCATAATCAGTCGCGTACCTGCAATAAGAATAGACCCAAACGAACCTGTGCTGGAAAACTGAACGGCCAGATCTACGCCGCTCTACAGTATGAACGGTGTATCTAGCACCGTGTGTAACAGGAAATACCGATGAAGCTGGCTCCGACTGTAGGGGATGGACGGTAGAGTATCAACCGCTCCCGTGGGTGGGCGGCCCAGGGAAAACCGCGTAGGCCCCCAGAGGACAGAAAACGCATTCACCCTGCAAATCACCCTTAGGAGAAAACTTGGACAACAAATAAGGAGGGTCAGCAACTCAAAGGCACGATGGGCATTGGTCGTCCCACCGTGATCGCCACAAAAGGGGTGTAGATATATATTCCTTCCTCCCGCTCTCTCACCGATGGTCAAAGCGCATCAAATGTATGGAACAACGTGCAATAAGTAAACCACAAGAGCGAGAGAAAGAAAATAAGACAGAGAGCAACGAGAAGGACCGTGATCGCCACCAAGATGCCGTACGTGATAGTCACGCCGTACCTTGGAAAGGAAGGGGAGACACTCACCTTGCTGCAGCACCGGGAAGACGCGCGGTCGACGTAGAACCACCTTAACAGACGCGCGGCCCTACGATAGACCGTTTGAGGGTGCTGCCGAACACGCGGGAGAAGAACTCCTGGAGGACGAACGGCTTTGATGGGACCGCCTAAAGATGAAGAGCGGCGTAGAGAGGGCCGCTCGTATCCTTGAACGGGCCTACACGAACCGCACCAGTCCGCCACGCCAAGAGTTACAAAAGGGGCTCACCTCCACCCTCTCCAGCCGGATAGAGGGGATGGGCCTCGTGCTGATGAAGTGCTGACCTGCGAAACAGTACCAAGACACAGAAGGAACACCCAGATTAGAACTAAATGACGTAGTACGCGTTCATGTGAGAAGAATGAAGCATAATCAAATGGAAAGGGGGATACCTGGGGGGTTTTAAACCCCTAGGGTGACAAAAACGTAGGTGGGTGTATGCATGGGGAGAAAAACGAGGGAAACGCAGAGAGAGAACAATGCATGCAACAGATGATGAAGAAATCAGAAAATGACGCTATGACTCGACACACGGACTACTCCCTGAACCGGAGGCTCGTAAGGACATAGAGAGCCTCCCTCCTTGGTACTAGGTCATTCGGAAATGCGGCAGGGCTTTGCCGTCGACCAAAATTCCCCCCCTTTCTACGTCCGGTCACTAGGGTCTATATATAGAGCCTAGAAAGCCAGCCTCGAAATTGGGGTTTAGAGGCATTTTCGGGTCGAATTTGCAAAAGATAATTCGTAGATAATATCCTTATCTTTCATCCAGATGAAACGGCATCAAAAATGGCGGATTATCCATGGAGAGATCGTTAAAACAAATCAGGGATAAAACCATGCATGAAAGGATGAAAATCTGTTAAAAAAACTCCATCGAAGGGATGAATGGTCTAACGATAGACCGCTCAGGTCTTGAACGGTTATGTTTAGACCGTTCAACCTGTCGATGGAAATGGAATTAAATCAGATAATTAGCCCAATTATCGCTCGAACAGACCGAAACGGCCGGCGTCGGACACTGAGAGATGAACGGCGCCTTGGCGACCGCTCCAACGTAGAACGGTCCAAATTAAGCCGTTTTAACCTTGTCGGTGATAATTCAAACATTTGGATAATTGTCTGAGGAGATTAGCACGCGTAGGACTCTGACATATGGGCGGTTGGAATTCGCCCGTTCATTAGTTTGAACGGGCAGGATAGGGCCGCACAAAAGCCTGTCGGTGAATATTAAGAAAATCCTCAGAAAATAGCCAAAATGTATGAACGGTCTGGTATCGACCGCCCCAGTCCTGAACGGCTGATGTTGGACCGTTCATGCTTTTGGGTACTTGACTTTTATAAAATAGTTCAATTAATCAAAGCCAAGGTCCAATAAGTCCTGAATTGATACGACCTTTACCAAGGAGGGAGGCTACCCATAAAATGGGCCCAGGACGTGCCACAAAAAATGGCCCAACAGATAATGGACAACTTAGGGCATCAACTAATGGGAGTAAGAGAAGCGACTCAACTTATCGGTATAAAACGGGTGTCAACACTCATTACCCTACTTTCCAATCTTTTCGAGGATATGCTAGAGGGTCAGATTCAGATTGTTCAAGTGATGGATCCGAGAGCGATTGATGATTCGAGAGAAGTCATAGTTAGTCTAGTCAAGAGTCAATTATGTAATTTTCTATTTTATTGAGTCCAGTTAGTCAACGAGTCAAGATCATATACTAGATTGTTATTATTAATAAAAGTCAGATTTTTGATCAATTATTTCCATTCATCTTATGTGTGAATGATTTTGCGCTCTGATTGATATTGTCACTTGAGGCTTCTCTTGCCGGCTTTTCACGTTCCGAATATCTTCCGCTGTACACAAATCTCGGGGCGTGACACCAACATCCATTCAAGAATTTTGAAGGGATATAGTTTTCCAGCGGGCTTTAGATGTTCCGCCTTAACTTGTTGACAAGTGAGGCAGCGAGATACAAAATCAGCTATCTCTCTCTTCATGTTGGCCCACCAGAAATTCATTTTTAAATCTTGGTGCATCTTGGTAGCACCTGGGTGAATGGCATATCTTGATTTATGAGCTTCTTCCATGATCAGCTTCTTAGTGTCGTCATGATCCGGCACACGGATCCGATCTTTAAATAATACTCTTCCATCGGTTGAGATAGAAAATTCTGATCGTTGATCAATATTTGCTTTGATCTCCATCAATGTGGGGTCATTCTCTTGCAACTTGACTAGGTCTTCTATTAATGCGGGTTGCGACCGGATATTGGCAATAATACTTCTTTCTTCTCCAACATCAACATCTAGGTTCAACTTTGAAAAATCTTCTATGAGATAGGTCGTACCTTTCGTGAGGCTTGCTAGAGTTACCAACAGTCTCCTGCTGAGAGCATCAGCAACAACATTTGCTTTATCTGGGTGATATTGTATAGAAAAGTCGAAGTCTTTGAGATACTCCAACTATCTTCGTTGCCTCATGTTCAACTCCTTTTGGGTGAAAAGATATTTCAGACTTTTATGGTCCGAAAATATAGTGAACTTCTCCCCATAACGGTAATGTCGCTAGATTTTTAAGGTGAAAATAATAGCAGTAAGATCTAGATCATGCATGGGGTAGTTTTCTTCATGACGCTTCAATCACCTTGAAGCATAACAAATCACCTTGCCATGTTGCATAAGGACGCAGCCAAGGCCAATGCCAGATTCATCCGTATAGACTTCAAAGCCACCCCCTTCAACGGGCAATGCAAGTATAAGGGCAGTAGTAAGATGTTCTTTAAGAATTTGAAAACTCTCCTCAGAGTCCTTCGACCATATAAAGGGGTTCTCCTTTCTTGTAAGCCTAGTCAAAGGGACAGCGATCTTAGAGAAATCCTTGATGAAACGTCTATAATAACTAGCCAAGCCCAGAAAAGTCATAACTTTAGATACGGTCGTCGGCCGGCTCCAGTTCTTAACAGCTTCGACTTTAAAAGGATTCACATTGATACCTTCCATTGAAATACTATGGCCAAGGAAAGAGACTTCCATTAGCCAGAACTCGCACTTGCTGAGCTTCGCGTAGAGTTGATGCTCTCTTAGTGTTTGCAAAGGTATTTTTAAGTGTTCTTCATGTTCCTCCTTAGTCTTGGAGTATATGAGAATGTCATCAATCAAAACGACCACAAATCAGTCGAGATAGGGCTTGAAGATATTGTTCATAAGTTGCATAAATGCTGCCGGGGCATTAGTTAACTCGAACGGCATCATAACAAACTCATATTGCCCATATCGTCTCCGGAAAGCCATCTTGTAGATGTCTTCATCTTGGATTCTAAGTTGATCATAACCAGACCTGAGGTCGATCTTCGGAAGTATTTAGCTCTAGAGATCTGGTCAAATAGCTCATTGATATGTGGTAGAGGGTGTTTATTTTTGATGGTGAGTTGATTTAACCGTCGGTAGTCGATGCATGGCCTGAGGGATCCCTCCTTCTTCTTGACGAATAGAACCGGCGCACCCCAAGGGGATGTGCTAGGTCGAATGAAGCCCTTGTCTAATAATTCTTGAAGTTGTTTCTTCAATTCTTTGAGTTCCGTGGGAGACATCCTGTAAGGAGCTATTGAAACAGGTGCTGCTCTAGGAGTGAGTTCGATAGAGAAGTTTACTTCCATTTTGGGTGGTAAACCGAGTAATTCAGATGAGAAGACATCAGGGAACTCATTGACAATGGGGATCTCTTCCAGGATGATTTCCTTGGACTTGGTAATGATCACGGAAGTAAGGAAAGCTTCACAACCTTGTGAGATGAGTTTGCAGGCGTGAAGAGAAGAAATGATAAAAGGATGCTTCCTGTACTTGATTCCGAGAAAAGAAAATCAGGGAAGACCTAGTTTTCGGAAAGAAATCCATCTATTGCGACAATTTATATAGGCATAGTGATCAACAAGCCAATCTACGCCTAGAATGGCATCATAACCTTCCATGTCAAGGCATACTAAGTTAGCGGGGAGATTATGACCTTCTATAGTTACCACACTATCTGGGTAGTGGGTTGTAAGTTTAGTTCCAGGACCAAAGGGTGTAGTGATAGCTAGGTCCGAAGGTAGAGGAACAGGTGCAACTGGCAAGGTTTTTACAAAAGCAGTAGATATAAAGGAATGAGAAGCACCAGTATCAAATAGTACAAAAGTAGGATGGGCATAAATTTGAATGGTACCTTCCATAAATCCATCATCTTTGGGGGCTTCCTCATCATCTAGAATGACATTAAGACGAGCCTGCCGCTTGCGTCCGCCGTTAGAAGGCTGCTCTTTCATGAGGGGGCAATCGGGCATCCGATGCTCCCGGCTTCCACAACGTAAACACGCCCCTAGGCGTTTCCAGCACTCCTCGGCCGAGTGGCCGAACTTCTCACAAAATGAGCAAGCCATCATGACTTGCTTTTCCTCCTCCTTGGCCTTCTTATTCTTACCATTCCCGTTGCCATTGCGGTACCGCTTCTTATTGTCACGGGAGTTGTAAGTGCCCGTTATGCTAAACTTATCTTCTTTTCTTCCGCGCTTGTCAAACTTGCGGCTAGACTCCTCACCCTTACCTTTAAATTTCTCGACCTTCGCTAAGGTCCTCTCACATAAATGAGCCCGTTGGACCATCTCCGTATATGTGCGGATATTTTTGGGGTCCAAGTTGAGTAATAAAGGTGGGCCTTAAGCCATCCATAAATCGGTTAGCCTTTAATAGATCAGTACTAACTAGATGAGGAGCATAAGGGGCCAGATGAGAGAATTGAAGCTCGTACTCCGCCACGGACATCATGCCTTGGCGAAGAGAGGCGAATTCCACCGCCTTCCTCTCCTTGACATGCTCGGAGAAGTATTTTGCATGGAATAGTTCAAGAAATTCTGCCGAACTAAGTTGTCTATTTTGGAGAGGGGCTGAAGTAGCTTTCCACCCCGTGCATGCGTCTTTAGTGAGTTGAAAAGTGGCCAGAAGGACCTTCTCCCGGTCCGCACATTGCATGACGTTGAAGATTCGATCCATTTCATCTATCTAATTTTCAGCTTCATCGGGATTGGAGGATCCAGAGGATCACGGAGGGTTCAAACTCAGGAAATTTCGGTGTAGATCTCCCGCGCCTGGCCGAGTGCCAGCTTGGGCCATGGTTTGGAGGGCCTGGGTAAGACCGGCAACGGTTTGTTGCATCTCGTCCCAGTTTACACGGTGCGCCATTGCGAGCAAAGGTACCTGAGAAAAGACACAATTTGTTAATTACTACGGAATTGAAGGTGGTTAAACTATAGATAATTTTTAAATAACTTTCTCATCCCGAGCTCTACCCAAACTCACATGGGTTGGAAAATTCTTCCTTGTTCATAGGTATGGGTCCTTAATCCTTGGACTTAGCCTATGACATGATATTTTCCTAGGACTTACTTAAGCCTAAGCTCTGATACCACTTTAACTATCACGCCCCGAGATTATGTATGGCGGAAGATGTTCGGGAACGTGAACAGCCGGCAAGATAAGCCGCAAGTGAGCAATATAATCAGAGCACTAACACATCCACACATGAGCACACTTGCCCAGTAGGTATCTTCATATCAACATGAAGGCAATATTTAAATAATCAGCATTTTAGCTCTAGAAGGCAAGATAAAAGACAATGCAATAAATCATACGCATAAAACCAAGGTAACAACGTAATTGTCCACAGGGAAAAGAGAGTTCATGTAGAATGAGAGAATGTTCTAGCAAGAATATAATGTGGCCTTTCATGTAACAATAATATACTTGAATGTAATAAGAGTGTACTTTTCATAACCATAAAGGTCATGCACTAGAAAGTCATGTAACGAGAATGTATAATTTCATGATGTGCCTCGTGATTTTCACCGATTTATAAAAAAAGTACTCCCGGCGCAATGCAACGTCAATGTTCATCAAACCCCATAGTTTATAGTATGTTTCCGACTATCTGCCGAGGGGGCTAGTGTCGAGCCCTTCGACACTGTCCGTGCCCGCTCTTGCATCTTCAAGTTATAAATCATGCTACTTGCAGGAGAAATATAAATAATGTAGGCCGATAATAACAAGTTCAAACTATAGTTCATGATAACAACATCAAGGTAAGAATGCACCAATTATGAATATGAGAGTTCCAAGGTTGAATTAAGAACAAGGTCATGCTACGGGAGGAATCCGGTAGTATAACGGTACATTCAATAGTTTCCATAATTCATTAATAATTTATTGAGTAAGGTGTTAGGTTCTAGATAATCAATAGACCATCTAGGAACATAGAAAAATCAACCCGTGGGTCAAACCTCGGGTTAAGAACACTTGAAATAGAAAATAGTCACACCTGGGCCGTTTCTTGAAGAGACGGTCATGAAAGGACCGCTATTATGAAGTAGCAGTTCGGTCAGGACTGCTACTAGACAGAGTCGACGCCAGAGTGTGAAGGAGTCGACGCCGGGATCAGTCTGGCAAAAAATGGTCACTGGAGGGCCGCTACTTGAGAGTGGCGGTCTCCTGATGGCCGTAACTAGCCAAGGTTAAGAAAAATATCGGTATGATATGTGCTTTCTAATCCATTGGGCTTTAAGGGTACAACCAACTCAGTGTCCTAGTGGGAATCCCCGGCTCGTGGAGACTTCCACTGGCCTTGAAACATGGTCACTTAATCAGGTGGAAGGAATATCCAACGGAGAGGATCGCAAGTCCAAGAGAGTGTGCCTATAAGTGCAAAGTGTAACTAATGACATCGTACCAGAATACGTGCCATGTACTTAAGAAAGACTTATAGATGAGAGGGGATCGTGTAGAAACAATGATCAAATCTTCAATAAAACAAGTCCACAAGGCACATGAAATATAACTTTAATACAAAACTATATGGTTTTGGCATGAATTTAGCATAAGTTAAAAATAGGTTTATAAAATATGTAGGACATGAAATCTATCATGATAGATGCACAATATAACCAATATTATGAATATGAAGTCAAAACTGGGAATAAAGCCTAATAATTGAGGTTTAAATATACTTATAAGGCTTGATCTGCAATCTATTTGGAGTTAACAGAAAGCAGAACCCAGAAATAAAAAGCCGCTCTGGGAAGGACCATTTCTTGATGGTGGTGGTCTATCTAGGATCGGCTATTCATGGTGGCGGTCTCTGATTGACTATTTCCTTGTCTGTTGCAGATAGAAGTAAAATAGAAGTATAGGGCTAATCTTAGAGCAATAAGTGCATGGAAAACATGTTAACAGGTAGGTAAGGCATGATAGATAAAAATTACATCATGAGGATGCATGGTTTACATGGATTAAGCTAAAATTATCATCTTTTCTATTAAGGGTAGGAATCATGCATGTAGAAATAACCTAGATGCGCAATGATAGTAAAACCTGAAATACTTTGTGTATAACGCATGAAATCACATGGAAACAGAGGGCTTTTACTCCTAGCTTGATGTTTAAGCCGTTCATGAGATAACCTACCTCTGATTTGATCCCTAGACAGAGAAATTCTGACTGGAAGTCAGTGCTGGTACTGCGCGCTCTGCGTAGAAACAACAACTTCCTCACTCTCTATCTCCTTATCCTCTTGACCTAAATTCATGAAAATTGGAGGGTTGGTAGGAGATATATAGAGGAACAACTAATTCTAAAGATAAAACTCAAAATTACCTCGGTTAGGATTCCTAATCCTTTGATCTTCCTCGTAGAAATCCACTCGTTCCTGTGTGGTTTGTAGAGAACGAGTGACTTCCGGGGCTTCTAACTTCTCGAAGGCTTGATCTCCTGGCATGAGATTTAGAGGGAAGTTAGACGAAACTAAAAGGAATAAAATCTTTTAAAGACTTAACCTAAGAAGATGATTCCTTACCTTCAAAATATGCGAGCCAACCAAGGGTTTGTGCAGGTCGAAGTTCAAGCCTATTTATAGAGTTTGGCCTAGAGCTGAGGATTAGATCAATTTAGGAGTCCTAACCTGGGACAAGATCGATCCCCAAGAGTCCTAGACTAAGCTAGCATGACAGATAGTATCGAATTGAAGGGATTAGAATGGGAAAAATCTTATTTTTCCACGCTTCACCAACTTGCGTTCACAGAACATGGTAGCGGTCTCCCATGGGCCGTTTTCATCAAGTAGCGGTCTTGCGATAGACCGCTACTATCCAGGGCACTAGAATTTGAATTAAATTCAAATTCTCTCCCATAATTATCCCTATTTATCTTATTAAATTAGGGAATTATCCTAATGACATTTCTAGGTGTGGGCTTGGGCCTAATAGCTTTGGAAATTGGTCCATGGGCCTAACTTAAGTGCTTACCCTTTGGTTAATTTTAGATTCAATTAATTAACTCATAATTTATTTAATATCCCATTAAATGCTTAATAATTATATTTAATTCTAGAAAATTATTAAAAATTTCTTGGGTGTTACACCCTCCCCCACATTAAAAGAATTTGGTCCTCAAATTCATTGCATTGGTTTTGTGGAGAGTATACTTATAGTCGAATAACTCTGAAAACCTCTTGTGCATAGGTTCTTTCGTTTCCCACGTCGCCCCTTGGTCAGTGTTCTTATTCCATCAGACTTTTACCATGGGAATGATTTTGTTCCAAAGTTGACGCACTTTACGATCAATGATTCTTATTGGCTTTGCTCGTATGTCATATGCATTTGAATCACCAGATCATCATGACTTATAACATGAAAAGGATCGTAGACGTACTTTTTGAGCATAGAGACATGAAATACGTCATGGACTCCCGCTAATTGGGGGGGGGGGCAACGCAATCCGATAAGCAACCTCGCCAACCACCCTTTCAAAAATCTCAAAAGGGCCGATGAATCTCAGAGTAAGCTTGCCTTTAATGCCGAACCTTCGAATACCTCATCCTTGAGAAACTTTGAGAAATACATGGTCTCCCACTTGGAATTCCAGGTCGCACCTCTGATTATCAACATATGACTTCTATCTATCTTGGGCCATTTGGAGTCTTTCTCGAATGAGTTTTACCTTTTTGGTAGTATCCCTGACGATTTCAGGGCCTAGAAGTTGTGTTTCTCCAACTTCATTCCAACAGATAGGTGAGCGGTAGCTTCTTCCATATAATGACTCGAGTGGTGCCATTTGTATACTAGCTTGATAGCTATTGTTGTAGGCGAATTCCACTAGAGGTATGTGATCGTGCCAACTTCCACCAACATCCATGACACATGCCCTGAGCATATCTTCTATCGCCTGATTGGTCCGTTCAGTCTGACCATCGGTTTGTGGATGAAAAGCAGTGCTAAAGTTGAGTTGGGTCCCCAATGAATGTTGTAGACCTTTCCAGAACTGAGATGTGAATCGAGGGTCTCGATCCGAAATAATAGTGACAGGGACACCGTGTAGCTTGACAATTTCTTTCATGTATAAAGTTGCTAGGATATCCACATACCATCGACTTTTGATAGGTAGAAAGTGTGCAGATGTAGTCTATCGATCTATGATCACCCAAATACCATCATGTCCACCTTTTATCTTTGGCAGACCCATGATGAAATCCAACCCTATACTCTCCCACTTCTATTTGGGAAATTCTAAGGGATGTAGTTTTCCCGCGGGCTTTACATGTTCCACCTTAACTTGTTGACAAGTGAGGCAGCGAGATATAAAATCCGCTATCTCTCTCTTCATGTTGGCCATCAGAAATTCCTTTTTAAATCTTGGTACATGTTGGTAGCACTAGGGTAAATGGCATATCTTGATTTATGAGCTTCTTCCATGATCAACTTCTTAGTGTCGGCATGATCCGGCTCACAGATCTGATTTTTGAATAATAGTCTTCCATCGGTTGAGAAAGAAAATTCTAGTCGTTGATCAATATTTGTTTGGATCTCCATCAATGTGGGCTCATTCTCTTGCAACTTGACTAGGTCTTCTATTAATGTAGGTTGCAACCGGATATTGGCAATAATACTTCTTTCTTCTCCTGCATCAACATCTAGGTTCAACTTTGAAAAATCTTCTATGAGATAGGTCGTACCTTTCTTGAGGCTTGCTAGAGTTGCCAACGGTCTCCTGCTGAGAGCATCAGCGGCAGCATTTACTTTGCCTGGGTGATATTGTATAGAAAAGTCGAAGTCTTTGAGATACTCCAACCATCTTCGCTGCCTCATATTCAACTCCTTTTGGGTGAAAAGATATTTCAGATCTTTGTGGTCCGAAAATATAGTGAACTTCTCCTCATAAAGGTAATGTCACCAGATTTTTAAGGTGAAAATAACAGTAGCCAGCTCCAGATCATGCACGGGGTAGTTTTCTTCATGACGCTTCAATTGCCTTGAAGCATAACAAATCACCTTGCCATGTTACATAAGGATGCAGCCAAGGCCAATGCCTGATGCATCCATATTGACTTCAAAGCCACCCCTGAAGTCCCGCGATCAATGGCACTCAAGAGGGGGGTGAATTGGGTGTATACAAACTTATGCCCAAAACAAATAGGAGAGAATAATAGCCATAATGAATTCCAAGACTATATGAAAACTATGAGATCTAATAGAATCTATTGCACTTAACCGATCTTCGGTACGATGGCGGAGGTGGGAATCCGGAGATTCAACTCACACAAGATGTTATCTTCCTGACAAGGTTTGCCTTGCCGATCCGAACCCACCTTTTAATATACCTAAAATCTAGTATGGAAACGATAAATTATACTAGATCTAACACAAAAAATGCAACCAAAAACTACGCGTGTGCTGCACAGAATGGGGAAAGAGAAAAAGGAACAAACCACACAATGGACAGAGATTTTTAGGTGGTTCGGATGCAACAACAACAACCTACGTCCACCCCTCACAATCTGTGAGGATTCCCACACTATCTTGTAAAGGGTTACAATATCAAAACACACACACACACACACGTGAGGAGTTTGAAACTCCCACAAAGGTGTATAAGCACCGAATCACAATGAGATGTGAAGAAATAGACACACATACACACACACGGATCTGCGTAGATCCACACATACACAAGTATTAAGATATTACAAGAACACACACTTGAATCTGAAAAAGAAATCGAATGGAAGACACAAAGTAAAAACTTCATATTCAAGCTCCCCCTTAGTTGATGAAAAAGATTTTGGATGCAGCTTGATCTCCACTTGGCTTCGGGTTGATTTGCTCTAGATGTGGCTTGGATCACTTGAAGATGGATGAAGAACTTTCTTTCCGAAGCACTGTTCACGGCTACAGTAGCCGCACTCTTCTCTCCCCTTGATAGCCTCCTTGAGCCTCCTTGGATGATTAGGGTTTTTGACCCCAATATGATATACTTATAGATCTTGGATGGTCAAGGACAAGCCTGGAACCAGATCCACAAATCATGATAAGTCTGGTGACTTTTGGATTAAACAAACCCAATGAAGAGGGCTTCCCACGTTGTAGAAAACAAAGTCAAAAATGGCTGCCTCGAAGCTGGCGGACGACTGGTAGGAGGGGGCGTCGACCAGAATTTTACAGGAAATGGGGCTTTTGTTGCAGGGAAAATCGGTCGATCGGCCCATGACCGACGGTCGATCGCTGGCTAGAAAAACCTGCATTTTGAAAGAGTTAGACAGTAAATCATAATTTGTGAGCTAATCAGTTTATGACACATCCTGTTTCAATTAAAATGAGTGAGTTAAGCTTAGCCTGGGCAGTTTTGAAACCAAGATGGATTTATGCATTTGGAAGGGTATGAACATTTAAACATAGTGTATGATGACATTAGGCCTTGAATGTGTATGAAAGTCGAACTTGATTGCTAATACATGTCACGTGATAGAACGCACGTCATAGGTTTTGTTATCATCAAAATCGCCTGAATATACTCAACATTCTCCCCCTTTTTGATGTTGACAAAACTGAAAGGGTATTTAAATACATGGTCGTGCCTTTAAGCAGAGTTTGAAAATTGAGAGCAATGTTCGAAATCAAGGCATTTTACTCACATCCCATTAAGCCAACGAAAGTAAACCATTCAACACTTTATTTGCCAATTATAAAAGAAATGAGACACAAGAGCCAACCATTTGAGATCAAACACCAGTTGCATTCAATTCATCATTTCATTACAAGGTACATTAGTGCGAGAGTGAATGCACGACTCTAGACACAAGTAACTAAACAAATGCACAAGTGTAGAACAGACACAATGAGCCTTACATGATCATACATGCAAACACCACAAACACATACCGGCATACATAAATATATAGAACCCTGCACTACTACTTCTCCCCCTTTGGTATCATCAAAAGGTGATAGGATAGACGAAGGGGGACCCAAGTGACACAAGACCAAAGTACAGTGATGGGAATCGACATAGGGCACTAATATTTTATTTTGTATTTGTGTCCTTTTAGTTTGCTTTCATATCCTTGGGAAAATGGGTTTGCAATTGTAATGCTTTATAAGCCAATTTGTTATTCCTTAAGGATCTTTGGGTTTTTTTGTAAAAGTTCAGTAGGTCTAGCAGACGCCCCCCACCTTCTTCCCCATTGGTCCACCTAAGCCCTAGGGCCCATGTGGGGATGGTCAAATATCCTAGGCGGACTTCTAGAAGGGCTTGACCATTCAAGGGGACAAATGGATTAAAATGTCCAAGATTCCTCTCCCTTATTCCAAAGGGCCCCCCCTTTCGGATAGTTTATTCTTGTTTTATTTTTATTATTCATGGCATTTGACCACATGGGGATTAAATACCATTTCCCTTGTTTACCCTCACCTAACCCTAGATCTAGGGATAGTTTAGGTCATTTTACATTTCTTATATAAGCCATGTATTTTCCAATTACGAGGAATTAATGAAGAAATTTTGTTGGAAATTGTCCAAGAGGCCTAAGGGCACCCCCTCTCCTATCTCCTCTCTCCCCCTTGCAGATGGATTTCTGCCCTTCCTCTGAGGTGTGAAGCCTCCCTTCTACCCCCTTCCTGAGTGAGAAGCTCAACACCGTCGCCGCCGCCGCCATCGAGCCGCCATTGCACCGCCACCACCGCGCCTTCAGTGTTCTGTCCACCCCTGGACAGAACAGTAAAACACGAATTTTAGCTCTCCATCAGGAGCTCAGATCGTGACCAAAATTGGAGGGTGATCCCCCCACGTCCCCCCATCCTCCACAAAAACATTCAGGCCAATAAATCTTCATTTAGTATTTTCCCCGTATTTTTGTTCTTCCCCCCAGTAATCTGCCAGTCTGCAGATCAGCGGGATAGTGTCCTGTTGTGCTATTTTTCTCACCCCCATAGCCAGCTCCAGAAAAATCTTAAAAATTATCACGTGATCCTCACATCCCCCCTTCCACCAATAAGGTTTCCAGCACCCAGAAAATTCCTTTACCCTCTGGTCAAAATTCATTTTCAGACAGATCTCTTTCTATCCTGACAGTCTGTAACTAGATCCACAGAAAAACATGTAGTTTGCAGAGCTTCCCATTTCTAATCCCTTCTATGGATTGACCTGAAAGAAATATATGTTGTAGATCTTTGAGTTCTCTTTCTAACGGCACTAATTTCACCTCGATCTGATATCGAATCTGAGAGCAATAATTCTTGCCGCCGGGTCACGCAAATATGTTCCGTGAACAGACCTGCAGAAGCAGCAGCAAGTTAAATCTTGCAAAAATATCAAAGCTCAATTTCAGGAACCGCCACTTCAGGGAGTCAACCAGGGACATCCCACCATCGTCCCAGCCAAGCGTTATCTTCAAAAGACTCAAGGAGGATGACGTCCCTTTGGAGGCCATTACTTGCTATCCTACAACTCAGAACCGAGTCGGCGCAGTACCGAGTCGGACCAGCAGCCCGGTTCCACCCCAAGAGCCCTTCCGGCTTGCTGTCCGTCAACGCAAGATCGGTCCTCCCGGGCCCCACTTGTAGCCCTTTAACTCCCTGCGTGGAGTGGGCAAGAAATCACTACTGTAATTATTGAATAATTATTTTTACCGGCAGTTACCATACTTGGCCGGGGTCATCTTCCCCACGCCCGGAGCGTGGAGGTACACGCACCACCCTCCTCGTAGGCACTTTGATTATCTCGTATATGTTTGTATGCCGTTGCTAGTGATAGGATATGAGCTCGTTTTACTTTCATCACCCCTACGAGAGAGAGCGAGACCCGTCCCGTGACCCGATCCGGGCACGAGAGAAAGCCGACCACCCTAGCTTACTGTCGGTTCCTCAACCACGCACGTCCAACGCTTCCCTCGCTTAGGGACGATCGCGAGCTTGTTTAGAGTCCAAGGATTGCATATAAACTTTGAGTCGAGTCCGTGGTCCGTCCCGCATCAAATTGGTATCAGAGCTAGTCGAGTCTAGGGTAGTCTTTGTCTCAAAGCACGGTCTAAGTCGAGTCTAGGATCATCATTGTTTTAAAAAAAAAAGAAAACAAAAAAAGTGTTTTGGGTCGCATTGCATCCCGATAACCAGTATATCAAAAGACGTTACTGGAATCTTAGGTTACGCCTATCCAGAAGGTAGTCCCTCGCGTCGAGTCGAATCTTCGGATTATAGCCTCCGCCACGTACTGGAAATTGGGTTAAGTCTAGGTTTGTAGTCGGGTCTGCATTCCAACATTGCAATGTAGAGTGTCTAGGTGCTTGCATTAGTTTTGCATAATAGAAACAAAAAAAAAAGAGAGAGAGAAAAGAAAAGAAAAGTGTCCAATGGGCTCCAAGTCACCGAAGTCATACAACTGGCTTCATAGCACCCATGGGCTTGGCAACCATCCAATCTCCTTCATTAGGCCTGAGGCCTCAAATTTCTATGGGCCCAAGGTCCCGAGCGACTACCTACGTTGGGAAGCTGCTATGGACAAATACTTTGATTGTTATATCATGTCGAGGCTGGGCAATTCTATTTTGCCAAGGAGAGGCTCCTTCACGGGGCTGCCGAAAAGTGGAGAGACATCGAAGGTTTGAGGGCGGTTAGGAGGCAATGGCCCATCGAGTCATGGTGGGACATGAAGAGAGAGCTTTGGAAGTTCTACATTCCCCAACCGATCCCCTCCAACTAGTCCCACCCAGTCACCTCCAGCCGACCCCACCAAATCATCTCCAAACAAGTGGGTCACACCTCCAGCCGACCCCACACATTCACCTCCAACCAAGTGGGGCATAGTCGGAGACAAGAAGCCCCTCATGTAGCCGAGCCTAGGTCCACACCCAGGCCGAGAGACGAGGAGCGAGTCCACCACGATGCCCCTACTCCAACCCACACCTTTGTTGAACTCTTGAAAATGTTTTCGGACCGGTTGGATAGGATGGAGAGGACACGTGATCATGTTGACGGACTCCTACCCGGGCCTAAGGAGGTCATAGCCGATAGTCTCGATCCGGCACCATCCACGGAGTCCCCAAATCCTCTCCTCATCATGGAGGTTCCTTCACCACCCGTGAGTGCTCCGTTGCCACCCTCACCTTCCGGTTTTCATTCGGAGCCACCTCAGCCCAAGCTACCTGTATTTCTAACGGGAAAGCTACTCATAGCCGAGCCACTTCTTAGCTGGCTTAGGATAGGCTTGGTCCCTACCCCACCTTGCTATCCACCAAGGGACCCTACACTACCAATAGTGCCCGTCAACTCCTACCACGCAACATTACGGTCTAGTCACCATGTTTATACATTGGATGACCTTATTATAGGATTAGACTCACAAATGAAGTTGACACATATGTTGGCCCGAGGCTTCGACCAGCCCACAAGTCGTAGCTTCACCCAGCCCGCCTTAGGGTCCATTACCTCCGTGTGCACCGTGGGTCATGTCACCACGGAGGTTCTCTTATTCCTCCCTATGCCGACCGAGCCTACCTACATTCCTTTTATCCCGAGGGAGGAAGCATATCTTCTATACACTGTCCCACATACCACAATGGATGAAGGTGACCATTTACACCTTCATGAATTTCAAACATGGGACTATGTAATGGAAGAACCTACCATGAGGGGTCACACATTCTTTGATCCCTTCGATCCCTTCCTTAGTGGACCTCTTTACCCACAACCCCCAGTCCACATAGTCAGGGGAGTCCCCTATCTCACCCTTCCCACTCGGGCCGACCCATCTATGCTCACTAAGTCCAGACATTGGCCTGGGTCACGCACATATAGGGGTAATACAGAAAGTGAATTTGGCTCTCCTGTCCCACCCAACCCTCTCAAACCTCCCAAATCCAAACGGTCGTCAGTGCATGCGTAATGCATTTTAGGATGTCAAAGAGTCCCCCATGCCACCCACCTCCGGTTACATAACATGCGTAAATGGCACACATTCGGGTGTCCTAGTCCACCATTGCATATGTATGGGTCAGACAAACCGTAGGTTTGTTTAGGGTCATGTGTGCATCCGTGTTTTTCTTTCTTTGTCATGTTTGTCAGGCGTCTGCATACGTCGAGTCGAGTCTGTCAGCTCACGATGTCAATCCCTTTTGAGTGTAGAGCAAGTCGGATCTAACGCGAATGTTTTGGACTTGCTAGTGATGGGTTCAACTCTTCTTTGAGTTTATCAGATCTAGTCACCAATGGGACACATCGGTGATTCCTAGTGAGTCATTGAGCCGTCTCCCTTCTATGAGAGTGACCCCACCCCGGAGTGTCCACCACCAGCCTCATTCCCGCCGCAGCATAACGTATAGAACGTATACGGGATGAGCAGGTGATGATTACTTAGAGTAGAGCGTACTCCGTGCTACCTGGTACAGAGATCGATCCGCTAGAACCACACGAGCAGCTGCACCCCTTACTCGACGGGGTCGAGTTCTTCCCACTCGGGGAGAATTGATGGGAATTGACACCAGGCACTAACATTTTATTTTATATTTGTGTCCTTTTAGTTTGCTTTTATATCCTTGGGAAAATGGGTTTGCAATTGTAAGGCTTTATAAGCCAATTTGTTATTTCTTAAGGATCTTTGGGTTTTTTTGTAAAAGTTCAATAGGTCTAGCAGGGGGCCCCCACCTTCTTCCCCATTGGTCCACCTAAGCCCTAGGGCCCATGTGGGGATGGTCAAATATCCTAGGTGGACTTATAGAAGGGCTTGACCATTGAAGGGGACAAATGGATTAAAATGTCCAAGATTCCTCTCCCTTATTTCAAAGGGGCGCCCCCCCCTTTAGGATAGTTTATTCTTGTTTTATTTTTATTATTCATGGCATTTGACCACATGGGGATTAAATACCCTTTCCCTTGTTTACCCCCACCTAACCCTAGATCTAGGGATAGTTCAGGTCATTTTACATTTCTTATATAAGCCATGTATTTTCCAATTACAAGGAATTATTGAAGAAAATTTGTTGGAAATTGTCCAACAGGCATAAGGGCGCCCCCTCTCCTCTCTCCTCTCTCCACCTTGCAGATTGATTTTTGCCCTTCCTCAGAGGTGTGAAGCCTCCCTTCTACCCCATTCTTGAGTGATAATCTCAGCACCGCCGCCGCAGCCGCCGTCGCACTGCCACCGCCGCGCCTTCGGTGTTCTGTCCACCCTGGACAGAACAGTAAAGCACGAATTTTAGCTCTCCATCAGGAACTCAGATCGTGCCCAAAATTGGAGGGTGATCTCCCCACGTCCCCCCATCCTCCACAAAAAAATTCAGGCCAGTAAACCTTCGTTTAGTATTTTCCCCGTATTTTTGTTCTTCCCCCCAGTAATCTGCCAGTCTGCAGATCAGCGGGACAGTGTCCAGTTGTGCTATTTTTCTCACCTCTTAGCCATCTCCAGAAAAATCTTAAAAATTATCATGTGATCCTCACGTCCCCCCCTTCTACCAATAATTTCCCCAGCACCCATAAAATTTTCTTACCCTCCGGTAAAAATTCATTTTCAGGCAGATCCCTTTCTGTCCTAACAGTCTATAACCAGATCCATAGAAAAACACATAGTTTGCAGAGCTTCCCATTTATAATCCCTTCTTTGGATCTACCTGAAAGAAATATATGTTGTAGATCTATGAGTCCTCTTTCCAACGTCAGAAACCTCACCCCGATCTGATACCAGATCTGAGAGCAATAATTCTTGCCACCGGGTCGCGCAAATCTGTTCCGTGAACAGACCTGCAGAAGCAGCAGTAAGTTAAATCTTGCAAAAATATCAAAGCTCAATTTCAGGAACCGCCACTTCAGGGAGTCGACCAGGGACGTTCCGTCATCGTCCCAGCCAAGTGTCGTCTTCAAAAGACTTAAGGAGGACGACGTCCCTTTGGAGGCCATTACTTGTTGTCCTGCAACTCAGAACTGAGTCGACGCAGCACCGAGTCGGCGCAGTACCGAGTCAGACCAGCAGCCCGGTTCCACTACGAGAGCCCTTCCGGCTTGCTGCCCATCAACCCAGGATCGGTCCTCACGGGCCCCAGTTGTAGCCCTTTACCTCCCTGCGTGGAGTGGGCAAGAAATCACTGCTGTAATTATTGAATAATTATTTTTATCGGGAGTTACCGTACTTGGCCGGGGTCATCTTCCCCACGCCCGGAGCGTGGAGGTACACTCGCCACCCTCCTCGTAGGCACTTTGCTTATCTCATATATGTTTGTATGCCGCTGCTAGTGATAGGATATTAGCTCTCTTTACCTTCATCACCGCTACGAGAGAGAGCGAGACCTGTCCTGTGACCCGATCCAGGCACGAGAGAGAGCCGACCAACCTAGCTCACTACCGGTTCCTCAACCGCGCACATCCAACACTTCCCTCACTTAGGGATTGTCGCAAGCTTGTTTAGAGTCCAAGGATTGCATATCAACTTGGTGTCGAGTCCATGGTCCGTCCCGCATCATACATCATCCTAGAGGTAGGAAGCAAGAGAAAAATCCTCATGGTGTGTCGGCAGGAGGCTGATCCTCTGGAGGAGGAGGCTGGTAACCAAGGCGACAACAGATGTCTTCAAGAGAATGATCTTGAATCTGAAGACTATCCTGAATACGGTCAATGGAAAGATCACGAGCCGCATCACGGCGCGACATTCCAAGAAGTGTCATGTTCATGATGTGGAAGGCTTGGCTAGAATTAGCAACGTTGTCGGTGAGGCTAGTCATATGAGTGGAGAGTGTGGCCATTTGAGTGGAGACAGTATCCAGAATAGTGGAGAAGGAATCCATGCGACCTGACATGGTGTCAATCACATTACCCATAGTGTTAACGTGATCCCCGAGGGTAGAAAGTCGATCCCCAAAAGTGTCCACACGAGTCTCTAGCCTAGTAAACTGCTTGTCAAAAGTCTCATAATCTATCCAAGAGTGCTGTGTGACCTCCTGAGTGGAGGACTCTCCATGATAGAACTGTAGTGGAGGAGGTATCTCGGGATCCATATGATGTGGTGAGGGTGGAGGAGGCTGCTCCTCGGCCTGAACTGGAGGGGGGCCATCCCCTTGATCCTACTGCTGTTCTTGTTCCTACTCTTCCTCACTATCAACTTCTTCACCATAAGTAGGCACATCCCGGTGTAACTCACCATCGGGACCATAGTAATATTACATATCTGTAAAGATCTTATGCTTATTATAGATATCATAGTAATGAACATAAATGAACTGTTCATTTGCCAAATTGATCCTAGCATGAATGAATATCCCGGTCAACTGTGAAGCATACGGCAAGGATCGCCGCAAATTTGTTCGGCAAGCTCTAATGAGAGTCGTCATGAGGCGACCCATGTTGACTTGAATCCCATTCATAACATTGTAAAACAGGAATTTGTGAACCTCTGTCACTTCATTTCTACTGCCACTCTTTGGATAAATGAGAGAGGTAAACATATGGTGTAAAATATGCTGGAGTGGTGGAAAATGATTTGCATTCAATTCAATTAAGTTGCTGACACCACGCACGTAATCATAACCGGTCATAGCAAGAAAGGTTTCCTCGACAGCTCCATGACCAAAAATTATGTCAGCTCCTCTAGCCGCAACTCCTAAGCATCTCTCAAACAGATCGGGGGTAATATGAATCTCAACCCCTTGAACAACAGTAAATAATTCCTCATTCCTTGCAATCAAATTCCTATAAAACTACTACACTAGATTGGGGTAATAACGGGTATATCTAGGGACAAAATCAGTCCATCCTGGCTGAATCTCAAAGACAGCACATAAATCAGGCAAAAGCTCATTCACCTCATTAAAGTCGACCAGTCGAGGGTCGATAATAGGCCGTGGAGGCAAGCGAGGTGCTCGAAGTGGTGCACGAGCTCGCTGTGGTGGAGGAGCCGGTGCCTCGCATCTCTGGCCACTCGCTTTCCCTTGGGCAGAACGCCGAGAGCTCCGTCTAGGCGGCATCCCGAACTAGAAAACCCAGAGGAAAACTCTTGAAGAGATGACCCTCGTCCCAGGTGATAAAGATAGATCAACGGATACTCCATGGGCTTTCAAATGCCTTCTCCACAAACTAGAACCTAGGAGGGAACTCCACGAACGCACGAACGACCGAATGGAGTTTGTCCCGAAATCATGATGAACACGTCGGATCTTGTGCGGGTGGAGGAATGATGAGGTATAGGGGCTTGGGAGGTGGAGTTTTGAGGTTCTAGGGTTAGGAAATGGGGTATGAGAGAGAGTGGAAGTGATAGAAAGAGAGAATGGGGTGTTGGACCCCCTTATAAGATGGCTAGGTTGAGACCCGGTCGGGCCGGTTCGCCGCCACCGGTCGACCGGTGCGGGAGCGGCGGTCGACCGCTAGCCCCAAAAACCCCAAATTTTGTATTTTTTGTTTCTTTTTCTGTTCTGTTCTTTTCTTTTCATTCATTTTTTTATCATTTTTTTTGTATGGGGGGACTATCATCTGACCTTCTGATTTGAGCCAACGTCATGAAGTGGAGGGAATGAAAGAGATGGAGATTTGAGGATTTCTAACTCCCCCTCAGAAGTTTCCTTAGGTCCGACATCACTGAGTCCACAATTATTTAACCAAGGAATATCTGGCCTTAGAAATATTTTTTAAGGAGGGCTATATATATAAATACATTTAAGCATGCAGGAGTGTATGTGAACACACAAGGTATTAAAAGTAAATATAGACAATATGCATGTTTTCCTACCTTTGATGCATATGAGTTTCTACAAATGCAACTCTTATCCTAAGTGCAAACCTATGCATGTATGGTCTAACCCTTGCACATCCCAAGTTCTCTTCTTATCTTGCTGAATTGATCCTCGTTTAGGGGTTTTGTGAAAATATCGGCTAGCTGATTGTGTGTGTCAATGAAATTTAATTCAAAGACCCCCTTTCCTACATGATCTCTCAGAAAATGATGACGAATATCAATATGCTTGATCCTAGAATGTTGAACATGGTTTTTTGACAAACTGATTGCACTGGTATTATCACACAAGATTGGCACACATTTCATTTCAATATCTAAATCAAGCAATTGATTTTTGATCCAAAGTACTTGGGCTCCGCAACTTTCGGCGGCTACATATTCAGCCTCGGCCGTTGAGAGAGCTACTGAATGTTGTTTCTTGGAGGCCCATGAGACTAGACACCCACCAAGAAACTGACAGTACCCACCAGTACTTTTGTGATCTATAATACATCCGGCATAATCCGCATCGGTGTAAGCAATCAAATCAAATGAACTATCGATGAAAAACCACAAGCCAAAATCTATTGTGCCAATTAAGTATCTAAAAATACATTTAACAGTCATTAGATGAGATTCTTTAGGGCATGACTGAAAGCGAGCACAAAGACTGTCACGCCCCGAACCGATAGCAGCGGGAAGCGATGCTCGGAACGTGGCAGTTAACAGTCATGATAAAAAGAGTGAAAATAAATAACCACAATTAAATACAAGGAGGCCACAGACACACATATTGAAAATACGAGCTCTTATTAATATTTAAAAGTATATATTTGACCCACTCTTACAATATTAGATTCAAAATTTAGGGAAGAAATAACAAAAAGAAATAACCAGACTCATGACACTAGCTAGACTCAAGAAGGTAAAAAGATAGACTCCGATCTCTAGGTTCCAGGTTCACTCGATCACACTGATCCGATTCCCATTTGCAACGTACCATTTACCGCGTTACCTGAAAAGGATTGGAAGTAGGGGTGAGCAAGAAGCTTAGTAGGAATTATACTCTATCGTCAGGCATAGTTTAAGTGATTAACCAATTCATGAATATGCATGATTAACGCGAGAAAATAAGCAGAACTAAATAATCACTAAGATAGAAAGAGTAACGATAATTAACTGAAAGAAATAGTTGCATGTTGAGATATCAAGCAAGATAACAAGATTTTCTAGTGAATGGCCATTTGCAAGTCAATTTCAAGTCATGTCAAGCAAGCAAGCAAGTACTTCATACATTAAGCATGAATAATAAGTTTCACGAGAATGTGGAATGTCATAGACCCAATACGCTAGATAGTACCGGTGCCAAATGCCACACCTAATCATTCACCTCCCCGGGGATCAAGTACTTTTCGGGTGCTCCTCCGAGGACCAGACTGGGCCCTTCATTTGTTTGCCTTGGCATTGATTTCTTTTTGGATCGTAGATCCCACGAGACTAGACATCCACAATATTTAATGGCCAAGAGTTCCAAGATCAAGTTCATGTAGTCAAGGTAAAGGATGTAAGAATAATAATTTTTAAGAGTCCAAACAATAAGCTCCTTAATCGAGAAGAATAGTTGTCCCTAAGGACTATAATTAATGATCAATGGACCTAACAATAGGTCAAATCACGAAATACCATAGCCTACATAGGCTTGGTTAGCTCACACAATTTGAAATTCATGAAATAATCACTTTTCAGAAAACTGTCATATGAACGGTCAGACAAGGGCCGCTCAATATATATATGGTTAATACTGGGCCGCGCATGTCCGGAAGACATTAAGACCCATGAACATGATATACGGTCCATACTGGCCGTATTAAAGATATGCGGTCGTCATAGGGCCGCCTATAAGGATATGCGGTCCACTACTGGCCGCACATGCCTGTTTAGCCCTATTCGATCCAAGACTTAAAACCAGCGGTTTAGTCACGTAAAACAAAGTTACTGGAGGTCCAAAGGGTTCTAGTAGGGATATAACAAGATCCCAAGATAATGGTAAGTCTGCCGGATGGAGTGTCCGGGGGTAAGTTCAAGACTAGCACACTAATAGGGCTAACGACTTACTAGAAGTCAGCAACTTAGTCAAACTATTCTACTGAAGTAAAGTGGCTGTCCAGGAACCTAATATTCATTTTAGTCCTAATTTCATGTCAAATTACCATGGATTATAGTTTACATTTAGTCAAATTGCCAAAAGATGAATCAAGATGATAAGGAGAATGAACAAGATCGCGTAGGAATGAATAGCATGCAATTAACAGAAATTTACTTGCATAATTAACTACTTATCATATGAGTTTCTAATTTACTAATTACCATTTATGACACTAAGATGAATCATTTAGAACTAGTATTAAGTCAATTTCTGTCTAGATAAACGGTTCTGGATGAACCTTACATCTGCTGGGCTAACAGGGGGCTGAACGGGGTTGTTCTGGACTGCAGGGAGTTGGGCGGCTGTGTCAGGGCCACCCAGGGAGTTGGGCGGTTCTCTGGGAGCCGCCCATGGGTTGGGCAGTTAGGTAAGAGCCGCCCATCCCCTGGGTCATGGGTTATGTGGTCACCAGAGGACCTTCCAAGTTATGTGGTCACTAAGCAACCATTTATCCTGGTTATGTGGTCAGTCAGGAACCGTTTATGTAGCAACCCTAATAAATGAATAATTGAAATGAATTAAAACATATATATTACAGAAGTAATATATATAAAAGGAATAGGGTTAATTGGACGAAATAAAACAAATTAAAAATAACGCCTCTTATTAGGGCGTTAATTCAAAAAGAAACGCCTCTATCAAAGGCGTGACTAAAGAAAGGACGCCCACACGTGCGGTCGTCAACTCTCACGACCAAATAGGCAAGTAAAAGAAACGCCTCCATCTTGGGCGTGTTTTAAAACACGAAACGCCCTTTTTCAAGGCGCTTTTTAAGAAACGCCCTTATGCAAGGCGTTAATTCAAGAATACACGCCCTGACCTAAGGCGTTAATTCAGTTCGTGAACCGATCGAACCCAGAACTTATCCAAGGAAAGATTAACCTAATCTAGTAAGTGTCTATTAGAGTAAGGACTCTATTAAGGATATATTACCCTCAATCAAACCCTACTCTTGTGAGGACTTCAAAATCCTATAAATAACATGTTCGATCGAACCCTAAAACCCATTTGATCGAACGTCTGCTGCTAGGTACGTGAAGAACAAACAGTTCTTCTTCCTTTCCTTGCTTTTGATAAACACATGAGGAGGTTTTAACCATCCTTCATCGTCTTTGCTATAGGTGGCTGCTTCTAGTGTTTGAAGACAAAGGGTCTTCATCATCATCGTCTTCATCACCATCGTTGCCGAAGAATAGGTAAAGTTCTTCTTTTTCCCTTGCCTTCAGGTTACGTAGGTAAAGAAGATTGATATCTTCTCTTCCTTTACAGGTAGCTGTGGCAATATCTTCCTGAAGAACGAAGGTTCTTCATCCACGAAGGTTCCAAACAGTGTATCAGTATTATCAAACCATAAGGTAGGTTTTCTCAAGTTACTGTAGCCCAAATGAAATTAATGCAAGATATATATATATATATAAGCATGTCATGCATATGATTATTATAGTTTTCATGCGTTTTCTGAAATATTTTGAAAGAAACGCCCTTGATTAGGGCGCTAATTTAAAAGAAACGACCATGCTAGTGGTCGTCAATTTAATATTTGACGCCCTCTACGCAGGCGTTAATTTCATAAGAATCGCATGTGATTAATAATTGATCCTGTTTAAAAATTACAATACATATGAAATATTGATATCTTGCATGACTCTGTGAAATTTTACTGCCATGACATGTCTCCTGTCTCTCGAAATATTATTTATTAAAATATCGTAAATCCCTTGAAATTCACGACTTGGACAAAGTCGTTTTCCATATTCTAACGCCCCAGTACAAGGCGTGAACATTAAAAGTAACGCCCCTTTTTAGGGCGTGTATCTGTTAAAAACCTGAAATTCACATATTCTGTAAAATGGAATTGGAAAGTAACGCCCCTTCAAAGGGCGCGTTTTTGATAAATTTCTGAGAATAATTATATCCTGTCGAATATGTAAATGATGAGACGCCTGC
The DNA here is from genome assembly GCA_022559845.1 of Amorphophallus konjac. Taxonomy (NCBI): domain Eukaryota; kingdom Viridiplantae; phylum Streptophyta; class Magnoliopsida; order Alismatales; family Araceae; genus Amorphophallus; species Amorphophallus konjac. The sequence goes on from CM040129.1 coordinate 23,381,084, forward strand.
CCCTGCAGTCGTCAACTTTTAAGAAACGCCCCCAGGAAAGGCGTGTTTTTGGATAAATTAATGAAATAATGGAAATTCTGCAAATTGGCAATATATGTAAACGCCCTTCAGTTAGGCGTTAATTACTTGAGACACGACTTGACCTAAGTCGTTATTTTACTGTAAACTGATTTTTCCTCTGATTTGCATTACCGATGGTTTCATATTATACATATATATATATATCGGCACTATTCTCCATTCCGTGAGTATAGTCCCACGTTTCATGTTGATTTATCGATCACACTCAACTCTCATTGACATACAAGCTCTCCATTGGACATTCCGTTCCTTTGGACTAGCGAGTTAGTCATAGAGACCTCCGTAAGACTCCTCGTAGCCTTGGATTCCCTCAAGGCCGACTGAGCTGGTTGTACCCTAAAAACCATTACCCGATCCTTGCCATGTCAATCTAAAGAAACATGGTATACCGGCCCTTATGATTATACAAAGAGTATATCATAAGAAATTCTTGATGGGATGATGATATCATGCCATATCGTGTCATTCTTGTAAACCCCAATTCTATGATAAGAATGAGGGTATCTTGCTTGATCTAATGTTCATGTGGACCTCAATTCTATATAAAGAATGTCCATATTGATTTGTCATGGTACCTAAGTTAAGGAACCATAATCTACCTAGTTTTACCGACATCGTGATTATACCGTTATTATCGCCATTCTATGTCCTTTGTCATATTTTTGGACTCTATTCTATCAAAGTTGTCATACGTGTCTACAAGCTTGATTATTGAAATTCTATATTGGCTATATAAACAAGAGTGGATGTCAAAACACATGATGAATGCCTGCGCATATAGGGCCCGATCTGGTCCTGGGAGGAGCACCCGAAAGTACTTGTGCCCATGGGAGTTAAAATGATAAGGTATCTGGCATTATACCGAGTACTTGACTTGCTTGATTGGACATTCCACACACATCTTGTACTTGACTCGTACTTGACATGAAATGAAATGCGTGGCCCGAAAAAGGGTAATTTACTTGCTTGATACATGATAGCCAAAGTTCTTGACATGACTCGATAATGGTACTTGCTTGAATATCTTGAATAACTTGTATCTTGTTCATGAAAGTTCATCTTATTTCTTTGATATTACATTCTCTCTATCTTGTCGTTTCATGCGAGCATGCATAGCTTTATTGCATCCATGAAAATGTAATTACTTAAACCACTTGCTAGTACTTGAGATATAATTTCCTACTGAGCGTTCGCTCATCCCGTTTGTCCCTTTTTACTTTTCAGGTAAGTCCGACGACGATGGAAGTCAATCGGATGGGAATGGTCAAGAGTGAAAGTGATAGAGCTTCTACAAGTGTCGTCTAGTCTTTTCCATAGTTTCTTGAGTCAAATATGTATTCTTTTCCTTTTTGTTAAACAGAGTATTGGATTTGTAATAGTCTATCCATTATGAAATAAAGGATTGGGTTATCTTGCTATTTTGCGCATCTCTGTCTTTGTGTCGAATACACGACCACTCTGATTGACATGATTGATATAGACACGTCGCGCATCTCCGGGTATCTTCCGCGCTCGGGGCGTGACAGTCTTTGTGGTATCAGAGCCTAAGGTATTCAATTCCTAGGAAACCCAAGTCCAAGGATAGGTTTCAAAACCTTAACCAAGTGAGAGTGGGTAGAACCAAGGGTTAAATGATCAATGAGTCCTTTATAAGATCATAGTGATATAATACTAACATAGCTATTGTAATTGTAGGATAATGGCTGCCGAACGTGCTCAATGGCGCAACATGCAGCGTACCCTTCAAGGGATGACCCAAGTGCTACAACAGGTAGCACAAGGTGGTGCTCCACGAGCTGGAAGCTTACACCAAGCATTCAAGAATATGAATCCCCCGAAGTTCATGGGATCGACCGATCCAGACGATGCCGAGCATTGGGTTCGGGAGATTGAACGTATATTCCGTGTTATGCAATGCACGGATCAGGACAAAGTCTTATTAGCTACTTTCCAGTTAGAAAAGGATGCTAGATGCTGGTGGGAGTCGATTGAAGCTACTATTGACCCAACTCAAGTTACATGGGGTGAATTCGTTGAATATTTCAACGCCAAATATTTCTCTGATAGGGTCCAGGAAAGAAGGCCGCCGAATTTGCCGCATTAAAGCAAAGATCTTTATCGGTGGCTGATTATGAAGCACAGTTCTCTAGACTGTCTAGATATGCTAAGCATTTAATTGGCACGGAAAAGATGAAAGCCCGTAGATTTCTTAATGGGCTTAGGCCCCACTACATTACTCAACTGGCGCCTATGGATATTCAAGTTTATACTGAAATAGTGCGCCGAGCTCAGTTGCTTGAAGATGCCACGGAACTATCTGATAGGATCCGTGGGAAAGACAAAAAGGAGCAAGTCACAAGTTCGGGTTCTTTTAAACCCAACTTTAAGAAGAGGCCCAATAATGGAGGTTCTTCCTCTCAAGATCAGAAGTTCAAGAAATCCAAGCCTTTCTCTATCACCACTACCCCTTCAAACGTAGTATGCAAGCATTGTGACAAGGCTGGTCACAAAACAGAAGAATGCTGGAGGAAACTAGGAGCATGTCTCGTTGTGGGAGTCGTGAACATCGGATTCCCGATTGTCCATTAATGAATGACCAAGACGGTGAGGGTAAACGCCCAGTGACAAGGAACGCGCGTCTTCATGCAATCCAAGAGACCGAACCAGAAGAAGAAGGCGGATTGGTGGAAGGTACATTAAAAATTTGTTCCAAATATGCACATGTCTTATTTGATACGGGTGCATCGCATTCCATTATTTCCAAGAAGTTTGCTGACCCATTACCTCTAGAACCAGAATGGATGAAGATAATATTGTCTACTCCTCTCGGAAACGAGACGGATATCACACATCATTACCAAAATTGTGAGGTATTGGTTCGAGGAAAGAATTTTCCTATTGATCTTATCTGCTTAGATCTAAAAGAATATGATGTTATACTAGGAGCAGATTGGTTATCCAAATACCAGGCAACGGTTGATTGCCGTGATAGCAAGATTGTTTTCAAGGAATTTCCGGAACTGACTTATACTAGTCCTAAGAGTCGAAGCAAATCCCCTCTTATTTCGGCTCTTCGAGCAAGCAAGCTCGTCAGGAAAGGATGTGTATCCTTCCTTGCTTTTGTCACTAATAAAGAAGCTAAGGAAACCAAGATAGAAGACGTTCAAGTAGTACGAGAATTCCCAGACGTATTTCCGGAAGAATTGCCGGGATTACCCCCGCAAAGAGATGTGGCCTTTACCATCGACTTAGTCCCTGGTGCTGGTCCGGTTTCAAAGGCACCATATAGAATGTCCCCTGCTGAACTCAAGGAGTTGAAGGAGCAGTTGATGGAACTAATCCGAAAGGGTTTATTAGACCAAGTACTTCCCCGTGGGGAGCACCAGTCTTATTTGTAAAGAAGAAGGATGGATCCATGAGATTGTGTATTGACTATCGACAGTTGAATCATCTTACTATCAAGAACAAGTATCCACTGCCGAGAATCGATGAATTGTTTGATCAGATTTCAGGATCCAAATATTTCTCCAAGATTGATCTCCGGTCGGGATATCATCAATTAAGGATCAAGGATGATGACATTCACAAGACCGCATTCAGAAGCAGGTATGGCCATTACGAATTTGTTGTTATGCCTTTTGGACTAACAAATGCCCCTGCTGCCTTTATGCAGTTAATGAATAGCATATTCAGGCCTTACTTGGATCAATTCATAGTAGTCTTCATCGATGATATATTGATATATTCTAAGACTAAGGAAGAACATGAAGAGCATTTGAGGATTGCATTGCAAGTCTTGAGGACAAATCAATTATATGCTAAACTCAGCAAATGCGAGTTCTGGCTTGAAGAAGTGGCTTTTCTCGGACATGTCATATCCAAGGACGGTTTATCTGTGGATCCGTCAAAAGTTGAAGCTGTGAGAAACTGGGAGAGACCCACTAATGCAAGCGAGATCAGAAGTTTCTTAGGTCTTGCAGGCTATTATCGGCGATTTATCAAAGATTTCTCTAAGATCGCCGTACCACTTACAAGATTAACTCGTAAGGAGATCCGATATGAATGGAGTGAGGAATGTGAAAGCAGTTTCCAAACTCTCAAGGATCATCTCACCACAGCTCCGGTCTTAGCCCTACCAATTGAAGGAGAGAAATTCGAGGTCTACACTGATGCTTCTGGCATTGGCCTCGGATGCGTTCTAATGCAACATGGGAAGGTCATAGCATACTCTTCTCGTCAACTGAAGAAGCATGAGGAGAATTACCCCGTCCATGACTTGGAATTGGCCGCGGTAGTATTTGCCCTAAAGATATGGAGACACTATCTCTATGGGGTACAGTTTACTGTATACTCCGATCACAAAAGTCTCAAATATCTATTTTCACAAAAGGAGCTGAACATGAGACAAAGACGTTGGCTAGAATATCTCAAGGACTTCGACTTCAGTATACAATACCATCCCGGAAAGGGTAATTATGTTGCTGACGCCCTTAGTCGAAAGCCGAGAGCAAAGATAGCAAATTGTATGATACAAGAATGGAGGTTACTTGAACAATTCTCCGAGCTCAATATAAGCTTGGACACGGAATCCAAATTTGTCACACTATCCCATGTAAGCATACAGTCAGATTTGTTATCTGAGATACAAACACTTCAGGATGACGATCCTATGTTAGTAGAAATCAAAGGCAGATTAGAAGGACAATCTGATTTTCAACTAACTTCTGATGGAAGATTATCGTTCAAAGATAGAACTTGTATACCCGATTGTCCGGAATTAAAGAAGAAGATCTTAGATGAAGCTCACAGATCAAGATACACTATTCATCCTGGATCAACTAAAATGTACCAAGATGTAAAGAGGAACTTTTGGTGGCCCAATATGAAAAGAGAAATAGCGGACTATGTATCACGCTGTCTCACATGCCAACAGGTCAAGGCGGAACACCAAAAGCCTGCGGGAAAACTACATCCTCTAGATATTCCTAAGTGGAAATGGGAGGATATTGGTATGGACTTCATCATGGGTTTGTCTAAATCTAAAGGAGGACATGATGGAATCTGGGTTATCATTGATCGATTGACTAAATCGGCACATTTCTTGCCAATCAAAAGCCGATGGTCGATTGATGTGCTAGCTGCACTATACATTAAAGAAATAGTCAGGATACATGGAATTCCTGTCTCAATCGTGTCTGATAGAGATCCCCGTTTTACTTCTCATTTTTGGAAGGGATTACAACATTCGTTGGGGACAAGGCTCAACTTTAGTACTGCTTTTCACCCACAAACGGATGGTCAGACCGAGCGAACTAATCAAGTTGTTGAAGATATGCTGAGAGCATGCATTATTGACTTTGGAGGAAGCTGGCATGACCACTTACCTTTAGTTGAATTTGCATATAATAATAGCTACCAAGCTAGTATCCAAATGGCACCTTTCGAAGCCTTATACGGAAGGAGTTGCCGATCTCCCATATGTTGGAACGAAGTTGGAGAGAAACAACTATTAGGTCCAGACATGGTAAGGGATACAACTGAGAAGATACAGGTAATCAGAGAAAGATTACAAGTTGCTCAGACAAGGCAAAAGGCTTATGCTGATACCAGGAGAAGAGATCTTGAATTCCAGGTTGGAGATCATGTATTTCTTAAAATATCCCCTGGACGTGGCATACGAAGATTTGGTGTTAAGGGCAAGCTTACGCCAAGATTCATCGGACCATTTGAGGTACTCGAAAGAGTTGGCGAGGTTGCTTATCGCATCGCGTTGCCTCCTCAGTTGTCCGAGGTACACAATGTATTTCACATATCTATGTTGAAGAAGTATGTGCACGATCCGTCACATATTATTGAGCATGGAGATCTGGTGATCCAGAAAGATCTCACATATGAACAAAGGCCCTTGAAGATATTAGATCGAGAAATACGAGCTCTAAGGAATAAGGTTATTCCCATGATCAAGGTGCAATGGAATAAGAATCCTGAACGCGAAGCGACATGGGAGACCGAGGAATCTATGAAGAAACGATTTCCCGAGTTATTCTAAGAGGTATATGTCCTACACTCTCCGCGTGTATAATTATATATATATTGAATTTGGGGACCAAATTCTTTTAAGTGGGGGAGGGTGTAGCAACCCTAATAAATGAATAATTGAAATGAATTAAAACATATATATTACTGAAGTAATATATAAAAGGAATAGGGTTAATTGGATGAAATAAAACAAATTAAAAATAACGCCTCTTATTAAGGCGTTAATTTATAAAGAAACGCCTCTACCAATGGCGTGAATAAAGAAAGGACGCCCACACCTACGGTCGTCAGTTCTCACGACCAAATGGGTAAGTAAAAGAAACGCCTCTATCTTGGGCGTGTTTTAAAACACGAAACGCCCTTTTTCAAGGCGCTTTTTAAGAAACGCCCTTATGCAAGGCGTTAATTCAAGAATACACGCCCTGACCTAAGGCGTTAATTCAGTTCGTGAACCGATCGAACCCAGAACTTATCCAAGGAAAGATTAACCTAATCTAGTAAGTGTCTATTAGAGTAAGGACTCTATTAAGGATATATTACCCTCAATCAAACCCTACTCTTGTTAGGACTTCAAAATCCTATAAATAACATGTTCGATCGAACCCTAAAACCCATTTGATCGAACGTCTGCTGCTAGGTACGTGAAGAACAAACAGTTCTTCTTCCTTTCCTTGCTTTTGATAAACACATGAGGAGGTTTTAACCATCCTTCATCGTCTTTGCTATAGGTGGCTGCTTCTAGTGTTTGAAGACAAAGGGTCTTCATCATCATCGTCTTCATCACCATCGTTGCCGAAGAATAGGTAAAGTTCTTCTTTTTCCCTTGCCTTCAGGTTACGTAGGTAAAGAAGATTGATATCTTCTCTTCCTTTACAGGTAGCTGTGGCAATATCTTCCTGAAGAACGAAGGTTCTTCATCCACGAAGGTTCCAAACAGAGTATCAGTATTATCAAACCATAAGGTAGGTTTTCTCAAGTTACTGTAGCCCAAATGAAATTAATGCAAGATATATATATATATATAAGCATGTCATGCATATGATTATTATAGTTTTCACGCGTTTTCTGAAATATTTTGAAAGAAACGCCCTTGATTAGGGCGCTAATTTAAAAGAAACGACCATACTAGTGGTCGTCAATTTAATATTTGACGCCCTCTACGCAGGCGTTAATTTCATAAGAATCGCATGTGATTAATAATTGATCCTGTTTAAAAATTACAATACATATGAAATATTGATTTTTAATATCTTGCATGACTCTGTGAATTCCTGTTAAATTTTACTGCCATGACATGTCTCCTGTCTCTCGAAATATTATTTATTAAAATATCGTAAATCCCTTGAAATTCACGACTTGGACAAAGTCGTTTTCCATATTCTAACGCCCCAGTACAAGGCGTGAATATTAAAAGTAACGCCCCTTCCTAGGGCGTGTATCTGTTAAAAACCTGAAATTCACATATTCTGTAAAATGGAATTAGAAAGTAACGCCCCTTCCAAGGGCGCGTTTTTGATAAATTTCTGAGAATAATTATATCCTGTCGAATATGTAAATGATGAGACGCCTGCCCCTGCAGTCGTCAACTTTTAAGAAACGCCCCCAGGAAAGGCGTGTTTTTGATAAATTAATGAAATAATGGAAATTCTGCAAATTGGCAATATATGTAAACGCCCTTCAGTTAGGCGTTAATTACTTGAGACACGACTTGACCTAAGTCGTTATTTTACTGTAAACTGATTTTTCCTCTGATTTGCTAACCGATGGTTTATATATTATACATATATATATATATCGGCACTATTCTCCACTCCGTGAGTATAGTCCCACGTTTCATGTTGATTTATCGATCACACTCAACTCTCATTGACATACAAGCTCTCCATTGGACATTCCGTTCCTTTGGACTAGCAAGTTAGTCATAGAGACCTCCGTAAGACTCCTCGTAGCCTTGGATTCCCTCAAGGCCGACTGAGCTGGTTGTACCCTAAAAACCCATTACACAGTTCTTGCCATGTCAATCTAAAGAAACATGGTATACCGGCCCTTATGATTATACAAAGAGTATATCATAAGAAATTCTTAATGGGATGATGATATCATGCCATATCATGTCGTTCTTGTAAACCTCAATTCTATGATAAGAATGAGGGTATCTTGCTTGATCTACTGTTCATGTGGACCTCAATTCTATATAAAGAATGTCCATATTGATTTGTCATGGTACCTAAGTTAAGGAACCATAATCTACCTAGTTTTACCGACATCGTGATTATACCGTTATTATCGCCATTCTATGTCCTTTGTCATATTTTGGACTCTATTCTATCAAAGTTGTCATACGTATCTACAAGCTTGATTATTGAAATTCTATATTGGCTATATAAACAAGAGTGGATGTCAAAACACATGATAAATGCCTGCGCATATAGGGCCCGATCTGGTCCTGGGAGGAGCACCCGAAAGTACTTGTGCCCATGGGAGTTAAAATGATAAGGTATCTGGCATTATACCGAGTACTTGACTTGCTTGATTGGACATTCCACACACATCTTGTACTTGAATCGTACTTGACATTACATGAAATGCGTGGCCCGAAAAAGGGTAATTTACTTGCTTGATACATGATAGCCAAAGTTCTTGACATGACTCGATAATGGTACTTGCTTGAATATCTTGAATAACTTGTATCTTGTTCATGAAAGTTCATCTTATTTCTTTGATATTACATTCTCTCTATCTTGTCGTTTCATGCGAGCATGCATAGCTTTATTGCATCCATGAAAATGTAATTACTTAAACCACTTGCTAGTACTTGAGATATAATTTCCTACTGAGCGTTCGCTCATCCCGTTTGTCCCTTTTTACTTTTCAGGTAAGTCCGACGACGATGGAAGTCAATCGGATGGGAATGGTCAAGAGTGAAAGTGATAGAGCTTCTACAAGTGTCGTCTAGTCTTTTCCATAGTTTCTTGAGTCAAATATGTATTCTTTTCCTTTTTGTTAAACAGAGTATTGGATTTGTAATAGTCTATCCATTATGAAATAAAGGATTGGGTTATCTTGCTATTTTTGCGCATCTCTGTCTTTGTGTCGAATACACGACCACTCTGATTGACATGATTGATATAGACACGTCGCGCATCTCCGGGTATCTTCCGCGCTCGGGGCGTGACAGTTTAACTCAGGCTATACCAGGGTCAAAGTCTGGGCTTGAGTTGTGCGGTCTATCGTAAGACCGTCCAACTCTGGGTGTATTCCGGTCACCCCTTCCACGTCCGATGAATGCCGGAAGGTTGGGGGTTAAAGGGGATTGATCTAAAACACTAATTACTCATGCAAACTGACTTGAAACAAGGGGCTTTTGGTACCGTTGGAAAGGTTATGAAAAATACTACCTAACATCAAGGTCAATTTCATAATTACTTCCTGAAATCACGATTTATAATGGCAGGACCACTAAAAACCCTAATCTGGACATGCTGTTACTAAATCACGAAATTCTCACAATATACACAATGAAAATTAGGGCTTTATATATCAAAAGAAAGCTTACTCGATGCTGATTCCAACCATATATGACATGCTATATGGGGATCAATATTAACAACTCAAAATCACACGAAATCACAATTTAACTTAAAAGAATACTTCAAAAAACCAAGTCTAGACATATCCTTAATCAGATCGGAAATTCTCTAAACATGATCCATAAAATTTAGGGCTTTTATAATCAATGGAAAGAGCACAAAAAACTCTACAAGATGCATGGATCAATTTAAGATTTACAGCCTGAAATCGCTACTGAAATCAAAGGGGAACATGTTCTGCCCTAATTCTGACATGCCTCTACTAAACCATTAAATTCGCACAGAATACCTAATAGAATTTAGGGCTCAATATACCAAAAGAAAGAGGACTGGATGCTAAACATTTTGATATATTACTTGCGGTTTGAGCCCGAGAGAACATACCTCAATCAGGGAAGAAAAGAAGAAGAAAGGAGGAAGAACGGACGCCGACACGTCACCACTAAACACCAGAGATCTCCCTTGATCGATCTCCACTGCGACCGCCGCTGCTACCAAAGGATTCTAGGGTTGCATAGCTTCATTTTTATAGCTCATACACCTTCTGGAGCCTTTGGAGCTGGGAGAATTTGACGAAGCAAGTTGGGTGTTTGAAAACGGCGCCGCCATGGTTGACCACACCAAAGCTCGGCCGACACCACGTTTTAGGGTTAGGGTTTTTGATCAATTAACAGAGGGGAAATGATCCTTAGATCGTGGACTTTCATTTGCCACCAATTTGGGCTCATTTGGTGGAGTATTAAACTCTAATTTCGTGGTTTAAGTTAAGGTTAGGTAAAAGTTAGGTAAGTGTGCACTTTGGGCTTAATCTACTAATTAGACCTAATTACGGATTTTTGTTGGGTCGACCACAGAAGACAAAGTTGTTAAATAAATGGTCCTTAACCCAATTACCATTTTTCTAAATTTTTATAAGGTAGTCGAAAATTTCACTAGTTCTTTTTACTAAGGAATTAAATATTAAATTCTGAAATTCATTCATTTCAATTAAATTTCAGATTTTTAAAACCGGGGTATTACAAAGACTTACACTGAATTGAATGTTAGGGCGGCATGCTATAAGATACAGTAGTGATCCGATCATACCTCGAAATAGTGTAGGATCTACTGTTTTACCATTTTCATCTTTGTCTAACTTCGAGGTTGTGGCCATTGGAGTTGACAAAGGTTTTGCTTCAGCCATCCCAAATTTCTTTAACAGCTCCAGTGTGTACTTATCTTGATTGATGAAAATCCCCTCGGGTGTTTGCTTGATCTGTAATCCAAGAAAGAAGTTCAGTTCACCCATTAAGTTCATCTCAAATTCTCCTTGCATGATTTCTGTAAATTCTTCACATAAGACATTGTTAGTAGCTCCAAAAAATAATGTCATCCATATATACTTGAACTACTAGTATGTCTTTACCTGATTTTCTTGTGAAGAGTGTTTGGTCAACCTTACCTCTTTTGAAACCATTTTCCACAAGGAATGAATTGAGCCTTTCATACCATACCCTTGGTGCTTGCTTTAACCCGTACAAGGCCTTCTGTAACTTGTACACATGCTTTGGATACTTTTAATCTTAAAAACCTGGAGGTTGCTCTACAAAGACATCCTCCTTGATGTAGCCATTAAGAAATGCAGATTTAACATCATTTTGAAATAGTTTGAAGTTCAAAGAGCAAGCATAGGACAATAAGATCCAGACTGCTTCTAATCTAGCAACTAGTGTAAAAGATTCATCAAAATCAATACCCATCTCCTGGCTATACCCTTTGGCTACAAGTCGGGCCTTGTTCCTAACAACCAATCCTGTATCATTTAATTTGTTTCTGAAAACCCAACGGGTTCCAATTGTGGGATGATTCTTAGGACGCGGCACGAGAGTCCACACTTTGATCCTTTCGAACTGGTATAGTTCTTCATGCATAGCCTAAATCCAAGATTCATTTTGAAGAGCTTCATGAATATCCTTAGGCTCTTCTTGTGAGATTAAGGCTATCAAATCCTCTTCCTCTACTTGCCTTAGTGATGATCCGGTTCTTAGCCCATCTTGAGGATTAGCGGTTATATTTTTAGCTGGATGATCCTTTAAGAATGTAGAGGTGCTGGGCATGTCGGGGTGCTGCACTTACTGCTATTGCAGTGTTTCAATTGAAGGATCTTCATCTTCTTCACTCTTGCTGGGTATTTCTTCCTTTGGTTCATCCTTGGCTTTAGATGTTCCAGCATTAGTTGAATTTTTGGGGGCTTCTTTTGCATCCACAATATGAATAGATTGGTTTGTCAGTTTTAGTTCAGATTTATCAAAAATCACATGAGGACTTTCTTCAACAACCAAAGTCCTTTTATTAAACACTCGATAAGCTCTAGAGTTAACTGCATAGCCAAGGAAAGTTCCTTTGTCACTTTTCTCATCAAACTTACCTAGGTTAGACTTACCATTATTCAGGATGAAACATGAACATCCAAAGGGTTTAAGATAGGAAATATTCGGTTTCTTACCCTTGTAGAGCTCATAGGGAGTTTTCTTCAAAATGGGCCTTACCATTACCCTGTTAATGATGTAACACATTGTACTTACCGCCTCAGTCCTGAAATATTTTGGTAGAGAATTTTCACTTAGCATGGTCCGCGCCATGTCTATCAAAGTTCTATTTTTCCTCTCCACTACTCCATTTTGTTGGGGCGTCCTTGGTGATGAGAAATTATGCGTGTACCTCTGCTCTTCACAAAAATTGCTGAACTCATGATTTTCAAATTCACCACCATGATCACTTTGAATGGTAGTGATAAGGTAGCCTCTTTCATTTTGGATTTTCCTGCAAAACACTTCAAACTCCGTCAAAGCATCACTTTTATTGGCTAAAAATAATACCCATGTAAATCTGGAGTAGTCATCAACAATTACAAATCTAAAAGATTTACCTCCTAGGCTAGATGTCCTAGTAGGGCCAAATAAATCGAGATGCAGTAATTCAAGAGGCCGGGAGGTAGAAACAATGTTCTTATTTTTGAAAGATATGCGTGTTTGCTTGCCTATTTTGTAAGACTCACAGATTTTATCACTTTCAAGTTTTAATTTTGACAAACCATTTACTAAGTCATGTTTAGACAACTTGGAGATTACTCCAAAACTAGCATGACCTAGCCTTCGGTGCCATAGCCATGCATTGTCATGATTGTTTGCTACCAATCACACATCACCACCAGAAACATCATCTAGACCAATAGTATAGACATTGTTGCTTCTCTTGCCGATGAATCTGATTTCATTGGAGGTTTTATTTATGACAGTACAGTGGGTTTCATCAAAAATGATTTTAAAACCCTTGTCACACAATTGGCTTATGCTTAGCAGATTATGATTTAAGCCTTTCACTAAAAAGACATTTTCAATCAAGGTTTCAAAGTTTTTATCTATGTTGCTGATCCCAATGATTTTACCTTTGTCTTTGCCTCCAAAAGCAACTGATCTTCCATCCTTGTCTTGCAGTGTAGAAAACACCTTCTTGTCCCCTGTCATATACCTTGAACAGCCGCTATCCAAGTACCATTTGCTCCCCCTGGCTTCAAGACATATCTGTAAGAACCAACATTCTCATGCAATTGATTTTGGTACCCAAACTAATTTGGGTCCGTAAGAGTTAGTCCAATTCTATGCATATCTTTTCTCGGTCCAAAAAGTATGATTTCTTGGTGAGTTTTGTTTGAACCAGTAATTGGCAACAACATGACCAAATCTACCACAATGATAGCAATTAACATGTGCAAACTTTCTTTAGAATTGTCGTCGTTTGGGTTGGATATGTTTTGGCTTAGAGTTGGAACATGATGCACGGTTGTTTTCTTTTTCATGAACATAGGATGCAGTGATCTTATGCTCAAAGGATTTTTTATTTTGGGGAGTATATCCCAATCCTTCCTTCTGAAAATTAACTTGAACTCCCAACAAGTTATCAAGATTTTGTTTGCCCTTGACAAACCTTGACAAGGTGGACTGAAGTTCAGTCACTTCTTTATCCAAACTCTCAGTTTTCTTTTGAAATTCTGAATTTGTGGATTTCAGAATTTTTTCTTCAGTTTTCATTTTTTCACACACTTTCTCCATTTCAGACATTTTGCAAGATAGTTGCTCTTGGGCTTTTTCACAATCCGAAATTGTTTGAAGCAGACTTTCTTTTTCTTCTATTAGTTCGAACCATTCCCGTTCCAATTTTTTAAACTTAACAAAAATATCTTCATGTGATAGATCATCAATTTTCTTTTTGAGAGTTTTATTTTCAGATCTGATTTTCATGTATTTTGTATTCAATTTTTCATATTCCGACTCTCATTGTTCATTTGAAATAAAATCATTTACCTCAGTTGAATCATCTTCGTGTGCCATAAGGCACAAGCCCTCCACTAGCTCTTGGATCTCCTCGTCGGACGGCTCATCCTCTTCGTCGCTCCATGTGGCGACCATTGCATGGGGTTTCTTGAGTTTGTCCTTCTTGAACTTCTTCTTCAGGTCTGGACACTCTCCTCTCATGTGTCCGGGCTTCTTGCATTCATCGCAAATGACGTTGTCGGGCTTGCTTGACTCACCCTTGGTTTGAATGGGCTTACTTTGCCCTTTTCTGAAGTTGCCTTGGAAGTTCCTCTTCTTTCTCAAAAATCTCCTTACTTGGCGAGTTATCATGGCCAAGTCTTCTTCTTCATTGCTTCCCTCGCTGGATTCTTCTTCTTGAAAGTCTTCATCAGATTGATGAGCTTTCAATCCAATCACTTTCTTCTTCTTCCTATCTTCCTCGGCTGTTCTCTTCATATTTATCTCATAGGTCATGAGTGACCCTATGTCACGCCCCGAACAAGGCGGAAATATCGGGACGTACAGTTAGGGACAAGCTGGCAAGAGAGGGAACTAAATCTAAAATGATACACAAGTGCTACAAGATGGAAAGGAAATACTAAATGATCATTAAACAACCAAACTGATACAATGATCTCAAAGGCAACTTAATACAACATGGAATAACAACCACTAAGACTCAACAACAAACTGAAACTAAATGATCTCCAAACACAACTAACAATAAACACACTGCTAACACACTAGAACTGATACACTCAAGACATCACTCCTGCCCTTCCCCGTCGGTAAGCGCGTCACCTGAGAAGCCTGGAAAGGGGGAAACAACGGGGGTGAGCTAACGCTCAGTAGGAAATAACAGACATGTATAAGTGATTAACAGTTTAATTACATTTTCAAAATGTCATGCTACAAATGATAATGCAATAAACAACGGTAATAACAAGATCTGGCAAGGTCAAGAAATATAATGAATAGAATAGTAAGACAAGAATTTACTACAGGAGATAACGATAAAAAGTTGGCCATATCAAGACAATTCAAGTCATGTCAAGCACGTATGTAATTTCATTTCCACGTCCAAGTAATAAGCAAGTAAAGTAACCACAAGTAGAGTATAGAACAGTGAAGAGTGGAAAGTGAAAAGTAGTAGAAAGTAATGTAGAGAGTAGTGGAGAGAGTAGTGGACAGTCCTAGACTTAACACATGTCAAGTACTGGTGCCAAATGCCACACCTAGTCATTCACCTCCCAGGGGTACACGTAGTGTTCGGGCGCTCTTCTCAGGACTAGACCGAGCCCTTAATTGTTTGCCAGGCATTGATTTCTTTGGATCAAAGATCCCACGAATCTAGACTTCCACAGTTTATGGCCAGAATTCCAAGGTTTAAACTAAGTAGCAATAACAACTTCAAGTAGGAAGGAGATTCATTTCCAGAATTTCAAGGTAAGTATAATCATCAAGGAGATTGAAATCAAGTCACAACAAGAGGTAATCGTGCTGCGCTACTGTAAAACAGCAGCAATCAAACAGGTTAATCAACATATTAATCCTAATCATCAAGTTAGGATATCATGATTTAACCATTATCATTTGCATTAAGACAATTGCCAAGAAGCTGATTCAAGATGATAAGGCAAAGAACAACTCCCACAGGAGTGAAATAGAATGCATTAACAGAGATTTAGTTACACCATTAACCACTAATTATGTGGGTTTCTATTTAATCTTGTATGCATTGAAAATGAAGATGATAAACGGTGTGTTTTTACACCAAGTTTACATGTATGGACCAATGTTAATTGAAACTAAAAAGGGTACATGAATAGGTCATTAGTTCCTCAAAAATGTAGTTTTCAAAGTGTTTAGGTTGAATGGATTGATTCCCCGGTGATCCGGATTGATTCCCGGGTCAAAGGATCATTAAAAACGGGTTTACGGGGCATGGGTCGACCCTTTGGGTCGACCCCTGGAAAAATTCCAGGGATGGGTCGACCCCTGGGTCGACCCCTGCAATCCTAGCTGCATGGGTCGACCCATGGGTCGACCCCTGCAGGTTGTGGGTCGACCCCTGCAAGGCAGCAAGCTGCTGCTTGCAGGGCTAAAATGGGTCGACCCGTGGGTCGACCCCTGGGTTTCCAGACCCAAAAAGCGATGAAATCTCCACGAATTTGGGGTCTAAAAGTATTGGGATCATAACCATAGACTCTAGGGTTAATAATATGCATCTTAGGGTCATAAAACATAATTTTAAATCACGATTTTCGATAGGAATCCAATGAAATACAACCTATTCTATGAAGAACACAAGTAAAGTCTAGCTTGCTAGCATGCTTCTAATAACACACGAAATACTCTAGGCATGATCTATAAAAATTGGGGATTTTGATGTCAAAAGAAAGCTAACATGCTATTGATTACATTCATGTATGTTAATTAGAAATTGGGCTGTTATCACCTACCTCAAATTGAAGAAGGAACTCGAAACCTAGAATAAAGAACAACTTGACAGCACCTCACTAAAACCTCGATATCTCCACGGATACCTAATTAAAATTGGGGCTTTTGCCACCAATGGAAAGAGCTCGATGAGAGGTACAATTTGCTATACTCATGATCAAGATTTGGTTGAGAATTCCTACCTCAATCGATTGATCAAAGAAGGATGAAGGGAAGCCAACGGCCTACTGACCGACCTCCACAAATCGAACTAGATCTCTCCAGATCCGAAATTTCAGCGAACCCCACAGCAGCCAAATGAAAGAAGACTCGTAGGGCTTCATTTTGATAGCTCATAGAGCTTCTGGAGCCTTCTGAATTGAGAGTATTCGCTGCTGCAAGTTACGTGTTTAGAAACGGCGCCGAAATCCTTGACTTGACCAAACTATGTCGGCAGCACGTTTTGGGACTAAGTTTACCTCAAATTGATTGAGGGTAAATGTTCCTTTATGTAATACCTTTCATTTGCCTCTGAAATTACCCCATTTGGTTGAGAAACAAGCTCGAATTTGATGTTCAAAGTTTGGGTGAATAGTGAATACGAATTTGGGTTAGGTGGGTTGTAAGTCAGGCTTAATCCACTGATTAGGCCTAGATAATGATTTAATTAGGCTTACTCCAAGAAGATAAAAGTGTTAGTCGAAGCATCTATTATTTAATTACTATTTTTATGAATTTTTATATGGTAGATAAAATTCTACTTCTACTATTCCGTAATTAATTAAATATTAAGTTCGGAAGACTTAGTTTGCTAATTCGGCTTAATAAACGATTTTATTAGGCTTAATTGTAGAAGACAAAGTTGATAAACAAAATTAATTCTACAAGATGTGATTTTTGGGGATTTTTAGAAAATAGTAGAAAAATGACTTATTCTATTAATTAATTAATTAATCTAATTAATTTGGATAATTCTCATTAATTCGAATAACTTCAAATAAATTCAAATAATTACAAATAACTTTCTAAATAAATTTCTAAAGAATTTGGGGTCTTACACCCTCCCCTACTTAAAGGAATTTGGTCCTCCAAATTCACTGCACTAAAACTGAGAGTAGAAAAAGATCGCTCACCTAGAATAGATCGGGATACCGCTTTCGCATAGTCTCTTCAGACTCCCATGTAGCTTCTTCGGTCCCACGCCGACTCCACTGAATCTTGACCATCGGTATCGAATGATTCCGGAGTTGCTGATGCTTCCGGTCCAGAATCTTGACAGGTCTTTCCTCATAGGTCAAATCTTCCTTCAGTTCAAAATCCACTTGTTGAATGATATGAGTGGGATCGTACACATATTTCCGTAACATAGACACATGGAAAACATTATGTACGCCAGACAAATGCGGTGGTAAAGCCAGTCTGTATGCCACCTCTCCCACTCTATCTAGAATCTCGAATGGACCAATGTACCTCGGACTCAGCTTGCCATGAATGCCAAATCTTCGGATCCCTCTCGTCGGAGAGATCTTTAAGAACACATGCTCGCCAACCTGAAATTCCAATGCCCTTCTCCTGTTGTCGGCATAACTCTTCTGTCTTGACTGGGCTACTTGTAACCGGTCTCGGATAACACGGATGTTCCGTGATGATTCCGAAATAAGATCTGGTCCAAGCCACTGTTTCTCACCTACCTCGTCCCAACACAACGGGGAACGACAACTTCTACCATATAGTGCTTCAAAAGGAGCCATCTGAATGCTAGACTGATAGTTGTTATTGTAAGCAAATTCAATTAATGCCAAATGCTCACTCCAATTACCACCGAAATCAATCATGCAAGCTCGCAACATATCTTCCACTATCTGATTGGTTCTTTCAGTCTGTCCATCTGTCTGTGGATGAAAAGCAGTACTGAAATTCAGACGAGTACCCAAAGACTCTTGCAGTCCCTTCCAGAAATGTGAAGTAAATCTGGGATCTCGATCAGATACTATATTCACTGGGATACCATGCAATCTCACCACTTCCTTTATATACAAAGCAGCCAATACATCAATCGTCCACTTGGACTTAATTGGTAAGAAATGAGCCGACTTTGTCAAACGATCAACAATCACCCATATCGCATCAAATCCACCACGAGTCCTAGGTAGACCCATAATGAAATCCATGCCAATACTTTCCCACTTCTATTGGGGTATGTCGAGTGGTTTCAATTTCCCTGCTGGTCTGAAATGTTCGGCCTTAACTTGCTGACATACCAAACATCTGCTCACAAAATCTGCAACTTCTCTTTTCATATTCGGCCACCAAAAGGACCTTTTCAAATCTCGGTACATCTTAGTGCCTCCAGGATGAATGGTATATCTGGATCTATGAGCTTCCTCAAAGATTTTGTTCTTTATTGTAGCCTCATCCGGAACACAAGTTCTGCCTTTAAATAATAATCTACCATCATCGGCCAACATGAAGTCAGGTCTGCTACTCAAGCTTCCCTTGATCTCTACCAACTCGGGATCATTATCTTGCAAGGACTTGATCTCTATCAATAATTCAGGTTTAAGTTGAATCTGAGCAATCAAGATCCGATCATTGTCAATATTGAGATCCAGACTAGATAATTGTTCCAACAACCTCCATTCTTGTAACATGAGACTTGACAATCTAGCTACCGGCTTCCGGCTTAATGCATCTGCCACAACATTACCTTTGTCAGGATGATACTCAATCGAGAAGTCGAAGTCTTTCAAGTACTCCAACCATCTCCGCTGCCTCATGTTGAGTTCCTTTGAGAAAATAAATACTTCAAACTCTTATGATCTGAAAACACTGTAAAGGTTTCTCCATATAAGTAATGCCTCCATATCTTCAAAGCAAACACGACTACAGCAAGTTCCAAATCATGAACAGGATAATTATCTTCGTGCTTCCTCAACTGCCTAGAGGAATAGGCAATCACCTTCCCATGCTGCATGAGTACACAGCCTAAGCCAATACCTGAAGCATCAGTATAAACAACAAATCCTCCTTCACCAGAAGGTAAAGCCAAAACAGGTGCAGTAGTCAAACACTCCTTCAGAGTCTGAAAGCTTCGCTGACAATCATCTGACCAATCAAACTTATTCTCCTTGCGGGTTAATCTTGTAAGAGGTACCGCAATCTTAGAGAAGTCTTGAATAAATCTTCGATAATAACCTGCCAGGCCTAGAAAACTTCTAACTTCTGTCACACTGGTAGGCTGTTCCCAATTCTTCACTGCCTCAATCTTCAAAGGATCAACAGAAATACCTTCCTTGGTGATAATATGTCCGAGAAAGGACACTTCTTGTAGCCAGAACTCACACTTACTGAACTTAGCATATAGCTGATGATCTTTCAATAGTTGCAATGCCATTCTCAGATGCTCAGCATGCTCCAATTCACTCTTGAATAGATCAGATGTCATCAATAAAGACCACGACCCATTGATCAAGATAGGGCCGAAATACATCGTTCATCAACTGCATGAAAGCTGCTGGAGCATTCGTTAGACCAAAAGGCATAACGACAAATTCAAAATGACCATACCTGCTGCGGAAAGCTGTTTTATAAATGTCCTCTTCCTTAATCCGCAACTGGTGATATCCAGATCGAAGATCGATCTTAGAGAAATATTGAGCTCCCGCTATTTGGTCAAATAACTCGTCAATCCTCGGCAAGGGATATTTGTTCTTGACAGTCTACTGGTTTATTTGCCGATAATCAATGCACAACCTCATCGAACCATCTTTCTTCCTGACGAATAACACAGGGGCTCCCCACGGAGAAGTACTAGGACGAATAAAACCCTTCTCGAGTAATTCCATCAGTTGCTGCTTCAGTTCCCTCAGTTCCGCAGGAGACATACGATAAGGAGCCTTAGAAATAGGAGCTGTGCCAGGAATAAGATCAATAGAAAAGATAACTTCCCGCTCAGGCGGAAGTCCTGGTAGTTCCTCTGGAAAGACATCAGGAAAATCTTGGACAACAGGAATGTCCTTGATCTCAATCTGTTGCTCAGGGGTTGCACAAACAAAGGCTAGAAATGCCTCACACCCATGCCTCAAAAGCTTATCAGCTCGAAGAGCCGAGATGAGCGGTACGGAGTTATGGTGCTTGACTCCCGTAAAAGATAAACCAGAATGTCCAGTAAAAGTCACTGAGCTAGAACTACAGTGAACATTGGCCTCATACTTGGCCAACCAATCTGCTCCTAGGATTACATCATAATCCTTCATATCCATGCAGACCAAATCTGCTGGAAAGTTCTGTTCACCAATCATAACCTTACTAGAAGGATAGAAATACTGGATTGTTGATCTAGTGCCAATAGGGGTTGAAATCTCTAACGGAGTATTCATCAAAACAGGTTCCACAGCTAATGACTTAGCAAATCTCCGTGAAATAAAAGAATGTGTTGCACCAGTATCAAAGAGAGCAAATGCGGGCTTATCGATTATAGTAAGAGTACCTTCGACGAGTCCGCCATCATCAGAAATCCCAGTTTCCTCTGCATGTAAAGCTCGAAGCTTGCCTTGTGGTTTCTTGAAGACTAGAGGTTTTGTCGGTGTAGCTTGTTCCGATATGAGAGGACAATTGGGGATACGGTGCTCCTTGCTTCCACATCGCAAACAGGCGCCTAGCTTGCGCCAGCACTCCTCTATCTTGTGACCCGGACGATCACAATAGTTGCACACGCCCTTGAATGGAACAATAGGGCCAGGCTTCTTGTCTTCATGCCTCGGCATCTTGCCCTTCCACGATCCGGACTCGCTCCACGAACCAGGTCCACTAACAGGCCTCTTCTTGGCATACCCGGGTTTGACACTCCCGGAACCCGTAGGTAATTCTTTCTTGGTGCCTTTCCCACGGATTCTCTCCGTCATCTCAAGAGTATCCTCCAGAACTTGCGCTTTCCTTACCATCTCGGAATAAGTGGAAATCTCCATCGGTGCCAATTGGTTGATATAATGAAGCTTCAAACCATTGAGAAAGCGCTTCGCCTTCATCTTCTCGGTGGAAATGAGATGTGTAGCATATCGAGAAAGCCGTGCGAATTGAGCCTCATACTCTGCCACGACAAACCTCGCTGTTTCAAGGCCGCGAACTCTGCCGCTTTCTTCTCTTGCACTCTATCGGAAAAATACTTGCTATTGAAGAATTCCTCGAACTCTTCCCACATAACTTGCCGATCTCCGAGAGTTGCCTTGATAGAATCCCACCAAGTACGTGCATCATGTTCCAGTTGAAATGTGGACAAAAGGACACGCTCCTGGTTGGTGCATTGCATAACTTCAAAGATTCTCCCCATCTCATCTAGCCAGTGCTCGGCTTGGTCAGGGTCAGTCGAACCAGCGAATCTAGGCGGATTCATTCCGCGGAAGTTCCGGTATAGATCACCGGTGCCATGTGGTGCCGCTCCTGCCTGAGCTACTTGCTGAAGGGCCTGAGTAAGGCCTTGAACCGTACGCTGCAGGTTCCTCCATTCAGCACGATCAGCTGCCATCTACACGAGAAATAGGTTACTTAGGTTCAAATAAGATAGATAATTACACGATTAAGAAACGATCTTAACCCAAGTTTCTACCCATTCTCACCAGGTCAGGTCCTAGACTTTTACAAGGTTAGGGATCTAGTGCACCTAGACACGACCAAAACTCGTACCTGGCGGAGGTAATCGGTCCGAAGACCACTCGCGCAAGTGTGCGACCTTTCCGATAGGCGTAGCCTAACGTTCAGACAACACATTTTGATATACCGATTATTGGGATGCAATGCAAGAAAACTTAAACTTAGGAAACCTAGGAATGTGAAACCTAGGGCTCTGATACCAACTAAACTGTCACGCCCCGAACAAGGCGGAAATATCGGGACGTACAGTTAGGGACAAGCTGGCAAGAGAGGGAACTAAATCTAAAATGATACACAAGTGCTACAAGATGGAAAGGAAATACTAAATGATCATTAAACAACCAAACTGATACAATGATCTCAAAGGCAACTTAATACAACATGGAATAACAACCACTAAGACTCAACAACAAACTGAAACTAAATGATCTCCAAACACAACTAACAATAAACACACTGCTAACACACTAGAACTGATACACTCAAGACATCACTCCTGCCCTTCCCCGTCGGTAAGCGCGTCACCTGAGAAGCCTGGAAAGGGGGAAACAACGGGGGGTGAGCTAACGCTCAGTAGGAAATAACAGACATGTATAAGTGATTAACAGTTTAATTACATTTTCAAAATGTCATGCTACAAATGATAATGCAATAAACAACGGTAATAACAAGATCTGGCAAGGTCAAGAAATATAATGAATAGAATAGTAAGACAAGAATTTACTACAGGAGATAACGATAAAAAGTTGGCCATATCAAGACAATTCAAGTCATGTCAAGCATGTATGTAATTTCATTTCCACGTCCAAGTAATAAGCAAGTAAAGTAACCACAAGTAGAGTATAGAACAGTGAAGAGTGGAAAGTGAAAAGTAGTAGAAAGTAATGTACAAAGTAGTGGAGAGAGTAGTGGACAGTCCTAGACTTAACACATGTAAAGTACTGGTGCCAAATGCCACACCTAGTCATTCACCTCCCAGGGGTACACGTAGTGTTCGGGCGCTCTTCCAGGACTAGACCGAGCCCTTAATTGTTTGTCAGGCATTGATTTCTTTGGATCAAAGATCCCACGAATCTAGACTTCCACAGTTTATGGCCAGAATTCCAAGGTTTAAACTAAGTAGCAATAACAACTTCACGTAGGAAGGAGATTCATTTTCAGAATTTCAAGGTAAGTATAATCATCAAGGAGATTGAAATCAAGTCACAACAAGAGTTAATCGTGCTGCGCTACTGTAAAACAGCAGCAATCAAACAGGTTAATCAACATATTAATCCTAATCATCAAGTTAAGATATCATGATTTAACCATTATCATTTGCATTAAGACAATTGCCAAGAAGCTGATTCAAGATGATAAGGCAAAGAACAACTCCCACAGGAGTGAAATAGAATGCATTAACAGAGATTTAGTTACACCATTAACCACTAATTATGTGGGTTTCTATTTAATCTTGTATGCATTGAAAATGAAGATGATAAACGGTGTGTTTTTACACTAAGTTTACATGTATGGACCAATGTTAATTGAAACTAAAAAGGGTACATGAATAGGTCATTAGTTCCTCAAAAATGTAGTTTTCAAAGTGTTTAGGTTGAATGGATTGATTCCCCGGTGATCCGGATTGATTCCCGGGTCAAAGGATCATTAAAAACGGGTTTACGGGGCATGGGTCGACCCTTTGGGTCGACCCCTGGAAAAATTCCAGGGATGGGTCGACCCCTGGGTCGACCCCATCCTAGCTGCATGGGTCGACCCATGGGTCGACCCCTGCAGGTTGTGGGTCGACCCATTGGGTCGACCCCTGCAAGGCAGCAAGCTGCTGCTTGCAGGGCTGAAATGGGTCGACCCGTGGGTCGACCCCTGGGTTTCCAGACCCAAAAAGCGATGAAATCTCCACGAATTTGGGGTCTAAAAGTATTGGGATCATAACCATAGACTCTAGGGTTAATAATATGCATCTTAGGGTCATAAAACACAATTTTAAATCATGAATTTCGATAGGAATCCAATGAAATACAACCTATTCTATGAAGAACACAAGTAAAGTCTAGCTTGCTAGCATGCTTCTAATAACACACGAAATACTCTAGGCATGATCTATAAAAATTGGGGATTTTGATGTCAAAAGAAAGCTAACATGCTATTGATTACATTCATGTATGTTAATTAGAAATTGGGCTGTTATCACCTACCTCAAATTGAAGAAGGAACTCGAAACCTAGAATAAAGAACAACTTGACAGCACCTCACTAAAACCTCGATATCTCCACGGATACCTAATTAAAATTGGGGCTTTTGCCACCAATGGAAAGAGCTCGATGAGAGGTACAATTTGCTATACTCATGATCAAGATTTGGTTGAGAATTCCTACCTCAATCGATTGATCAAAGAAGGATGAAGGGAAGCCAACGGCCTACTGACCGACCTCCACAAATCGAACTAGATCTCTCCAGATCCGAAATTTCAGCGAACCCCACAGCAGCCAAATGAAAGAAGACTCGTAGGGCTTCATTTTGATAGCTCATAGAGCTTCTGGAGCCTTCTGAATTGAGAGTATTCGCTGCTGCAAGTTACGTGTTTAGAAACGGCGCCGAAATCCTTGACTTGACCAAACTATGTCGGCAGCACGTTTTGGGACTAAGTTTACCTCAAATTGATTGAGGGTAAATGTTCCTTTATGTAATACCTTTCATTTGCCTCTGAAATCACCCCATTTGGTTGAGAAACAAGCTCGAATTTGATGTTCAAAGTTTGAGTGAATAGTGAATACGAATTTGGGTTAGGTGGGTTGTAAGTCAGGCTTAATCCACTGATTAGGCCTAGATAATGATTTAATTAGGCTTACTCCAAGAAGATAAAAGTGTTAGTCGAAGCATCTATTATTTAATTACTATTTTTATGAATTTTTATATGGTAGATAAAATTCTACTTCTACTATTCCGTAATTAATTAAATATTAAGTTCGGAAGACTTAGTTTGCTAATTCGGCTTAATAAACGATTTTATTAGGCTTAATTGTAGAAGACAAAGTTGATAAAAAAAATTAATTCTACAAGATGTGATTTTTGGGGATTTTTAGAAAATAGTAGAAAAATGACTTATTCTATTAATTAATTAATTAATCTAATTAATTTGGATAATTCTCATTAATTCGAATAACTTCAAATAAATTTCAAATAATTACAAATAACTTTCTAAATAAATTTCTAAAGAATTTGGGGTCTTACACCCTCCCCTACTTAAAGGAATTTGGTCCTCCAAATTCACTGCACTAAAACTGAGAGTAGAAAAAGATCGCTCACCTAGAATAGATCGGGATACCGCTTTCGCATAGTCTCTTCAGACTCCCATGTAGCTTCTTCGGTCCCACGCCGACTCCACTGAATCTTGACCATCGGTATCGAACGATTCCGGAGTTGCTGATGCTTCCGGTCCAGAATCTTGACAGGTCTTTCCTCATAGGTCAAATCTTCCTTCAGTTCAAAATCCACTTGTTGAATGATATGAGTGGGATCGTACACATATTTCCGTAACATAGACACATGGAAAACATTATGTACGCCAGACAAATGCGGTGGTAAAGCCAGTCTGTATGCCACCTCTCCCACTCTATCTAGAATCTCGAATGGACCAATGTACCTCGGACTCAGCTTGCCATGAATGTCAAATCTTCGGATCCCTCTCGTCGGAGAGATCTTTAAGAACACATGCTCGCCAACCTGAAATTCCAATGCCCTTCTCCTGTTGTCGGCATAACTCTTCTGTCTTGACTGGGCTACTTGTAACCGGTCTCGGATAACACGGATGTTCCGTGATGATTCCGAAACAAGATCTGGTCCAAGCCACTGTTTCTCACCTACCTCGTCCCAACACAACGGGGAACGACAACTTCTACCATATAGTGCTTCAAAAGGAGCCATCTGAATGCTAGACTGATAGCTGTTATTGTAAGCAAATTCAATTAATGCCAAATGCTCACTCCAATTACCACCGAAATCAATCATGCAAGCTCGCAACATATCTTCCACTATCTGATTGGTTCTTTCAGTCTGTCCATCTGTCTGTGGATGAAAAGCAGTACTGAAATTCAGACGAGTACCCAAAGACTCTTGCAGTCCCTTCCAGAAATGTGAAGTAAATCTGGGATCTCGATCAGATACTATATTCACTGGGATACCATGCAATCTCACCACTTCCTTTATATACAAAGCAGCCAATACATCAATCGTCCACTTGGACTTAATTGGTAAGAAATGAGCCGACTTTGTCAAACGATCAACAATCACCCATATCGCATCAAATCCACCACGAGTCCTAGGTAGACCCATAATGAAATCCATGCCAATACTTTCCCACTTCCATTGGGGTATGTCGAGTGGTTTCAATTTCCCTGCTGGTCTGAAATGTTCGGCCTTAACTTGCTGACATACCAAACATCTGCTCACAAAATCTGCAACTTCTCTTTTCATATTCGGCCACCAAAAGGACCTTTTCAAATCTCGGTACATCTTAGTGCCTCCAGGATGAATGGTATATCTGGATCTATGAGCTTCCTCAAAGATTTTGTTCTTTATTGTAGCCTCATCCGGAACACAAGTTCTGCCTTTAAATAATAATCTACCATCATCGGCCAACATGAAGTCAGGTCTGCTACTCAAGCTTCCCTTGATCTCTACCAACTCGGGATCATTATCTTGTAAGGACTTGATCTCTATCAATAATTCAGGTTTAAGTTGAATCTGAGCAATCAAGATCCGATCATTGTCAATATTGAGATCCAGACTAGATAATTGTTCCAACAACCTCCATTCTTGTAACATGAGACTTGACAATCTAGCTACCGGCTTCCAGCTTAATGCATCTGCCACAACATTACCTTTGTCAGGATGATACTCAATCGAGAAGTCGAAGTCTTTCAAGTACTCCAACCATCTCCGCTGCCTCATGTTGAGTTCCTTCTGAGAAAATAAATACTTCAAACTCTTATGATCTGAAAATACTGTAAAGGTTTCTCCATATAAGTAATGCCTCCATATCTTCAAAGCAAACACGACTACAGCAAGTTCCAAATCATGAACAGGATAATTATCTTCGTGCTTCCTCAACTGCCTAGAGGAATAGGCAATCACCTTCCCATGCTACATGAGTACACAGCCTAAGCCAATACCTGAAGCATCAGTATAAACAACAAATCCTCCTTCACCAGAAGGTAAAGCCAAAACAGGTGCAGTAGTCAAACACTCCTTCAGAGTCTGAAAGCTTCGCTGACAATCATCTGACCAATCAAACTTATTTTCCTTGCGGGTTAATCTTGTAAGAGGTACCGCAATCTTAGAGAAGTCTTGAATAAATCTTCGATAATAACCTGCCAGGCCTAGAAAACTTCTAACTTCTGTCACACTGGTAGGCTGTTCCCAATTCTTCACTGCCTCAATCTTCAAAGGATCAACAGAAATACCTTCTTGGTGATAATATGTCCTAGAAAGGACACTTCTTGTAGCCAGAACTCACACTTACTGAACTTAGCATATAGCTGATGATCTTTCAATAGTTGCAATGCCATTCTCAGATGCTCAGCATGCTCCTCTCACTCTTGAATAGATCAGATGTCATCAATAAAGACCACGACCCACTGATCAAGATAGGGCCGAAATACATCGTTCATCAACTGCATGAAAGCTGCTGGAGCATTCGTTAGACCAAAAGGCATAACGACAAATTCAAAATGACCATACCTGCTGCGGAAAGTTGTTTTATAAATGTCCTCTTCCTTAATCCGCAACTGGTGATATCCAGATCGAAGATCGATCTTAGAGAAATATTGAGCTCCCGCTATTTGGTCAAATAACTCGTCAATCCTCGGCAAGGGATATTTGTTCTTGACAGTCTGCTGGTTTATTTGCCGATAATCAATGCACAACCTCATCGAACCATCTTTCTTCCTGACGAATAACACAGGGGCTCCCCACGGAGAAGTACTAGGACGAATAAAACCCTTCTCGAGTAACTCCATCAGTTGCTGCTTCAGTTCCCTCAGTTCCGCAGGAGACATACGATAAGGAGCCTTAGAAATAGGAGCTGTGCCAGGAATAAGATCAATAGAAAAGATAACTTCCCGCTCAGGCGGAAGTCCTGGTAGTTCCTCTGGAAAGACATCAGGAAAATCTTGGACAACAGGAATGTCCTTGATCTCAATCTGTTGCTCAGGGGTTGCACAAACAAAGGCTAGAAATGCCTCACACCCATGCCTCAAAAGCTTATCAGCTCGAAGAGCCGAGATGAGCGGAACGGAGTTATGGAGCTTGACTCCCGTAAAAGATAAACCAGAATGTCAAGTAAAAGTCACTGAGCTAGAACTACAGTGAACATTGGCCTCATACTTGGCCAACCAATCTGCTCCTAGGATTACATCATAATCCTTCATATCCATGCAGACCAAATCTGCTGGAAAGTTCTGTTCACCAATCATAACCTTACTAGAAGGATAGAAATACTGGATTGTTGATCTAGTGCCAATAGGGGTTGAAATCTCTAACGGAGTATTCATCAAAACAGGTTCCACAGCTAATGACTTAGCAAATCTCCGTGAAATAAAAGAATGTGTTGCACCAGTATCAAAGAGAGCAAATGCGGGCTTATCGATTATAGTAAGAGTACCTTCGACGAGTCTGCCATCATCAGAAATCCCAGTTTCCTCTGCATGTAAAGCTTGAAGCTTGCCTTGTGGTTTCTTGAAGACTAGAGGTTTTGCCGGTGTAGCTTGTTCCGATATGAGAGGACAATTGGGGATACGGTGCTCCTTGCTTCCACATCGCAAACAGGCGCCTAGCTTGCGCCAGCACTCCTCTATCTTGTGACCCGGACGATCACAATAGTTGCACACGCCCTTGAATGGAACAATAGGGCCAGGCTTCTTGTCTTCATGCCTCGGCATCTTGCCCTTCCACGATCCGGACTCGCTCCACGAACCAGGTCCACTAACAGGCCTCTTCTTGGCATACCCGGGTTTGACACTCCCGGAACCCGTAGGTAATTCTTTCTTGGTGCCTTTCCCACGGATTCTCTCCGTCATCTCAAGAGTATCCTCCAGAACTTGCGCTTTCCTTACCATCTCGGAATAAGTGGAAATCTCCATCGGTGCCAATTGATTGATATAATGAAGCTTTAAACCATTGAGAAAGCGCTTCGCCTTCATCTTCTCGGTGGAAATGAGATGTGTAGCATATCGAGAAAGTCGTGCGAATTGAGCCTCATACTCTGCCACAGACAAACCTCGCTGTTTCAAGGCCGCGAACTCTGCCGCTTTCTTCTCTTGCACTCTATCGGAAAAATACTTGCTATTGAAGAATTCCTCGAACTCTTCCCACATAACTTGCCGATCTCCGAGAGTTGCCTTGATAGAATCCCACCAAGTACGTGCATCATGTTCCAGTTGAAATGTGGACAAAAGGCACGCTCCTGGTTGGTGCATTGCATAACTTCAAAGATTCTCCCCATCTCATCTAGCCAGTGCTCGGCTTGGTCAGGGTCAGTCGAACCAGCGAATCTAGGCGGATTCATTCCGCGGAAGTTCCGGTATAGATCACCGGTGCCATGTGGTGCCGCTCCTGCCTGAGCTACTTGCTGAAGGGCCTGAGTAAGGCCTTGAACCGTACGTTGCAGGTTCCTCCATTCAGCACGATCAGCTGCCATCTACACGAGAAATAGGTTACTTAGGTTCAATAAGATAGATAATACACGATTAAGAACGATCTTAACCCAAGTTTCTACCCATTCTCACCAGGTCAGGTCCTAGACTTTTACAAGGTTAGGGATCTAGTGCACCTAGACACGACCAAAACTCAGTACCTGGCGGAGGTAATCGGTCCGAAGACCACTCGCGCAAGTGTGCGACCTTTCCGATAGGCGTAGCCTAACGTTCAGACAACACCTTTTGATATACCGATTATTGGGATGCAATGCAAGAAAACTTAAACTTAGGAAACCTAGGAATGTGAAACCTAGGGCTCTGATACCAACTAAACTGTCACGCCCCGAACAAGGCGGAAATATCGGGACGTACAGTTAGGGACAAGCTGGCAAGAGAGGGAACTAAATCTAAAATGATACACAAGTGCTACAAGATGGAAAGGAAATACTAAATGATCATTAAACAACCAAACTGATACAATGATCTCAAAGGCAACTTAATACAACATGGAATAACAACCACTAAGACTCAACAACAAACTGAAACTAAATGATCTCCAAACACAACTAACAATAAACACACTGCTAACACACTAGAACTGATACACTCAAGACATCACTCCTGCCCTTCCCCGTCGGTAAGCGCGTCACCTGAGAAGCCTGGAAAGGGGGAAACAACGGGGGGTGAGCTAACGCTCAGTAGGAAATAACAGACATGTATAAGTGATTAACAGTTTAATTACATTTTCAAAATGTCATGCTACAAATGATAATGCAATAAACAACGGTAATAACAAGATCTGGCAAGGTCAAGAAATATAATGAATAGAATAGTAAGACAAGAATTTACTACAGGAGATAACGATAAAAAGTTGGCCATATCAAGATAATTCAAGTCATGTCAAGCACGTATGTAATTTCATTTCCACGTCCAAGTAATAAGCAAGTAAAGTAACCACAAGTAGAGTATAGAACAGTGAAGAGTGGAAAGTGAAAAGTAGTAGAAAGTAATGTAGAGAGTAGTGGAGAGAGTAGTGGACAGTCCTAGACTTAACACATGTCAAGTACTGGTGCCAAATGCCACACCTAGTCATTCACCTCCCAGGGGTACACGTAGTGTTCGGGTGCTCTTCCCAGGACTAGACCGAGCCCTTAATTGTTTGCCAGGCATTGATTTCTTTGGATCAAAGATCCCACGAATCTAGACTTCCACAGTTTATGGCCAGAATTCCAAGGTTTAAACTAAGTAGCAATAACAACTTCAAGTAGGAAGGAGATTCATTTCCAGAATTTCAAGGTAAGTATAATCATCAAGGAGATTGAAATCAAGTCACAACAAGAGTTAATCGTGCTGCGCTACTGTAAAACAGCAGCAATCAAACAGGTTAATCAACATATTAATCCTAATCATCAAGTTAAGATATCATGATTAACCATTATCATTTGCATTAAGACAATTGCCAAGAAGCTGATTCAAGATGATAAGGCAAAGAACAACTCCCACAGGAGTGAAATAGAATGCATTAACAGAGATTTAGTTACACCATTAACCACTAATTATGTGGGTTTCTATTTAATCTTGTATGCATTGAAAATGAAGATGATAAACGGTGTGTTTTTACACTAAGTTTACATGTATGGACCAATGTTAATTGAAACTAAAAAGGGTACATGAATAGGTCATTAGTTCCTCAAAAATGTAGTTTTCAAAGTGTTTAGGTTGAATGGATTGATTCCCCGGTGATCCGGATTGATTCCCGGGTCAAAGGATCATTAAAAACGGGTTTACGGGGCATGGGTCGACCCTTTGGGTCGACCCCTGGAAAAATTCCAGGGATGGGTCGACCCCTGGGTGGACCCCTGCAATCCTGGCTGCATGGGTCGACCCATGGGTCGACCCCTGCAAGGCAGCAAGCTGCTGCTTGCAGGGCTGAAATGGGTCGACCCGTGGGTCGACCCGTGGGTCGACCCGTGGGTCGACCCCTGGGTTTCCAGACCCAAAAAGTGATGAAATCTCCACGAATTTGGGGTCTAAAAGTATTGGGATCATAACCATAGACTCTAGGGTTAATAATATGCATCTTAGGGTCATAAAACACAATTTTAAATCACGAATTTCGATAGGAATCCAATGAAATACAACCTATTCTATGAAGAACACAAGTAAAGTCTAGCTTGCTAGCATGCTTCTAATAACACACGAAATACTCTAGGCATGATCTATAAAAATTGAGGATTTTGATGTCAAAAGAAAGCTAACATGCTATTGATTACATTCATGTATGTTAATTAGAAGTTGGGCTGTTATCACCTACCTCAAATTGAAGAAGGAACTCGAAACCTAGAATAAAGAACAACTTGACAGCACCTCACTAAAACCTCGATATCTCCACGGATACCTAATTAAAATTGGGGCTTTTGCCACCAATGGAAAGAGCTCGATGAGAGGTACAATTTGCTATACTCATGATCAAGATTTGGTTGAGAATTCCTACCTCAATCGATTGATCAAAGAAGGATGAAGGGAAGCCAACGGCCTACTGACCGACCTCCACAAATCGAACTAGATCTCTCCAGATCCGAAATTTCAGCGAACCCCACAGCAGCCAAATGAAAGAAGACTCGTAGGGCTTCATTTTGATAGCTCATAGAGCTTCTGGAGCCTTCTGAATTGAGAGTATTCGCTGCTGCAAGTTACGTGTTTAGAAACGGCGCCGAAATCCTTGACTTGACCAAACTATGTCGGCAGCACATTTTGGGACTAAGTTTACCTCAAATTGATTGAGGGTAAATGTTCCTTTATGTAATACCTTTCATTTGCCTCTGAAATCACCCCATTTGGTTGAGAAACAAGCTCGAATTTGATGTTCAAAGTTTGGGTGAATAGTGAATACGAATTTGGGTTAGGTGGGTTGTAAGTCAGGCTTAATCCACTGATTAGTCCTAGATAATGATTTAATTAGGCTTACTCCAAGAAGACAAAAGTGTTAGTCGAAGCATCTATTATTTAATTACTATTTTTATGAATTTTTATATGGTAGATAAAATTCCACTTCTACTATTCCGTAATTAATTAAATATTAAGTTCGGAAGACTTAGTTTGCTAATTCGGCTTAATAAACGATTTTATTAGGCTTAATTGTAGAAGATAAAGTTGATAAACAAAATTAATTCTACAAGATGTGATTTTTGGGGATTTTTAGAAAATAGTAAAAAAATGACTTATTCTATTAATTAATTAATTAATCTAATTAATTTGGATAATTCTCATTAATTCGAATAACTTCAAATAAATTTCAAATAATTACAAATAACTTTCTAAATAAATTTCTAAAGAATTTGGGGTCTTACACCCTATGAGCTCATCCAAAGAAAGTGTGGACAGATTCTTCGAATCCTCAATTATTGTGGCCTTTGTGTGCCACGCTGATAGAAGTGATCTCAGAACTTTCCTTACAAGATCGGAGTTGGTGTACTCCTTTCCAAGGCTTTTGAGACCATTTGTGATCTCCGTTAATCTTGCGAACATCTCTTAGATGGTTTCTTCAGGCTTCATTTTGAACAGCTCATAATCTCTTACAAGGAGATTTACCTTGGTCTCCTTGACCTCGGAGGTCCTCTCATATATGAGCCGTAACTTGTCCCACATTTCCTTTGCTGAACTGCACATGGATACACGAGAGAATTCATTAGGATGTATAGCACATTGCATAATATTCATAGCATTAAAATTGACAGTGCATTTCTTAATTTCCTCGGGTGTCCATTTCTCTTTATCGTTAGAGAGTTTGTAAGGACCCTTGTCTACAACTTTCCAGATCTCATACTCCTGGGCTCTTAGAAAAATATGCATTCTATTTTTCCAATAGGAGTAATTTGAGCCATCGAAATATGGAGGACGATGAATTGAGTGACCCTCAGGCATCATACCCTTGTTTGCCATTGATCTAGATCTTACGCTAGATCGTTAGATCTGAAAGAAATAGAGCCTTAGCTCTGATACCAATTGAAGTCCCGCGATCAATGACACCCAAGAGGGGTGAATTGGGTGTATACAAACTTATGCCCAAAACAAACAGGAGAGAATAATAGCCGTAATGAATTCCAAGACTATATGAAAACTATGAGATCAAACAGAATCTATCGCACTCAACCGATCTTCGGTACGATGGCGGAGGTGAGAATCCGGAGATTTAACTCACGCAAGATGTTATCTTCCTAACAAGGTTTGCCTTGCTGATCCGAACCAACCTTTTAATATACCCAAAATCTAGTATGGAAATGATAAATTATACTAGATCTAACACAAACAATGCGACCAAAAACTACGTGTGTGCTGCACAGAATGGGGAAAGAGAAAAAGGAACAAACCACACAATGGACGGAGATTTTTAGGTGGTTCGGATTCCACAACAGCAACCTACGTCTACCCCTCGCGATCTGTGAGGATTCCCACACTATCTTGTAAAGGGTTACAAGATCAAAACACACACACACGTGAGGAGTTCGAAACTCCCACAAAGGTGTATAAGCACCGAATCACAAAGAGATGTGAAGAAATAGACACACACACACATACGGATCTATGTAGATCCACACACACAAAAGTATTCAGATATTACAAGAACACACACTTGAATCTGAAAAAGAAATCGAATGGAAGACACAAAGTAAAAACTTCAGATTCAAGCTCCCCCCTTAGTTGTTGAAGAAGATTTTGGATGCAGCTTGATCTCCACTTGACTTGGGGTTGATCTGCTCCAGATGTGGCTTGGATCACTTGAAGATGGATGAAGAACTTCCTTCCCGAAGCACTATTCACAGCTACAGTAGTAGCACTCTTCTCTCCCCTTGATAGCCTCCTTCAGCCTCCTTGGATGATTAGGGTTTTTTACCCCAATATGATATATTTATAGATCTTGGATGGTCAAGGGACAAGTCAAGAATCAGATCCACAAATCATGGTAAGTCTGGTGACTTTTGGATTAAATAAACCTAATGAAGAGGGCTTCACACGTAGTAGAAAATAAAGTCAAAAATGGCTGCCTCGAAGCTGGCGGTCGACCGGTAGGAGGGGGCGGTCGACCGGAATTTTACAGGAAATGGGGCTTTCGTTGCTGGGAAAACTAGTCGACCGGTCCATGACCGGCAGTCGACCGCTGGCTGGAAAAACCTGCATTTTGAAAGAGTTAGACAATAAATCATAATTTGTGAGCTAATCGATTTATGACACATCCTGTTTCAATTAAAATGAGTGAGTTAAGCTTAGCCTGGGCAATTTTGAAACCAAGATGGATTTGTGCATTTGGAAGGGTATGAACATTTAAGCATAGTGCATGATGAAATTAGGCCTTGAATGCGTATGAAAGTCGAACTTGATTGCTAATACATGGCACGTGATAGAATGCACGTCCTGGGTTTTGTTATCATCAAAATCACCTGAATATACTCAACAACCCCCTTCAATGGGCAATGCCAGTATAGGTGTAGCAACCTTGATAAAATTATAGGGAATGAAATTTCCTAAATAAATTAAACATAATAAATCCCCTAAATAAAAAGACAAGGGGCCAAATTGAACAAAGTTTAAAGCCCAACCCACGAACCATTGGGCCTTAACCCATACATTTTCAAAAGCCTTAACCTATATATATACAAATGGGCTATGTATATATTATAAATTCCCAGATAATTAAACCCACATATATATGGGCCTCCCGTATATATTAGCCAAAGAATCAATGGGCTTTACGGTTATAAGGGGCTTGAGGGATATAGACTAAATACATGCATACTTAACGGTTTTTCACAATGCACCTAAGCCTTATCTTCCTTCGATCGTGCATGAGCTCTAGGGTTTTTGAACTTAACTAGGAAGACGGATGGGGTTTCAGAAGGGATTGATTTGCATTCAAAAGTTTAGGCTAACTAGGATTCGTACGTGGAAAAATTATTTCCCAATAGGAATCTAAAACCCCATTAAGATTCCTTCTCTATAAATATACAAAGCCCTACGAACGGCAGAGCATCATGCTGCTACGTTCGTGAAAGGCATCCTACTGCATTCGTGACTGCTGCTGCTGAAGGAGCTCTGCACCCTTCGTTCTCCACCTACAGCTATTGCGAGGTGAGGAATCCTACTGCTTCTTCTCCATCTTCCTGTTCCTGCAGATTGCTGCTACAGTTGCTTCGTCTGCTACTGCTGCTTCTCTTGTTGTAGTGCATATTATTTTCTTCTTCTCTCACGTTTCGTCGTACCGATCAAGCCTAAGAGGTACGTTCTCAAGAATCTGACGCCCAAGATGACTTGTAATAGATGGCATGCATGTAATTTCTCAGGAACCAATGACTTTCGGGGCTTCTAACTTCTCGAAGGCTTGATCTCCTGGCATGAGATTTAGAGAGAAGTTAGACGAAACTAAAAGGAATAAAATCTTCTAAAAACTTACCCTAAGAAGATGATTCCTTACCTTCGAAATATGCGAGGCAACCAAGAGTTCACGCAGGTCAAACTTCTGGCCTATTTATAGAGTTTGGCTTAGGGCTGAGGATTAGATCAATTTAGGAGTCTTAACTTGGGGTAGGATCGATCCCCAAGAGTCCTAGACTAAGCTACCACGATAGATAGTATCGAATTGAATTGATTAGAATGGAAAAAATCCCATTTTTCCACGCTTCTTAAACTTGCATTCACGGAACATGGTAGCGGTCTCCCATGGACCATTTTCATCAAGTAGCAGTCTTGCGATAGACCGCTACTATCCAAGGCGCCAGAATTTGAATTAAATTCAAATTTCCTCCCACAATTATCCCTATTTATCTTATTAAATTAGGAATTATCCTAATGACGTTTCTAGGTGTGGGCTCGGGCCTAATAGCCTTAGAAATTGGTCTATGGGCCTAACTTAAGTGGGCTTAACCCTTTTGTTAATTTTAGATTCAATTAATTAACCCATAATTTAGTTAATAGCCCATTAAATACTTAATAATTGTATTTAATTCTAGGAAATTCATAGAAAATTCTGGGGTGTTTCATCCTAGCCCATCGGGTTGAGCTCATATCCAAGCATGACCCCCTGACGTACCTCCTCAGACAGCCCGTCCTTTCAGGCCGATTGGGAAAATGGGCTCTCCTACTGATGGAGTACGACATTACTTACGTCCCAAGAAAAGCAATCAAGGGACAGGGCATGGCCGAATTCTTGGCAGCCCACCCAGTACTGGACGACTCACCTCTCAACATGGAGCTCCCTGACGAGGAGTCCCTTATTGTCCAGTCACAACAACCAATTGAATAGAGCGGAGATATCTTGCATTACTGGCAACAAGACACCCTCACAGCCAATGTACCTTGTTGGGAGCTCTACTTCGATGGCGCTTCCCGAGGGATTACTCGGAGTAATCAAAGTCCAGCCGTCATGGCAGGTGCCGGCATCGTCTTCCTGACCCCTCAGGGCGGAGTTTTGTACAACTCATGCGCTCTCATGAAATCCCTGACCAACAATGAAGCTGAGTATGAAGCTCTAATCATCGGGCTTCAGATGGCTCTCGACATGGGCATCAAATACCTTAAAGCCTATGGGGACTCCCAGCTAATAGTCCGGCAAGTCCTCGACATTTACGACGTGTGGAAGCCAGAATTGGTCCCATACCACAGCACTGTCACCAGACTAATCCAGAAGTTCTATTTCATCGAAATAGTCATGTTCCCAGGAGCAGCAGTGCCCAGTCAAATGCCCTGGAAAAATTGGCTAAGGCCATTAAGCTCCCGCCGAGGGTGAGGTCGACATCACTGTCAAGCACAGAAGACTGATGCCGAGTTCACTCGAAGGTAATGCCGATCTCACTGTCTACGAGGTCCATGACCTCAACCAGAACACTCACCCAGGAGAAGAATATTGGCGTGAGCCTACTATCAAATTAAAGCAAGACTGGCTCCCTCCTGACCGAGCTCAAAGGGTCTAGCTACTTTGCTAGGCAACATCATACGAGGTAATCGGTGACTCTCTGTATAGACTTATCCACAAAAAGGACAAGTCGATTCTCCTGAGATGTTTCTCCCCAGCCGAAGCTCAAGCCAACATGTAGGAAGTCCATTCAGGACTATGGGGCGCTCATCAGGATGGAGATAAAATGAAGCACAATATCAAGCTAAAGGGCTTCTACTGGCCAACCATGTACGCGGACTGCGTCCAGTATGCCAGTACGTGTCATCAGTGCCAAGCCTTTGGCTCAGTACCCAGAAGACCTCCGAACCCGTTGCATCCCACGGCCCCCACATGGCCGTTCGTAAAATGGGGTATGGACATCACGGGACCCTTCCCGACATCTTCCAAGGGCCATAATGTAACGACCTGAGATCCGAGTACCGGAAAGGAACCGGCGCGACTCGAACCTCGACCCACCACCAACAAGCCCGAAGACTCGGAAGGGTTAAAGGATGGTGTGAGGGTACACGAGAAACTAAAATAACTGCAGAGCTAGCACAATAATCTAAAAATAAAGTAAGAATTATGATAAATAATCACTAAATAGCTACAAGGTCCAAAGTATCTCATGTCCAATATAAGTACAGTCAACAGAAAGAAAAGTACAAGTATATGGGGCATACCCCTGCTCTGGCAACTGGTGACTAACGCTGGCTACTGGAACCACGCTGAAACTCTGCCGCGCCTCTCGATGACCCCGCCTCACCTGAAAACATAGGGGTGAGTCTCATTTTATAGGCTCAGTAGGGATCCCGCGGACCCCCACCTTGCACGAGGGAAACAAGACAACAAGGTACTCACGAACACGAAAAGAAACGGTACCTAGTGGGAGTACGGCAGCAGCAATAAGTAGTAATAAATAAACAGAAAAGCTCTCTACAACTAACCATACCGAACAAACAGACCCCGAACCAATGGGAAAATAAGTCCGTACCTGCCAGAAGATAGGAGCACCACCCACTAGAAGCAAAGTCGGATGCATCCCCTGACGTCTTACACCGCGCCTCAATGTCTCCCTACGACGCCCCAGGCAGAGATTGAGACACACAGCAAGTACCATGAACAAGGACTAGCTGGGGTCACGCTCGTCAGCGCGGGTCCAACTGCCCCCAACCAAGGGTGCACACATAGACCATGCGCCCTAGGTCAGATCCTCTAGTTGGTTCTTCCCCCGAAGCTCGGACTCAGGATGCGTGTGGGGGCCCTATGGTAACCAGCCTAAAAATCGTCTCTCCGGGTCACGCTCTCTACCACTCCCAAGTGGGTTCGCACACGCATGCGCAGGAAAGCTACGACTAGTGGACAGGTCATTGGAGGTGAGACTCAACTCACGAAAACCTCCGATCAAAAGGAAATGGAGCGGCAGTCAACTCAAGACTGCCCTCAGCTTGGTGGTCCTCCCTGGATCGCAAAAAAGGCCTGGCGGTCTCAGGGATCGCAAAAAAGGCCTAGCGGTCTCCCTGAGACCGCCAGGCTCAGCCAAGCGATCAAGCCATGACCACAAGGAGGCGAGCCACAGGGGGACAAGTGGTCTATTGCCAGGTCGCTACCCCAACCAAACGGTCCTCAGCGGACCGCAAGGCACAAAAAAGTAGTCGTGGTTTCACCGCAACCCTGCACGTGACTCCCAATGGTCAAAAACACGAACGCCAAGGGTGCTCTGACCAACAAGGCAAACGGTCATGTGCTGGCCGCTACCCAATGGGTAGCGGTCAGTCGCGAGATTGCTTACCAGACCTAGCGGTCTGCTGGGGGCCTCTAAGCCCAACCGACATACAAAAATGCCTGGCGGTCCCCTAAGGGCCGCCAAAGGGGCCAAGTGGTCATTGGTAGGACCGTAACCCCAACCCGGGCATGGGAACGGCTGGAACTACCCAAAAATCCAGTCCACACCCGATCATCCCCTGATGATGAGGAAACAAAGGGGAATCCATCCCCAACCCTCCTAGCAAGATTCTACACCCATATATTGGTCAAAAACCCCAAGAAATGAGAGATTCGACGCTCAAACCCCAAACATGCATTTTCACCCTCTCGGCTCAAATACACCCCTCTCGACCTCTCATCGGCCTAGAAATCGTTGGGAATGCGGGAAAGAGGGCAAGGATTTGTCCCCCTACCTCAAGGAAGCTCGAAATCCACTGGGTCACCGCCGATCTTCAAATCTCGACCGAACATGATCTCCACTCCCCACGCTGTGAGAATGGCACCGCCTCGATCACCTAGCTATCGCCGTCGTTACCACGCCGCCACCTTGGTCTGCCATCCGTCACCAGAGGAGGAATGGCGCCGCAAGCTTGGACGGGGGAGAGAGCTTGCAACGGTCGGCCGCTCACGGGAGAGGAAAGAAAAGAAGATGAAGAAAGAAGAAGGGAAAAAGAGAAAAGGAACAGGGTTATTTATAGAAAATCCAAAAAATATGAAAAATATGGAAAAATGGGAAAAATTATTTTCTCGATCCTCAGAACACGCTCAATGCACTGGTACCATTCTGTAGTAGGAGAACGCACCAGTTTACCCTCCCTAGGGTTTCAAAGGCTTGTCAGGAAAAAAAACGCGTAAAGCACAAAACACGCCCTGGGACCCCCAAAAGTGATCCGAAAATCACATATCTAGATCCAAAAAATGTCCGAAAAACCCGTGACATTACAGCCCTCCCCCCTTAAACAAATTTCATCCTCAAAATTCAGAACAACACAAGATCAGGGGAGAAGACTCACTCGAACAAGTAAGGGTACTGCTGCCGCATCTCATCCTCACGCTCCCATGACGTCTCGCCACCAGAGTGACACTGCCAAACTACCTTCACCATGGGAATAACCTTGTTCCGCAAGCGCTGCTCACGCCAATCCTTAATGCGGATAGGGTACTCCGGAAGGGACAAGTATGGGGTCACCTCAGGCCAAACAACGTCCTCCAAAACATGGGAATCATCGAGCATATACCTCTACAGCATAGACACATGGAACACGTCATGCACAGCGGCTAGCTCTGGGGGTAACTGCAACCGATAAGCAACTTCACCAATATGCTAGACAATGGGAAAAGGACCAATGTAGCGGGGACTCAACTTCCCACGCCTACCGAAATGTATCATACCCTTCATGGGGGAGACCCTAAAAAACACTCGATCTCCCACAGCAAAGCTGAGGGGTTTCCTTCTCCGATCGACATAACTCTTCTGCCGACTCTGGGCCGCCAACATCTTCTGCCAGACTAATTGCACCACCTCAGTACACTGCTGCACCAAATCCGATCCTGTCAAGACACGCTCACCCACCTCGAACCAATCAAGCGGAGTCCGACAAGGTCGCCCGTACAACGCCTCATATGGAGCCATACCAATGCTCAAATGATAGCCATTGTTATAGAAAAACTCCACCAACGGTAAATGGTGGATCCAACACCTTTGTCACTCCAGGCAACATGACCTCAACATATCCTCCAAAGTCTGGATGGTCCTCTCAGACTGACCGTCTGACTGAGGATGGTACGCCGAGCTAAAAGCCAACACCCTGCCTAAAGCTCTCTAGAAGCTCCTCCGGAATCCCGAAGTGAAGCGAGGATCACGATCGGACACAATGGAGATGGGGACTCCATGCAATGGAACGATCCTCTCTACATACAAACGGGCCAACTTGTGCACATTCCAACTGACCTTGATCGGCAACAATCGAGCCGTCTTCGTCAGTCTATCCACTAGCAACCAAATACAATCATGCCCACTGGATGTCCTCGGTAACCCAACCATGAAATTAGTGGTCGCGTGGTCCCACTTCCACGTGGGAATATTCAAGAGCTGAAGTGTACCACTCAGTCGCTGGTGTTCCGCCTTTACCTACTGACAAACTAAACACTTGGCCACAAACTTTGTAACATCTCTCTTCATTCCAGGCCACCAGAACTGCCTCTTAAAATTTTGGTACATCTTTACCGATCCCGGATGCATGGCATACCGGCTCCCATTAGCCTCTCGTAACACTGTGCGCCTCACCTGCTCCTCGGTTGGGACGTACAGCCTACCCCGGAACCTCACAGCCTCGTCCTCACCAAACTCCACCTCGGCCAACGACAGAATTCGAGGTAACTCGGGGTCTGCACGCTGAGCCTCAATTACCTGACGACGAATAGCTTGCGTGACAGTCAGGCTCGCAAGAACAGCCAAACCCTGATCCCGTGGGATCTTGAGCCTAAAAGTCATGGCCGGCACCTGTTCCCATAACCTCCACTTCCTCACCAACATCTGACTGACCACCGCCTTCCTGCTCAAGGCATCAGCCACGACATTCATCCTGCCAGGCTGATACGATAGAGTAAAATCATAATCTTTTATGAACCTCTTCTTCCTGAGGTTAAGATCCTTCTGGGTAAACACATACCCCAAACTCTGATGGTCTATGAAAATCTTGAACTTCTCACCATACAAACAATACCTCCAGATCTTTAGAGCGAAAATCACTGCTGCCAACTCAAGATCATGAGTAGGATAGTTCTCCTCATGTAGCTTCAACTGACGAGATGCATATGCCACAACTCTACCATGCTGCATCAGCACGACACCCAAACCTATCCTGGAAGCATTCATACACACCACAAAACCTTCTGATCCAGAAGGTAACACCAACACCGGAGCGGTAGTGAGCAATCTCTTCAGCTTCATAAAGCTCTGCTCACACTCCTCTGCCCAGACAAACGGCACATCCTTCCGCGTAAGCCTGGTCATCTGGGCCGCAATACGAGCAAAATGCTGTATGAATATCCTATAATAGCCTGCAAGTCCCAGAAAGCTCCGAATCTCCATGA
The DNA here is from genome assembly GCA_022559845.1 of Amorphophallus konjac. Taxonomy (NCBI): domain Eukaryota; kingdom Viridiplantae; phylum Streptophyta; class Magnoliopsida; order Alismatales; family Araceae; genus Amorphophallus; species Amorphophallus konjac. The sequence continues at coordinate 23,423,700 of CM040129.1, forward strand.
CAGAACTCGGCCTCAGCCACTACACCACAGCCTCGACCTTGGCCGAATCCACGGAAACACTATCACCAAAAATCACGTGTCCCAAAAAGTGCACCTCTCGAAGTTAGAACTCGCACTTGCTAAGCTTGGCATACAGTTGGTGATCTCGCAAGGTCTATAACACCACCCTCAAATGATGCACATGCTCCTCCGCAGATCGCGAATACACAATGATGTCGTCCACAAACACGACCATGAACTGGTCTAGATATGGACGGAACACCCTATGCATCAAATCCATAAACGCCGCGGTGGCATTGGTGAGCCCAAACGGCATCACCAAAAACTGATAATGCCCATACCTCGAGCGAAATGCATTCTTCTCAATGTCTTACTCTCAGATCCGCAGCTGGTAATAACCCGACCTCAAATAGATCCTCAAAAACACTTGGGCCGACAGAAGCTGATCAAACAAGTCATCAATCCACGACAACAGATACTTGTTCTTAATAGTCGCCTGGTTCAACTACCAGTAGTCAATGCACAACCTCAGACTACCATCCTCCTTCTTCACAAACAACACGGGCGCACCCCAAAAGGAAAAGCTAGGATGAATGTACCCCTTGGCCAGCAACTCCTTAACTCTCTCAACTCAGCCGGTGCCATCCGGTAAGGAGCCTTCGACATAGGCGCCGTACCTAGTACCACCTCAATCACGAAATCAATCTCCCACTGCGGTGGCAACCTTGGCAACTCCTCAAGAAAAACATAGGAAAACTCGCACACAACCAGAATATCTCCCACTTTCGGACACTGCCGATCAACCAGGACCACTAAAGCGAGAAAACCCTAGCACCCCGCATCAAGCAATCTACGAGCATTAATGGCTGAAATAAGAAAATGAGAAGAGGAAGACCAGATAACTTGGCACTAGAAGGTGGGTCTACTAGGATGCTGGAAGTAGACCCTCTTCAAGCTGTAATCTACCATAGCACGATGGGCCTCGAGCCAATCCATTCCCAAAATCACATCAAAGTCTTGATGTGGCAATGCATAAAGCCTGGCCGGTAAGGTCCGCCCATCGACCCACACAGGCACCTTCTGAAGGCAATACAGAGTGAGCATGAAATCATCGGTAGACAACTCCACTGCCAGGTCACAAGACACCTCAGTCACCGACTCCTCGGCACTCTGAGCAAAATCCTCTAATATAAACGAATGGGATGTGCCAGAATCAAACAAAACTCAAGTCGCACAACCCATAATCGGAATATTACCTTCAACTAACTACGACGCCTCAGCCTCTGCTATGGTCATATGTGTAACTCGGCCTCGGGATCTCTGCCTCCCTACAGTAGCAGATCGCGTCAACTACGGAAACTGACCCTTCTACTGGTACTGCTGCGGCTGTGGTGGTAACTGTTGGGGCTGAAACTACTGCTACTGTTGAAACTCGTGTAGTTGTCACGGTCTTTGAGGACAGTTACGTGCCATGTGCCCTGGCTGGTCACACCTGAAGCAGATCATGGGCGCTGAGCACTATCTGCCTAGATGAGAATCGCCGCACCAAGGACACCAGCCCCGAGAATCACTCACTGAACCCTGACGCTGGTAAGGCATGGCGGCTGAACACTGCTCATCGATGTCTGCCTCGACTCCCTACAGTCTCGACACCTCTTGCTGAAATCGATCTCACTGAACAGCTTCTTCAGCTTCCACCCAAAGGATTATGAGTCTGCTATTGACACTACGGACGGAGATGCCCCTGAACTACCTATTGAGGGCTGGACAGTACTCTGTTGTTGCATGGCCGTCGGCTGACTAAAACCCATCTGCGTCTGACCGTCACTGCTCTGTCCCCGAGTCCTCTGTAAATCTCTCGCCAATGCCGTTGCTGCTCTGCAAGCTACATCCAGGTTGGCCAAACCTGACGCAAGCAGGGGATGCCTCAGCTCTGGCCTCAAACCATTGACAAACTGCTCGGTCTTTAGCTCCCCATCTGTCATAATATGCTGTGCATAACGGCCTAGTTGAATGAACCAGGATCTATACTGCATCACTGTCATGTCATCCTGGACCAACTCTAGGAACTTGCGCATCCTCTGCGATTTGATAAAGGACGGAAAAAAAGCACGCTTGAAAGCCGTGACAAACTCCCGTCACGTGATCTGCCGAAGAGGACGGGACTGGAACGCTGCCCCCCACTCTGACGTCCACCCAGTCCGGGCTGACCCCTACAAACGATAGGTAGCCAACACCACCTTCTCCTCCTCCGCACACTCCATCGAACTGAATATCCTCTCCAAGTCATCTAGCCACTCCTTGGCCACCTCAAGATCTGGCTGCCCGTTGTAAAGGGGCGGTTGGAAATGCAAGAACTCCTTCAGTACACAACCATGGCCACCCCGAGACGACGAACCCTCGCCAGCATCACCGCCCTACTGCTGAAGAACATACTCATACATGCCCCTGAAGAACTCCTCTCCTCCAGGGGCTCTTGCCTCTGTAGCTGCATCTACTGGAAGCGCTGCTCTGCTCTGCCCTTCCTGGCCCCCACCTGACACTCCCTGCTAGGAACGAGTCCCCCTTCTGGGCACTATAACCCCCTATTAACAAAAATGATCAGCGGAATCAATAAAACACATGGGTCCCTAAGCCAGTCACCGACTGTACAGGACATTCATGGACCTTCTGGACCACTGCAATCATTTCAGGTTCTTATGTACCTCCACAACCCTGCTCTGATACCAAGTGTAACGACCCGAGATCCGAGTACTGGAAAGGAACCGGCGTGACTTGAACCTTGGCCCGCCACCCACGAGCCTGAAGACTCGGAAGGGTTAAAGGATGGTGTGAGGGTACATGAGAAACTAAAAAAACTGTAGAGCTAGCACATTAATCTAAAAATAAAGCAGGAATTAAGATAAATAATCACTAAACAGCTACAAGGTCGAAGTATCTCATGTCCAATATATGTACAGTCAACAGAAAGAAAAGTACAAGTACATAGGGAATACCCCGACTCTAGCAATTGGTGACTAACCCTGGCTACTAGAACCACGCTGAAACTCCGCTGCACCTCTCGACGACCCCGCCTCACCTAAAATATAGGGGTGGGCGTCATTTCATAGGCTCAGTAAGGATCCCGCGTACCCCCACCTCGCACGAGAGAAACAAGACAGTAAGGTACTCACGAACATGAAAAGAAACGCTACCAAGCGGGAGTACGACAGTAGCAACAAGCAGTAATAAATAAATGGAAAAGCTCTCTACAACTAACCATACCGAACAAGCTGACCCCAAACCAATAGGAAAACAAGTCCGTACCTGCCAGAAGATAGGAGCACCACCTACTAGAAGCAAAGCTGGATGCATCCCCTGACGTCTTACACCTCGCCTCAGTGTCTCCCTACGACGCCCCGGGCGGAGACTGAGACACACAACAAGTACCACGAACAAGGACTAGCTGGGGTCGCGCTCGTCCGCGCGGGTTTGACTTCCCCCAACCAGGCGTGCACACATAGACCATACGCCCTAGGTCAGATCCTCTAGATGGTTCTTCCCCCGAAGCTCGGACTCAGGCTGTGCATGGGGGCCCTACGATAACCAGCCTAAAAACCGTCTCTCCGGGTCACGCTCTCCACCACTCTCAAGTGGATTCGCACATGCATGCGCAGGAAAGTTACGACTAGTGGACAGGTCACTGGAGGTGAGACTCAATGGTGAGGACACCAGAGCCAGAGTACGGCTCGACTCAGCGAGCCGTCGGTACCGGACACGCAGCACGACTCGGCCAACATCGACCTCTTTGTGACTGGGGGACAGTCTGGAGTCTCCACCGGAGCTTTGATACTTTAGTGCATATTTTTATACGTATTTGTATTTTATACATATTTGGTCATATTTGATGTGTATTTGGGTTGTATTTTGGTTTGTATTATTTTGGGTTTTATATTGGGTCAATGGGAGAATATTGACCAAGTATGTTGTATTTTTGATTTATTTTTGTCCAAGAGGGGATTAATATGGTCCAAGAGGATTAAAATAACAAATCCCATTATGTTGACTTGGAGAGAGAGGCGCCCCCTCTTTTGTCTCCATATGGGGAATTGTTTAAACTTTGTTTATCCCATTTCTCCATTATACCCCCTTGACCAAGGGTATCCTAGGTCATTTGGCTAGATCTAGGATTTAGTATTTAATGTCTCTTGTTGCATTTTAATCAAATTAATGAAGAATTTTTATGTGTATTAAGCCTTGGGAGCACCCCCCTCTCTCCCCTTCTACTTGTTCTTCTTCTTACTCCTCCATATTTCTTTAGATCTAGGGCCGAAACCCTAAGATTTCTGAGAGATCTTTCTCCCTTTCTCTCCCTCTTGCTGCTGCCAACGATCACTGCCACCGTCGCCTCCGTTCGTGCCGCCATCAAGCCACTACAACCCGGCTTCCACCTGCTACCCTGAAATTTCAAGATTCCTGGACAACAGCTCGATAAAAAGGCAAGTACGGGAGATCCAACCATCTGATCGTGATGAGGGTTTGAGGGTAGGTTCCTCCCATCGTCCACCACTCCCAATTTAATTTTCATGCAAATCAGAGTCTGTTTAGGCCCCTTCCCAGCTATTTGTTTTTCCCCCTCACTGTATGCCTGTGTGCAGATTTGCGAGATAGCCCCTGGTCGTTGATTTTTCCCACCCCCAAAACGTTGTCAGAAAAATACAAAACAATTATGTGCGTGACTACAACCCTTCCCCCACTCCTCAAAAAAATCCCCAAGTCCTAGATCCTCCATTTGATTTTTGGTCAATCCCCATAAACACGCAGATCTCGTTCTGCCCAATCTGTTCTGTGTTCCAGGACAAAGAACTCAGTAAGTTTATAGTAGTTTTCAATTCCAATCCAGCCGTTGGATGGATCTGAAAGTCTAATATGTTGCAGATCTCTGAGTCCTATTTCCAATGGCACTAATCTCGCCCTGATCCGACTTCAGATCTGGTCGTGCTGGCCATTTTTGTGGAGGCGTGCATTTCTTCTCCGAGACTGGCCAACAACAAGGGGTCACCGGATAATTCCAGAACAAATACTTCGAGATAGCTTCAACAACCGCCACTCCCAAGGGTCGACCAGGGACCCTCCGCCACCGTCCCGGTGCACCACCGCCTTCAGAAGATCCCAGGAGACCGACGTCCCTTTAGACGCTCGTGCTTGCTGTCCTACCGGCCAGCAAATCGCAGAACCGGAGCCGCTGCCCGGAACCCGCTGCCTTGCTGCCTGTCAACCCAAATTCGATGCTCCCGGCATTTTTGTGTAGCCCTTTACCTCCTTGCGTGGAGTGGACAAGAAAATCACTGCTGTAATTAACTTTATTTACAGTACCGGGAGTCACGGAACTTGGCCGAGACGTCTTACCCACACCCCGAGCGTGGAGGTACATTCGCCACTCTCTTTGTCATATTTGCTTATTCAGTATGAGTTCTAGATGCCGCTACATGTGAGTAGGTTATTTTCTTAGCTAGTTCGTGCTTATTCACCGCTGTGAGTTGTGAGTGCGAGACTCGTCCTGTGACTCCTTCTGAGCACGAGAGTGAGCCGACCACCCGAGACTCAAAGCCGGTTACTCAACCGTGCAGATCATCATGTTTCCCTCGCTGGGGACGACCGTGAGTTTAGCGCTTCTTGTTTGGGGCATGTTCGCCTCTTCTGGAGCTCTTTAAGTGCCGCATTGTTGTGTTGTTGCTGGTCGCGTCGTCTCTTTTGTCACGCCGTCCTACAAAGTCCAAGTTCGTAACAAGTCCGAGTCGAGTCCTGTTGTCGTCTCGCATCACTCAACTCATGGAAACCTCCGATCAAAAGGAAACGGAGTGGCGGTCCACCTGAGACTACGCTCAGCTTGGCGGTCCTCCCTGGACCGCAAAATAGGCCTAGCGGTCTCCCAAAGACCGCCAAGCTCAGCCAAGCGGTCAAGCCATGACCGCAAGGAGGCGAGCCATAGGGGGACAAGCTGTCTATCGCCAAGCCGCTACCCCAACCAAATGGTCCTCAGCGGACTGCAAGGCACAAGGAAATGGTCGTGCCCTGACCGCAACCCTACACGTGACTCCCAACGGTCAAAAACATGAACCCCGAGGGTGCTCTGACCAACAAGGCAAATGGTCATGTGCTGGCTGCTACCCAATGGGTAGCGGTCAGTCACGAGATCGCTTATCAGACCTAGCGGTCCGTTGGGGGCCACTAAGCCCAATCGACATACAAAAATGCCTGGCGGTCCCCTGAGGGCCTAGCGATCACTGGTAGGAGAGCAACCCCAACCCGAGCACGGGAACGGCGGGAACGGCCCAAAAATCCAATCCACGCCCGATCATCCCCCGATGATGGGGAAACAAAGGGGAATCCATCCCCAACCCTCCTAACATAATTCTACACCCATAGATCGATCAAAAACCCCGAGAAACGAGAGATCTGGCGCTCAAACCCCAAACATGCATTTTCACCCTCCCGGCTCAAATACACCCCTCTCAACCTCTCCTCGGCCTAGAAATAGCGGGGAATGTAGGATAGAGGGCAAGGGACCTACCCCCAAGATGACTCCCTCTCACCCTCTAAAGTCAAAGGAAGACTCATCTTGGTCAACCACAGGCTTTAGAAACTCACAACACCCTTATGCGGCCCATACACATTGTGTCAAGAATTTCCCCAAACACCTTGCGGGCACGCGTACCCCAACCGTTCTACAACAAGTGGAGGGCCAACCCACGGCTCCAGCACTCCAACCATGTTCTATGACAACCCTCCAGCAAGTCGGGGCCACCCCCGACCCTCAGATACGAGGCGATGAGCCATTTATCTTTAGCTCCCGGGCTAACCCGGGGCTGCCCGCCAACCCGCCTTACAACGCGGCATACGCCACGAAGGCAGGGCCTACACTCCCAAAGTGCCTTCTCTCGACTCCTGAAAGCTTTCACCCTCAGTCCAAGGCCAAATTTAAGGCCCACCAATCAGCTACCAAAGCTGTTCGACAACCCAAGGTGTGTCGAGAATTTCACCGAATACCTTGCGAGCGGCAGTGACAACACGACAATGACAAGCCCCCACGGGCCAATTCCAGCATCCCGGAGCACCCCATCCTTCAAAGGACAATCCCAGATAACAATGAAAGACCCACGGGGCCACCCCCATTGGCCGCGACTCTCCCCGGGGCCTCCCAGCCCGAGGGCCCCACGGCCATCCTCCAGTCCCAGTCTCGTGCAATGTCGATCGGTGTACTCGTGTGTGTGGAAGGATTCACGAAGAAGGAGCCCCCGGGATCACACGGAGTCACACGAGTCAATCTTCTCAGTCCACGCGCACAAGCAACCAGCCGCCCAATCCAAGCCTCGTATCCTTCATTCTTTGCGGTCACGCTAAGTCAATGTGAGGCCGAAAGAAGTAAAAAACCAGGTTTTATAGAGTGGGGGGGCCCTCTCTCTCTCTGACCAACGTGAACCCCCCCGGGGGGGTTTAGGTAGACCAGACCCAACCCCAAGGTTGGTCTACCTAAACCCCAGCTATAACAAAAAAAAATTAATTAAAAAACCCCAGCCGAAAGCTAGTCCGCCTTGACCCCTGGGAGGGGGTTTATGTGGACCAGACCTACCCCCATGTCTGGTCTGCATAAACCCCAGCCAATAAAAAAAAAGGTTTTTTTAATGAAAAAACCCCAGCCCCAGTCCGCGTAAACCCCCCTAGGGTGGTTTAGGCGGACCAGACCCAGCCCTTGGGCTAGTCCGCCTAAACCCCCCTCCCCCACTGTGAAATTAAAAAAAACATATTTTCAAAGGTTTATGCGGACCAGGTTCTACTGTCAATCTGGTCTACCTAACCCCCCTAACCCTTCGTATTCCTCTATAAAACCTCCCCTTGGAAGCTCAAGGGGCATGGATGGATAGATGCAAGAACCTATGATCTAACTGTTGCACCCTCGGACCTTCGCAGGCACCCAGCAAGGATCAAGGACACGAGGAGCCAAGTGCATGCGTGGTTGGCTTGTTGATCGACTCATACATGCCGAGGGTATGTCGCACGCACTTCCCTCACATGGCGTCTAGCCATCTCACACAAGTCCATCCCCGTCGCATATAAGGCGTTATGATGACGGTGAACACACCCGCATTCTGGGTCCGCTCGCGTATGACACCCTACAACGGCTACGCATATGCCATGATGCCACATTTGTCTCCATCATAGAATGGCGTGCCCACCGCTAGCCCCGAGCTGGCCACCGACCTCCCTGACCATGGAATCGAGTTAGCCAGACCCTGGCCCGGAAGTAATATTCCTGGGGCCGGCCCCGACTCTCCAGCATGGCGACACTCGCCATCCAAGGCCCGGACCCGACCGCTCATCTCGAGACGCATCTGACCTCTTTCAAGCGCTAGCCCACAACTGCCCCTGCCATCTAGGCAGTCGGGCCCATCTCGGTCCCCTCATAGGGAGCCTCTGTAAAACACGCTGATATCCGCCTTGTTCCGCATTGACCCGGGGGCCGACCCACAAGTCAGAATTGTCCCGCAGCTTGCACCAGTTGTACTTTGGCCTCCTCGGCCCATTTGTAAAGCCTACGTGGCTCTCATAAAGCATAAAACAAGTTGAATACACATACCCATACCTGAGTCTCAACCTCACCTCCACACCACTCAGTGTGTGTCCGGTGCCTCCGACTCTAGTTAATTAAGCCTCCCAGTCAAGTGCGATGGTTCCCCTATAGCTCCAGGGTACCCCCGGTCCTCTATTCATAGCTTTAGACATATCCAAGCTCTTCTTCAGCACAGAATAAAGGTGTTCGGATTTAATCCATTGTAAATAAACACTGACTGCTTGCGGTCGGTGGGGAAAGACGTCCCGTACATGAATCCCCGCAATCGCCTGCGCACTCACACCCATGGAACCTCCTCTCTCCACGTGTCGCCCGATCTCTCGAGCCCACATGCCATGTCCTCGCGACGCTCCCCCAGTCAACCTTCGATTCCATAGGTGATTGTCGAGAAATCGACTGGCACGCCCGCACCCCGGTCTAGTCACCCTAGCCCACGGAAACCTCTCGTGTCATGCAACCCCTCCCGACCTTTCGTAAAAGGCAAGTGCCTTGTGCCACCGTGAGAGGTATACAGCAATGAAGGAGGATACCCGAGATATATCAAACTCCCGTACTTCCCTTTTTCGCTTTATTCCTTCCCTCATCTCGGTCACCGATCCCTGACGCCAACAATGCCGAATCTGGAGGATTTCCTTACTGGTATGAACTAGTTCTTTACGCAATACCAGAGTCAGTAGCACCAAGGTCAGGAGGCTGGAGAGGGTAACTCATGGCAAGGTAGTCGTGGGTGAATTTTGTAAGATTTTCTGTAATTTCAACCACCTCAGTTTATGGGCTAGCCAGATCTTGATGTGGTGAGAGCATGGATAGATGGCATAGAACGAGTGTTCAGGTCAATGGAATGTGCCAAGGATGAGAGAGTCATGTTAGCTAGTTATCAGTTGCAAGGATCAGCCCTCTTGTGGTGGACTATGGAATGGGAAATAGCCTTCTAGTTCCGACCACTTTGGCAGATCTCGTGGCATGATTTTGTCAAAGTGTTTGATCGAGCATTTAACCATGCGTACTTGCAAACAGAAACAATGTTTCGGTTCATGAATATGGTGTAGGATGATATGACGGTGGTTCAGTATTGTGCCCGATTTGTGGAGCTAGGTCGTTATGCCCTGCAAGTGATGGTAAATGAGACATTGAGAACTCAGCGTTTTATTCGGGGCTTGAGAACTGAGCTTCAGTAGGCACTGATTATTGCATGTGCCTCAGATTTAGATGCGACATACCAGATTGCGATGGCTCTAGAGGGAGATATTTTGAGGACTCGAGGATTGATAACGAGATATTCTTACCAAGATGATGTTCAACAGAGGATTCCTCAGCAGCAAGAGGTGATTCAGCAAGCTCCGATCCCCCAGCCAGGAATGCCATCTTTCTCATCCCATGAAGGCAAATCCTCACTGAGATCGAGGTTTAGGCGCATGGATCGGTAATTGGGAAAAGTAAGTTGACTAGGAGGTATCAGGGACAAGAGGAGATGATCATGTCGATAGTTATGCAACAACTATTGGTTCGACTAGTACAACATAGCATGACTGAGCGGCCAAGGCAGTGTCCCAGATGTGGTGATTTTCATGAGGGCAGGTCATGTATAGTGACTGTGGCCAAGTTAGTGTGTTTCAAATGTGGCTAGGTAGGACACATCGCTCATGAATGCTCTTCAGTGTCACACCAGTTCTAGCAATTACAATGCTCATCTTTAGATTCTGACATGATCGGAATCTCAAAAAGCCCGAGACATGAAAATGAATGAAAATAGAGATGTTGTAATTAATATATTGTATTGAACTATGTGCATTGTGGCGCATGTTAGAGATATTTGTGAGAATGCCTTATGCATTGGCAGTGGACCCGATTGTAAGCGTTTGAACTTTTTCCCTTGTTATGGAATGGCATAGTGGTATGTTGCCCAAGTGGTTAATAAATGTGAAGTCTGGTGTGTTCTGTATGGCAATTCTTAGTAAATTAGATGCCATGTGAAACCAGGAAGAGAATCCATATTTTTTGAAAGAGTTTGTGTTTTTATTTCTGAAATCTTGCTTTTGATAATTGGAGCTGGGAATGAGTTAATAGTAGTTGTCGGCAATTTCCTATGATGATTGTCTAATTGGGCTTTTCAAATAAGAAAATTAGAGTTACGCAGTGGAAGCGTGTGGGCCCATAACTCACAGGCTCCAGGATCGGGGTAATAGAATATGAAGGGTTTTGTTTAATTTGTTGAGACCTGATGTAATGTTCCTGTCACGTTACTTGCCTCTCTCCTCTTCTATTCTTCCTTCCTTCTCACATGACCCCCCTGTTGTTCTCCTCCCCTCTCCTACCTGCAGACGGTGGAGTGCGAGGGAGCTCGATTGAGTGACAGTGATGCTGGAAGGTAGTTTGAAAGAGTCAGAAAAAGGTGGTACGTGTGAATTGAGTTTGCCTAATTGATTCTGTAAGGCATGTGATAGAATGGTAGTGAAGCCAATTTATGGTAAGCGAATGAGTTATGTGACTGGCAAACTACTTAAGCTAATGGATGCTACAATCGTTTCCTCAATTTAAAGTGATAAGTGTTTGGCGAATATAATGTCTAAAGGGTGCAATAAGACTAGGAAATGTCGGTTTCCTATTGGTTGTTGTTTCCTGTAAGGAGGCAGGAGATCCCTATAAGGAGGTAGGAGATATCTAGGCAGCAGGAAGCGAAATGTTATATTGATGGACTTATGCAGTTCTAGCCTATCAGTTGGGGAGATTGAGAATCTGATATAAATAAATAGCTTATGGCAGATGATGTTCCTTGTGAAGGAATTCAGATTGACCTAAAAATATTTGAGGCACGGGATGGATCTTTTAAATGTGTAAGTTGTGCCAAATGTTGTGCGTGATGCCAAAATTTTAGCATGGCTAAAGGGCAGTCAACCTTGTCTTATTTTGTTGATCTAAAACTTAGTCTGATTTCAATCTACGCGTGAGACTTCCCTATTGATTGTATTGATCTGACTGTAACCCGTAGATGTAACCTTCGGCCGATGCTATGTGCATTCGACTTGTTACCGTCTCACTAAGTCTCCTTCCCTTGTAAGTCTTAAATTTCGAAGATGAAATTTCTTTAAGGGGGGAGGGATGTAATGACTCCAATTTTCAGATACAGTATTTACGGGTTTCAGAATGGTTCCGCGGGATTTGGATCGTTTGGTTCAAAAATTGAAAAAAAAACTATTGTGTTATTTTTAGAGATTGGGCATTTATGCAATTTTGGTGTTTTAGGGTTTATGGGAAACCCTAACCTTTCTTTTTAACCCTAGGGTGCCCTTCTTCTTCTCCCCCACGGTGCTCTCTTCCTCTCCCACTCTTCTCCTCACTCCCCTGTGCCCCTCCCTCTCTTCCTCCTTCTCCTTCACTCTAGTGGCCAACGGAGGGGTGAAGACACATGGAATGCGACGTGAGCGGTGTGTGGCGTGCACGGGAGCGAGCGTGGTAGCGGAGCTTCGTGGATTTCGCGAGGTGGAGTGCGGTGGTTTTGCATGGAATCGGCCTCTCCGGTGTGGTAAAGCGCCATATGAGGTAGGGGGATGGATTCCAAGCTCTTGTGTGGTGATTTCCCGTAGATTCGTGCCAATACGGGCGAGATAGAGCAAGTTTTTCTATCGTTGGGTTTAAAATGTCTGTCTTGGATTGAGTGGCGATTTCTGCAATTTTAGACAACATTCCTTAATTTAATTGTATGTTCAGGAGATGTTGGATGTTCAGATATAGTTTCCCTTTGATTGTGTCACGTTTCCCTTGCGATTTGAGGCCGAGGTGAGGCTGGTTGTCTTGTTATGAAATGGGTTAGACGTGTTTGTGGTGAGCCATGAAATCACCTATTCACAAGGTTTTTCTTGGTTTAATTGAGTCCTCCTGGCGTGTAACTCCCCAAAATTATATATATATTTTTTCTGAGATTTTTTAGAAATTAAAGAAATTAATTAGAATTTAAATAGATTTTTTGGGTTAAATGAGTTAATATGGAAGCAAAAATGATAACCAATTGACTTGGCCCATTTAAATAAGCTCAAGGGACCTAAAACAAAGCTCATAAGGTTTGGCCCATATGCTAGAAGCTTAAATCAGTATATTTACGGAATTTAGGAGGATAATTACTCCTTAAATAGATAAATAAACAGATAAATAATAGAAAAAGTTTGAATTCAATCAAATTCGGTGCCCATGATCAAAAGCGGTTTATCGATCGACCGCTTGGGACAAGAAACGGTCTTGTCTGGACCTCTTTTAAGAGTCCGAATGCGAGCAGTTTAGATCGCACAAAAACTCCATTTTCATCAGGCTAAATCCCTTGGATTGATGTAATTTGTTGACTAGAAGACTCTATTATGCCTTTAGGATGGATTGGTGACCTAATTAGGACTCTTAGTTCGTACAAATCCGTAAAACCCTAGCTAAACCTATAAATAGACCCTAGAACCAACCTGCGCGACCCTTACTTTTAGCTCACATGGAACTAAGGTAAGGAGAACGAATTAGAGGTATGTTCTTTAGAATATTTTGTTCATCATACTAAAGTCTAACTACCCTCCAAATTTCATCTTAGGAGCTCATGCCACCAGGAAGATAGCGGCATTCAAAGTTGCTGGTTCGGTACAAGAATCTCAGGAAATTGAGCGATCGGACCAGATTGATCAGCAGAATAGGAGCCCTAAATGAGGTAATTAGATAGGGGCTCTTTGAGTTCTTTGTCGTTTTTAATACCATCTTTTTAGCCTCAAAATTTCATGGTCATAGGTGAAGAAGATCAAGAGTTAGAAGGTCATGAAGTTGCTGTTCCAGTTCACGACAAGTAGAAAATAGGGTCAAATTCCAATCCTAAATTCGATGATTAAAGCCTAGTCCAGAGGTAGGTTATCTCATGAATGGCTTAAACTTAATATTAGGAATAAAAGCCCTCTGATTTCAATCGGTTTCATGTACTGTACATAGAGAATTTTATGTTTTATTGGGACTGTGCATTTAGTGTAATCTTCGTACATGAAGCTTAGCCCTAATTAAGTTAAAAAGAAAATCTCTTATTCATTATACACAAACCCTTGCATATTCTTGACCTATTCTCATTCTATCATGTTTTACAGTATGTTCTCGTTGATTCACATGCATAACATGCCCTAGATTAGTGTTTATTTTACTATTTTCTCGATTTTCTGTCAAACAGACAGAAACGATCTATATGTGACCGCCAGAGATAGCTAAGCGACCCCTCGATAGACCGCTAGACTCCTGTAAACGGTCCGCACTAGAGCGCTTTTCAGTTTTGAGAACCAGCCCGAGCCTAACTGAATTTTGCCTAAGTATAACTCTATAATTATGGTATTTTTCACTCAAAATTATGTTAAACACCCTGTTTTAGCAGGAGCATGATTTTAAACTTTATTTTCATTATCATGTAATTTCATGCTTAAATGTTATAGTTTTGTAATTAAATATTTCCTCTTTTGTTCATGATGGTATTAGAACTTTGTTTTGATCGTTATTTTCACATGATTCACTCTTATCTCTGGAGTCATTCTCTTAAGTACATGGCATATACTCCGGTATGTGACCATTAGTTACACTTTACACTTATGGGCACACTCTCTTGGACTTATGAATCTCTCCGTCAGATATTCTTTCTGTTAGAGTAGGGGATTATGTTTCAAGGCATCCGTAAGACTCCGCGAGCCTAGGATTCTCACTAGGACGCCGAGCTGGTTGTACCATCAAAGCCTATTGTCTAGAAAGCACTTTACTGGTGTTTTATGTAATCTGGACCTTAGCGGCCCTATGGACGACCGCCAGATTATGTTAGCGGCCATTCACTAGACCGCTAAAGCTCCAGAAGGTTTCACTACGTCGACACTTCTTTTTTATGCGTCGACTCTATTCATGAAACGGTCTAGACTCTGACCGCTTTCTGCATGAAATAGTCCAATAAACGATCGCTTTATTCATGATCTGTCTAACCCAAGGTTTGACCTTTGGGTTGGGTTTTCCAAGGTCCTAGCTGGTCTGATGATTGCTTGGAACTTAATGTTGTGCCCCTGTGGTTTTGATGATGGTTTTGATGATTGGTTGTTGATGTGAGCTTATCAAATGTTCAGTCATCTTGCTGCTCAGTTTAGATTAACATATTTGATGTTTCAGTCTTGTTACATGTTAAACTGATGCATAAAGCATTCATTCATTGCTGTGGTTTTGATGATTGATATTGTATTTTGATGATAGCAATGATATAGTGTTTTCATGACATTGTGCCTTGATGATTGCATCATGACTGTGACTGGTACAACTGATATATTGTTTATGTTAGACTTATGTTATGTGCATAGTCTATACAGTGCTTTGTGGGGTTTATGCCTAAGTCTATTCACTGCACAGCAAGCTCAAAGTCGATACATTGAGCGTCTCATGCATCATTCGTCTAAGTCCATACATTGGACTGTAGTGTGCATTTGGCGAACACATCGCAAGTCTAGACATTGCACTGTAGCATGCATTTCCTTAAAGTCTATACATCGGACTGGTTTGCATTGGCTAAGTGTATACAACGTCAGCTCATGCCTTGTCTTAGACAAAGTATATACAATGGCTTTGGGTCTCCAAGTCTATACAGCCTTTTGCTTCGCCAAAGTCTGTACATTGGTCTGCATAGGCTAAGTGTTTACATCGTCTGCTGTGAGGACAGCAAGTCTGTACGCTGGCCTTCTTTCATGATAAACTACAAGTCTACACATTCAACACTGTTCTTCAAAGTCTGTACATCAGATTGTACTTCATCTTCGTGCTGTTTCTGTACTTGAGTCTTCGTGTTGTTTCCCCTCACTAACACGAAAAGATCTCGTGTCGTATGAGCTTACAACACTTCGTGTTGATTTCCTTGCGTGACAGGAAAGCTTGTATGAGGTTAGACTTCGTGTCGTTTCCCTTGTCTCATTTGTCTTCGTGTTGTTTTAGTGTTCTGTCTTCGTATTGGTCTTACGTAATCAAGTCGAGTCTGTTTGTGTTGTCCGCGTGTCGTTCGTAAGTTCGTGCAATTTTCTCTTCGAGTCGTTTTCACTCCGTGTCGAAACCTGTGTTTCGTCTTCGTGTTGTCTTCACCCCGTGTCATTTTTTTCAGACTTCGTCTCCGTGTTGTTTTCATAACTTCGTGTCGTGTTTGTTACACCTCGTGTCGTTTTCCGTTTTGTGTCTTCGTGTCGTTTTTGTTCTTCCTAGACCTTGTGTCTTTCTTGTGTTGAAACCACACTTCGTGTTGGTTTCTGTTTTGTCTCCATGTATCTCGTGTCGTTCTTCTTTTTACCTCGTGTTGTTTTATAACTTCACTTCGTGTCGTTTTTCCTCTCATGTACTTCGTGTCGGTTACTGTTGTTTCTTTGACTTCGTGTTGTTTTCCTTGTGTTTCATCTTCGTGTTGTTTTCACTTCGTGTCAACTTCACTTCGTGTTGTTTTCATTTCGTGTCAACCTCGTCTTGGTGTCGTACTTACTTCGTGTCGGTTACTGTTGTTTCTGTGTCTTCGTGTCATTTTTTGCTCCACTGCGTGCAGAACATTGCAGCACCTCGTGTTGCTTTCTGTACCACCACCTTGTGTCGTTCTCTTCATTGTGTCTGTTCTGTCACAGTATACCTCGTGTCATTTTCTGTGTGAACCTCGTGTCGCTTCTCTCTGTCCTCTAGTTGCATCTCGTGTTATCGTTTATGTCTGTGTGTTTTACTTCGTGTTACTTACTGTTGTACATCGAGTCTTTACTGACTTCGTGTCGTTTTCCCTATTGTGTCTTCGTGTTGTCTCCGTGTCGTTGCTATTTGTTACTTCGTGTTGTTTCGTTTTAACCTCGTTCAGGTTTCTTCTAAAGTGCTGTTCTTCTGATGATCTATACAGAGTTGTTCTTTAAATTGATGACTTATCCGATACTCTGTTTTACAGGTGCTTTGATCGTGAAGCTTAAGGCAGCACGTGATCCGAGGCTGGAATGAAGTCTGCTGAGAGACTGCCACGTGATCCGAATTTTTAGGGCGGGAGCTGTGGAAGCCACACGCGCCCTAGCTGCTGCTGCTGCTGCTGCTGCTGCTATATATATGAGCCTTCTTCCACTGAAGAAGATTGATCGAGTTGGCGAGAAGAAGAGTCCATACAGAGAGCCACGATCCTGATAGAAAAAGAAAAGAGAAAGAAGAGAAGAGCAGAGAGTGAGAGATTAGGAGAGCATAAGAAAGAGAAAGAGAGAGATAGAAGTGTGAGCCGAAGAGTATAGAGGAGCAGAGATCGAGAGAGTGAAAGAGAAGAAGAAGAAGAGAAGAGAAGAGGAAGAAAAGCTTACCTGAAGATCTGTCTACTGGACCGTGGATCAAATCCAGGCCAGTCAGCTCCGTTGAGAGCCACATTGTGCATTTCGTGTTTCAGCTTTCTGTTTGCTGAAGTTATTTTCATTTATTGTTTTTCCTTTGTTTTCTGGTTTGCTGTGCTTTCCGATACTCTGTAGAGAGGTCGGGGTTCCTCCTGTGGATCAGGAGAAGGGAGATCTGATCTCCGGTTGCAAGTAGCTGGGAGCTACTTGTGGGTTCCCTCCGGTTTGGAGGAAGGGAGACTTGTCTCCGGTTCTGGGCTTGTGGATTCAAGTCCAGGGGTCCCTCCGGTTGGAGGAAGAGAGGTCTTCGACCTCTGGTTTGCTGGTGACTGGAAGTCACCGGTTGGTTCCCTCCTGGTCTGGAGGAAGAGGGGAGGTTGTTCCCCTGGTCAAGCTGTGTGGCAGCACCTGTTGCAGACTGAGTCTGCGGTTTCTAGCGTGAGCTAGTGGAAGCCACACTCGGGTTGAGTGTGGGGTGGATGTAGGTCTGCTAGACCGAACCACCTAAAAAATCTACTGTGCAGTGGTTTGTTTTGTGCGTTAGCTCCTTGCCTCCTACCTCCCATTCACGGGTCATGCATGCTGGTTAGCTGTGTTATCTTGGATTATTTATATTGTTCCTATCAGCCGTTACCTTGAGCATTGCACTTTGCTAGGTGTGTTTGGGTTGCACTCTCTGTCTGCATTTCTAGTTTGATCAGGTGGCTGCATTGTTGCAGTCCAACTGGTTGATCAATTGGTTGATTATTATCTTATCTCAGAAAGCTCATTATCCATATTCCGCATATCCGAGCTTTAGAGTTTTTAATTTAGGCCATAATTTTTAGAGGGATACATTCACCCCCCTCTGTATCCGGGCCTTGCACCCTAACAGTTGGTATCAGAGCGGGTATCTGCTTCAAGGTCCAGCGACCTGCAGATCGATCTTGCAATCTTAGGTGCTTATTTGTTTTTAGTGCATCAATATTCTTGTTGCGTTAATCTGTGTGTTCTCATGGCCCATCCACCAATCTTCAGTGGTACGCATTTTGATGCATGGTTCGCTAGTTTGAAGAATTGTGTTAAATATGTGAATCCAGACCTCTGGAAAGTAATTTCACATGGTCCTCATGAACTACCAAGGAAAAAGTCCAAATGGACTGACAGTCACAAATCCATGCACGAAGAAAATCAGATAGCAATAAATCTAATGAAGGCAGCTACTGATAGAGCTTTTCATTCATGTTTCTTTGACTGCAGTTCTGCTAAAGATATTTTGGATACACTGAAGCGAACTCAGGAGATAAATGTGGACAGCTGCATGATGGCCAACAGAAGAAATCAAAGTGCCAGCGATCAAGGCAGCAATCAAACTGAAGGAGATGATGATGATGAGGTAAATCTCTTCGAGAATTTCTCTCTAGAAGATTGGGGGAATGCATATGCTGAATTATTTGAATCTCATGAACTGTTAAGAAAACAGTATAAAAAATTGAAGAAGGGTACTGGTTTAGATAGTTCAAGCTCTCCTTGTAGAAATTGTGTTGAATTGAAAAATATTCATGATGCATGTATGTCTGATTTTCAAATAGTGAAGAAACAAGTTTCGTTATTGAAAATTGAAAATCAAGATCATATAAATGTCATATCTGAACTAAAAGAAAAATTCAACTCAGATAACGATAATCAGACTTTTGGTAACTATCATGACCAGTATGAAAAACTGCTGAAAAACTTTGAAAGTATAAACGCAGATTTAAACAAGCTGAGATCTGAAAATGACTCCCTGAGAACATCTGCTAATAAAAATGATAACAAGTTTGAGAAACTTGAGCAGGAGAAAAACTTGCTTGCTGAAAAACTTGAAGCCATCAAATCTGTGAATGTGGAATTACAGAAAAACATTGAAGAGAAGGAAAAAGATTTGAAGGATTTCAAGGTTGGAAGAAAACTTGAAATTAGCTCAGAAGATCAGACCTTGATAAATGAGTTAATTCAGAATGACAAGCTTAAGGAAGAAAATTAAAAATTAAAAATGCTGAATTCCACTATGTCTGAAAGACTTCTTACTTTGGAAAGAGGGAAAACTATTTGCAACGAAGATTCTAATAAACTGAGCAATCTGGAACAGGAAATTGAAAAATACAAAACTGCTAACAATGTGTTAACTGAATGTGTGAATTGCAGTGAACAAGAGATTGCCAGTTATGAGCTACATATTTCCTCTTTGGAAGATGAAATTCAGGATTTGAAAGTTTCTTTGTCTAAATTTGTTGATGGGCAGAAAAACCTAGACCAGCTACTAGGTATAAAAATCAACTCTAGGAAGGAAGGGCTGGGCTACAATAAGATAAACAAGAAGGAACTTCAGAACAAAGTTATGACATCTTTTGTAAGTAGTTCAGATGTAGCCACCACCTCCAAAGACAAACAGCCCATTGCTCAGAAAATATTGGGAGCAAAGGATAACTTTAAAAAGGAAGGACTGGGTTACAGTCCAGTCATGAGGAAGGTTGATGGAGGCAAACTGAAAACTGTTTTCATAAAATCCTCTGAACAGGAAAAGCCTTCTACTTCATCTCCAATTCAGTACAAGGCTAAGAAATCAGGAAAACAGGATAAAAATCAGAAAAGGACTGTAAATCAGGAAACAAATGAAAAGGCTTCATCAGTGCATGCTGATCACAGTTCTCACACACACTTTCATGCATCTAAAAAGAAGATCATCTGTCATTACTGTCATAAAGTTGGACATCTGATGCATGAGTGTAAGTTGATGGAGAAGGATGATAAGAATGCTAGGAGATCCCATGATAAAAATCCTTCACCTCAGAAAAGGAGTGTCACATGCTCTAATTGTGGAAAGTTAGGACACTCTATTACTCATTGCTGGTTTGCTAGTGGTAAGAAAACCTCTTATTCATATCATGCTAAATTCCCTACAAACCAACATGTTTTTAATAAAAACAAATCTGTGTCAATGAACCAGCATATCATCTGTTTTAACTGCAACAAAATTGGTCAGAAGGCCTCTGAATGCTGGTCAGGCTCTTTTAAAAGAAATTCTATTTCATGCTTTGAATGTGGAAAGCATGGCCACAGAGCCATTAATTGTTGGTATGCTCAGGATAGATAATTCAATTCTAAAACTGTTAAATTCCCTACAAATGGAAATGTTTTTGGAAGAAATATTTTTAGAGGCAAGCATAATGAGTGCTTCAATTGTGGGAAGTATGGCCACACAGTCAAAGACTGTTGGCATGCTCAAGGGAAAAATTTCATTTCTGGAAATTTTAAATTCCCTTCAAGTACTAATGCTCTCAGAAAGAACAAAGTTGTTTTCAAAAAGAAAAACTTTGAATGTGTTGTTTATGGAAAACAGTTTGGTCATGCGAATAACAGAAATTTCCATGCTTATGCACATAGAATTCATGCTAATAAGAATGTGCATAAATCAGATCTGAAAACTACTCCTGGAAATGTGCTGAGAAAACCTGCTAGAAATAATAATGTCATGTCAGGACCCAAGACTTCTTGGGTACCTATTTGTGCAAAATAAACTTTGTTTTGCAGGTGTGCCTTGGGACTGGAATAAAAGGGGTAATGATCCAAGGCACTCAAGAATGAAAACCCGACTCTCACACTGTTCAGGTAATCTCTCTGCATGTCCCATTTTGAAACTTATTGCATATCTGGTTTGATGTATTCTTGCATATCCTGCTCTTACTTTCATCTAGTGCATGCATGCTAAATCTGTTCTTGCATATTCATTCATCATCTGCCAGTTGCATTATTTTCTGATCATGCACCTGCTGAGTGTTCTGTGCAAATTTGAGTTTAAAGGGGTTGTCTGTACCTGATGCATACATAGGCTCATTGCAATTGTTTGATAACTGTTGAAATGCATAAACTCTGAAAACAAATTGCATTCTGAACAATCTGAACTGCTTATGTATGTGGCTTGAAATTTGTGTGTTGCAATAGCTCACTGAACATTCTGAATTGCATATATGACTGCATGTTGAATTATCATGCATGACCTCAATGGTATATAAATGGTAAGGTACCAAAAGGCAGGGAAGTCTGTCTGGAGGTTCTTACTATGTGTGAGGTGGTCTTTTAGACCAAGTGCTCCGCCTAGTACCATGGGTCACTTTGCTGGTTAGGACAGTCTGAATATGCATGAATCAAAATCATATGTTCAGTTTTCAGTGCAAACACTGCATGCTTTCAGGGGGAGTTAATTGCATGTCCTTGCATAGCATTCAGTGTTGAGTCTTTGCATGCATATAGTTAATTGCATTGCATTTTACTGCATTGAAAATACCAAAAAGGATAATTGAATGCATAGTGTCAGGAGGAGTCAATACAATGCATGAAAGCAGTCATGTGCATACATTTATGTCAGAGTTCATTGCATGTAAACTTTGAACATCCTGGAACTTGTCTGACCTCCTGATATCTTGCCTTGTGTGTATATCCCTTTCATTGATTCTATTTGACCAAACCGTGATCATAATTTGAAAACGCTGAGTTTCAAAATCTCTCCTATCAATTGGTAACAATTGGTATCATTTGATATCAGAATTATTTCAGTCCTTCATGAAGATTTCAATGGGCTATCTCGATCATAAATCTGAAAAAAATCTTGAACTAGAAATCTTCTATTATACGCTTTTATGAATGTCTGAAATAACTCATGTGGTTTAAGCTTAATGTATTCATGGAGTTTAACTTCAAAATCTCTTAACATATCTGAATCATGTTTAATAAATCTTAACCAACTGTTTCATGCTATGTCTTGCAAAAACTTCTGAAATCTGCACTTTTGAATACATGACTTTATTTGGTTAAGTACATGAGATTAATATTGTTTTGAAGCAAATGAATGTTTCTGAATTGTCTAAAGGGTAAAGTAATTGTCAGAGCAATGACCTTGGTCACTGAGAAACACATGTC
This sequence comes from Amorphophallus konjac, assembly GCA_022559845.1. Taxonomy (NCBI): domain Eukaryota; kingdom Viridiplantae; phylum Streptophyta; class Magnoliopsida; order Alismatales; family Araceae; genus Amorphophallus; species Amorphophallus konjac. The sequence goes on from CM040129.1 coordinate 23,445,603, forward strand.
CAAAGGATTGTGTCATGAGGTGCCTTAGTTAACTCTGTAAGAATTCATTGAAAATCAGGCAGAGCAATGGCATGCACACTGAGAAATACAATTCACTCATTAAAAATTGAGCTGTAGTGTGTCATGATGTGTAAATGCTAACTCTGTTTACATAAGGCATGACAGTTAGTCACACTAAGGGCTTAGGGATATTGGCCTCTGATCAAGGTATATCCTCTAGTTACAAGGTGTGTACTAAACTAGAAAGCACGTAAAATTTGTAGCAAGGAAAATTGTTGAATAAATTGAAATATCTGAATATTGATGTCAAAAATCAAATTGCTACAACCCTAGACAAAATCATATGACTTCATAATTGCTTGATTTCAATACTAGTACATGTAATTCTGAAAGAAGTCAATAGATTTGATTGTGTAAGACAAAGGGAGGATAATCAAGATAAATATGAGGGCTTGGTTCATTTTTATTAAACCATGGTTTTAGATATCATTACAGAATTTTATTGATAAACTCTGCATACATCACGTTTGAACCATGATGTTCAATAAATGTCATTCATAAGCCCTTATGATAGAAGACTTTGAAAACTTATGCTTTAGATTTATGAGATTGATATCTCCTTGAAGATCTGGCAGAATTTCTTATGTTTGGAACATCCTTGAAAAATCTGTTAATTGAAACTCTTCTGCTCATGGTATTGACTCATTGACCTGAACCTCTCCTTGTTTGCCCCTGTGGTCTCCTTCTCTTTCATCTCATAAGATTCCACTTATTGAAGGGGAGATTCCAAGTCTTGCATCAATTTCATATCAATTGGCATCTATTCAGGGGGAGCATTCCTTGTCACACTGAATCATGTTCATATCATTTGTGACCTTGCATTCACATACTTAGGGGGAGTATTGCATTACTTGTTGCATCTGCATTTTTGCATTTAACCCTTCCCATGGTTTATTTTGTTTGTATCAAAGGGGGAGATGTTGTTTGCCAAAAAGGGAGAATCTTGTTCTTGAAAGGAGGAGAAATTGACTGAACTCTTATACATGCTATAATTTCTCAAATTATTTTTCTTTTTGATGAAGTCAAAGGGGGAGAATAATTTGAGTCAGTCTTCAGAATGCCTCAGAATGCCTCACATCATCAGAATGACTCAATGTATTGAAAGTGTTGCCATCATCAAAAAGGGGGAGATTGTTGTGCCCCTGTGGTTTTGATGATGGTTTTGATGATTGGTTGTTGATGTGAGCTTATCAAATGTTCAGTCATCTTGCTGCTCAGTTTAGATTAACATATTTGATGTTTCAGTCTTGTTACATGTTAAACTGATGCATAAAGCATTCATTCATTGCTGTGGTTTTGATGATTGATATTGTATTTTGATGATAGCAATGATATAGTGTTTTCATGACATTGTGCCTTGATGATTGCATCATGACTGTGACTGGTACAACTGATATATTGTTTATGTTAGACTTATGTTATGTGCATAGTCTATACAGTGCTTTGTGGGGTTTATGCCCTAAGTCTATTCACTGCACAGCAAGCTCAAAGTCGATACATTGAGCGTCTCATGCATCATTCGTCTAAGTCCATACATTGGACTGTAGTGTGCATTTGGCGAACACATCGCAAGTCTAGACATTGCACTGTAGCATGCATTTCCTTAAAGTCTATACATCGGACTGGTTTGCATTGGCTAAGTGTATACAACGTCAGCTCATGCCTTGTCTTAGACAAAGTATATACAATGGCTTTGGGTCTCCAAGTCTATACAGCCTTTTGCTTCGCCAAAGTCTGTACATTGGTCTGCATAGGCTAAGTGTTTACATCGTCTGCTGTGAGGACAGCAAGTCTGTACGCTGGCCTTCTTTCATGATAAACTACAAGTCTACACATTCAACACTGTTCTTCAAAGTCTGTACATCAGATTGTACTTCATCTTCGTGCTGTTTCTGTACTTGAGTCTTCGTGTTGTTTCCCCTCACTAACACGAAAAGATCTCGTGTCGTATGAGCTTACAACACTTCGTGTTGATTTCCTTGCGTGACAGGAAAGCTTGTATGAGGTTAGACTTCGTGTCGTTTCCCTTGTCTCATTTGTCTTCGTGTTGTTTTAGTGTTCTGTCTTCGTATTGGTCTTACGTAATCAAGTCGAGTCTGTTTGTGTTGTCCGCGTGTCGTTCGTAAGTTCGTGCAATTTTCTCTTCGAGTCGTTTTCACTCCGTGTCGAAACCTGTGTTTCGTCTTCGTGTTGTCTTCACCCCGTGTCATTTTTTTTAGACTTCGTCTCCGTGTTGTTTTCATAACTTCGTGTCGTGTTTGTTACACCTCGTGTCGTTTTCCGTTTTGTGTCTTCGTGTCGTTTTTGTTCTTCCTAGACCTTGTGTCTTTCTTGTGTTGAAACCACACTTCGTGTTGGTTTCTGTTTTGTCTCCATGTATCTCGTGTCGTTCTTCTTTTTACCTCGTGTTGTTTTATAACTTCACTTCGTGTCATTTTTCCTCTCATGTACTTCGTGTCGGTTACTGTTGTTTCTTTGACTTCGTGTTGTTTTCCTTGTGTTTCATCTTCGTGTTGTTTTCACTTCGTGTCAACTTCACTTCGTGTTGTTTTCATTTCGTGTCAACCTCGTCTTGGTGTCGTACTTACTTCGTGTCGGTTACTGTTGTTTCTGTGTCTTCGTGTCATTTTTTGCTCCACTGCGTGCAGAACATTGCAGCACCTCGTGTTGCTTTCTGTACCACCACCTTGTGTCGTTCTCTTCATTGTGTCTGTTCTGTCACAGTATACCTCGTGTCATTTTCTGTGTGAACCTCGTGTCGCTTCTCTCTGTCCTCTAGTTGCATCTCGTGTTATCGTTTATGTCTGTGTGTTTTACTTCGTGTTACTTACTGTTGTACATCGAGTCTTTACTGACTTCGTGTCGTTTTCCCTATTGTGTCTTCGTGTTGTCTCCGTGTCGTTGCTATTTGTTACTTCGTGTTGTTTCGTTTTAACCTCGTTCAGGTTTCTTCTAAAGTGCTGTTCTTCTGATGATCTATACAGAGTTGTTCTTTAAATTGATGACTTATCCGATACTCTGTTTTACAGGTGCTTTGATCGTGAAGCTTAAGGCAGCACGTGATCCGAGGCTGGAATGAAGTCTGCTGAGAGACTGCCACGTGATCCGAATTTTTAGGGCGGGAGCTGTGGAAGCCACACGCGCCCTAGCTGCTGCTGCTGCTGCTGCTGCTATATATATGAGCCTTCTTCCACTGAAGAAGATTGATCGAGTTGGCGAGAAGAAGAGTCCATACAGAGAGCCACGATCCTGATAGAAAAAGAAAAGAGAAAGAAGAGAAGAGCAGAGAGTGAGAGATTAGGAGAGCATAAGAAAGAGAAAGAGAGAGATAGAAGTGTGAGCCGAAGAGTATAGAGGAGCAGAGATCGAGAGAGTGAAAGAGAAGAAGAAGAAGAGAAGAGAAGAGGAAGAAAAGCTTACCTGAAGATCTGTCTACTGGACCGTGGATCAAATCCAGGCCAGTCAGCTCCGTTGAGAGCCACATTGTGCATTTCGTGTTTCAGCTTTCTGTTTGCTGGAGTTATTTTCATTTATTGTTTTTCCTTTGTTTTCTGGTTTGCTGTGCTTTCCGATACTCTGTAGAGAGGTCGGGGTTCCTCCTGTGGATCAGGAGAAGGGAGATCTGATCTCCGGTTGCAAGTAGCTGGGAGCTACTTGTGGGTTCCCTCCGGTTTGGAGGAAGGGAGACTTGTCTCCGGTTCTGGGCTTGTGGATTCAAGTCCAGGGGTCCCTCCGGTTGGAGGAAGAGAGGTCTTCGACCTCTGGTTTGCTGGTGACTGGAAGTCACCGGTTGGTTCCCTCCTGGTCTGGAGGAAGAGGGGAGGTTGTTCCCCTGGTCAAGCTGTGTGGCAGCACTTGTTGCAGACTGAGTCTGCGGTTTCTAGCGTGAGCTAGTGGAAGCCACACTCGGGTTGAGTGTGGGGTGGATGTAGGTCTGCTAGACCGAACCACATAAAAAATCTACTGTGCAGTGGTTTGTTTTGTGCGTTAGCTCCTTGCCTCCTACCTCCCATTCACGGGTCATGCATGCTGGTTAGCTGTGATCTCTTGGATTATTTATATTGTTCCTATCAGCCGTTACCTTGAGCATTGCACTTTGCTAGGTGTGTTTGGGTTGCACTCTCTGTCTGCATTTCTAGTTTGATCAGGTGGCTGCATTGTTGCAGTCTAACTGGTTGATCAATTGGTTGATTATTATCTTATCTCAGAAAGCTCATTATCCATATTCCGCATATCCGAGCTTTAGAGTTTTTAATTTAGGCCATAATTTTTAGAGGGATACATTCACCCCCCTCTGTATCCGGGCCTTGCACCCTAACACTTAACACTTGTCAATTAAGGTATTTATAATTTATGAAAAGAAAAGAATACGTCGTTATTCTGCCAAATTTTCTTCATAGCATAACCTAGTTCTAACTCCAATCTTTGAACTCCCATATTCTTACTAGAAGCATTCTTACCTTGATGTTGTATCATGAAACTATCATTGAACTTGGTACATTATTGGCCGAAAATTTTGTTATATCTCGTGGAAGGAGTTGGATTTATAACTTGAAGATGCAAGATCGGGCACGGATTGTGTCCAACGGCTCCATACTAGCCCCTACGATGGATTGTCGGAAACATGCTATAAACCATGGGGTACGATGATACTAGCGTCGCATTGCGCTGGGAGTACTTTCTTTTATAAATGAGTGAAAATCATGAGCCTCGTTATAGAATTACATGCTTGTTAATGACATTCTAGTACATAGCCTTTATAAGGTTGTGTAAGTACTTTCTAGTTACATGCTCGTACAATCTTGTTCATTAAAGGCCAACTTACATCTACATGATTGAATCCTACTTGCTCACATCTACTTGCTCAGTTATTTCATGATTCTTGGTTATCTTGGTTTATATCGCTTGTTTATCGCGTTCTTAGTTTTACCTTAATATCTAGAGCTAAGACATTAATCATTTAAATATTACCTTCATGTTGATACGAAGGTACCTATTGGGCAAGTTTGCTCATACCTACTTTCTCAATTTTTCAGGAAGTACTGGTGAATCGGATTCGGAATATACCAGTAGCGGGTCCGAGAGTGATTGAAGGTCAAATGGATCGAGGGAAGACCTAGTTGTCAAGTTTCTTCTCGAGTCCTATTGTAATTTTCTATTTTCTTGAGTCTATGATGTAAGGATGTTTAAAGTCATGAATCTAATGTACTTGTGGTTACTAGTATGAATTAAAGTCAGAATTTGAAAAAATTTACTTGTGCAATTACTTTTATGTGATTGTCTTGCGCTGTGATTTCTTTCTTGCAGGAGGCTTACCATGCCGGCTTTTCACGGTTTGATATTCCTTCCGCGGTATTAAAAGCTCAGGACGTGACAGTTAAAGTGGTGTCTGAGCCTAGGCCTAGAAGTCCTAGGAAAGATGTCATGTCATAGGTTAAGTCTAAGGTTTAAGGATCCATGCTTATGAAACAAGGAAATAAAATTTCCTACCCATGATAGAAATTGGGTAGAACCTAAGATGAGCTAGTAATTAGAAATTATCTTTAAGATTAAACCATAAATTCCATTAGAATTAACAAATCCGCTACTCTTCTCAGGTACCTTACTCTTACAATGGCTCACCGTGTTGATTGGGGTGGAATGCAACAAACTGTTGCGGGTCTCACTCAGGCCTTGCAAAATATGGCTCAAGCTAGCGCTAGGGCAGGAGCTAGTGATCTGCACCGCAGTTTCCCGAGTTTAAACCCTCCGCAATTTTTGGGTTCTTCTAACCCCGATGAGGCAGAAAACTGGATTGATGAGATGAACCTGTTGGAACCCTAGTTTTGACACTGACAATCTATCAGTCAGAGTCATGTAAGATTAGAACAAATATTTGTTCTGCATTTGATATTTACATACATAGTTCGATGCATAGCTGCATATTTCAGTATACAAATTCCGTGCATCTTTTGTCTATTCATTGAAAGTCGGCGCAACATTTCGTTCTAGTTTGTACAACCCATGTTGCTACACTCGACCAAGTCAGTGCAAGCATCATTCATCCATTAGCTCAGCTTGCAGCTAAGTTAGTGAAGTTCGTGTTCATTCCGCATCCATAGTCAGTGCATCTTTTTATTCAAATGCACACACAAAGTCCGTGCATCTTTTTTCTCCATGCATTCACAAAGTCAGCGCATACTTCGTCATCAAGTCCGTGCAACTTTTGTTGAGGTAGGCACAGCAAGTCGGTGCGACTCTCGCATCGAACACATATAGTCAATGCATACTTCGTTACCAAGTCCGTGCAACTCTTGTTTCCCTATGTGTGTTTCATATACATATACATAATTAAGTCCGTGCATAGCTGTGCTTGTTGCATACAAAGCTCACGCATTTGTTGACCAAGTCAATACATGCTTTTAGTCCCCCATATGTATATAGGAAGTCCGTGCATTCCTTTTCACTGTGCCTACTTTCCCATATGCATACCGTAGTATATGCATCAAGTCTGTGAACATCTAGTTCAAATCTCGAACTAACTCGGTGCATCATTTATTATCCTTCAGATTGATTCAAGTTGATAATAAGTCTGACCTTGACAAGATCTCTGCTCGAGTAATCTAATTAAGAAGGGCACGTGACCCAAGAATGAAAGATGTGTCAGGATCGTGACACGTGTAAAGCAGTTGAATTGGGATGCTGCCACGTGGCCTAAGAATGTCAGATCTGGATCAGGCATTTGTGCGGGAAACGTGGAGAGCACGCGCTACACTCTCTGCTGCCAAGATAAATAGAAGATTCCTCGTTCAGAGGAAGGCGCTGGGAGATCGAAAAAGCTTTTGGTAGCAAAAGAAGAATTGAAGCAGATAGAGAATAAGAGTGAGGTAGATCCAGCCTAAGAGAGAGTAGAAGAGAAAGAAGAGAGTTTGTGAGTTCAAGAGAGAATAGAGAAGAGCAGAGTAGAAGAGAGAGAGAGAGAGAGCCCGAGGAGAAGATTGAAGCCATCATTGAAGAACAGTTTGTACTGGACCTGTTGGTTTCAATGTGTCCCTTCTTTTGCAAGATGGGCTTATGATGCCGACTAAATAGAAATATGAGCCAAGTGATAAAGTCAATCAACCTATGAACATGTGAACCATGAACCTAGGCAACCAGCATAAGCTCTAGCATGGGCATGCTATCTCAATCATCAAAACTAAGCTAAACAAATAATGAAAAACACACGCTGGGGCGTGGAATAAAGAATAATGAAAAACACACCGTAGAGGTGGAGCATGCAAGAGTAAATAAGAGATATGAGAGAGGAAGCAAATGCCCAATACCAAGAAAGAACGTGATCGCCACCAAGGTAAACACAAGCCAAAGACTTGAGAAATACCTTAGAATAGGAGGATGATGCACCCACCCACGGGTGAGAGAGACCAATAGGAAACTGTAGCTCTGTTGAATATGACGGTCCAATGCCCACGCGTCACAGCGAGTGTGACGGTCGCCCGATAGACTGCTAGAGGAACCTGACGCGTCTGATGAAGACCGTCAGAGTGTCTGCAGAACAAGCTTGTGAATCCTTCAAACTCCAAACTTTCCAACCGGCCAAAAAGCTTGGGCCTCGCCTTATGAACCCTGTAAACCAGCCAAAGAACGTGGAACACAAGAAAAACAGCCCCAAATTAGCCTTTCAATCAAGCGTAGTATCAATAACCCAATGAACTCAATAGCATGCAAAAGGAAAGGGGAATACCAGGAGTTGGCTTTTTTAACCCCTCTAGGCATTTTAAAATATAGGAAGGATGTTTAAATGATTGAAAGGAGTGGAAGAACGTGGGAGAAGGAGTGGGACAATGCTATGATTGTTTAGAAAGGGGAAAACACTAAGAACAATGATGTGACTGCACTAAACCCTTGAAAACCGATACTCCCTAGACTTTGGAAGTAGATGAATGTGGGAAGTAGCTCTCCTTGGTTGGTTCTAGCTCCAGGATGTGGCAGCACTTCGATGCAAACTCCAGATTCCTCCTCTTCAGGCTATGAAGTCAAGGGTTCTATTTATAGACCCTCAAACTCTCCGGTCGAGCAGAGGATAATCCAGCTAGAAAAGAGGATGATTCTTAGCAAACTCTTGAAGATAATACTCCCAAGAGTCCATAGAAACAAACAGAAGGTTCTGAGGATTAGATTTGGAAGAGAAATCACAAGATCAAACTCTCAAGTCGGCCACGGAGTAGCAGAAGAAGAGCAGACCTGTCAGGACTCTCTGTTTGATGTAACGGCTGCACGATAGACCGCCACAAGAAGGTAACGCTCCCAGAGAAGACCGTCACACAACCTTATCCTTTAAGAAGATAAGATCAACGGGAGAAGTTCAAAAGTGTTGGACTCTTGAAGAATGTAACGGTCGAGGGAAGACGCGTCAGAGGAATATAACTGTTGCACGATAGACCGTCAGAGTCAACGGATAGCCAAAATATAAGCATTGGAAGGAGGCCTTGAGGCTAAGGACTCTGCAAGATGTAACGGCCAAGGACTGATGCGTCAGAGGGTTGTAACGCGCCTGGTATAGACCGTTAGAGACAATAAGGAACAAAATGAAATAAAAGCTTACTAAGCTTCATCCAATGCAAGGAATCAAGGAACCAGACCCAACCAAGGAATTAAGACCCATGAAATCAACTTCAAACTGATCAAGAAGGCTTAATAAAAGGGAATAACTTGGAGCATCATATAGAATGAATAAGGAGATGACCCAACTTATCGGTCATAAAACGGGTGTCAACAGATGCCCCTCCTTAACGTCCTCTTTGCGGGGGAGCGAGCGGAGGTGAAGCGAAAGCGAAATGGAACATGAAGATGAAGCGGAAATGAAGCGGAGCGGACTGAAAAGCAGGCGTTAAGGCAAACGACACCCGTCTCAACCAACAAGCGGCGGGAATTTTATGGAAAACTTCAAACTAATCACAAGGAAATAGCCAACCAAAAGGACACATGTCTGGAGGAACTAACAACTAAGGAAAGGGAAACACGGCTAGCCGTCGGAGCAACGGAAAGGAAAGAGACGATCAACTAACTCCTGACATGAATCTTTAGCTAACCAAATAAAGCGAGCAGATCGAAGGAAACCTTCGAACTCAGAGTGGAATGACTCTCCTCACTCAAGATTAAGAACACATAGTTATTCACCATCATTGACACACCTCGGACAAATGGAGGTTCACGAATGCTCAAAAATGCGTATGATGCATGCTGGGCTAAAGGAAAAGAAATCATAAAAACAAATGCAAAGAAAGATAGAATAACAAGATACTCGAGAATAGTATTGCTAGACCGGAGAAACTAGGGTCAGGACACTATCTGCAACCACAGCGTGCAAGATAGAATCATCGTCCCCAAACTTTTCCAACATAACGGCCTATCCAACGATTAAACATGTGCACTTAGATCATCATCGTTTTTGTTTAAGGGGAACATCAGATCCCAGAACACATGAATGACCAGCCGGTTCTCGAGATAATATATCATAGATAACATATAGTAATGCATTAAAGGGGAAAAGAAATCGGGATACAATACCTGACTTACCTGCCCGGCGAACTGGCGAATGATGATGTTCATAACTTCATTCTGAGCAAAAAGAGGTTAGCCAATGATAATTCATATGAGCATGAAACAAGGCATAATCATTTGTACGCATGAATTGCATTAATAACATACACGATGGAAAACAATGCAATCATTCAGGCATCAAATAGACCATTTTCATCATCAAGCAACCTGGAAACTGTGACGGTCTACAGGGGGTGCATTAGAGAATTCTGACGGATCAGCCTTGGGTCGTCAGAGCTTTGGCGGTTCATATCCTTCAATGCATTTATTCAAACTGACCTAACGGTCTAAGGCACACGTGTCAGAGAATGTAACGGTCTGGCGATAGATCGTCACATTTCCTGAGCGTTCAAAAAAACAAACCGAACGGTCACAAGCCACATTCACACATTCATTCACCCTAACACAAAACGCCAAGAACCCCAGACCACCAAAAACCCCAACCGAGAGCCACCGGTGACCACCAGCGACGTCCAACGGAGATGGCCGGCGACGAGGCTCAACAGCCCTTGGGAAGAGAAAAGGGGAAGAAGAGGAAGGCCATACGCCACCTCCACCGTCGGATAGAGCGCGAGGTGATCCCGCCGACCAAGGAAGGAGAAACGGCGGCGAGGGCATCCACGGTGGAGGAAGAGCCTCCAACGGCCGAACCAGAACAAGGGGAAGCTCCCCTGGACGAAGGAGAAGTCGTGGCAACGGAGAAGAAAAGGAAACGGGGCCAAGACCATGAGGTAGGCCCGTTCGCCCTAATTTCCATTTTAATTTTTATGAATTTTTAAGTCCATGCATGCATGAACGGGAGGTAGAAAATGGGTCTATGAACCCATTAGGATCAATTGTAGGCCATATGGCCAATTTTGGGAAGCCAAAGGAATCAAAAGGGAAACCACCCCTTTGCAGAGAATGTGACGGTCGTTGTAGTGACCGTCACAACTCTGACGCACTACCCTGGTGCATTAGAGCCTTGTGACGCGCCACCCCAAGTCCGTCACAGAAACCAGAGACCAGAACTGATTTTGGGGTTTTCAATTATTCAATTTTTTTGTTTGTTTCCATTATATGAATGTTATGCAATGATTTTATGATGCAATTGACTAATTTATGATCTAAATGCATGCAGGGGAAGAGACGAACAAGAATTTCATGGCTCCAAATCCGGGCAGTCTACCAGGCATTGCCCGAGTACCAGAGAGAGAGATTGGCCGCAATGGGCTTCGCCGAGGTGCTGAGCATCGAGGTGATCAGGATGGACACGCCATTGCTCTATGCACTGCATGAGCGGTGGGACCCGGTGAGCAGAACTTTCATCTTCCCATGGGGCCACATGATTCCCACGCTGGAAGACATAGCAAGGATTACGGGATTGAGGGTTCACAGAGCAGCGGTGACCGGGTGGACCTACGGAAACTACAGGGAGTTCACCCAGGAGCTGCTGGGCTTGGACTTGATCAGGCTAGGGCAGACATCGTCCCAGCTTTAGAGATCGAGACTGCAGGACAGTCTGGAACTGAGAGGAGCTGCTATCGCCGTTGGGGAGCTGCCTGAGGAGCATATCGGGCGAGTGATTGAGCAGGTGCGCCCACATGTGGCGGCAGAGGCGGGACTGGAGGGAGATCGCGTACTGAGGCGGTTCCTCATGTTGCTATTCGGGAAGCTGCTATTCGTGACTCGAGCAGATGTGATCAGTTGCAGACTACTACCATTGCTCGAGGACTTGGGCAGACTAGGAAAGTATGCATGGGGAGCGGCGGTCCTGGCCTTCCTGTTCGAGTCGCTCAGCACGACGGATCGGCAGACGATGCTAGGTGGCTTCTCGCCTTTCCTACAGGTAAACCTGACTTAAATGCTTTCTATATGATTATGCAAATGATTATGCGATGCAATCGACTGACATGACTCCTAAATGCAGATCTGGAGCTTCGTGTACCTCCATGGGATTGGGCGAGGCACACTACAACATCCCGGGCGGATTCCGATCGCGAGGCGATGGGTGGTCGCCAGGGACCCAGGGTCGATCACCAGATTGACCCGGGCGATCCAGGATGAGCTGGATTCCTTCCCGCATACGGCGGTAAGCCTAAGACTCTAAATGCCTTTTAAATGCTCATGAATGTTCTAAATGTTTCTATATGCTGACAAACTAACATGATTTTCAGGTGAGGTGGACCCCGTACCAGGACGAGGGTACCGAGGGATAGCCATGGGTCCAGACATCCCTATCATACCACGGGCGAGACATATGGTTGCATTGCATCAACGTCATCGAGCCCTTTCACTACCGCCTGATCTTGCGGACCCGTGGACTACACCAGCCTAAGGTGACATTCCCGCGCCGAAGCGACGAGCGCCCGGGCAAGTCATCAAAGGGCATCAGTGGTGACGTGGATTGGTGCGCCCGCAAGGTGAAATACGTCCATGATTGGAACAGGAGGGGTCGGGCAGTAAAGGAGCGGGCTGATGGTGATGAGGCATATTTGAAAGCCTTCGCCCGGCGGTACGGGGACCATGTCTACCGAGGTACCCGGGGACCGGTACGAAACTCTAAACTTAAACTTCTTCTATTCCAATATGCAAAAATTCTATATGCACTGACCCATGCTCTCTAAATGCAGCTAGACCCTGAGGGGAGGATAGCCGAGCTCGAAGGGCTACTCCATGCCACCATCCAGCAGCGGGACGAGTACCGGACCGCCCTGGAGCTCCTGGTAAGATTCCCAAAACCTGAGACTTAAATGATTTATGCTTATGATGCAAATGATGTAAATGTGACTGACTAACTATGATTCATAAATACAGCAGGCTGAAGGAACCCAAAGAGCAGGACCTGATGCCCCATCATCGTCGTCGCAGCCTGTCGGGGACAGAGCTGAGCGGGACGTTGAGTTTGCTCGAGCGGTTGCTCAGGCCGAGGAGGCGGAGGCCTCCCTCGTAGAGCGGGTAAGATGCTAAAAAAAAGCTTTGACTTAAATGCTTATTTGGATAATCATGATAAAATGCAAACTACATGCGAGAGAGCTAGCCGCAGCGATGGCCGAGGCCGAGCGTGCTCGGATGGAGGCAGAGAGGAACCGGGCTGAGACTGAGCGGGATTGAGCAGAGACAGAACTGCTGCGGGCGGAGGTGGCCCCATTGAGAGGAGAGTTTGAGCGGACGGTCATGCAGACGGCGGACCTAGAGAGATACCGGTCCGAGGCACGAGCAGTGCGGCTCCAGGCACATGATATGAAGATCGAGGTATGAACCCTGGAGAGGACTATACGGATGATGGGCCGAGGACCAGAGCGGAGCGCCTCTTAGAGTGGAGCACCAAGGAGCGCTGCCCGTACCGGATCAGCGGCTGACTTCCTCATCAGTTCCTCCGGCCAGCGGAGGAATGAGAGGGCAGAGAGGGGACATCAAGAGGAGAGTGCCTCCATAGCGCCACCAGTGAGAAGACCCGAGGGTAGAGATGATGACGGCAGCCCGGCGGATAGGCCGGCCGAATGAGCTTGCCTTTTCTTCTTTTATTACACTTGTACATGACTTATATGAAAAAAAAGAAGTGAGAATGAATGGAATGGAATGTAGAGTTCTTTTTATGTTTTTTGTGTTGTTTTTTATTATTTGAATGAATGCATGTGTGAATGGAATGCAGATGAATGGAATGCAAATGAATGGAATGGATTGTATGAATGAAAGTGTGGATAGATGGAATGAATTGCGTGTGCGATGGGAAAAAGTGTGAATGGAATAAATGGGATGACTGAAATTATGTAAATGGAATGGATATGTGTAAATGAAGGACCGGATAGTGGGTAAAGACCGGCAGGTCAAACCACAGGCAGGATGGAATAGCACAAATCCAGCAGCAGACAATGTGACGGTCTAGGAAAGACGCGTCAGAATGCCATAATGCACAAACGGAAGTCCGTCAGAGATGACAGGCCAAACTGCAAACTGATGTGCAGGAAATGTGACGGTTCATAGATGGAGCGTCAGAAGGATGTAACGGTCAAATGATAGACCGTTAAAGATGGCAGAACAATGCTATATTGAAGTAGGTTGCAGAAAATGTGACGATCCAGGTAGCATGCGTCACAACCTGTGACTGTCTACTGTTAGACCGTTTGACAGAATGTGGTTGGGCAAAAAGAAACCCACAAGAAATGTGACGGCCCGGAATTGGAGCGTCAGAGCCAAGTGACGGCCTTACGATAGACCGCCAAAGAACGAGGTGTACTCCGAGATGGATTATGCCGTGAGAGGCCAAACCCGAAGGTTAACCATCTAAACCCCCACTAGAACTCTCCCAGTCTTGAGATAAGGTCTTCTAACCCAAATCTTATTATTCTAGAGCCAAAAGCAAGCCTTTAAAACCTGAGAACTCAGCCAAAAATCGTAGCTTTGCTGAATTTTCTGCTACAAGGGCTGAAGAACCTCTCCTAAGGGCAGAAACACCATGAAAACAAGCTTGGAAGTGGCGGCCATGGAGGAGAAGGTCTACATCGGACCTAAAGCTGCCAGGAAAGAACATGGGGAGTTGCAAAGGCTGACATCGATCCCCAAACATCTGAGCTCAAGCGCTCAAAGGGTGGTGAGTTCTATTGATACAAAGTTAATAACTTCTGCACTTCATACCTCTTATGATCTCTTCTTCTTCCTCCTTCTCTTCCTTTCTAGCCTCTTCCTGGTCCAAGATGCTACTCCAACTTGAAGTGGGTGGCTCCCATGATTAAAGAACTCCCTTTAGAAGTCTTAGCAATCCTTAGGACATGGCACCTCCAACCTCTATTGGTCTTAGCCAAAAACTTTCAGAAATTATCTTTGGATTGGCCAAGCATTTCAGCCCTCATAGAATTGTGGCATCCTCAAACACATACTTTCATCTTCCCTTCCTTTGAAGCTACAGTCCTATTAGAGGAGATAGAAACCTACCTAACCCTTCCTAAGACTAAGGCGGGGGATGAAGATCTAGTTTGCCATACGGTGGAGCCTATTGACCCGTCCTTGATCTTGAGCGATTTCATTCACAATCCAAAGGACGTGAGGACCATGATCAGCCCACACCACATTCATTTGATACCCATGGCTCAATGGATAGTCTCTCATTGCAAAAACAAGTGGGAGAGATACGAAGCAATAGCCAAGGCGGTGTCGGTTTGCTTATGCGGAGTCTTCCTTTTCACCACTACCGACCACCTCTTAGATACCCAAAATCTTAGCATTATTAGTGGGTTGTGGCGGGGAATGTCCATCTCTCAAGCAATCCTCTCATATCTCTACGAAGGACTTAGCTCGGCATGCTTAGGGGGACCTTTATTCGGTTCCATGATACTCCTCGAGTGATGGATGGGCGTGAGAATAAAATTCCAACCCAAGGAAGATAGAACATCTGCTAGCCGGATCTTCGGGAACCACCCTTTGTTCTTCATTGGAGGCGCGTTTGGATTTCCTTTGCAGGTGGAGTGCCGGACGGTGGATAAGAAAACACGGGATGAATGCCACCTCTTCCTCAACACTTTGCCATTAGAGAAGTTCACCATGCGCCCAAAAGTCCTTCGGAGCACTTTGCTTAGAATACCGCGGCGTCAAGGCCTTGACCTCCAGCTAGTGGGGAATACTACCATGGCAATCTACAACCCGCACAGGTGTCATCTTCAGATCAGACTACCTCGAATTGAAGTTCCTGCACTATCACACTACCCTCCCCTTCTACCTAGGAAGATGGGGACTGAGGAGGATGAAAGAGCAGTTCGGAACGCGCTGACCATGTGAGAGATCAGCAAAGTGCATCCGTGGCAAGAGGAAGTGGAAGAGAACGACGAAACACGTTGTGGCTACGTGAAAGAATTAGGGAAGATCCGCCCTCTTGCGGATAGGAAACTGAATGTAGCTTGATTTTCTTGTTCATGAATGATGTAATTGAAGTTTTATGAAATTTATGTTTCATTAAGTCCAATTGAATGTGATGGGAATGCCTTGATCGCGTGAGCATGAGTTCTTGATTCTTGACTTGACTAAAATGATCTGAAAATAGAGCCTCTGGAGAGTGTAACGGTCCTGCATTGGGCCGTTAGAAGGATGTGACGGTCTTACGACAGGCCGTCAGAGGGTATGAACTGAGAGTTTGTTCTTTGGAGAGTGTAACGGTCTAACGACAGACCGTTAGAATTATGTGACGGTCTAAGTTTAGACCGTTAGAGAAAGGCTGCTGAGAGAATGAAGGCCAACGCTCTAAAGAATGTGACGGTCAATGTGTGAGCCGTTACACGACTGTGGCGGTCTGATGCTGGCGTGTTACAGACCTGAACCTGCGAACTTGTGAATTTTCCATCTTGGGCTTGAACCTGCGCCCTGCACACACTTAGACAAGAAACAAGTCAAATTTGTTCTTCGACTCAACCCCTTGCCTTAAAGTAAGTTAGAGAACGACCATTTCTTGATATTTGGTCAAGGGGTGGAGCCGTTTTAAATAGGCGGAGGACATAACAGGAATGATGCGATGCATGCAATGCATATGATGGAATTTTTGGGGTTTTTGGAAAATATGTGAGATTTTGGAAATATCTGACTCTTTTGGGTTTTGAAATATATGATTTTTTTTAGATTTTGAAATATATGATTTTTTTATTTGAAATATATGATTTTTTTGGATTTTGGAATATATTTGATTTTTTTTTTGATTTTTTTTTGATTTTGGAATATATGATTTTTTTGGATTTTGGAAATATATGTTTTTTTTTAGATTTTGGAAATATATGACTTTTTTGGATTTTGGAAATATATGACTTTTTTTAGATTTTGGAAAGCAGTGCCTCCCCTAGCAACGTGCGCCCACCTTATTACATCGAGAGTTCCCGAGGTTGGCGTGCAACAAGGTGACAACCCTTGGCCAAGGCCCAACTTGCATGATGGTGTCTCTACCAGGGCCATACCCAGGGTACTAGTCTTAGTCCTAAAAAGGGAAATAGAACACGGGAGTAAGCTTAGGCCAGATATAGAAATTTTTAGGACTTGAGTTCCTTTCCATACAACCCATTAGAGATTTGGTCTGTTGTGTCGGGGCTTTGTGTCCGTCATCGAACCTTGGTCCATTCTTAGGCATGCATACGACTGGGCTCATGACATCCCGCGGGGAAACTGTATTGCCACTCTTGCCATGCCTAGTTATATTTCTCTTACCTTTCTGGATTTTTGGAATATTGGTAGGTAGACTTTTGAGATAATGATTGCTCCTTTGCTTTCTTCTTTTTTCTTTTCTTTATTTTGTGGCGTCAGGTCATAACGGACTGCCCCTATTTGAGACCTCCTCTCGTTAGGTTGCCTGGATCAGTCATCGCCTCCTTATTTACCTCTTGCCCCTGGATTCAGCCGAAGCAAGAAACGGACAGGGACTTTGACTTTCCCCCAAAGCATGGCCAAGGAGAAACGGTGTCTACAAAGTGGGAAGCCTGACCAAGGATGTCGTGTAGTGTGTGATTGCCGTATTCGGGACCTCTTTCATGGTGAAAGAGGAAGAACACCTCGTTGTCGGGGTGGCACGGGTTAGACTCTAAGGAAAGAAACGCTTAAGATACAACCCATTCCAAGCGTGAGAGAGCTCCTCACCTTCGGCGTTCACTAAGCGGTAAGCATTCCCTAGATACGCCTCTTTTACAACGAACGGCCCTTCCCAGTTAGGTTGCAATTTAGACCTTGGACCTACAGACCGAATGAATTTGCGTTTCAAAACCATATCACCCTTTTGAAATTTACGCTCAATCACCTTCTTTTGAAAATAACGCGAAACTCTCTTTTGGTAAACGGATACGTGATCGGCCGCGTTCATCCTCTTCTCGTCTAAGAGTTCTAACTGAACGAGCAACGCCTCTCGACGTTCATCGAGATTAAGTTCCTTATCAAGCTGCACTCTAATGGAAGGGATCAAGATTTCATATGGGAGCACCGCCTCCATGCCGTAGGTGAGAGCATAGGGAGTTTGCCCCGTAGGAGTGCGAACGGAGGTGCGGTAAGCCCATAGAGCTTCCACTAGTCTTTCTGGCCAATCAGAAAACTTATGAGATTCGCATGTTTTCTTTATGATTTTGAGAAGGGTTTTATTAGTGGCTTCGGCTTGACCGTTGCCTTGTGGGTAATATTGAGAAGAGTGATGCAATGTAATATTGAACTTCTTACATAGGTCCTTGAGCTCTTGAGAGATGAACTGGGGTCCGTTGTCGGTGATGATGCTGCTTGGCACTCCGAACTGCGAGATGATATTCTTCATGATGAAGCGGCACACCGTTGAAGCTTTAATCTCTGCGTATGCCTCTGCTTTGGCCTATTTGGTGAAGTACTCAGTGGCAATAAGGATAAAGGATTTCTGCTTGATCTGAGAATTAGGATCACCGAGCGGGCCGACAACGTCAAAAGCCCACATAGATGATGGCCAAGGAGCAGAGAGAGGATGAAGAGATGAAGTCGGAGCATGGATTTTATCGGCGTGGAGTTGGCATTTAAGACACCTCCGGACGTAGAGGGAGCAATCTTCATCCAGAGTGGGCCAATAGTAGCCCTGCCTAAGGATTTTCTTCGCTAAAGCCTGGCCATTAACATGACCTCCACACTCACTAGAATGTGCTGCTTCAGCCACCTTCCAAGCTTCATCATTGTCCAGACATCTCATGAGCATCCCATTAGTAGCGCGCCTGTATAGTTCTCCTGCGACAAGGGTATACCTTGAGGCGGTCCTCCTTATTGACTTGCGCTGCTCAGCATTTGCCCATTCCGGGAACGATCCATCTTTACAAAACAACTCGATATCATGATACCAGGGCAATTCTTCTTCCTCCAAGATTTCCTCTAACTCCATCAAAGATACTTCCTTAAGCTCTTCCTTCTCAGCCCTCGCCTCTACAGCTTTCCTAAGGTTGATATACCAAGGATCCTGAAGAGAGGGTGCGTCCAATCTCTGAACGACAATAGTCTCAGTATTCCGACTGAGAGGGAAAGATAGAGAGGAAGCAAGCGAAGCTAAAGCATCGGCTAGAATGTTCTAAGACCTAGGAGTATGGATGTAGATCAGCTTACGGAATTGCCTAGCCAGGAGCGTGACCAAATCTTGATAAGGCTTGAGTTTAGGGTCACGAGTGCGGTAAGTGGACAGAACTTGCCGCAAGATGAGCTGAGAGTCCCCTATGATATTCAAATAATGCGTGCCTAAAAGGTAGGCATGCTTCAATTCGGCTAGGAGAGCCTCATACTCGGCAATATTGTTGGTAGCAGGAAACCGGAGTTGATAGGGAAAGGGAATCGTTACTCCCTCTGGAGTGAGCAGAACAGCGCCTATCCCTCGGCCCTGAGAATTGAGTGCACCATCAAAGTGCAGAGACCAGAAGGAATGATGAGTGAGGGCAGAGAGATGCTTATCAGGGAAGTCGTCCTGAATCGAATCAGTGTGAGGAATGGGGAGATGGGCAAGATGCTCAGCAATGGCATATCCCTTGACTACCTTCTGAACGACAAATGTGATATCAAATTGAGATAGGAAGCTCTACCAGCGAGCTAACCTACTAGAGAGGATAGGCTTTTCTAAGAGATAGCGAATTGGGTCCATTCTAGAGATCAACCTAACCGGATGGGCAAGGAAGTAGTGTTTGAGCTTCTGAGCTACCCACACTAAGGCGGCACAAGTCTTCTCCATAGCGGTGTATTTTGCCTCGGCCAGGTTGAACAACCTGGAGAGGTAATAAGCTGCCCACTCTTTCCCTTCATCATCTACTTGTGCTAAGACCGCCCCTAGGGAGTCCTCAATGACCGAGATGTATAGGCTTAGGGGTTTCCCAGGGACAGGAGGTTGCAGAACCGGGGGATTGGATAAATAAACCTTTAGGTCCTCATAGGCCTTTTGGCAATCTTGATTCAATTCAAATTTGACCCCCGCCTTTAGCAATTCATAAAATGGGCGGCACCTCTGAGAATGTTGGGATATTAATCTTCTGATAAATTGTAATCTTCCAATCAGTCCTCGAAGTTCCGTAATGTTCTTTGGCGGAGGAATGTCCATGACTGCCTTTGCTTTGTTAGGATCAATCTGGATCCCCCGTTTGCTTACTATAAAGCCTAGCAGCTTCCTTGAAGAGACTCCGAAAACATACTTCTTCGGATTCATTTTAAGCTTGTACTCCCTAGCTCTTTGCAGCACCTTAGCCAGAATAGAGGGGTGTTCTTCTTTAGTTCTCGACTTTACCAAGATGTCGTCGACGTAAGCTTTCAGATAGATATGCATCATGTCGTGGAAGATGGCCATCATCGCCCTCTGATAAGTGGCACCTGCGTTCTTTAGACCGAATGGCATAACCACGTAGCAGTACGTGCCCCAGGGCATGGTGAAGGAAGTCTTCTCTTGATCCTCCGGAGCGAGACAGATTTGGTTATAGCCTGAGTAACCGTCCATGAATGATAAAGCTTCGTACCCGACACTGTTATCTACCAGGACATCTATGTGAGGCAGCGGAAATCATCTTTGGGACATGCTTTGTTCAGATCCCTGAAATCGATGCAAATACACACCTTTCCATCCTTCTTGATAACAAGGACTATGTTCGCCACCCACTGGGGATATAGGACAACTCTAATGAACTTGGCCTTATATAACTTATCGACCTCTTCCTTAATCCTTAAGGCCATGTGGGGGTGAAATCTTCTCGACCGTTGTTTTACGGGTGTTGCCCCTGGTTTAAGCACGAGTCGGTGTTCCACTAAAGAGGGGTCAAGACCCGGCATGTCTTCATAAGACCAGGCGAAGGAATCACCATACTCCCTTAGAACCTTGACTAGATCTTCTTCCACTTGCGGAGGGAGATTAGCGGCAATAATGATGGGCCTAGGGTCTTCTTCAGTTCCCAAATTTATTTCCTTCGTAGGTTCATCCACTGCCGATGATGGCTCGTCGAATTTCTTTAATCCTCGTGCATACAGATCGACAGTGTCATCTACGTTGCTGTCCTCATCATCAATCGGGTCCTTTTCATCCAGGACTTCATAGACACCGAGTCCGTCATCGCTCCACACCCCCCTCTATTTCCTCTTCATCTTCAATCATGATTATTGTAGCAACAAATTCTAGACACTTCAAAAGAGCATGACATCGCTGAGCTAGATCCTGCAAGAACCTATCAGGGATGGATTGACGCGTGAGCAAGCGCGACTCAGACTTGGAAGGATTAGACGACCTAGAATAGGACCCTACTTCTCTAGTTCTAACTGACTCTACTTCCCTAGACTCGACGGACCCTACGCTTAACCTGGGAGAAAGAAAATATAGTGGAAAGGAAGGAGCAGGGGACGCGTGCCCCTGGGAGGAGGATGGAGACAAGGTAGCATAATCTTCCACCGAAATCTCCATTTCAAATTTGATGTTTTTTTTGGAGAACAGTGGAGACCACACAGCAGGATGGAGGAGGCGGGAGTTGCATGGGGAACAACTCGGGGAAGATGCAATCGAAGAATGGATCGGAGGATCGAAACCACATCTCGTGGAGTGGAGTGGTGGAGGAAGGAAGAGTGAATAGAGTTGACAGATCAATGGGTGGGCAGCGCCCACACGCACATAGGACAAACAAGACTTCAGGTGGCCCCTCCGTAAAGTACGGATCGACCATCATAGGGGGAGAACGGGGAATGGGTTCCAATAGTTGAAAGAGAGATGTGAGACGGGAGGAAGACCAAGAAATGATGGCGGGTGAGCTCCCCTTTTCTTACAGATAATCAGCTAGTTTCTTCGGCCTCCACTGGACGAGCCGGGTTTCTCGATTCTTCCTCTGACCATGGCCATCTGGTTCGCTGAACATTCTAGCAAATGACGGGCCGAAATCTGTCATATCATCAATGGGCCCTTTTGGTAGGAGAGGTGGCCCGGTGATGGTGTAAGCTGCATCCTTTTCTGGCTATGCTGGCTGTAAATTTAGGGTACCTGGCTGAAGAGGACCTTTAACAAAGTGTTGACGATAGTCCCAGGTAAGTGGCCCTGAGTCGCCCAAAATTGATAACGCAGACTCTCGGTAACCGAGACCCCGCCTACTCATCTTTCTTCCTTTGGGCACTGGCTTAGTACGCCCCTGTAATTGGGCACCGAGGCCTCTCCCCGGTTGGTAACCCAGCTTTAATATGATGTCCCAACCCTTGGAATCTCGTATCTGGGGTTTCACCTTGACATCGATGGGGGTAGAGATGGGCTTGCGAGGTGCATATGCCCAAGGGAAATCTAGATCCAGCACAGAAATGACGGGCCGGCTGCTGGGCCACAATGTGGGCAAGATCTTCTCTGAAATGGCTTTCACAGACTGGATCGTGGATAAGCTTTTGACCTTCACCACCCTCCCTTGAAAATGGAATTTAAGACATTGATGCACGGTGGACGGTACAACACTGAGAGTGTCAATCCACGGACGACCCAAGATAGCCTTGAACATAGGGTCAATGTCTAGCACATAGAATTCCACGGGCATAGTAAGAGGCCCAAGCTCAGCTTGAATGGTGCCCACCCCATGACATGCTCTCCTTGAGTTGTCATATGCAGCTATAGTTGTGGGAGTCGGGCGTAGGAGTTCTTCTGGTATATTGCAGGCCCTGAGGGTGCTGAGTGGACATACATTGATAGATGCCCCTGTATTAACTAGTGCCGCCTCAATACTGACTTTGTTCAAAATAATAGTGATGCAAAGCGGCATTTGCCGAGCTTCTGGTGGCGCTAGCTCGGTTTCAGAGAAGGTAATAGCGGGCCCCTTGGAGATTATTGCCAGTGCGGTAGGTAAGCTGTCGACTGCCATATCTTCGCTAACCATCACCTTTTGTAGGAAATTTCTGAGAGCATCCTGGTGAAGGGTAGATCTTTTAATGAGCTCCAGAACAGAAATTTTGGCGGGCACCCTGTCCAAATGATGCAGCATGTCATATTGGGTACCCGGCAGAGGTTCAGCTTCCTCTTGCTCGGCAGCCGGTTGGGAGGACTGAGGATTGGAAGTGGTAGGATAATTCCGATGGAACCACCGCCCGCTCCGTAGGGCGAGGTTTTGTGCCGACACGGCATCAGGAGGCAATATGATTGGCCCGGTGGGGTGGATGAGTGGGATAAGCGGTGTAGGAGAAAGGATCTGGTGGGATGTGGTGTTGGGGGAGGTAATAAGTGGTGATGGACGGATGATTGGTGAGGGATTAGTGGAAGGTGGGGTAGTGACGATGGGCATTGGCACGGGCTGAGGAAAGGTTAGCGGAGGTGTAGTGATAGGTGAGGCGAGTGACGGAGAAATGATGGTAGCGGGGATGACTGGTGGATGGTGTGATGGAATTACGGGTGGTGGCGGATTTACTGGAGCGGGTGTGAATGGGAGAACAAGTGGTGAAGGTGTTGGGTGTGTAGGAAAAATGATGGAGGAAACAAGGGGATTGCGGTGATTATGGTGGAGGGCCATTATCTGGGCGTGGTGCCGTCGTCATCAAAAGACCACCCGATGTTAGGAGCCGGGGGTTGGACAACATTGACCTGAGCCGATGCCGGCGGCTGAGGCTGTGGAGCGGGAGGGTGGTTTGGCATCGGGTTTTGGTGAATCCCCAAATCCTGAATCGACTGCTGTTGATGTTGCTGTGGCTGCTGCTGCGGCTGCGGTGCTTGTTGCTACTGCACTTGCTGCCTTGGCGGCTGCCTTCTCTTCTCTTTGATTTCAACAATGGCCTTGTGCATCTCGGCCCAATCAATCCTATGTCCTTCATGAAGGTCATACACTAGGTCCCTGAACTGAAAACATCCTTCAATGGTGTGGCCCGACTGCCTGTGGAACATGCAGTACTTTGTCTGGTCAACGGCCGGGTTCCAGTTGGGCCGTTCCGGAGGAAGTTCTATAGCATTAACTGACATGAGAGCTGAGAAGATATCCGTGAGGGTTTCTGGCAAGGGTGGGTATTGTGCCCTTTTAGGAGCCGGGCGCTTGTTGTTGTTGTTGTAGCAGTTGGGTGGAGGGACATTGTGATATTACGGGGGTTGTGGTGATTACTGTGGTGCGGCGAAGGTATTTTGTGGAGTGGCAAAGGCAGGCGGAGGGTTTTGTGGAGTGACTTGGAAGTTTTGGGGAGCAGGGTTCTATGGAGTGCTGGGGTTTTGGGAGAAGCGGAAGGGTGCGGCTTGGAAAGGGAAAGTAACGGCTTGAACTTGCTCGTTCGTTTGGATCCCCTCGGTAACAGTCCCTTGAGGTTTCTTATGATACTTGGGCTTTTGGTTTTCAAAGAGCGAGTGTATGGGGGAATCTTTGAACTGAGTCTGAACAAAGCGCGCTCGGCTATACAGTTGATGCATGTTGGCTATATCATTCATAGCTAGAATGTTGCGGAAGGTCGGAGTTGCATTAGAAATAAGCAGCTTGACCTTCTCTTCCTCCGGAATGTGGCCGGGCACTCTGGCGGCCATTTGCCTCCATCTATCTGCGTAAGTAGCGAACTCCTCATCTGGTTTCATTTTCTCGGCCACCAGATCTGTAAATGAATATTCCAGGCCGACTTTATCTTGGAACCGATGGATGAACTTATCTTTTACTGTCTTGAAACTTTCAGCATCTTCTAGTGGCAGAGAATAGAACCATTCCAGTGTGACACCATCTAGGGATCGGTGGAACAGATATGCCATGAGGCGATCGTCATATTGAAACTGCACCGACTCGTATAAGAAGTCCCTCACATGAATAAAGGGATTGCTGTTCCCATCATACTTTCTATAGTAGGGGAGCTCGGACTGTGGAGGGAATCGGATGTTCTGGAAGCTCGGGACTGGAACGTCTGCCAAGGTTTGAGGGCCAACTCGCTTCTGAAGGAAGTCAAGTTGCTGCTGCATGGTGGCCCATTTATCAAGCAACTCCTGCTCTCGGGAGGGAGCAGGAACAGTGAAAGATGAGTTTTGAGGAACGGAAGGGTAAGCAGATGGTGGAGGCGGCACATAGGAGGGATACTGGATCGAAGGATGACCCATATTGGTAGGAACCTGGGCTGCCCCTTGCTGATGGTACATGAAATCATTTGGGCTAACTAGAATCTGTGGCATAGCTGGGTCTGAGACATGATGATCCGACGGGAAAGAAGGAGGAACCATGGTGTTACCTTTATCAAAAGCTTGCTGGGCCGAACCCGAAGACTGGCCCATCTCGAGATTGGAGAACCTTGTTGTGCCCCTGTGGTCTTGATGATTGGTTTTGATGATAGCAAACAGTATAAGTCACCATATGCATGTGTGCATGAAAGACCTTGTTGATTCAGTTAAGTGCATTCATATGTGTTCATATATTTATGAATGTGTGCTTGTGAATGACATTCCATTATATACACTGTGTGCACACATCATTTCTTTGTCATGCACATTATGTCAGTTTATCAGATCTAAAGCATTGCATTTGATGTTCAGTCATGTTATCTGCTGTATAAAGCACTTATATACATATACATCAGTTGCTTTACTCTGCTTGTAGAAATCAGTACAGGCTAAACATCCATGCATCATTACATTCTAGCACAGTCTGGACACAAGTGGGTCGACCCCCCTTCCAGATGGGTCGACCCCCCAGATCATAGCATCTCATGTTGTGTCTTAACACAATCAGCAAGTCTGTACATTCGAGCGTCTCACGTTGCATCTCACTTTCATAGCAAGTATGTACAGCCTTCAGTTGCATAACTCAAGTCTGTACATTGCATGCAGGCAGGCATTCGAAGTCCATACACTGCTGTATGAACGCAAGTCTATACAGCCAGTGTCTGTGTTGCCTTGCATCTCAGCAAGTCTACACATCGGCTTCCAAGTTTGAACATCGCTGTTGCATTCACACAAGCCGTTACATTGCACTGTTCATGCACGCCTGTACAGAGTTCACGTCTCATGCTTGTGCAGGAGTGTCTTGCAGCCATACATAACAGGTGGTACCTTGATAGCGGCTGTTCAAGACACATGACCAGGGACAAATCAAAATTTTGTCTCTTGGAGGAAAAGGAAGGAGGACATGTCACATTTGGAGGGAACAACAAAAGAAAAATCATTGGAACAGGTAATGTTGGTAAGAACCTCTCCAACTCCATTGGAAATGTGTTGCTAGTTGAAGGTTTGAAATATAACCTACTAAGCATAAGTCAATTGTGTGATAAAGGTCACAAAGTTTTGTTTGATTCTCATGAATGTAAAATCTTTGAACCAAAATCTGACAAGGTAAAATTTTCTGGTAAGAGAGTCAACAATGTTTACATGATTGACTTAGATGATCCTGCTTATTCAAACCTTTGTCTTACTGCACCAAAATCTGAAATTGCATGGTTATGGCATCGTAGACTAGGACATGCTAGCTACAATGTCTTGCATAAACTCTTGAAGCATTCAATGGTGAAAGGTTTGCCTGAACTATCCTTTAAACAAGAAAATAAATTGTGTGATGCATGTGCTCTAGGTAAATAAACTAGAAAATCATTCAAAGGAAGATCTGAAAATACATCATCCAAACCACTCGAGCTAATTCATATGGACTTGTTTGGTCCAACCAGAACTGCTAGTTTAAGTGGTAAAAAATATGGATATGTCTTGGTGGATGACTTTTCTAGGTTCACATGGGTTTTCTTTCTCACACATAAGAATGATGCTTTTGACGAGTTTCAGGCACTCTACATGAAGATAAAGCAGGACGATGAGTTTAAAATTTCTAAGATTCAATCTGATCATGGTGGTGAATTTGAAAATGCTAATTTCTATAATCTTTGCAGGGCTGAAGGGATTACACACCGATTCTCTTCACCAAGAACGCCGGAGCAAAATGGTGTAGTTGAAAGAAGAAACCGAACACTTGTAGAGATGGCAAGAACCATGCTTGCTGAACGGCAACTTCCAAGGAGATTTTGGGCTGAAGCGGTAAACTCGGCATGTTACATTATCAACCGCTCTATGGTAAGGCCACACACCAAAAAGACTCCTTATGAGTTGCTAAAAGGTAAAAAGCCCTCTCTCTCACATATGAAAGTGTTTGGATCGAAATACTTCATTCACAACAATGACAAAAGAGACTTTGATAAATTCGAGCCCAAGAGCGATGAAGGTATATTCCTTGGATATTCTGATAGATCTAGGGCTTATAGAATTTACAAAATCAAAAATCAAACTGTGGAAGAATCACCCCATGTTTACTTTGATGAATATCATGATTCTAACAATGATAACTCTTGCAGGAAAAACGATGAAGATGGAGAATTCCTAAGCATAAAGGACAAGAGTGATCCTCCACAAGAAGAAATAAAAGAAGATGGTGACCTAGCCGAATCAAGCAATGCAAGGGATCAAGCTCCAGGAGAAGGTAACGATTCTACAAATATTAGAATTCTTAAGGATCATCCCTTGGAGAATGTCATTGGTAGCTTGAATGACCCACCTAGAACTAGGTCACATTTTAAAATTGTGGAAGAATTAGATCAACTTGCTCTTGTCTTGCAGCATGAACCCAAAAATATTGATGAAGCCTTAAAAGATGAAAACTGGATAAATTCCATACAAGACGAGTTAAACCAGTTTGAAAGAAACAAAGTTTGGCATCTTGTTCCTAGACCTTCATCATAATCTGTAATAGGCACTAAATGGGTTTTTAGGAACAAACTAAGTGAGGATGGCAAGATAATAAGAAACAAGGCTAGATTGGTCGCTCAAGAGTATAATCAAGAGTTTGGGGTAGACTTTGATGAATCTTATGCCCCTGTTGCTAGAATCGAAGCCATCAGAATTTTACTTACCTTTGTATGCTCCCTTAGGATAAAGCTATATCAAATGGATGTCAAAAGTACTTTCTTGAATGGCTTGATCAAAGAAGAAGTCTATGTTGAGCAGCCCCCTGGCTTTGAGAATTCTAACAATGCAGCTTTTGTATACAAGCTAGACAGGGTGCTTTATGGACTTAAGCAAGCACCAAGAGCTTGGTATGAAAGACTAAGCTCGTTCCTTATTGAAAAATGGTACACACGAGGTAAGGTAGATCAAACACTTTTCACCAAGAAGCAAGGTAAGAACATCTTGATTGCTCAAATTTATGTTGATGACATTGTGTTTGGTTCTACAAAATCTGAAATGTGTGAGGAATTTGCTAACCTCATGACTAGCGAATTTGAGATGAGTCTAATGGGAGAACTTCAATTCTTTCTCGGTTTGCAGGTCAACCAAGGAGAAGATGGGTGCTTCATAAATCAATCCAAATACATCAAGGAGCTGCTGAAAAGATTTGACATGGCTAACAGTAAAATCATTACAACTCCTATGAGCACCACAACATCACTGGATTCGGATGAAAATGATAAATTAGTGGATGCAAAGATCTATAGAGGTATGATTGGCTCTTTGCTTTATTTGACTGCATCCCGACCAGATATCCAGTTTAGTATTTGCCTTTGTGCTAGATTTCAAGCTAGTCCTAGAGAATCCCATTTGACTGCCGTCAAACGTATCCTTCGATATCTTGCCGACACTCAAGATTTGGGATTGTGGTATCCGTCATCATGTGATTTAACTTTTATATCTTATTCTGATGCGGATTACGCTGGATGCAAGTTGGATCGTAAGAGTACTAGTGGCTATTGCCAGTTTCTAGGCGGGTGTCTAGTTTCTTGGGCTTCCAAGAAACAACACTCAGTAGCCCTCTCAACCTCGGAGGCAGAATATGTTGCTGCGGGGAGCTGTGGCACCCAAGTGTTGTGGATTAAACACCAACTCCAAGACTACTTGGTGGATGTTGGTTGTGTCCCGATTCTGTGTGATAACACTAGTGCTATCAACCTTGCAAAAAATCCAGTCCAGCACTCTAGGACTAAGCATATTGAGATTAGGCATCACTTCATTAGAGATGAGGTCGGTAAGAAAAACTTTGAACTACATTTTGTTGATACATTGAATCAGATTGCTGATATCTTTACCAAGCCCTTGTGTAATGACAGGTTTTCAACACTAAGAAGGGAGTTTGGTCTTTGCCGACCTCAGGCCATTAAGAATTTGAATTGATAATCCTGTTCAATTAGTTGTGTGTTTTGCATTCATGCATTGTTTATATGTCAATATGTTTTTTTTGCATATGGTGTCGCATTGCATGTAGTTGCATAATAATGAATTGAGTTTATGTTCATAATGCATTGCATGGTTTGTGTAGCATCATTCTCGCATGGCCATGGTATATCAAATGTTGATGTATGGAAGGGCAAGTTATGCTTGTCACGAAGCACTCAATATGCGTGAGGTTTCACCTCCGCCAAGTACCATGCGTCAATGTCGCATATAGGCCATATAGTAAGGGGGAGTTGTCCTTGTGCAGCATTCATGCATATATTTCATCTTCATTCTGTTGCATTTAATAAGTGTACAACCCTGAGTTGGGTCATACATTTCATTTCTGGCACCTTCATGAGTGACTAGGCCAACCTCATTTGTCATTCAACTTGATTGCAAATATAACTCCTTTGCGCATCCATTGCATATCTTTAGGGGGAGTTTTGCTGATTCTCTTAACCTTTTGCAATCTACTTCTTGGCTTATAGTCTGGTTTGAGCTCTTGAGATTGTCGAATATATGGTGTAAGAGCTTTCTATTATATGCCCTCATGATTGTCCAATCAATGAAAATGGTTCAGATTTAATGATTTCCTTGCAGCTCTGACATATTCGTTTTGAAATCATCTATGTTCTATGTTTTTAATAGACCTTAACTAAAAATTGCATATTATGCTTTGAATGACTATCCTGATATCTGAAAATCCAGACTTCATGACAATCTTGGTGATACTCTAGAGCTTAGTATTATTTTTAAACATCTTGATGAGCTGGACTTCTTGAAAATCTATTTGCAGAGTAATGATATTGTTGCACGGAGAAATATGTCACGTCATCACATCAAGTGACGAATGATATGTCATGATGTGCCTCTATTATCTCTGTCTTACTTATATTTGGACTCTAGGCAGAGCACTAGCATAATTGCTGAGAAATATATCTTCTCATCATAGAAATGAGATCGGATATGTCATGACGCGACTCTGCTATCTCTGTTCATTCTGAAGCATTACAGTCAGTCTTGCCAAATACCTAGGGATATTGACGTCTAAACAACGTGTATTCTTACGGCTAGGAGGCATGTACTAGACTTGACTGCTCGTAAAATATGAGTCGTGTGCCTTCATATACTACAGATATTGAAAATCAAAATATGAAACCTCTTGCCTCAATCATACAATTCCATGCTCTAGTCATGATTGTTTAGCCTCAATACGAGTTCTTGTCTTATTCCCTTTCTAGTTATTGAATATGGATATATAAGACAAGGGACGGTTAAGCACTGCCATGATATGCCTTTTTTGGTTCATTTCTATTAAATCTTGGATGTAGCTGCTTTTCGAACTCTGTTGATGAATACGGATTTCATTAGCTTTGAACCATACATGTTGCTCACAATCTGCTTCAGGTTTGCATATAATGGCTTGCTCTTCACTCCTTTCCGCTCTGGTCTCACAGATATTTCACTTTATTGCTCCTTTTTACTGTTGGCAAAGGGGGAGAATTCTTGTTGTGAGTCCTTGTTGAGGTTGTGGACATGGGAGTCCTTGTTGAGGGGGAGAGCCTTCATCTGTCATCATATGCATAGCATTCCCATATCACATTATGCCTAGCATTCCCATATAGCATTCACATGCTTTGATCATCATAGTATTCCCATATAGCATTCACATGCTTTGATCATCCATGCATACAAATCCGCATTCCCATGTTTTACTATCATGGATCTTGAGCTGCATAGGTTGCATATGTCATACACTTTGCCATATTGGATATCTCTGCCATATAATGACTCACAGTGTTGCCATCATCAAAAAGGGGGAGAATGTTGTGCCCCTATGGTCACTGAGTTCATATGGTCACTTGGGTCATTCGACATCATTCTATGGTCATATGAGTTCTAATGTATTCTTGGTTTTGATAATGGCTAAACACTATTAGTCATTGATGTTTTTCACCTTCATGTGATTGACATACGTGATGTTTTTGTTCATGACAGGTGCGCCAATGAATGGACAAGGAATCAAGTGGAAATGGTGAACGTGAACGCTGAATGTCGCGCCCTCGCACGCGGATCGACCTGCGCGGTCAGGTCGCGGGGATCGACCTGCCCGGTCAGGTCGCGGGGATCGACCTGCCCGGTCAGGTCGCGGGGATCGACCTGCCCGGTCAGGTCGCGAGGGTCAAGGGGGCAGCGCCCCTTGCGGGGGTTTCCGGGGGCGGAGCCCCCGGAACAAAATTTAGAAATGCTTATAGCATAATCTAAATTGATTTCAATCCCAAAATACATGAAATTGATGAGAACATGAATATCTTGACCTATGGACATGTTTCCTTGGGCTAACAGCTCAATTTGGCAGGTACAGGTCTTTCCGGTCGACCTACACGCTTTGGCCGGTCGACCTGATTTGCCAGAGCCTCAGAATGTCAACGTTTACAGATTTCGGTCGACCTATACACCTTGGCCGGTCGACCGATTTTCCCAGAACCGAAATGATGACGTTGTTACAGGTTTCGGTGGACCGCCCCCAGGCGTCCAGTCGACCGGTTTTGCCAGAGCCGAAAAGTTCTGGCTGCAGCATGTTCCGGTCGACCGGCCCATGAATTCTGGTCGACTGCCAGCCCCGATGCAGCCTTGTTTGACTTCGAAATCAACCTCGTGGCTAGCCCCTTTCCATAGATTTGTTTAATCAAACCTTACCTAATCTTCCATGATTTGTGGATCTGGTCTAGGGGGCATCTATGGACCATTCAAGGGTTATAAAACTAACACATGAGGGGTTAGAAACACTAATGCTTCAAGGGGCTTCTTGTGAGATCTAGGGTGGCTGCAAGGGAGGTTGCAAGAGAGCTTGGAGACGAGCTACTGTTCACATGAACAGTAGTTCGTAAAGGTGTTTTTCATCCAATCAAAGGGGAATCAAGCTCAAATCAAAGCCAGCAAACCTCAAGGAAGATTACATCAAAGCAAGGCTATCAAAGTGATCCAAGGAAGCTGGTTTGATTCAAGTTCTTCAAAGGAAATCATCTTCATCCATTCAAGTTCTTTCCACCTCATTCAAGGTGATATTTCAAGCATTCAAACTCCTAGAAGCTAAAGAAGCGATCAAGATTCAAGGTAGCTTCATCATCTCCTTCATTCATTCAAAGAAGTTCAAAGAGAAGATCAAGAGAGAAGAATTGAAGGAAGAGGTACTGTTCACGTGAACAGTACTCCGTGAAGAACATTCATCCAATCAAGGGTGAATCAAGAAGATTGAGTTGAAGCCAAGAGGAGCCTTGTTGCTGATCAACATTTCATACAAGGGCCAATTCATTTTCACTCATAACTCAATCTCTTGTTTTAGTTCATTCACATTTGTTTCATTTTCATTATTGTTTAAACATTGAAAGTGTGATTCATCCCTACCGGTGGTTAGTAGGAAGGCAATTGGAGGTTGTTCTAATTTACGGTTGACATCCCTACCAGGTGGTGAGTAGGAAGGCAATCAGTGGTTTCCGATTTGCGGTTCTGTGCGCTGCACAAGTGAAGCCTCACCGGGTTTTGGTGAGGGGTGGACGTAGGGCGGAGGATTCAGTCCGAACCACCTTAAAATCCTATCTAGTGTGGTTTGCTTGTGTGATTGATTCGTTCTAGGTGCATGCTTAGGATCGAATTGTTATATACCTTGCTTATCTTGCTAAGTAAATCATAACGCACTTGGAAGCTAGTTTCTATTCCGCTGCAATTCATTTTAACTAGCTATATAGAGGGCCACATTGCGAAAAGTGGGGCTGATCTATTCACCCCTCCCCTCTAGATCCGCTGTCCACTACACAACAAGAAACTCTTGGCTCTACCCAATGGAGATAATTAGGCAAATCGACTTGAGTTAGAATGCACAACATGTTGATCCAATCAATTAATTACCGATCCAACTACGCATGTGAATAATGGGATAACGGATTTGGGGGAAAATTTAAGTCACGATGCTGCCGGCAGATTTATATATATATATATCACGTGACGAAATGAGAGAACTCCTATCCATCCTGCGAGTTTCGAATGACATGGAGAATTTTGAATTTCTCAATACAATATAGAACTTTTTCCTGACTATATATATAAATATATATATATATATGCTCTTTTCTTTGCACCCCTTTTTAATAACAAGAAAAAAAGGAGTCTAAGTAATACTTATATATTTATATATAATAATTAAGATTTCTCAATACAATAATAATTAAGATTTGAGTTAATTATATATAAAATGTGTATCCTTAGATATGTATCTGAAGGTTCATATTCCGTCGGATAATATCCAACATGGATGTCCTAATATCCGAATTTGTATCTGATTAATATTCGATTAAATTATTTGTCGAATATTTTATTCGAGTAATTTTTTGATTAAACGAATATGAATTCGAATTCGATTCGAATTTTAAACGGATTATTATCGGGCCTCCTCCAGATCTCACTACACTCATGTGTCTCTTTTCCCTCTTCGAGATTTTGACTTGACGTCTCTCGAGATATATTATCTCTCGCTAAGTCCGAGGGCGGCGTACCCACGCCTCTTGGGGATGGTGGCATAGGAATCACCTTAGGGTGCGTTTGGAAACGATGCCCAGGGGATTTCCCCTACAAAATCTGGATTGAAGACTCAGTAATAAAACTTCAAGACAATCAAGGTTGATGCCACAGACATGAACGGGTGGCTAACGGACTCAAGCGACGGAGTTGGTGCGGCCAACAGACCGAACCGGGCTAACCTGGGCCCTGCCCAGCTGGCGGTCGACCGCCAGCACAGGGGCGGTCGACCGCCCCAGCCAGGGACTCCCAAGTCTACACGTCTTTCAGTGGCGGTCGACCGGATTTCCCAGGGATCGCCCGTTTACAGGTGTTTCAGTGGCGGTCGACCGCCAGGAGCCTTAGGTCGACCGCCAGCCCCGAGCCATCAATTGTTGACTTTGTTTCCAACTTCAAAAAGGGCCATTCAACATTGATTTGTTTAATCCTAAAGACACCTAATCCCCCACAAATTGTGGATCTGGTCTAGGGGGTGTCCATAGACCATTCAAGGTCTATAAAACTCTTGTAAGAGGGTTAGAAACCCTAATGCTTCAAGGGGCTTCTTGTGAGATCTAGGGTGGCTGCAAGGGAGGTTGCAAGAGAGCTTGGAGATGAGCTACTGTTCACGTGAACAGTAGTTCGTGAAGGTGTTCTTCATCCAATCAAAGGGGAATCGAGCTCAAATCAAAGCCAGCAAACCTCAAGGAAGATTACATCAAAGCAAGGCTATCAAAGTGATCCAAGGAAGCTGGTTTGATTCAAGTTCTTCAAAGGAAATCATCTTCATCCATTCAAGTTCTTTCCACCTCATTCAAGGTGATATTTCAAGCATTCAAACTCCTAGAAGCTAAAGAAGCAATCAAGGTTCAAGGTAGCTTCATCATCTCCTTCATTCATTCAAAGAAATTCAAAGAGAAGATCAAGAGAGAAGAATTGAAGGAAGAGGTACTGTTCACATGAACAGTACTCCGTGAAGAACATTCATCCAATCAAGGGTGAATCAAGAAGATTGAGTTGAAGCCAAAAGGAGCCTTGCTACTGATCAACATTTCATACAAGGGCCAATTCATTTTCACTCATAACTCAATCTCTTGTCTTAGCTCATTCACATTTGTTTTATTTTCATTATTGTTTAAACATTGAAAGTGTGATTCATCCCTACCGGTGGTTAATAGGAAGGCAATTGGAGGTTGTTCCAATTTGCGGTTGACATCCCTACCAGGTGGTGAGTAGGAAGGCAATCGGTGGTTTCCGATTTGCGGTTTGGTGCGCTGCACAAGTGAAGCCTCACCAGGTTTTGGTGAGGGGTGGACGTAGGGCTGAGGATTCAGTTCGAACCACCTTAAAAATCCTGTCTAGTGTGATTTGCTTGTGTGATTGATTCGTTCTAGATGCATGCTTAGGATCAAATTATTATATATCTTGCTTATCTTGCTAAGTTAATCATAGCGTTCTTGGAAGCTAGTTTCTATTCCGCGGCAATTCATTCTAACTAGCTATATAGAGAGCCGCATTACGAAAAGTGGGGCTGATCTATTCACCCCTCCCATCTAGATCCGCTGTCCACTACACAACAAATTTAGGGTACCTGGCTGAAGAGGACCTTTAACAAAGTGTTGACGATAGTCCCAGGTAAGTGGCCCTGAGTCGCCCAAAATTGATAACGCAGACTCTCGGTAACCGAGACCCCGCATGCTCATCTTTCTTCGTTTGGGCACTGGCTTAGTACGCCCCTGTAATTGTGCACCGAGGCCTCTCCCCGGTTGGTAACCCAGCTTTAATATGATGTCCCAACCCTTGGAATCTCGTATCTGGGGTTTCACCTTGACATCGACGGGGGTAGAGATGGGCTTGCGAGGTGCATATGCCCAAGGGAAATCTAGATCCAGCACAGAAATAACGGGCCGGCTGCTGGGCCACAATGTGGGCAAGATCTTCTCTGAAATGGCTTTCACAGATTGGATCGTGGATAAGCTCTTGTCCTTGACCACCCTCCCTTGAAAAGGGAATTTAAGACATTGGTGCGCGGTGGACGGTACAACACTGAGAGTGTCAATCCACGGACGACCCAAGATAGCCTTGAACATAGGGTCAATGTCTAGCACATAGAATTCCACGGGCATAGTAAGAGGCCCAAGCTCAGCTTGAATGGTGATCACCCCGTGACATGCTCTTCTTGAATTGTCATATGCAGCTATAGTCGTGGGGGTCGGGCGTAGAAGTTCTTCTGATATATTACAAGCCCTGAGAGTGCTGAGTGGACATACATTGATAGATGCCCCTGTATCAAATAATGTCGCGTCAATACTGACTTTGTTCAAAGTAATAGTGATACAAAGCGGCATTTACCGAGCTTCTGGAGGTGCTAGCTCGGTTTCAGAGAAGGTAATAGCGGGCCCCTTGGCGATTGTTGCCAGTGCGATAGGTAAGCTGTCGACTGCCATATCTTCGCTAACCATCACCTTTTGTAGGAAATTTCTGAGAGCATCCTGGTGAAGGGTAGATCTTTTAATGAGATCCAGAACAGAAATTTTGGCGGGCACCCTATCCAAATGATGTAGCAGGTCATATTGGGTACCCGCAGAGGTTCAGCTTCCTCTTGCTCGGCAGTCGGTTGGGAGGACTGAGGATTGGAAGTGGTAGGATAATTCCGATAGAACAACCGCCCGCTCCATAGGGCGAGGTTTTATGCCGGAACGGCATCAGGAGGCGATATGATTGGCCCGGTGGGGTGGATGAGTGGGATAAGCGGTGTAGGAGAAAGGATCTGGTGGGATGTGGTGTTGGTGGAGGTAATAAGTGGTGATGGACGGATGATGGGTGAGGGATTAGTGGAAGGTGGGGTAGTGATGATGGGCGTTGGCACGGGCTGAGGAAAGGTTAGCGGAGGTGTAGTGATAGGTGAAGTGGGTGATGGAGAAATGATGGTAGCGGGGATAACTGGTGGCGGGTGTGATGGAATTGCGGGTGGTGGCGGATTTACTAGAGCGGGTGTGAATGGGAGAACAAGTGGTGAAGGTGTTGGGTGTGTAGGAAAAATGATGGAGGAAGCAAGGGGATTGCGATGATTATGGTGGAGGGCCATTATCTGCGGCGTGGTGCTGTCGTCATCAAAAGACCACCCGACGTTAGGAGACGGGGGTTGGACAACATTGACCTGAGCCGGTGCCAGCGGCTGAGGCCACGGAGCGGGAGGGTGGTTTGGCATCGGGTTCTGGTGAATCCCCAAATCCTGAACCGGCTGCTGTTGGTGTTGCTGTGGCTATTGCTGCGGCTGTGGTGCTTGTTGCTGCTGCACTTGCTGCCTTGGCTGCTGCCTTCTCTTCTCTTTGATTTCAACAATGGCCTTGTGCATCTCGGCCCAATCAATCCTCTGTCCTTTATGAAGGTCATACACTAGGTCCCTGAACTGAAAACATCCTTCAATGGTGTGGCCCGGCTGCCTGTGGAACATGCAGTACTTTGTCTGGTCAACGGCCGGGTTCCAGTTGGGCCGTTTCGGAGGAAGTTGTATAGCATTAACTGACATGAGAGCTGAGAAGATATCCATGAGGGTTTCTGGCAAGGGTGGGTATTGTGCCCTTTTAGGAGCCGGACGCTTGTTGTTGTTGTTGTAGCCGTTGGGTGGAGGGACATTGTGATATTGCGGGGGTCGTGGTGATTGTTGTGGTGCAGCGAAGGTATTTTGTGGAGTGGCGAAGGCAGGCGGAGGGTTTTGTGGAGTGACTTGGAAGTTTTGGGGAGCGGGGTTCTGTGGAGTGTAGAGGTTTTGGGGGAAGCGGAAGGGTGCGGCTTGGAAAGGGAAAGTAACGGCTTGAACTTGCTCGTTCGTTTGGATCCCCTTGGTAACAGGCCCTTGAGGTTTCTTATGATACTTGGGCTTTTGGTTTTCAAAGAGCGAGTGTATGGGGGAATCTTTGAACTGAGTCTGAATAAAACGCGCTCGGCTATACAGTTGATGCATGTTGGCTATATCATTCATAGCTAGAATGTTGCGGAAGGTCGGAGTGGCATTAGAAATAAGCAGCTTGACCTTCTCTTCCTCCGGAATGTGGCCGGGCACTCTGGCGGCCATTTGCCTCCATCTATCTGCATAAGTAGCGAACTCCTCATCTGGTTTCATTTTCTCGGCCACCAGATCTGTAAATGAATATTCCGGGCCGACTCTATCTTGGGACCGCTGGATGAACTTATCTTTTACTATCTTGAAACTTTCAGCATCTTCTAGTGGCAGAGAATAGAACCATTCCAGTGCGACACCATCTAGCGATCGGCAGAACAGATATGCCATGAGGCGATCGTCATATTGAAACTGCATCGACTCGTATAAAAAGTCCCTCACATGAATAAAGGGATTGATGTTCCCATCATACTTTCTATAGTTGGGGAGCTCGGACTGTGGAGGGAATCAGATGTTCTGGAAGCTCAGGACTGGAACGTCTGCCAAGGTTTGAGGTCCAACCCGCTTCTAAAGGAAGTCAAGTTACTGCTGCATGGTGGCCCATTTATCAAGCAACTCCTGCTCTTGGGAGGGAGCAGGGACAGTGAAAGATGAGTTTTGAGGAATGGAAGGGTAAGTAGATGGAGGAGGCGGCACATAGGAGGGATACTGGATCGAAGGATGACCCATATTGGTAGGAACCTGGGCTGCCCCTTGCTGATGGCACATCAAATCATTCGGGCTAACTAGAATCTGTGGCATAGATGGGCCTGAGACATGATGATCTGGCGGGAAAGAAGGAGGAACCATGGTGTTACCTTTATCAAAAGCTTGCTTGGTCGAACCCGAAGACTGGCCCATCTCGAGATTGGAGAACTTGAGGGTCCTAGGTTGGACCGGAGTGAGATCAATGGGCTAGACAAGTGGGCCCATCGGCTCTATGCTAAGCAACGGAAGGATTGGATTGGCCTTGCATAATTGGGGAAGGCGGGGAGTTGGACCCCTGCATAGCCTGATAGACCGCCTGAAGCAGGGCCGGGTCTAATTGAGCCATCATCTGAAGGACAGAATTGGCGGAAGGAAGAGGAGGATTTTGAGTGGATGGAGCACTCTGCATAGGGATGGAAGATGAGGGAGGAATGGGCCCCTCCCTGGGCTGGAACGAGACAACCCTAGATGGATCCTCTAGAAGCCCTTGAGGGAGAGACTCCTCTTGGGACCGAGGAAGATCAAAGGAAGTCATAGTAGATTCGAAGTGTGGGTTGAAATAGGATGAAGATAGGGACTCGCCCCCGGGTGATGACGCTTCTAACGGATGGAGGTGACTCCACATGCAACGAACAACCTTAACAAGATGCAAACAACACACAACAATCACACAATAAGTGACCAAACTAAGATGACTTTCACAGATGTGATAAAAGAATGAAAACACTCAAAGGCAACCAAGTTGTTTTAAGATGATGGAACAATATTTTATGGTTTTCTCCTTTGCAACTTTAGTGAATTGATTAAAATGTGCTCTCAACAATGGGTTCCTAATAGGAGAGGGGTATAAGGCTTGGTTTGACTCTAAATGTTCACTCCTTCACTTATGCACTCCTAGACACGGGGTGGGAAGGGTACAACCAGCTCGGCGTCCGTGTGGGAATCCACGGCTCGCGGGGACTTATGGAGGTCCCTGGTGTGATTTCCTAGTCGGCCCAAAGGAATATGGAGACGAGAGGTCCGCACACCAAGGTAGGAAAATGTAATCTAATGTATGAAAATATGCATGAACCTATGTGCACCGGGGTGCATGTAAATTCTAACCTAGAATCTAACAAACAATTATGCATACAATGATATGAGTATGTAAACCAACCAGGGAGGAGACTAGATAACACCCAAGTACAAAGATCACAGCAGAAAATGTGGAAATAAAATGCACCTCGGGATGCGTACCTATCTGGAGTGTAACGGTCTATAACCCCTGCGTCAGAGGAAGGTGACGGTCGAAGACCAGACTGTCAGAAGCAGTGTAACGCAGGAATGCAGGACCGTCAGAGGAGCCAGAGGACCAGAAACAACAGGAAATAAAAGGGAAATCCATGGAAAACCAAACAAGGGAATGATGGCAGGTTTAAACAGAGATCAAAACACGATTGGCACAAGTGGTCCCACCGTGATCGCCAAAAAACTGTTGGTTTCAATGTGTCCCTTCTTTTACAAGATGGGCTTATGATGCCGACTAAATAGAAATATGAGCCAAGTGATAAAATCAATCAACCTATGAACATGTGAACCATGAACCTAGGCAACCAGCATAAGCCCTAGCATGGGCATGCTATCTTAATCATCAAAACTAAGCTAAACAAATAAAGAAAAACACACACCGGGGCGTGGAATAAAGAATAAAGAAAAACACACCGTAGAGGTGGAGCAAGCAAGAGTAAATAAGAGATATGAGAGAGGAAGCTAATGCCCAATACCAAGAGAGAACATGATCGCCACCAAGGTAAACACAAGCCAAAGACTTGAGAAATACCTTGGAATAGGGGGATGATGCACCCGCCCACGGGAGAGAGAAACCAATAGGAAACTGCAGCTCTGTTGAATATGACGGTCCAATGCCCACGCGTCACAGCGAGTGTGACGGTCGCCCGATAGACCGCTAGAGGAACCTGACGCGCCTGATGAAGACCGTCAGAGTGTCTACAGAACAAGCTTGTGAATCCTTCAAACTCCATACTTTCCAGCCGGCCAGAAAGCTTGGGCCTCACCTTATGAACCCTGTAAACTTACCAAAGAACGTGGAACACAAGAAAAACAACCCCAAATTAGCCTTTCAATCAAGCGTAGTATCAATAACCCAATGAACTCAATAGCATGCAAAAGGAAAGGGGAATATCGGGAGCTGGTTTTTTTAACCCCTCTGGGCATTTTAAAATATAGGAAGGATGTTTAAATGATTGAAAGGAGTGGAAGAACGTGGGAGAAGGAGTGGGACAATGTTATGATTGCTTAGAAAGGGGAAAACACTAAGAACAATGATGTGACTACACTAAACCCTTGAAAATCGATACTCCCTGGACTTTGGAAGTAGATGAACGTGGGAAGTAGCTCTCCTTGGTTGGTTCTAGGTCCAGGATGCGGCAGCACTTCGACGCAAACTCCAAATTCTTCCTCTTCAGGCCATGAAGTCAAGGGTTCTATTTATAGACCCTCAAACTCTCCGGTCGAGCAGAGGATAATCCAGCTAGAAAAGAGGATGATTCTTAGCAAACTCTTGAAGATAATACTCTCAAGAGTCCATAGAAACAAACAGAAGGTTCTAAGGATTAGATTTGGAAGAGAAATCACAAGATCAAGCTCTCAAGTCGGCCACGGAGTAGCAGAAGAAGAGCAGACCTGTCAGGACTCTCTGTTTGATGTAACGGATGCACGACAGACCGCCATAGGAAGGTAACGCTCCCAGAGAAGACAGTCATACAACCTTATCCTTTAAGAAGATAAGATCAACGGGAGAAGTTCAAAAGTGTTGGACTCTTGAAGAATGTAACGGTCGAGGGAAGACGCGTCAGAGGAATATAACGGTTGCACGATAGACCGTCAGAGTCAACGGATAGCAAAATATAAGCATTGGAAGGAGGCCTTAAGGCTAAGGACTCTGCAAGATGTAACGGCCAAGGACTGATGCGTCAGAGGGTTGTAATGCAACTGGTATAGACCGTTAGAGACAATAAGGAACAAAATGAAATAAAAGCTTGCTAAGCTTCGTCCAATGCAAGGAATCAAGGAACCAAACCCAACCAAGGAATTAAGACCCATGAAATCAACTTCAAACTGATCAAGAAGGCTCAACAAAAGGGAATAACTCGGAGCATCATATAGAATGAACAAGGAGATGACCCAACTTATCGGTCATAAAACGGGTGTCAACAGGACCGTTGATCAAATCCAGGCCAGGGAGCTCCTGCGAGAGCCACGTCTGATTTGCAAAGTCTTACAGCTTTCCAGTGCTGCTACTTTCGATCTTTTATTTTTGTTTTATTTTCGGTCCAAGCTGTTAGCCAGCGGTTGTAGGCAAGCTGTGAGGCCCAGCAGTTAAACTATGTATCAGCGAAAAGCCACACTCTGGTTTGAGTGTGGGGTGGACGTAGGTCTGAGGACCGAACTACCTAAAAACCTTCTTATCCATCATGGTTTGAGTGTCTATTTTGATCCGCTAGATGTATGCTTAGGTTCGATCTGAATCGTTTGTCTAGATGTATCACTAGATGTATGCTTAGTGTCTCTAGTTCCAGCTCCGCATATCTTCCAAGAGACAGGGAGAGTTCCAGAGGTCACTGAATTCTCCCAGTTCCCCATTTTTTGATAATGACAAAGGGGGAGAATGAGTGAAATGTGAATGTATAAATGAAGAGCAACAGGACAGAGTCAATTTTTTTTTGGACAGACAGTGTTACACTTTTTCAGTTTACTAGTGGTCAGTTTAGTGCTGAAAGAGAATCTTTCATTCAAACACTACTTTATATCTTTTTAAAGTGCACAGAAATGCTATGTTGTGTTGCATGTGTGTGACTGATTACATGGTTGTGTTGATTGTATGTTTGTGTTGAATGCATGGTTCATTTTGTCGATGAACTCGATTATGAATGTTAGCAAATAAATCTCACATGACTTATAGTTGTCATCATCAAAAAGGGGGAGACTGTTGGAACCCTAGTTTTGACACTGACAATCTATCAGTCAGAGTCATGTGAGATTAGAACAAATAATTGTTCTGCATTTGATATTTACATACATAGTTCGATGCGTAGCTGCATATTTCAGTATACAAAGTCGTGCATCTTTTGTCTGTTCATTGAAAGTCGCCGCAACATTTCGCTCTAGTTTGTACAACCCATGTTGCTACACTCGACCAAGTCAGTGCAAGCATCATTCATCCATTAGCTCAGCTTGCAGCTAAGTCAGTGTAGTTCGTGTTCATTCCGCATCCATAGTCAGTGCATCTTTTTATTCAAATGCACACACAAAGTCCGTGCATCTTTTTGCTCCATGAATTCACAAAGTTAGCGCATACTTCGTCATCAAGTCTGTGCAACTTTTGTTGAGGTAGGCACAGCAAGTCGGTGCGACTCTCGCATCGAACACATATAGTCAGTGCATACTTCGTTACCAAGTCCGTGCAACTCTTGTTTCCCTATGTGCGTTTCATATACATATACATAATTAAGTCCGTGCATAGATGTGCTTGTTGCATACAAAGCTCACGCATTTGTTGACCAAGTCAGTACATGCTTTTAGTCCCTCATATGTATATAGGAAGTCCGTGCATTCCTTTAAATTGTGCCTACTTTCCCATATGCATACCGTATTATATGCATCAAGTCTGTGAACATTTAGTTCAAATCTCGAACTAACTCGGTGCATCATTTATTATCATTCAGATTGATTCAAGTTGATAATAAGTCTGACGTTGACAGGATCTCTGCTCAAGGAATCTAAGAAGGGCACGTGACCCAAGAATGGAAGATGTTCCAGGATCGTGACACGTGTAAAGTAGCGAGCTGAAATGCTGCAACGTGGTCAAGGCACTAGGGCGGGAGTTCGTGGAGGACACACGCCCACCTTTCTGCTACTGCTATAAAAGGAAGACTTCTCCGTCTGGAGAAGACTGATGGTGAATTGTGAAGATCGTGGAAATTTTTCAGAAGAAGCAGAAAGAGCCTATACTATCTAGAGAGAAGAGAAAGAGAGGAAATATTGAAAGAAGAGTTGGAAAGAGAATAAAGATTGAAAGAAGAGTTGAAAAGAGAGAGAGAGATCGAAGAGAAGAAGAAGTTCACTGAAGATTTACTCTACTGGACCGTGGATCAAATCCAGGCCAGTCAGCTCCTTGAGAGCCACATTTGCACTTCATTATTTACAGCTTTCGGTCATTGTTGTTTCTTATCTTCTCTTTTCATTTTACTTTTCCTTCAAGCTGTTTGTTAGCAGAGCAAGCGATGATGCTCAGCGGGTAGAGGAGGATTCCTCTGGATGGGTGAAGCTGTAATTCCCCAGCGGTTGTAGAGGAGGACTCCTCTGGTCGGCAAAAACTGTAAGGCCCAGCGGATTGTAGGAATTTATCCCCGAAGCAGTGGATCAGCGGCAAGCTGTTAGTCAGTAGTGAACCCACACTCTATCGAGTGTGGGGTGGATGTAGATATCTGGATAGAGATCGAACCACCTAAAAAACTTACGTGCAGTGGTTTGTTTGTTTACTCTATTTTCGCAAGATGCATGCTTAGGTGCGCTCCATGTGTTTGCTCACTGGCTCAATAGAAGATTTGATCTCTTGGCATCTTCGGTGGAAATTCGTCAATCTGTTCTTGGAAGCTCATTCATAATTTTATTTGGGCAATTTTTTTAAGATCCATTCACCCCCTTTCTAGATTTCCTTCCGCGTATCACCTGCCCCAACAGAACCGTATATTTGAGGTCATGCAATGTGCCGACCAATAGAAGGTTCGTCTTGCTATGTTCCAGTTAAACAAAGACGCATGTACCTAGTGGAAGTCTATTCCGACACCGCCTGTAGACGCACCACACACATGGGATGGATTTCTTACTCTTTTTTGAGCCAAGTATTTCTTCGAGCATGTCAAGGAGAGGAAGGCGGCTGAATTCACGTCATCACGTCAAGGTGTGATGACGGTGGCAGAATATGAGTTACAATTCTCTCACCTTGCACCTTATGCTCAACATCTAGTGAGCACGGATCTTCTTAAAGCAAATCACTTTATGGACGGGTTGCGACCCATTTTCATCCAGCAACTTGGCCCACAAAACATTCGGACCTACGTAGAGATAGTCCAACGGGCACACTTATGTCAACGGACCTTGGAGAAGGTCAATAAACTCAAGAGCATAATCTTCCCGCTAATCTCGTATGCCTTGATATGGAAGACTACGATGCCATATTAGGAGTTGATTGGCATGTAGACCACGGCGCCTATATAAATTGTCGCAGTAGGATAATTTCCTTTCGAAAACTAGGTCTCCCATGATTTTCCTTTCATGGCATCAAATACCAGAAGCATCCCTCTCTTATTTCATCTTTTCATGCTTGCAAACTCATTTCGCTAGTATGTGAAGCTTTTCTTGGCTCCGTAGTAGTTATCGAGTCTAAGGAAATTCAGATAGAAGAAATCCCCGTAGTTAGGGAGTTTCCTGATATTTTCCCTTCCAAGTTACCTGGCTTACCGCCCGAAAGGGAGGTCA
Organism: Amorphophallus konjac; assembly: GCA_022559845.1. NCBI lineage: Eukaryota > Viridiplantae > Streptophyta > Magnoliopsida > Alismatales > Araceae > Amorphophallus > Amorphophallus konjac. Next base: position 23,490,044 of record CM040129.1, read on the forward strand.
ACTTCACCATCGAACTCACACTTGGAGAAGCACCAGTGTCAATAGCTCCTTGCAGGATGTCCCCCACAGAATTGAAGGAACTAAAGAAGCAACTTCAGGAGCTTCTAGAAAAAGGCTTCATTCGACCTAGCACATCCCCTTGGGGTGCGCCAGTCTTATTTGTCAAGAAGAAGGACGGTTCCCTCAGATTATGCATTGACTACTGGCAGTTGAATCAACTCACCATCAAGAACAAATACCCACTGCTGCGTATTGATGAGCTGTTTGACCAACTTTCTGGTGCGGAGTGCTTCTCCAAGATCGATCTCAGGTCAGGCTATCATCAACTGAGGGTCAAGGATGAAGACATTCACAAGACTACTTTTCGAAGCTGATACGGACATTATGAATTTGTGGTGAAGCCGTTTGGTTTAACTAATGCACCCGCTGCATTCATGCAACTGATGAATAATGTGTTCTGGCCTTATCTTGACCAATTTGTGGTCGTATTCATTGATGATATTTTCATCTATTCAAAGATAAAGGAGGAACATGAGGAACATTTAAGGGTTGCCTTGCAAACCTTGTGGGAACACCAACTTTATGCTAAGTTAAACAAATGTGAATTTTGGCTTAAGGAAGTCTCTTTCTGTGGCCATATCATTTATAAAGAAGGCATTGTAGTAGATCCTTCTAAGGTTGAAGCGGTTTAAAACTGGAGCCAACCGAACACCATATCTGAAGTTCGAAGTTTAATTGGCTTGGCTATTTATTATAGGCGATTTATCAAAGATTTCTCCAAAATCACTGCTCCTTTAACAAGACTCGCTAGGAAATAAAATCCTTTCGAGTGGACAAAGAAATGTAAAGAAAATTTCTTAGCCCTTAAAGAGCATCTCACCACGGCACCAATACTGGCGTTGCCCGTAGAAGGTGGCGGATTTGAAATTTATACCGATACATCCGGCGTTGGTCTAGGTTGTGTACTTATGCAAAATGGCAAGGTTATTTGCTATGCTTCAAGACAGTTGAAGCGACATGAGGAAAATTATCCTGTTCATGACCTGGAACTGGCTGCTGTCATATTTGCCTTGAGATTTGGCGTCACTACCTTTATGGAGAGAAATTCATGGTCTATTCGGATCATAAGAGCTTGAAATATCTATTCTCTTAGAAAGAGTTAAATATGAGACAAAGGCGATGGTTGGAGTACCTTAAGGACTTTGATTTTGCTATACAATATCATCCTGGCAAGGTGAATGTTGTTGTCGATGCGCTCAGCAGGAAACCGATGGAAAAGCTATCAAGTCTCATGAAAGGTATGACCAATCTTATTTCTAAATTTGCTCAGTTGAATTTAGATATTAATATGAAGAAGAAAGAGGATTACTTTGTAGCCAATATCCGGACACAACACACATTAATAGAAGATCTAGTCAAACTCCAAGATAATGACCGTGTGTTATTGGAGATCAAAGCCAATATGGAGCAACGGTCGGATTTCTCTATTACAAATAATGGAAGATTGTTATTCAGGGGACGAGTTTGTATACCGGATCATTTGGATACTAAGAAATTGATCCTGGAAGAAGCTCATAAATCTAAGTATGCCATTCACCCTGGTGCTACCAAGATATATCAAGACCTCAAAAGGAATTATTGGTGGCCCAATATGAAAAGGGAAGTAGCGGACTATGTGTCACGTTGCCTCACTTATCAATAAATTAAGACAAAACATCAAAGGCCTTCTGGAAAACTACATCCCTTGGAAATTCTGGAATTGAAATGGGAGAGTATAAGAATGGAATTTTATCATAGGACTGCCTAAATCAAGAGGTGGACATGATGGGATATGGGTGATACTAGACCGTTTAAAAAAATCGGCTCATTTTCTACCTATTAAAAGCCGATGGTCTGTGGATATCTTGGTTTCCTTATATATGAAGGAGATTGTTAAGTTACATGGTGTCCCTGTCACTATTATTTTCGATCGAGACCCTCGATTTACTTCATAATTCTGGAAGGGTCTGCAACATTCTTTGGGGACCCGATTGAATTTCAGCACATCATTTCATCTGCAAACTGATGGACAAACTGAAAGAACCAATCAAGCGGTAGAAGATATGCTAAGAGCATCTGCTATAGACTTCGGTGGAAGCTGGCATGACCATTTAACTCTAGTGGAATTTACCTACAATAATAGTTACCAAGCTAGCATACAAATGGCATCATTTGAGGCACTATATGGGAGAAGCTGTCGCTCACCTATCTGCTGGAGTGAAGTTGGGGAAAGACAACTTCTAGGTCCAGAATTGATAAGGGATACTATCGAGAATGTTAAGCTAATTCGAGAAAGAATCAAGATGGCCCAAGATAGACAGAAATCATATGCTGATAATCGAAGGCATGACCTGGAATTCTAAGTAGGCAACCATGTATTCGTCAAGGTCTCTCCGCATCGAGGTATTCAAAGGTTAGGCATCAAAGGTAAGCTTACACCAAGATTCATTAGCCCTTTTGAAATTCTTGAAAGAGTGGGAGAGGTGGCTTATCGTGTAGCATTACCTCCACAGTTGGCATGAGTTCATGATATATTCCATATCTCTATGTTAAAGAGATGTGTCTATGATCCGCTCCACGTTATCACTTATGATAATCTGGAGATCCAAAAGGATTTGACGTACGAGCTAAAGCCAATCAAAATAATTGAACAAGAGATACGTCAACTTTGGAATAAAACCATTCGCATGATCAAAGTCCAGTGGACCAAATCTTGCCCACATGAAGCAACATGGGAGATGGAAGAAGCCATGTGCAAGAGATTTCCCCATCTATTTAAATGTAAGTACACTCTCCCTTAAAATCTATGTAATTGAATTTGGGGATGAAATTCTCTTAAGTAGGAGAGGGTGTAACACCCCAAAATCATATATATATATTTTCTTAGATTTTCTGGAGATTAATGAAATTAATTAGAATTTAAATAGATTTTTTTGGGTTAAATGTGTTATTATGGAAGCAAAAATGATAACCAATTGACTTGGCCCATTTAAATAAGCCCAAGGGACCTAAAACCAAGCCCATAAGATTTGGCCCATATTCTAGAAGCTTAAATCAGTATATTTACGGAATTTAGGGGGATAATTACTCCTTAAATGGATAAATAACAGAAAGAGTTTGAATTCAATCAAATTCGGCGCCCAAGACCAAAAGCGGTCTATCGAGCGACCGCTTGGGACAAGAAACGGTCCTGCCTGGACCACTTTTAAGAGTCCGAATGCGAGTAGTTTAAATCGCACAAAAACTCCATTTTCGTCTAGATAAATCCCCTAGATTGATGCAATCTGTTGGCTAGAAGACTCTAGTACGCCTTTAGGATGGATTGGTGACCTAATTAGGAATCTAAGTTCGTACAAATCCCTAAAACCCTAGCTAAACCTATAAATAGACCCCAAAACCAACTTGCGGGACCCTTACTTTTGGCAAGCGTGGAACTAAGGTAAGGAGGACAAATTAGAGGTATGTTTTTTAGAATATTTTGTTGATCATACTAAGGTCTAACTACCCTCCAAATTTTGTCGTAGGAGATCAAGCCACCAGGAAGATAGAGGCGTTCAAAGTTGCTGGTTTGGTACAAGAATCTTAGGAAATTGTGCGACCGAGCCTGATTGATCAGCAGAATAGGAGCCCTAGATGAGGTAATTAGATAGGGGTTCTTTAGAGTTATTTGTCCCTTTTAATACCATCTTTTTAGCCTCAAAATTTTATGGTCATAGGTTAAGAGGATCAAGAGTTAGAAGGCCATGATGTTGCTGTTCCAATTCAGGATGAGCAGAAAACAGAGTCAAATTCCAATCTTAAATTCGATGATTAAAGCTGGTGCGGACACCGGAGGGAGCGAATAGCACGCGTCGGCGAACCGACGGGTACCATACGCGGAGCTCCAACTGGACTACATCGGCTTCCCTTTCAAGTGGCGACAATTTGGCTTCAATTTGGATACTTTTTGCATGAAAATTGGGCTTGTAATGGTCTTTAAACTTGTGCTTTCATATTGGGCTGCTTGTAAGGCCCTTAAATGGCCAATTTGGTTAAGCCCCATTAGAATACATTAAGAAGGAACGGCCTTGGACCATTATGATGGATCCATAAGCCATGAAGGGCCCAATTGGGCTTCCTTCATTCATGGGCTATCTAGATTAGAATGGCCTTAAGCCATATTGGTTCCATATTGGTTGAATGGGCTTGGCCATGGCCAAACTTGGCCCATTCAAAGCCCATGAAGGGGGGCGCCCCCTATTTTGGCAATATTAGGCTAGTTTGTTTGAATTTCTTTTCTTCCCTCTTTCATTTACCACATGGGGACATAAATGGCTACTGGTCTAAGGGAAATGACTGCCACCTACCTCCCTTTACTTGAATTTCAATGGTAGGTAAGTCTTATGTTTCCTTGTCCCCCCTCCCTTCCTATGTAGTCAAAGGGGCGCACCCCTCTCCCCCTCCCCTTGGTTCCATCAAACCATTCAGCCCCCTCCCCCTTGCTAAACTCTATATAAAGGCTTGTATGATGATGGGTTAAAAGCTAATGAAATTTTGTTGAGTGAGATTTGCATTAAGAGAGTGATTCTCTTCTTTCCTTCTTGGGTGTGATACCCTTGTTCAGTCCTGTGACGGGACAGAAATTGGGCGTGTGATTCACCCCCGTATCTCTGCCATCCCCTTACTATCTGATTCCACCAAAATTATCCTTGATACTTCTATGAGTTAGGAAGAATTAAGAGGTGGTTTCGCATCGATCGGAGTTTGGGATCACCGGTGATGATTTTTCTCGTGACGGCGCGCAGATCTGCTCCAACCTGCTGCCCAGATCTGAAGTTTCCTGATTACAAATTTCCCCAGATCCCCTCTCAAGTCTTCTGGATCTTATTCTTGGAGTGATCATAGGATTTGAGTCCTTTTCGCGTTGCCTCCAGTCTCGCCTCGATCCGAGACCTGTACTGACCGTGGCGACGATTCTCGTGGGATCGCGCGATCAGATCTGAGCAGGCCCAGCTCAGGACTAGAGTAGACTTCCAGAGTCTTCCCCGCCTCTTCCGGTCGAGATCTGAGCGAGCCCTTTGAACTACATCTTCCTCTGGACGTCGCCAACGATCTCCCACAAACGGCGCCTCGATCCGACATCGGCAACTAATTTTCCATTAATTACTCGTGTTTCTGTGCAGTTCTGAGAGCACAAAACCAGAAGCTGAAACAAGTCGCTGCTGCGCCCAGATATGAAAGGATCTGATCGCGCCCTTCAGAGTGGATAAACTACGTCCTGTCGCCGATGTTCTCCAAAAAACGGCGCTCCGATCGAGCATCGGATCTGGCCGTACCGGCCTCCGCAAACTTGCTGCGCAGGGTGACCAGCGTGGACAGAATCGGGTCGGCTTCCCATCGGCGTACCCGAGCGGCTCCGACTCGCGTTCCTCGCCTCCTGCGAGTGTGGCCCGTCAACCCGGGTTCCAGTAACCCCAAAATTGGCATTTGTAGCCCTATACCTCCCTATGTGGAGTGGGCATCAGGTTCTGAAATTGTAATCATACTGCGTGTGTGTATTGGGGTTGTTTGGATTCAGCCGGGAATTCTTCCCCACGCCTAGTCGTGGAGGTACGCGCTTCGTTCCACCCTCACATTGCTGGTTTAGTATATTTTCTATTATGCTGCGTTTGTGAGAATTGGGCTGTTAGCTAGCTACAAATCATCATGAATGTGAGTTGAGAGTGCCCGTTCCTTAGCTCCAGTCGAGCACCGAGCCTGAACTGGATACCCCTAGGCGACGGTGGTTCCTTAACCGCTGCGATCCCCACGTTTCCCTCGCAAGGGACATCGTCGGGCTACCTAGTGTTGCTATTGAGAGACGTCTCCACCAGGAGAACACCACGGTGGTCAGTCGCCCGGCTTGCCTTTAGCATGTTAGTGCTGGCCGCACATCAAGTCCGTCGTACGTCTTAGGCCGGTCGTCATCCGTCTCGCATCAAATTGGTATCAGAGCGTCGGTTTAAGTCTAGGGTCATTTAAGTCCAAGGTTACATTTGCATTCCAATATTCGGTATATTAAAAGGTGTCGTCCGATCGTTAGGTTACGCCTATCGGGAAGGCCGCACACTTGCGCGAGTGATCTTCGGATCGATTAGCTCCGCCACGTACCGAGTCTTTGGTTAAGCCTACGTTCCTAGTTAGTGCATTCCAACATAGTCGTGTCTCGGTGTTTAGTTGAGTCTCATTTCAACTTTACATCATATTTTTGGGTCGTGTCTAGTGTCGTGTCCAAGTGTCGGCATGGCCATCCATTAGCTCCCCGAGTCCCATGGGTTCCCTAACGCCTAGTTCATATGAATGGTGGCGACACCACCAAGGATGGGGAATCCAACCCCACCACATCCGTAGGCCCGAAGCCTCAGACTTCTATGGAACCAAGGTCCCGAGCAACTACCTCAAGTGGGAAGCCGCCATGGACGCATATTTTGAGTGTTATACTATGTCCGAGGCTATGCAATTCTCTTTCGCCAAAGAGCGGCTTCTTCATGAGGCCGCCGAAAAGTGGGACTACATTGAACGTTTGAGAGAGGTTAGGAGGCAATGGCCCATCGATTCATGGTGGGACATGAAGAGAGAGCTTAGGAAAGTCTACGTTCCTCAACCTGTCACTTCCAACCGACCCCACCCACTCACTTCCAACCAAGTGGGTCCAAGTCGGAAGCAAAGACCCCCACACATAGATGAGCCTAGACCCAAGCCTAGGCCGATTGACTATGGGCGAGTCCACCATGATCTCCCTACTCCAACCCACACCGTTGCCGAACTTGTGCAAATGATTTCGGATCGGGTGGATAGGAGGTGCGCTTATTTTGAGTCGCAAGTCTCCCCTTGCCCACCTCCACGACCGGAGGTAGCCATACTCGAGCCTAGGGAGGCCATAGCCCGTAGCCCCTACTCGGCCCCATCTAAGGAGTCCCCAAGCCCTCTCCCCATCTTGGAGACCCCTCCTTCATCACCCGTGAGTGCTCCGTTGCCATCCTCTCCTTCCAAACTTCATCCGGAGCCATCATATTGGGAGCCACCGCCGCCCGAACCACCCGTGTTTCTTACGGGTACGCTATACATAGCCGAACCGCTTCTTAGTTGGCTCAAGGATGGCTTGGTCCCATGTCCTTACCCTTCTATGGACCCCACCTTACAATTAGTGCCCGTCAACTCCTTCCACACTACCTTTCGGTCTAGTCACCATGTTGATACATTGGATGACCTTATTATGGGATTAGACACACAATGGAAGTTGACGCATTCGTTGGCCCGAAGCTTCGACCAACCCACTAGTCTTAGCTTCACCCGTTCGGCCTTAGGGTCCATTACCTCCGTATGCACTGTGGGTTGTGTCACCACGGAGATTCTCTTGTTCCTTCCCTTACCGGCCGAGCCTACCTTTACTCCATTTATCCCGAGGGAGGAACCATATCTTCTATACACGGTCCCATTTATCACGAGGGATGGAGGTGACTATCACCTTCATCAATTTCAAACATGGGACTATGTAACGGAGGAACCGAGGGGTCACACATTCTTTGACCCATTTTACCCCTTCTCTAGTGGGCCTCGTGATCCACCACTTCCCTTCTACTTTGTCAAGGAAGTCCCCTACCACTCTCTTCCCACTCGGGCCAATCAAACTCCACATAGCAATAGGTCCGATTATTGGGAAGCATGGCATGCCTTACCTACATGTAGTGGTGATGAACCTCTTAGCCCACCCACACCCACATCTGATAGGAAGTCCTTGCATGCATGGTGTCTTTCTGGGTGTCTAGTAGTCCATAATCCTACCTACCTTTGGTTGCATCTAGTGTATGCATGGCACACATTTGGGTGTCCTGGTCCACCATTGCATATGCATGGTCTGCATAACCATAAGTTTGTCTAAGGTCATGTGTGTGTCTGTTTGTCTCTCGAGTTTGTTTTGGTTTGCATTAAAGTCGTGTCCCAATCAAAGGCCAGCCATGCGCGTATAAGGAATTAGCTGATGCATGCTACATGTCCGTGAGTTCAAAATGGAGAGTATGTCAAGATCAGGGTCATACCTGAACGGTTCCTCTTGGGGCCATAAAGTAACTCTAGGCCCGCGATACCCGCCCTTCCCGAGTCACGAAACATGTGGGTTTGAATGCATATGTTATTGAACTACCGAATGACTATGGTGTCAGTTCAAAGTTCCATGTTTCTGATTTGGTAGCATATCAGAACCTGCGGTGATCCCTAGTGAGTTTCGGGCTTTATCCTTCTGTTGTGAGTGACACACCACCCGAGAGTCCACCTCTTCCAGCCTCAACGCAAGCATATAGATTTTATACTGGATGAGTAGGTGATCATCACAAGGAATGGAGCCTACCAACACTTCTTAGTGCGTTGGCGAGGATGCCCCACGATGAGCATGCCTTGATCACATGCGGAGAGTTCAAGCCCCAGGACCCATACTCGACGGGGTCGAGTTCCTCCCACCCGGGGAGAATTGGTGCGGACACCGGAGCGAGCGAATAGCACGTGTCGGCGAACCGACGGGTACCATACGCGGAGCTCCAACTTGACTACATCGGCTTCCCTTTCAAGTGGGGACAATTTGGCTTCAATTTGGATACTTTTTGCATGAAAATTGGGCTTGTAATGATCTTTAAACTTGTGCTTTCATATTGGGCTGCTTGTAAGGCCCTTAAATGGCCAATTTGGTTAAGCCCCATTAGAATACATTAAGAAGGAATGGCATTGGACCATTATGATGGATCCATAAGCCATGAAGGACCCAATTGGGCTTCCTTCATTCATGGGCTATCTAGATTAGAATGGCCTTAAGCCATATTGGTTCCATATTGGTTAAATGGTCTTGGCCATGGCCAAACTTGGCCCATTCAAAGCCCATGAAGGGGGGCGCTCCCTATTTTGGCCATATTAGGCTAGTTTGTTTGAATTTCTTTTCTTCCCTCCTTCATTTACCACATGGGGACAAAAATGGCTGCTGGTCTAAGGGAAATGGCCGCCACCTACCTCCCTTTACTTGAATTTCAATGGTAGGTAAGTCTTATGTTTCCTTGTCCCCCCCTCCCTTCCTATGTAGTCAAAGGGGCGCACCCCTCTCCCCCTCACCTGGGTTCCATCGAACCATTCAGCCCCCTCCCCCTTGCTAAACTTTATATAAAGGCTTGTATGATGATAGGTTAAAAGCTAATGAAATTTTGTTGAGTGAGATTTGCATTAAGAGAGTGATTCTCTTCTTTCCTTCTTGGGGGTGATACCCTTGTTCAGTCCTGTGACAGGATAGAAATTGGGCGTGTGATTCTCCCCTGTATATCCCACATCCCCTTACTATCTGCTTCCACCAAAATTATCCTTGATACTTCTACACGTTAGGAAGAATTGAGAGGTGGTTTCGCGTCGATCGGAGTTCGGGATCACCGGTGGTGATTTTTATCGTGACGGCGCGCAGATCTGCTCCAACCTGCTACCCAGATCTGAAGTTTCCTAATTACAAATTTCCCCAGATAGCCTCTCAAGTCTTTTGGAGCTGATTCTTGGATTGATCGTAGGATTTTGAGTCCTCTTCACGTTTCCTCCGATCTCGCCTCGATCCAAGACCTGTACTGATCGTGGCGACGATTCTCGTGGGATCGCGCGAGCTGATCTGAGCAGGCCCGGCTCAGGACCAGAGTCGACTTCCAGAGTCTGCCCCGCCTCTTCCGGTCCATATCTGAGCGAGCCCTTTGAACTACGTCTTCCTCTAGACGTCACCAACGATCTCCCATAAACGGCGCCTCGATCCAACATCGGCAACTAATTTTCCATTAATTACTCGTGTTTCTGTGCAGTTCTGTGAGCACAAAACCAGAAGCTGAAACAAGTCACTGCTGCGCCCAGATCTGAAAGGATCTGACCGCGCCCTTTAGAGTGGATAAACCACGTCCTGTTGCCGACGTTCTCCAACAAACGGCGCTCCGATCGGGCATCGGATATGGCCGTACCGGCCTTCGCAAACTTGCTGCGCAGGGTGACCAGCATGGACAGAACCGGGTCGGCTTCCCATTGGCGTACCCGAGCGGCTCCGACTCGCGTTCCTCGCCTCCTACCAGTGTGGCCCATCAACCCGGGTTCCAGCAACCCCAAAATTGGCATTTGTAGCCCTATACCTCCCTGTGTGGAGTGGGCATCAGGTTCTGAAATTATAATCATACTGCGTGTGTGTATTGGGGTTGTTTGGATTCGGCCGGGAATTCTTCCCCACGCCTAGTCGTGGAGGTACGCGCTTCGTTCCACCCTCACATTGCTGGTTTAGTATATTTTCTATAATGCTGCGTTTGTGAGAATCGGGCCGTTAGCTAGCTACAAATCACCGTGAATGTGAGTTGAGAGTGCCCGTTCCTTAGCTCCAGTCGAGCACCGAGCCCGAACTGGATACCCCTAGGCAACGGTGGTTCCTTAACCGCTGCGATCCCCGCGTTTCCCTTGCAAGGGACGATCGTCGGGCTACCTAGTGTTGCTGTTGAGAGACGTCTCCACCCGGAGAACACCACGGTGGTCAGTCGCCCGGCTTGCCTTTAGCGTGTTAGTGCTGGCCGCACATCAAGTCCGTCGTACGTCTTAGCCCGGTCGTCATCCGTCTAGCATCAAAAGCCTAGTCCAGAGGTAGGTTATCTCATGAATGGCTTAAACTTGATGTTAGGAATAAAAGCCCTCGAATTTCAGTCGTTTTCATGTATTGTACATAGAGAATTTTATGTTTTATTGGCGCTGTACATTTAGTGTAATCTCTATGCATGAAGCTTAGCCCTAATTAAGTTAAAAAGAAAATCTCTTATTCATTATACACAAACCCCTGCATATTCTTGACCTATTCTCGTTCTATCATGTTTTAAAGTATGTTCTCGTTGATTACCATGCATAACATTAGTGTTTATATTAGTCTTTTCTCAATTTTTTGTCAAACAGACAAAAACGGTCTATATGTGACCGCCAGAGATAGCTAAGCGGCCCGTCGATAGACCGCTAGACTCCTGTAAACGGTCCGCACTAGACCGCTTTTCGGTTTTGAGAACCATCCCGAGCCTAACTGAATTTTGCCTAAGTATAACTATATAATTATGGTATTTTTCACTCAAAATTATGTTAAACACCCTGTTTTAGCATGAGTATGATTTTAAACTTTATTTTCATTATCATGTAATTTCATGCTTCAATGTTATAGTTTTGTAATTAAATATTTCTTCTTTTGTTCATCATGGTATTAGAACGTTATTTTGATCGCTGTTTTCACACGATCCACTCTTATCTTTGGAGTCATTCTCTGAAGTACATGGCATATACTCCGGTATGTGACCATTAGTTACACTTTGCACTTATAGGCACACTCTCTTGGACTTATGAACCTCTTTGTCGGATATTCCTTCTATCGGACTAGGGGATTATGTTTCAAGGCCTTCGTAAGACTCAGCGAGCCTGGGATTCCAACTAGGACGCGGAGCTGGTTATACTATCAAAGCCAATTGTCTAGAAAGCACTTTACCAATGTTTTATGTGTTCTGGACCTTAGCGGCCCAATGGACGACCCCCAGATTTTGTTACCGGCCATTCACTAGACTGTTAAAGCTCCAGAAGGTTTCACTGCGTCGACACTTCTTTTTCATGCGTTGACTCTATTCATGAAACGGTATAGACTCTGACCGCTTTCTGCATGAAATGGTCCAATAAACGATCGCTTTATTCCTGATCCTATCTAACCCAAGGGTTGACCTTTGGGTTGGGTTTTCCAAGTTCCTACCTGGTCTGATGATTCCTTGGAACTTAACACTTGTCAATTAAGGTATTATAATTTATGAAAAGAAAAGAATATGTCGTTATGCTGCCTAATTTTCTTCATAGCATAACCTAGTTCTAACTCCAATCTTTGAACTCCCATATTCTTACTAGAAGTAATTTTACCTTGATGTTGTATCATGAAACTATCATTTAACTTGTTACATTATTGGCCAAAATTTTTGTTATATCTCGTGGAAGGAGCTGGATTTATAACTTGAAGATGCAAGATCGGGCACGGATTGTGTCCAAGGGCTCCATACTAGCCCCCACGACGGATTGTCAGAAACGTGTGATAAACCATGGGATACGATGAGACTGGCGTCGCATTGTGCTGGGAGTACTTTCTTTAAATGAGTGAAAATCACGAGGCTCGTTATAGAATTATATGCTTGTTAATGACTTTCTAGTACATAGCCTTTATAAGGTTGTGTAAGTACTTTCTAGTTACATGCTCGTACATTCTTGTTCATGAAAGGCCAACTTACATCTACATGATTGAATCCTACTTGCTCACATCTACTTGCTCAGTTATTTCATGATTCTTGGTTATCATGGTTTATATCACTTTTTTATCATGTTCTTATTTTTACCTTAAGATCTAGAGCTAAGACATTAATCATTTAAATATTGCCTTCATGTTGATACGAAGATACCTACTGGACAAGTGTGTTCATACCTACTTTCTCAATTTTCCAGGAAGTACCAGTGAATCGGATTCGGAATATACTAATAGCGGGTCCAAGAGTGATTGAAGGTCAAATGGATCGAGAGAAGACCTAGTTGTCAAGTGTCTTGTCAAGTCCTATTGTAATTTTCTATTTTCTTGAGTCTATGGTGTAAGGATGTTTAAAGTCATGAATCTAATGTACTTGTGGTTACTAGTATGAAATAAAGTCAGAATTTGGAAAAATTTACTTGTGCAATTACTTTTATGTGATTGTCTTGCGCTCTGATTTCTTGCTTGCGAGAGGCTTACCATGCCGGCTGTTCACGTTTCTATATTCCTTCCGCTGTATTAAAAGCTCGGGGCGTGACAGTTAAAGTGGTATCAGAGCCTAGGCCTAGAAGTCCTAGGAAAGATGTCATGTCATAGGTTAAGTCCAAGGTTTAAGGACCCATGCCTATGAAACAAGGAAAGAAAATTCCCTACCTATGAGAGAAATTAGGTAGAATCTGGGATGAGCTAGTAATTAGAAATTATCTTTAAGCTTAACCCATCAATTCCATTCGAATTAACAAATCCACAACTCTTCTCAGGTACCTTACTCTTACAATGGCTCACCGTGTTGATTGGGGTAGAATGCAACAAACTGTTGTGGGTCTCACTCAGGCCTTGCAAAATATGGCTCAAGCCGGCGCTAGGGCAGGAGCTGGTGATCTGCACAGCAATTTTTGGAGTTTAAACCCTCCTCAATTTTTGGGTTCTTCTTACCCCGATGAGGTAGAAAACTATATTGATGAGATGAACCGTATATTCGAGGTCATACAATATGCCGACCAAGAGAAGGTTCATCTTGCTACGTTCCAGTTAAACAAAGATGCATGTACTTGGTGGAAGTCTATTCCGACACCGCCTGCAGACGCACCACACACCTGGGATGGATTTCTTACTCTTTTTCAAGCCAAGTATTTCTCTGAGCTCGTCAAGGAGAGGAAGGCAGCTGAATTCGCGTCACTACGTCAAGGTGTGATGACGGTGGCAGAATATGAGTTACAATTCTCTCACCTTGCACCTTATGCTCAACATCTAGTGAGGACGGATCTTCTTAAAGCAAATCGCTTTATGGACGGTTTGCGACCCATTTTCATCCAGCAACTTGGCCCACAAAACTTTCGGACCTACGCAGAGATGGTCCAACGGGCACACTTATGTGAACGGACCTTGGAGAAGGTCGATAAACTCAAGGGCATAATCTTCCCGCTAATCTCGTATGCCTTGATATGGAATGCTACGATGTCATATTAGGAGTTGATTGACTCGTAGACCACGACGCCTATATAAATTATCGCAGTAGGATAATTTTCTTTCAAAAACTAGGTCTCCCATGATTTTCCTTTCTTGGCATCAAATATCGGAAGCATCCCTCTCTTATTTCATCTTTTCACACTTGCAAACTCATTTCGCAATGATGTGAAACTTTTCTTGCCTCCGTAGTAGTTACCGAGTCTAAGGAAATTCAGATAGAAGAAATCCCCGTAGTTAGGGAGTTTCCTAATGTTTTCCCTTCCGAGTTACCTGGCTTACCACCCGAAAGGGAGGTCAACTTCACCGTCGAACTCACACCTGGAGTAGCACAAGTGTCAATAGCTCCTTACAGGTTGTCCTCCACAGAATTGAAGGAACTAAAGATGCAACTTCAAGAGCTGCTAGAAAGAGGCTTCATTAGACCTAACACATCCCCTTGAGGTGCGCCAGTCTTATTTGTCAAGAAGAAGGATGGTTCCTTCAAATTATGCATTGACTACCGGCAGTTGAATCAACTCACCATCAAAAATAAATACCCACTGCCGAATATTGATGCGATGTTTGACCAACATTCTAGAGCGGAGTACTTCTCCAAGATCGATCTCAGGTCAGGCTATCATCAACTGAGGGTCAAGGATGAAGATATTCACAAGACTGATTTCTGAAGCCGATACGTACATTATGAATTTGTGGTTATGCCGTTCGGTTTAACTAATGCACCTGCTGCATTCATGCAACTGATGAATAATGTGTTTTGGCCTTATCTTGACCAATTTATGGTCTTATTCATTGATGATATTCTCATCTATTCAAAGACAAAGGAGGAACACGATGAACATCTAAGGGTTTTCTTGCAAACCTTACCGGAACACCAACTTTATGTTAAGTTAAACAAATGTGAATTTTGGCTTAAGGAAGTCTCTTTCCTTGGCCATATCATTTCTAAAGAAGGCATTGCAGTAGATCCTTCTAAGGTTAAAGCGGTTAAAAACTGGAGCCGACCGAACACCGTATCTGAAGTTTGAAGTTTCATTAGCCTGGCCGGTTATTATAGGTGATTTATCAAGGATTTCTCCAAAAATCGCCGCTCCTTTAACAAGACTGACTAGGAAAGAAAATCATTTCGAGTGGACAAAGGAATGTGATAAAAATTTCATAGCCCTTAAAGAGCATCTCACCACGGCACCTATACTGGCATTGCCCATAGAAGGTGGCGGATTTGAAGTTCATACCGATGCATCTGGCGTTGGTCTAGGTTGTGTACTTATGCAAAATAGCAAGGTAATTTGCTATGCTTCAAGATAGTTGAAGCGGCATGAGGAAAGTTATCCTGTTCATGACATGGAACTAGCTGCTATCATATTTTCCTTGAAGATTTGGCATCACTACCTTTATGGAGAGAAATTCACGGTCTATTTGGACCATAAGAGCTTGAAATATCTATTCTCTCAGAAAGAGTTAAATATGAGGCAAAGACGATGGTTGGAGTACCTTAAGGACTTTGATTTTGCTATACAATATCATCCTGGCAAGGCGAATGCTATTGTCGATGCGCTCAGTAGGAAACCGATGGGAAAGTTATCAAGTCTCATGAAAGGTATGACCAATCTTATTTCTAAATTTGCTCATGTAAATTTAGATATTAATATGAAGAAGAAAGAGGATTGCTTTGTAGCCAATATCCGGACACAACACACATTAATAGAAGATCTAGTCAAACTCCAAGATAATGACCCTGTGTTATTAGAGATCAAAGAAAATATGGAGCAACGGCCGGATTTCTCTAATGCAAATAATGGAAGATTGTTATTCAGGGGACGAGTTTGTATACCGGATCATTTAGATACGAAGAAATTGATCCTGGAAGAAGCTCATAAATCTAAGTACGCCATTCACCCTAGTGCTACGAAGATGTATCAAGACCTCAAAAGGAATTATTGGTGGCCCAATATGAAAAGGGAAGTAGCGGACTATGTGTCACGTTACCGCACTTATGAACAAATTAAGGCAGAACATCATAGGCTTGCTGGAAAACTACATCCCTTAAAAATTCCAGAATGGAAATGGGAGAGTATAGGAATGGAATTTTATCATGGGATTGCCTAAATCAAGAGGTGGACATGATGGGATATGGGTGATCATAGACCGTTTAACAAAATCGGCTCATTTTCTACATATTAAAAGCCGATGGTCTGTGGATATCTTGGATGCCTTATACATGAAGGAGATTGTTAAGTTACATGGTGTCCCTGTCACTATTAGTTTCGATCGAGACCCTCGATTTACTTCACAATTTTGGAAGGGTTTGAGACATTCTTTGGAGACCCGATTGAATTTCAACATAGCATTTCATCCGCAAACTGATGGACAAACTGAAAGAACCAATCAAGTGGTAGAAGATATGCTAAGAGCATGTGCTATAGACTTCGGTAGAAGCTGACATGACCATTTACCTCTAGTGGAATTTGCCTACAATAATAGTTACCAAGTTAGCATTCAAATGGCACCATTTGAGGCACTATATGGGAGAAGCTGTCGCTCACCTATCAGCTGGAGTGAAGTTCGGGAAAGACAACTTCTAGGTCCAGAATTGATAAGGGATACTACCGAGAAAGTTAAGCTAATTCGAGAAAGACTCATAATGGCCCAAGATAGACAGAAATCATATGTTGATAATCGAAGGCGTGACCTAGAATTCCAAGTAGGCGACCATGTATTCCTCAAGGTCTCTCTGCGTTGAGGTATTTGAAGGTTCGGCATCAAAGGCAAGCTTACACTAAGATTCATTGGCCCTTTTGAAATTCTTGAAAGAGTGAGAGAGGTGGCTTATCGTCTAGCATTACCTCCACAGTTGGCAGGAGTTCATGATGTATTCCATGTCTCTATGTTAAAGAGATATGTCCATGATCTGTTCCATGTTATCACTATGATAATCTGGAGATCCAAAAGGATTTGACATACGAGCTAAAGCCAATCAAAATAATTGAACAAGAGGTACGTCAACTTCGGAATAAAACCATTCCCATGATCAAAGTCCAGTGGATCAAATCTTGCCCACATGAAGCAACATGGAAGACAGAAGAAGCCATGCACAAGAGATTTCCCGATCTATTTGAATGTAAGTACACTCTCCCTTAAAATCCATGTAATTGAATTTGGGGATGAAATTCTCTTAAGTAGGGGAGGGTGCAACACTCCAAAATTATATATATATATATATATATATATTCTGAGATTCTCTAGAGATTGATGAAATTAATTAGAATTTAAATAGATTTTTTGGGTTAAATGAGATATTATGGAAGCAAAAATGATAACCAATTGACTTGGCCCATTTAAATAATCCCAAGGGACCTAAAACCAAGCCCATAAGGTTTGGCCCATATTCTAGAAACTTAAATCTGTATATTTACGGAATTTAGTGGGATAATTACTCTTTAAATGGATAAATAAAAGGATAAATAATAAAAAGAGTTTGAATTCAATCAAATTCGGTGCCCAAAATCAAAAGCGGTCTATCGATCGACCGCTTTGGACAAGAAATAGTCCTGCCTGGACCGCTTTTAAGACTCCGGATGCGAGCAGTTTAGAACGCACAAAAACTTCATTTTCGTTAGGCTAAATCCTCTAGATTGATGCAATCGGTTAGCTAGATGACTCTAGTATGCCTTTAGGATGATTGCTAACCTAATTAGGACTCTAAGTTCGTACAAATCCCTAAAACCCTAGCTAAACCTATAAATTGACCCCAGAACCAACCTACGCGACCCTTACTTTTGGCTTGCGTGGAACTATGGTAAGGAGGATGAATTAGAGGTACGTTTTTTAGAATATTTTGTTCATCATACTAAGGTCTAGCTACCCTCCAAATTTCATCTTAGGAGATCAAGTCACCAGTAAGATAGAGGCGTTCAAAGTTGCTAGTTCGGTACAAGAATCTCAGGAAATTATGTGACCGGGCTAGATTGTTCAGCAGAATAGGAGCCTTAAACGAGGTAATTAGATAGGGGTTCTATAGGGTTATTTGTCCCTCTTAATACCATCTTTTTACCCTCAAAATTTTGTGGTCATAGGTGAAGGGAATCAAGAGTCAGAAGGCCATGAAGTTGTTGTTCCAGTTCAGGACGAGTAGAAAATAGGGTCAAATTCCAATCTTAAATTCGACGATTAAAGCCTAGTCCAGAGGTAGGTTATCTTATGAACGGCATAAACTTGATGTTAGGAATAAAATTCCTCTGATTTCAGTCATTTTCATGTACTGTACATATATAATTTTATGTTTTATTGGGACTGTGCATTTAGTGCAATCTCCATGCATGATGCTTAGCCCTAATTAAGTTAAAAAGAAAATATCTTGTTTATTATACACAAACCCCTGAATATTCTTGACCTATTCTCATTCTATCATGTTTTACAGTATGTTCTCGTTGATTCCCATGCATAATATGCCCTAGATTCGTGTTTATTTTACTATTTTCTCGGTAATATGTCAAACAGACAGAAATGGTCTATGTGTGACTGCCGGAGATAGCTAAGTGGCCCCTCGATAGACCACTAGACTCCTGTAAATGGTCCGCACTAGACCGCTTTTCAGTTTTAAGAACCAGCCCGAACCTAACTGAATTTTGCCTAAGTATAACTCTATAATTATGGTATTTTTCACTCAAAATTATGTTAAACACCCTGTTTTAGCTTGAGCATTATTTTAAACTTTATTTTCATTATCATGTAATTTCATGCTTAAATGTTATACTTTTGTACTTAAATATTCCTCTTTTGTTCATGATGGTATTAGAACGTTGTTTTGATCGCTGTTTTCATACGATCCACTCTTATCTCTAGAGTCATTCTCTTAAGTACATGGCATATACTCCGGTATGTGACCATTAGTTACACTTTGCACTTAGAGGCACACTCTCTTGGACTTATGAACCTCTCCACTGGATATTCCTTCTGTCAGACTAGGGGATTATGTTTCAAGGTCTCCGTAAGACTCTGTGAGCCTGGGATTCCCACTAGGACGCCGAGCTGGTTGTACTATCAAAGCCAATTATCTAGAAAGCACTTTACCGGTGTTTTATGTGTTTTGGACCTTAGCGGCCCTATGGACGACCACCAGATTCTGTTAGCGACCATTCACTAGACCGCTAAAGCTCCAGAAGGTTTCACTGCTGTAGATATATTTCTCCTGCCATCCGTTCTTTAATGCCTTCCCATGCCTATCTTACCACATCCAGCATGGGAAATGAACAAAGACAGAGGGAAAGGGAAGAGTGGAAACCTGTGATCGCCACCAAGGTCCCGAATGTGATGGACACGCCGTACCTTGGAAAAAGGGAGAGACACTCGCCTGGTGTGCAGTGCTGCAATGATGTACGGCTCAGGAGGAACAGCCTATGGAGATAAACGGTCGAAGTGCAGACCATCTATGAACGCTGCAAAAGACGCGGGATGGGGTATTCCTGGCTGACGAACGGCTCCAAATCGACCGCAGGAAGTAGAAGAACGGTCCAGGTTGCACCGCTCGTCTCCTTAAACGGGTAGTTCGGAACAGCGCAATGCCACCACGCCAGAAATTGCATAGAGTTCAGCCTCCACCCTTTACGACCGGCCAGAGAGAATGGGCCTCGCGTTAGTGTGCTACTGACCTACGAAACAAAGTGTAGAACACAAGAAAACAAAACCCAAGTTAGGAACGTGGAGTGTAGCAAATGCTTGAATGAAGGGAAATGAACATAATTAATTGAATGGGGAATACCTAGGGATTTTTAAACCCCTAGGGCATCAGAAAACATGGGAGGTTGTGTGCATGACAGTACAAACAAAGAAAAACGTGGGCGAATGGACGTGTAAAAACAAGCATGCAATGAGAAGAAACGGGACTATCAAATGCAAAAGACTCAAGACTAGGACTACTCCCTGAACCGGAGGCCTATGTTGACGTAGAAGGCCTCCCTCCTTGGTGCTAGGTCGCTCAAGAATTTAGCAGGGCTTCGCCGTCGACCAAAATCTCTCCCCTTTTAAAGGTGCCTTTAGGGTCTATTTATAGAACCCCCAAATGCTGACCCCGAAATTAGGGTTTCCATGCATTTTTAGGTCGAGATAATCAAATAAAAGATGAAGATAATTCAATTATCTTTCATCTGGAAGAAACGGCACTCAAAATGGTTAAGGATTCGCGGAGAAATCATCGGAGGAAGTTTGGGATAAATCCACGATGAGAGAGAGAAAATCTATTGAATCTTCAGTAAACGAGCAGATGAACGGTCTTATGATAGACCACTCATGAATATGGGCGGCCCATTCTGGGCCGTCCAACCCTGTCGGTGGAAATTCAACAATTCACAAAACAATCCAAATTATCCATTGAACCGGTCGAATAGTTCACCATTGGACTCTCATAAATGAACGGCTAGTATTAGTCCGTTCAAGAGGAAGAGCGGCTGAAGGACGGTCGTTCTAGCCTTGTCAGTGATAAATAGATAAATTGGGTAATTATCTGAGAAGACCACCAAGCGTAGGATTCTGGGAGAAGAACGGCTACTAGTAGTCCGTCCATTATTTTGAACGACTAAAAGGAGACCGTATGAATACTTGTCGGTGGAAATTCAGAAAATTAACCAAAATATCCATGAATGTATGGACGGCCCACGGGCAACCGGACAATGATTGAGCGGCTAGGGATGAACTGTACATGTATATGGGCGCTTGAAACTTATAGAAAAGCCCAATCAACCAAAACCAAGGCTCATTAAGCCTAGAATTGAAGCAAGCCCAGCCAGGGAGGGAGGCTACCCATAAAACTGGCCCAAAATGTGCCCGAAAATAGCCCCAACGAGCGATGGAAAACTTGAGGCATCAACAAATGGGAGTAAGAGGAACGACTCAACTTATCGGCAAAAAATGGGTGTCAACAGATGCCCCTCTTTAACATCCTCTTTGCAGGGGAGCGAGCGGAGGTGAAGTGAAAGTGACATGGAACGTAGAGATGAAGCGGAAATGAAGCGGAGTGGACCGAAAAGTGGGCGTTAAGGTAAAATGACACCCATTTTTACCAACAAGTGACGGGAATTTTCTGGAAAAACTCTGAACCAAACGCAAGGAATGATTAAACCAAAAGCGACACCAGTCTAGAGGAACTAAACTAAACGAAATGAAACAAATCGATAAGACCAATCTCATGGGGGACACAATCCCGCGGTCCAATGAGGAGGCCAAAAGCAGGCAGTAAAAAGTAAAGGAAATAGGCTAAAGCTCCAGACGGGGACCTCTTAATCAACCAAACCAAGCGAATTGATGAAAGAGAACCTTCCAACTCAGAGTGGAATTAGTTCCTCTTATCCAAACACTCAACGCACAGCTAACCATCACTGACGGGACATTTTATAGGCAAACCATGGGTCATGAAAGCTCAAAAGATGCGTATGATGCATGCTGGGCTAAAATAAAAGAAATCGATAAAACAAATGCAAAGAAAGATTAAAATATAAAACACTCGAGAATAATATTGCTAAGCTGAGAGAATCAGAGTCAAGATACCATCCGCAACCACAGCGTGCAGGATAGAACCATCCTCCCCAGGCTTTCCCAACCTAACGGCCTATCCGAAGATTAAACACGTGAACCTGGATCATCATCATTTTTGTTAAAGGGGAACATCAGATCCTGGACTACGTCGATAACCAACTGGTTCTCAAGATAATATAACACAATATCATATAGTAATGCAATAAGGGTGATAGGGTTAGAAGGCCATACCTGACTTACCTGTGCAGGTGAAACGGCAAGTGAGAGTTTGATGCTGCACATGAGATTGTTAGCAAGATTTCCAATGATATCACGAAATAGCCAAAATTCATCAATTGAATACCAAGAAATAAGAGAAAGATCATTTCTTTAAAACATGCACGGTCAAGCACAAACCGCCCAAATGGAAGGACGGCTAGATATTAGCCGTCTAAATACCTGGAATTCAAACTGACTTAGACAGCATACCGTTGGAGGCAAACGGTTACATCCAAACCACTCAAATGAAGGACGGTCTATCATTAGACCGTATAACCTCTGCAACTTCGAAAGGCTAAAACCCTTCGTCTCCCTCCCTCCACCGTAATTGACGGTGGGAGGAAGAACGAAGGGGTAACCCACACACAACCCCCCCATTCTCTCGATCCCTCTCATTCTCATTCTCTCTCACTCTCCCATTCACTTCTCCGATGTGGATGAAACATCAAGCCGCCCGCCCCGCTACAGCCACGGAGGAGGAGATGCCGCCACCAGTGGCCGATGAAGCGCCACCGCCGCCGCCACCGGCGGCCGCCGCGGAGGGAGAGGTTGTGGAGACGTCTGCCATCGAGGAAGAAGCTGCACCCGCGGTGGTGGAAGAAGCTGCAGCCATTGCCGCTGACGTCAGAGGAGATGAAGTGGTGCCGGAAGGAGACGCCGACGAACCGGCGGTGAAGGGGAAAGCAGCCCGGGACCCCGAGGTAGGCTCACCTCTAGCCATTGCTTAATTTCAGTGCATGCATGTTAGTTTTAGATGTTCAAGGGGGACTAGGGTGCTTAGGGACCGGTGTGGGGGCAACGGTGGCCTCCCCGCCGATGGGGCAAGCCCTCACCATCGTCGGGGAAGACGACGGTTGGGCGGTCTCCAAGAGACCACACAACTCAAGACCTGCGGCCCACATAGGACCATCCAAAGCCCATACGGCCCAGTTATGGCCGCCCTAAACCATAGAATAACAGAACCACACCTGAGGATGAACGGTGATGTTCCCACCGCTCAAACGAAGAACGGGTCTAAATGGGCCGTTCGAACCCTGGAGACTCATAACCACGCGGCCCACCTCGGACCGCCCAACCTTCAAACGGCCCTGGAATGGCTGCTTAAGTCAAAGAAACCCAAGGAAAGAACGGTGCATCATCAACCGTTGAAGATGAGAACGGCTAACATTGGTCCGTTCAAAACTAAGAACCCGAGAATTGGAACGGACCATATGGGACCGTTAATAAGGAAGAGTGGTCCAAGGTGGACCGTTCTTCTGACAGAGAATTGAACCTTGATTATTTTCATTTATTTATGAAATAAAATGCCCAAATTAATTACTAAATGCATGGAATGAATGAATGAATGCAGGGAAAGCGTAGGACCTGCACCTCGTGGCTGCAGATCCGGGCGGTGTATTTGGCACTGCCGGACTTTCAGCGGGAGCGATTGGCTGCCATGGGGTTCGCCCCATTCCTGAGCATTGAGGTGTGTCGGTTCAACACAGCTCTGCTCTATGCCCTGCATGACCGCTGGGATCCAGTGAGTCGTACGTTCCTCTTCCCGTGGGGACATATGGTCCCCACGCTAGAGGACATGGCAAGATTTACTGGCCTTCGAGTGCACGGGCTGCCGGTTAGCGGGACCACTTTTCCCGACTACCAGGTGATGGCTCGGGAGCTGCTGGGCTTAGAGCTGCGGCGCCTCGAGAGGCAGTCAACCCTCCTACCCCGGGCTAGTCTCCAGGACAGCCTAGGCTTACGACGGGCAGGAGTTGCAGTTGGAGAGCAGCCGGAGGAGCACCTGCAGCGGCTGGTGGAGCTGGCGCGACCGAGAGTAGCTGCGGAGCCGGGAGCAGAGGCAGACAGGGTGTTACGGTGATTCCTGATGCTGATGTTCGGGCGACTCCTCTTCTCCACCAGGGATGACGTGATGAGCTGTCGATTCCTTCCTTTCTTCGAGGAGCTCAGCCACGTGGGCGACTACACGTGGGGAGCAGCAGTCCTCACGTTCTTGTTCGATACATTGAGTTCGACGGCCTGTCGGACCATGCTCGGGGGCTTCTCCCCCTTACTCCTGGTACGACTCCTATCCAAGACTTAATTATGCAACTCTATATGTTTCCTAAATACTGACACGATGCTATGATGCAGGTGTGGGCCTATGTGCACCTACATGGGCTGGGCAGAGGTGAGGAGACCCGTCCTGGTGACGCGGCGGTGACGTGGGAATAGATCGACGGCACTCCGGGACGCGAACAGGACGAGAACGGATAACTGCTATCTCACACAGCTCGGCCTCACGCCGGACGGTCTCACACCAGGCGACACACTCAAATCCCACAAATGGAGAGAAGAGGAAAGGAAAGAATAAGGCAAAACACCTTAGGCTCAATCTTTTCTCATTCATTCATAACATACGTAACAAGCATTGGCCTCCTATTTATAGGAATGGCCCATTACATCCATACCTTCCATATTTCCTTTATTTGCATATCTATCCTAACCTAATAAAACAAAGGCCACCAACCCACTATTGACTTATGGGTTTAATATAATTGAAATACAATAACTTTTGACCAACCTTGCCTAATAAAACAAAAGTAAATACATGTAGTAAAACATGTATTTTACACACATACAAATACTCAATACTCAAAGATATAAATACATACAAGTAGAACTACTCAGTATGCCGAGTCTTCAATCGAGTCTCCGAGCCATAAGCTCGGTGCAGTCGGGGCGGTGCGGCGTCGGCTCCTAGTAGTGGGCCCGGTAGTGGACCCGGTATCCCCACCAACCCTCCCGGGACGGCTGGAACTCGACTCCATCGAGTAAGGGGGGACACTGCTATGGTAGTGCTCCAGCAGATCTGGATCGAGACGCTGGAGATCTTCCCGGCTGATCTAGGAATCATCAGAAGGTGGACGGTCTCGCCAGCGAACAAGGTAGCGCTGGTACACCATGCTCCACGTAGTGGTCACCTGCTCATCCAGTATCCTCTCAATGTGCTCGCGCGGTACTCTCGAGGCTGTGGGACGCACAGGGGTGGGCTCACTCTTAATAGGAGGAGAAGGCTCGAAAGGGTCACTAGGAATCACTGTGGGTTCCTTGTAGGCCACTAGATCTGCCACATTAAAAGTCGAGCTAATCCTATATTCGGGAGGTAAGTCCATAACATAAGCATTGGAGTCAATCTTCCGCAGAATTGGGAAGGGTCCATCACTACGGGCTTGCAACTTTTTAACGGCTCCCGAGGGGAGTCGTTCTGGTCGGACTTGTACCATAACCAAGTCACCTTCTTGGAATTCATGGTGACGTCTATGCGAATCAGTCAATTTTTTATAAGTCTCATAACTGAGGTTTATTTGCTTGCTAATTGACTCATGCAGACTTTTGACATGTTGTGCAAATTCCTCAGCTGACTTGGACGTTCTAGATTCGAGGGGAAGGGGAATGAGATCCACAAGTTTCCTAGGTTTGTAGCCATGCACGACCTCAAATGGACTCAAGCCTATGGACCTATTGATGGAGCTGTTGTATGCAAATTCGGCTCTGGGCAAAAGAAGATCCAAAGTGCCAGAATGTTCCCCTACAAGACATCTCAACAGATTGCCTAAGCTCCTATTGACTACCTCAGTTTGCCCATCAGTTTGGGGATGATAGGCAGTGGAAAATTTCAGTTTGGTGCCAACTAGGTGCCAAAGTGTCTTCCAAAAATAGCTAGTGAACCAGACATCCCGGTCAGACACGATGGTTTGGGGGAGACCATGCAGACGCACGACTTCATCAAAGAACAAATGGGCTACTCTAGATGCATAAGATGTTTTGGAACATGCGATGAAGTGGGCCATCTTAGAGAACCTATCAACGACAACAAAGATGGAATCATGCTTGTGAGCAGTGCGTGGTAACCCAAGGATAAAATCCATGCTTACATCAACCCATGGTCGATCAGGAACGGGGAGAGGAGTGTAGAGACCAGTGTTCTATTTGACCTGTTTGGCCATCGTGCATGTCCTACACTGGGCTACAATCTTGGCCACATCTCTCTTTAGACTAGGCCAATAAAAGTGCTCCTCCACAGAATGGATGGTCTTGTTGCGGCCAAAGTGACCAGCAAGACCTCCAGCATGCATTTCCCAGACTAGGAAGTCCCGAACAGAAGTCCTCGGGACACAGAGTTGCTGCCCACGAAACAGAAAACCATCCTGGAGTAGATAGTCAGCAAATGATGTCGAGGATCCAGCAGACAGAGCAGAATAGGCAGGGCCAAAATCAGGACACTCTCCATAGAGTTCCTTCATGCGATCAAATCCGGTGACCTCTACCCGAACAGTGGAAAGAAGGGAGACCCTTCGACTTAAGGCGTCGGCCACCTTATTGTCATTTCCAGCCTTATGATTTAGGACAAATGTGAAAGACTGGAGAAATTCTACCCACCGACCATGCCTAGGGTTTAAACCCTTCTGAGAGCTAAGGAATTTCAAAGCCTCATGGACCGAGTATAAGACAAACTCTTGTGGTAAGAGATAGTGTCTCCAGTGTTTGAGGGCTTGGACCACGGCATAAAACTCCTTATCATATGTGGAGTATCGAAGCTTTGCATCAGAAAGCTTCTCACTGAAATAAGCCACAGGGTGGCTCTCCTGGCTAAGCACTCCACCTATTCCTACGCCAGATGCATCACATGAAACCTCAAAGACTTTGGAAAAGTCTGGTAGGCGGAGGACAGGGGCTTTGGTCATAAGCTCCTTTATGGCAAGAAAAGCCTGGGAGGCGACTTTGGTCCACTCAAAATTCCCCCTACAGATGCAATCCGTAATGGGTGCCATAATGGTGCTAAATCCCTGGATGAAGCGTCTGTAGAAGGTGGCTAGCCTGTGGAAAATTCGAACGTCGTGGACATTCTGGGGTTCTGGCCAGTCTACTATGGCTCGGACCTTGGATTGGTCCACAGACACTCCATGACTTGAAACCACAAATCCGAGAAAAGTGACCCGGTCTGTCATGAATTCACACTTAGTCAGGTTGGCAAACAGGGTTTCTTTCCTCAGGGTCTCGCAGACCTCCCTCAAATGGTGAATGTGGTCCTGAGGGTTATGGCTATAAATGAGAATGTCGTCAAAGTAGACGATAACAAAGCGACCAATGAGGGGGCGAAGGGTTTCAGTCATAAGCCTCATGAAAGTGCTAGGGGCGTTGGATAGCTCAAACGGCATGACAAGCCACTCATACAGACCTTCTTTTGTTTTGAAGGCCGTCTTCCACTCATCCCCTGGTCGAATCCGGACCTGGTGGTAGCCACTTTTCAAGTCAATCTTGGAAAAGATGGTGGCTCCGCTCATCATGTCAAGCATGTCGTCAAGACGGGGAATGGGAAATCTGTACTTGACAGTGATTTTGTTGATGGCGCGGCTATCAATACACATCCGCCAGGTGCCATCTTTCTTTGGTGTGAGCAAGGCAGGAACAGCACATGGGCTCTTGCTCACCCTGAGGAAGCCCTTTTGAATAAGGTCCTCAACAATTCGTTGGAGCTCAGCATGCTCCCTGGGGTTTAATCTGTAGTGGGGGAGGTTGGGTAGGGTGGACCCAGGGACAAGATCAATGGCGTGTTGAACATCACGCTGTTGTGTCCCTATGATTTTGATGATGTCTCACACTATAAATCATTTCTTTATCTCAAGATAATCTCATGTTTCATCATGTAATTGAATGGGCTATACAGTAAGGGAATGTCTTGTTCAATTGAACAATTTGACCAAATGAATTTTAGTGTTGCCTGAGTCTTAATGTCTTGATGGTTTCAACACTATGAATTTTAGTGAATAAAAATGTTTTTCTGTGTTAACGTAAATCCTCGAGCCACTTCAGGTAATTTTGGGAATTGTTTTCGTGTCACTTAAGCCACACTTCGTGTTGCTTTCCCTCACCAACACGAAATGATTTCGTGTCGTCTGAGCGTACAACACTTCGTGTTGATTTCCATGCTTGACAGGAAAACTTGTATGAGGTAATACTTCGTGTTGTTCTTCTGCTTCCACAGTTTCATCACATGTTGTTGAAGAACGTGTCTATCTCATGTCTTCGTGTTGTGTTTTCTAGACCTCGTGTCTTTGTCGCTTTGTGACCTCATCTCATGTCATTTTTTCTCTCTGCTTGTTTAACTTCGTGTCACCTACTGTTGCTCCTCGAGTCGTTTTGGTTTAGTGTCACTGCTTCATCACGTGTTGCGATAGCCGTGTCACTCTTCTGACTTCGTGCTATTTTCTGTACCACCCCGTGTTACCCTTATATCTTCGAGTCCTCTGTATTCGTGTCATTTATAGTTATTTGTCTTCGTGTCGTGGTCAGCCCGTGTTGCCTCGTCTTCGAGTCGTTCATTCGAGCTATTTTGTGCTCGAGTTATTTTTCTTATGTTTTCAAGTGTTGTTTCACTTCGTGTCATCTTTTGTTGCCGTTTGTTAGTTCGTGTTGTCTTTCTGACCCAGTGTACTTTTTGCCTTGTGACCACACCTAGTGTTGGTTTCTGTTTTTCATCTTCGAGTTGGTTTCAGTCCGTGTTGTCCTCGTCTTCATATCGTTAGTTGTTTCTTCGCGTACTGAACACTACAGCACCTCGTGCTGTTGAATGTACCACCTCGTGTCACCCTTATGTCTTCGTGTTGCCTTTCCTAGACCTCGTGTCCTTCTTGTTTTATAACCTCACTTCGTGTCGTTCTCCTCGTTGTGTCTATTCTGTTACAGTGTACCTCGTGTCGTTCTTTTCCTATCTCGTGTACTGGTCACGTCGTGCTGTTATCATATACCTCATGCAGCTTTAGTTTTAGTGGCCATACTGCGTGTTAATGGTTTTTATCTTCTTACAGGTATGAGGAAGATTATTCTCAAATAAAAGGGGTGCACGTGATCCAAGACAAGAGGAACCAATCCAATGAGGTCACGTGGCAGGAAGGTTCTGGATCGAGCGTGGGAGGCACACGCGTTTTGTGCCCTATCCACCTGCTGCCACTATAAATAGAAACCTTCGTCCACCGATAGAGGTGATCAGAGCCAAGAAAGAAAAGGCAGTATTGCAGAGAGCTCGATCCAGCAGTAGAAAGAAAGAAAAAGAGAGATAGCAGTGGAGAAAAAGAAAAAGAGAGATAGCAGTGAAGAGAGAAAGAGAGTTTGCAGTATCGGGTTTCTGAAATTGCTTCCCAGGAAGCTACATTTGTATTAACTCTCAGTATCGAATGTTTTCTCGATCAGTCTTTAGTTTCTTTTCTGATTTTCTTTATGTGTTCTTCGTCTATTTCTGATCTGTTCCCCTCCGGTGTGTGGAGGAAGGGAGTCTAACTCTGGTTTCCCTCTGGGTTGCAGAGGAAGAGAGATCGCTGATCTCTGGTGTTGCTAGTGACGGGTTGTCATTAGCAGGTTCCCTCCGGTGTGTGGAGGAAGGGAGAGGCACTCTCCGGTTCTGTTCATGCTAGGTGCTAGAACAGGTTACAAGCTCTGTGGGTAGCAGAGCTTGGATGAGGGATTTGTCTCCCTTGGGTTTTCAAGCTGTTTGGCAGCAAGTTGTTCGCAGACTGAGTCTGCTGTGCTCTAGCAGTGGCTAGTGGAATCCTCACTCTAGTTGGAGTGAGGGGTGGATGTAGATTGCGGACTGCAGTCGAACCACCTAAAAACTGATTGTCTTCTCTGTGGTTTGTGATCTTTATCAGCGCTCTCTATCTGCTTGTCTCTTCGACTAGTTGTGTGTTCAGCTCTTAATCATCATTTTCTTATTCGATCTTGATTGGTACCTGCATTTGCAATTCTTTATGTGCTAGTTTAGAAGGGGCATAAGCGGTAGATTTATTTTCTCACCTAAGCTTTGCAAATTGGGAGTGATCTATTCATCCCCCCCCCCTTCTATATCACTCTCGCTGCGCTAACATTTGGTATCAGAGCAGGTTTACGCCATGTGGATGAACGGTCAAGGAAATGGTGGTGGTCCTAGAACCTTCATGGCCGAAGGTCAATCCATTAGTCGCCCTCCTTATTTCGATGGTAGTAACTATCTGTTTTGGAAGAACAGGATGGAAGTGTTCATCAGAGCTCAGAGTCATAAATTATGGAGTGTAATCACGGTGGGGCCATATGAGCTGCCACCAAACGAGGATGCTTGGACAGATGATCATGTGAAGCTCTCGTCACTCAACTGGACGGCGCTGAACATAATCCAGTGTGCTGTTCATCCAGAGGAATATGCTCGTATATCTGCATACAGAACTGCCAAGCGAATGTGGGATGAGTTGTAATTAATTTATGAAGGTACAGCTCAAGTGAAAGCCTCGAAGGTAAATCTCTACACCTCCAAGTATGAAATGTTTAAGATGAATGCAGATGAGAATATAACCGAAATGTATGCCAGGTTATCCTTGATCACTAACACTCTTAAAGGGCTAGGGAAGGATCTTGCTGAGGCAGATATAGTCAGGAAAATCCTTAGATCTTTATCTCCGGCATGGCGCACTAAGGCCATTGTGATTGAGGAGTCAAAAGATCTGACTGTCTTAACTGTGAATGAACTCATAGGATCCCTGATGACCTATGAGATGAACTTCCAAGGAGGTGGAGAAGGTAGTGAGAGGAAGGGTAAAAATGTAGCTCTAAGAGCTTCCCGCAACAAGGGTAGTAAAAGTGGGAGCAGCAGCAGTAGCCTCGAGTCTGAGTCCGAGCTTGAAGGTTTTTCAGATCTCGACCAGGGGGAGCAGGCTATGCTCACTCGTCAGTTCAGAAAGTTTCTGAGGACAAAGGGGAAGACCTTTAGGAAGAAGAACCCACACTCTTTTAACAAGAATGCTGAGTTTACCAATTACAGGGATAGAAATCCTAAGAAACTGACTTGTTTTAACTGTAACAAACAGGGACACATGAAAGGCGAATGCCCAGAACTCTAGAAGAAAGGTCCCTATCTTCAGAAGAAGTTCACAAAGGTGCAGAAGAAGAAAAAGCCACAGGCGATGGTCTGCACATGGAGCGAGGAAGAAGAAAATCCCGAAGACACTTCCTCGGAGGAATATGAAGAAGGAATTTGTCTTATGGCAAACAGTGAAGAGGAGGTAATAAACGTTTTTGAAAATTTCTCAATTGATGACTGGGAGGATGCTTATGGTGACTTGCTAGATAAATTTAATTCACTTAGCAAAGAGCACAGAGTTCTGAAAAGAAAATTTAACACAAATGTTGAAGAACAAACTCTGGTCTGTGAGGAAAATGCAAAGCTAAAAGAACAACTAGAAGAAATGACCTCACAAAGGAAAGAGAATGATAAGCTTAGGGGAGAAATCCAAGAAAGTAAAAAATAGCTCAATGAATTCAAAACTAAAATTGAAGAAAGCATGAGTGAAATCAGAATGAATTCAGAGAAATATGAAGCTGTGAAGAAAGTAAATGCTGAACTCCTAAAGAATTCTGAGTTTCTTCAAAAGGAGCTGGAAGACAAACAGAAAGTCTTAGAGAAGTTTGTCCAAGGAAAGACTAGCCTAGATGCTATACTAGGAACTAGGGTCAATTTCAATAAGGAAGGTCTAGGCTATGACCCAACCAACAAGAGACCCTTGCAATTCAAGACCATCACCTTCTGTCCAGAGAAGGGAAAAGAAAAGCTGGACACACCATCCAGCTCAAACAGCTCTAAGAAAACTCAAAGTCCTAAAGAGAACACAACAACCAGTACTGGACAACCATTCAAGATTGGAATGAACTTTATGAAGAATAACATTAAGTCCATTCACCAGAACACAAATGGTAGCTGGACCAAGAAAATAAATCAGAATAAGAGCTGGAATTATAACAATTAGATGGGTCCAAACAAGACCTACTGGAGGAACAACTTTCATGGTCAAAGATATACCAATCAACAAGCCTACAGGAAATTTCCTAGGAATAGGAAGACCAATGAAAGGAATAGAACTCATTTTCCCAGTTCAGCTGGATTGAACTTTAATAAACTAGAAAGGAGGGTGCCAGAGAAAACCATGCTGAAACAAATCTGGGTACCCAAACACTTGATCAGAGATTTAAACAATGTACTTGGACCCAACTCATCTTGGGTTCCAAATCACTCTGCTTGATATACTTGTGTAGGTCGGCCTGGCAGCTGAAGACAACAAGTGGTACCTCGACAGTGGCTGCTCCAGGCATATGACAGGAAACCGATCCAAGTTCAGCAAGATAGAGATGAAGCCAGGAGGTCTGGTCAAGTTTGGAGGAAAGAACAAAGGTAAAAAAATTGGAGTTGGCACAGTAGGTAAGTCTTCCACAAACTCCATTGAAAAAGTCTTACTTGTGGAAGGGCTACAACATAATCTGATCAGCATCAGTCAGTTATGTGACAAGGGTCACAAGGTTGTTTTTGATGATACTTCTTGCAAAATCTTTGAAATAAATTCTGATGAGGTTAAATTTGTAGCCAACCGGATTAATAATGTCTACATTGTAGACTTAAATGAGAAATCTGAATCTACTATTTGTTTAACTGCTAACTCTGAAATTGATGCTTTTGAATGGCATAGACGTCTAGGTCATGCTAGCTTTTCTACTTTAAATAAACTGGTCAAACTTGATTTAGTTAAAGGCATGCCTAGAATTAAATTTAATTCCATTTCAAAATCATGTGATGCCTGTGCTCTAGGCAAACAGACCAGAAACTCTTTCAAATTAAGATCCGAGCCATTGTCTTCTAGACCAATGGAACTTCTTCATATGGATCTCTTCGGTCCAACCAGAACTCAGAGTCTTAATGGTAACAGGTTTGGCTATGTCATCATAGATGACTTCTCCAGATATTCATGGATATTTTTCTTAGGAAATAAGAGTGATGCATTTCAAAAGTTTAATCTATTTTTCAACAAGGTCAAACAAGAAGGAAAGTTCAAGGTTAGTTCTATTCAATCTGATCATGGAGGTGAGTTTGAAAATTCCATGTTTACTGAACTTTGTGACAAAGAAGGACTAACTCACAGGTTTTCCTCTCCCAGGACACCTGAACAGAATGGGATCGTGGAGAGAAGAAATAGAACAGTGGTGGAGATGGCCCGAACCATGTTGATTGAAAGTAAGTTACCTAGAAGGTATTGGGCAGAAGCGGCCAATACAGCAACCTACATAATCAACAGGGCCATGGTAAGACCCATACACAAGAAAACACCCTATGAGCTTCTAAAAGGTAAGAAACCAAACTTGTTTCATTTCAGAATTTTTGGAGCGAAATATTTATTCATAACAATGATAAGAAAGATTTAGACAAGTTTGAAGCCAAGAGTTCACCTGGAATATTCTTGGGTTACTCAGAAGTGTCAAGGGCATATAGGGTATTTAATGTATCAGATCAGAAAGTGGAAGAATCTTCACACATTCTTTTTAGTGAAAAGAAAGATGTTTCTAATGTTGAAAATCTTGACAGGGACTCCAATCATGGTGGAGATTTTCTGGAAAACCAACAAGAAGAAGAGAAGACTCAGCAGAATGGAGAAACAAATTCCCAAAATCAAGAAGGTCAAAGAGAAACAGGTGAGTCTTCAACAAATATTAGATTCCTTAAAGACCATCTGTTAGATAATGTCATAGGCAATCCTGAAGAACCTCTAAGGACTAGATCTCATTTTAGAAATGTGAATAATGATGACCTAATTGCTTTAGTCTCACAAATTGAACCCAAAATAGTAGAAGAGGCCTTAGCTGATCAAGGTTGGGTAAATGCTATGAGTGAGGAATTAGGTCAGTTTGAAAGGAATAATGTCTGGGAGCTTGTCCCAAGACTAGATGGTATTAATGTCATAGGAACCAAGTGGGTGTTCAAAAATAAGATGAATGAAGATGGAATCATCTCGAGGAACAAGGCCAGACTAGTAGCCAAAGGCTACTGTCAGGAATTCGGTGTAGACTTTGATGAATCTTATGCACCAGTTGCTAGGATGGAAGCCATAAGATTGTTGCTTACCTTTGCATGCTCAAAGAACATTAAACTCCAACAAATGGATGTTAAAAGTGCTTTTTTAAATGGAGTTATTAAAGAAGAAGTCTTTGTTGAACAACCTCCTGGATTTCAATTTTCTCCTCAACCTAACCAAGTTTTCAGGTTAAACAAAGCCTTGTATGGTCTAAAGCAGGCTCCAAGAGCTTGGTATGAAAGATTATCTGAATTTCTGATCAGCAAGGGCTACAAAAGAGGTAAAGTTGATCAGACTTTATTCACCAAGGGCATGAGTAAAGATCTCATCATAGTTCAGGTATATGTAGATGACATTGTATTTGGATCAACTAGGCATGAACTATGTGATGAATTTTCTACCATGATGTCTGCTGAATTTGAGATGAGCTTGGTTGGTGAACTAAAATATTTTCTTGGATTGCAGGTACAGCAGCTAGAAGATGGGTGCTTTATCAACCAAACCAAATACACAATGGAATTGTTCAAAAGGTTTGGCATGGAAAACTTAAAGCACATTACTACACCCATGGGCACCAATACATCATTGGATGCAGATGAGACAGGTAAAGAAGTAAATGCCAAACTTTATAGAGGTATGATTGGATCACTTCTTTACTTAACAGCCTCTAGACCTGATATATAATTCAGTGTAGGAATGTGTGCAAGATATCAGTCTAGACCCACTGAACTACACTTAGCTGCAGTTAAAAGAATCTTCAGGTATTTGTCAGCTAGTCACTCTCTTGGTTTATGGTTTCCTGCTTCTCGAACATTGAATCTAGTAGCATACACAGATGCTGACTATGCAGGCTGTAAACTAGACAGGAAAAGCACAAGTGCCCATTGTGAATTCTTGGGTGGGTGTTTAGTATCTTGGGGCTCCAAGAAACAAC
This sequence comes from Amorphophallus konjac, assembly GCA_022559845.1. NCBI lineage: Eukaryota > Viridiplantae > Streptophyta > Magnoliopsida > Alismatales > Araceae > Amorphophallus > Amorphophallus konjac. The sequence goes on from CM040129.1 coordinate 23,524,488, forward strand.
ATTCTGTGGCCCTCTCCACTGCAGAAGCTGAATATGTGGCTGCAGGGAGTTGTGGAACACAAGTAATATGGATTAAACACCAACTTCAGGACTACCAAGTAGACCTGGGGTGCACACCTATTTACTGTGATAATACAAGTGCCATCAATCTTGCTAAAAATCCTGTTTTGCATTCTCGAACAAAACATATATAGATAAGACATCATTTTATAAGAGATGAGGTGTCTAAGAATAATTTTGAACTGATTCATGTAGGAACAGATAATCAAATTGCTGATATTTTCATAAAACCTCTGGATAATGAAAAGTTCACTACATTAAGAAGAGAGTTAGGCTTATACAAAGTGTCTTAATTATGAAGCCTGTTCCTATTGTGAGGGGGAGGTTTGTCTATCTATTGGTTAGCCTTCTTGCTTGCTGGTTTAAGGGGGAGTTCGGAATGCTCACTGGTTAGCTTTCAGGAATGCTCTAAATTGAGGGAAGCCTTGAGATTTTACTGAAATGTTTTATTGAGGTATGCTATGTCTTAGGGGGAGCTGAGTTGTAATGTGAGTAGAGAAGTTCTTTGACAAATTCAAAAGGAGTGTCCAGATGTGTATCTCTGCTGGTTTTTCATGACTAATCTAGTGTAGTTCTCTCAGACAGTAGAGTGTCACTTATCTCTTAAGTCAATAAGTCAGTGTCTCTAAAATCCAATTAGAATCTTTCCTTTGGCACTCACTCAGAGATCTGGACTAATTGCATAAAGTATATCTTCCTACATTGTCATTGATTATGGTTCAGGCCAAAAACACGTATGTCTTGATATCTAACCCAATCAACTTGAAATCTAGACTTCAAGACTCAATACAAGAAAAGTTCTTCTCTTTTGGTATTGTCTTCAATCATTCTATCTCTTTAACTCAAGGGCTTAACTGAACAAACATGTTCTGTTTTTTATCACTGAGAAACTGGGAGCTTCATCAATGAAATGAATATTTCTCCCAAGTCATGAGGTGTCAGATACTTAAAATAAATGAAAAGTCATGACAGAGCAATGGTGGCTTGCTGGTGAGTAACTGGGGACTCTGGCCTCTAATCAAGGTGTCTCCTCATGTCAAAAGCCACAGTTACTAACTCTGTTCCTTAAAAAATAAAAAGGGGAAGTAATGAGGTACTCACTCTGAGTAACTAAGGATTCAGGCCTCTGATCAAGGTGTCTCCCTAATGTCAAAAGAAGTGAACTACCAACTTACTCATTGATCTTCTTGGAAATCATCTCCAACAAACATTCCTTGTTGTTATGCAACTAATGGATTGCTTGTCCTCAATACCTTGAGAACACCTCTCTGATTTAGACTCTTGCTGTCTTGTGGAATAGTTGAATGATCAGCTCTATTTGGCCATACTTGTCAACTCCTGCTCTACATCATACAATATGTATGCTGATATACTCTTCATAATTCTATTTCTCCATTGTGTACTGAAGCTAAAAGAATCTTCCCTTGATGTTAGAACCTCACTTATTTTCTTAAGACCTATTCGTGACTTTCTGCACTAAGATCGTTACTGCACTTCTTCTTCATGTCTCCAGCATTGTTATGTCTTCTGCATTTCTTTTTGCTGATGTCAAAGGGGGAGAGAGGTTCTGCTATATCAATGATTTATTCAGTTGGTTGTGGCTAGTCGCCTTGGGGAAGTTCCTGTTTATGAGTTGTGGGGGAAATGAGAGTGAGTTGTAGGGTTTGTCTAATTCATTTAAATGAGCATTCTAATTCATTTGCATGAGCATGCTTTGAATTTAATCTGTTGTTGCAGATGGTATTGATTTCATGTTAAATCCTGATAAACCTTGATAATTGCCTGATTCATAGTGTTGCCATCATCAAAGGGGGAGATTGTTGTGTCCCTATGATTTTGATGATGTCTCACACTATAAATCATTTCTTTATCTCAAGATAATCTCATGTTTCATCATGTAATTGAATGGGCTATACAGTAAGGGAATGTCCTGTTCAATTGAACAATTTGACCAAATGAATTTTAGTGTTGCCGAGTCTTAATGTCTTGATGGTTTCAACACTATGAATTTTAGTGAATAAAAATGTTTTTCTGTGTTAACGTAAATCCTCGAGCCACTTCAGGTAATTTTGGGAATTGTTTTCGTGTCACTTAAGCCACACTTCGTGTTGCTTTCCCTCACCAACACGAAATGATTTCGTGTCGTCTGAGCGTACAACACTTCGTGTTGATTTCCATGCTTGACAGGAAAACTTGTATGAGGTAATACATCGTGTTGTTCTTCTGCTTCCACAGTTTCATCACGTGTTGTTGAAGAACGTGTCTATCTCATGTCTTCGTGTTGTGTTTTCTAGACCTCGTGTCTTTGTCGCTTTGTGACCTTATCTCGTGTCATTTTTTCTCTCTGCTTGTTTAACTTCGTGTCACCTACTGTTGCTCCTCGAGTCGTTTTGGTTTTGTGTCACTGCTTCATCACGTGTCGCGATAGCCGTGTCACTCTTCTGACTTCGTGCTGTTTTCTGTACCACCCCGTGTTACCCTTGTCTTCGAGTCCTCTGTATTCGTGTCATTTATAGTTATTTATCTTCGTGTCGTGGTCAGCCCGTGTCGCCTCGTCTTCGAGTCGTTCATTCGAGCTATTTTGTGCTCGAGTTGTTTTTCTTATGTTTTCAAGTGTTGTTTCACTTCGTGTCATCTTTTGTTGCCGTTTGTTAGTTCGTGTTGTCTTTCTGACCCAGTGTACTTTTTGCCTTGTGACCACACCTAGTGTTGGTTTCTGTTTTTCGTCTTCGAGTTGGTTTCAGTCCGTGTTGCCCTCGTCTTCATATCGTTAGTTGTTTCTTCGCGTACTGAACATTGCAGCACCTCGTGCTGTTGAATGTACCACCTCGTGTCACCCTTATGTCTTCGTGTTGCCTTTCCTAGACCTCGTGTCCTTCTTGTTTTATAACCTCACTTCGTGTCGTTCTCCTCGTTGTGTCTGTTCTATTATAGTGTACCTCGTGTCGTTCTTTTCCTATCTCGTGTACTGGTCACGTCGTGCTGTTATCATATACCTCATGCAGCTTTAGTTTTAGTGGCCATACTGCGTGTTAATGGTTTTTATCTTCTTACAGGTATGAGGAAGATTATTCCCAAATAAAAGGGGGTGCACGTGATCCAAGACAAGAGGAACCAATCCAATGAGGTCACGTGGCAGGAAGGTTCTGGATCGAGCGTGGGAGGCACACGCGTTTTGTGCCCTATCCACCTGCTGCCGCTATAAATAGAAACCTTCGTCCACCGATGAAGGTGATCAGAGCCAAGAAAGAAAAGGCAGTATTGCAGAGAGCTCGATCCAGCAGTAGAAAGAAAGAAAAAGAGAGATAGCAGTGGAGAGAAAGAAAAAGAGAGATAACAGTGAAGAGAGAAAGAGAGTTTGCAGTATCGGGTTTCTGAAATTGCTTCCCAGGAAGCTACATTTGTATTAACTCTCAGTATCGAATGTTTTCTCGATCAGTCTTTAGTTTCTTTTCCGATTTTCTTTATGTGTTCTTCGTCTATTTCTGATATGTTCCCCTCCGGTGTGTGGAGGAAGGAAGTCTAACTCCGGTTTCCCTCTGGGTTGCAGAGGAAGAGAGATCGCTGATCTCTGGTGTTGCTAGTGACGGGTTGTCATTAGCAGGTTCCCTCCGGTGTGTGGAGGAAGGGAGAGGCACTCTCCGGTTCTGTTCATGCTGGGTGCTAGAACAGGTTACAAGCTCTGTGGGTAGCAGAGCTTGGTTGAGGGATTTGTCTCCATTGGGTTTTCAAGCTGTTTGGCAGCAAGTTGTTCACAGACTGAGTCTGCTGTGCTCTAGCAGTGGCTAGTGGAATCCTCACTCTAGTTGGAGTGAGGGGTGGATGTAGATTGCGGACTGCAGTCGAACCACCTAAAAATCGGTTGTCTTCTCTGTGGTTTGCGATCTTTATCAGCGCTCTCTATCTGCTTGTCTCTTCGACTAGTTGTGTGTTCAGCTCTTAATCATCATTTTCTTATTCGATCTTGATTGGTACCTGCATTTGCAATTCTTTGTGTGCTAGTTTAGAAGGGGCATAAGCGGTAGATTTATTTTCTCGCCTAAGCTTTGCAAATTGGGAGTGATCTATTCATCCCCCCCCTTCTATATCACTCTCGCTGCGCTAACACACGCATGGGAGGGAGTGTTGAAGGCAGGTCTTCTGGGAAGATGTCTTGGAAGTCCCACAGGATTGCCTGGACTTCAGGTGGGACGGAGACCTGGGACTTCTCAGAGGTAATGGTGACGACAACAGCCCAAACAGGGACACCCTCGGCAACCTCTCTATTCATCTCACGAACACCTATGAAGTTAAGGCGCCTAATCGGGTCATGGTCAACCTTAGGGGCCTTAGGGATGGACATGATAGGTGTAGGAGAGGAGGGAATGGGAAGCTTCCCTTTGGTTGGGGTTGGGGCATTCCCCTGGATTTTGGGGGATGCAACGGGTGTGGAGGTAGGACTCTTTCCCGTGGCTACCTTTGGGGGTGTTGGGACCAACTGAATCCGCTTCCCATTGTGGGAGAAGGAACACTCATTGGACCGACCGAATGTAGTAAGGTCTACATCGTAGATCCATGGGCGTCCTAAGATGATGCTCCCGACCTTCATAGGCACTACATCGCATAGGATTTGTCCTTGGTAGGACTGGAACTGGATGGGAATGACACATGTAGTGGTGACTGGGATAGACGTGTCGTCAACCCAAGCCACGTTGTATGGCCTCGGATGAGGATGGGTAGGTAGACCTAGACGGGATACAAAGGCTGAAGAGACTGCATTGATACAGCTTCCGTTGTCAAAGATCACCTTGCAGGGTTGAGTTTTGACCATGATGTAGGTTTGGAAAATGGAGGTTCGACGCTAGTCGTCCACTTGTGGGTGTGCGAGGATGCAGCGAACTACACCTAGTCTTCCCTGGTTTGAACTTTCGGCAATTTCCCCCACTTGCATGTACTCGACAAGCGTTCCATCATACCCTGCATCGAATTCCTCAAACTAGGCCACGAGATCAGGGTCAGACTCATATCTCTCAAGGGTTTCTCCTTCCTGAGGTGGAAGCTCTATAGACTGGGGGTCGGTGATGACCAGGGCTCGGGTGGGGCAATTGGTGGCAATATGCCCTAAGTTATGACACCTGAAGCAGTGGACTCCCGAGACAGGGGCTGGTTGGGAGGTGCTAGGGACGACTCCCTTTCCCTTGTCATCTCTCCTCTCAATTTGTGGAGTATACTCCAGCCTAGGCACAGCTGCGGGTGCAGGTAAAGGGTTCCGTGGGAAAGGAGCCGCAGGGGCAACGGCCCTAAGTGGGGTAGCAGTAGGGACGTAGGAGGTGGAGGGGCCAACTCTCTCAGTATAGCGGACTATGGGGTTTCGGGGTTCATGTTGGCGGTAGATGGGAACCCGTGGTGGGGCCACCCTTTGAAACCTCTCAACATCTCGTGCAACCTGGTAGGCGTGCTCGAGGGTGTTAACCTCTCGTAAGAATAATTCTCGTTGAATACTCTCGTGTAAGCCATCCCTAAACCGAGAGAGGGTGACAGAGGCATCCTCCATGACTCAACTCCGAAGGAAGTAGTCATCAAATTTGGTGATGTACTCGTCCACGGACTTTCCATCTTGGGTGAGTTTCTGCCATTGGTCTAAAAGACGCTGATGGTAGGAAGGTGGTAGATACTTCTCCCTCAATTTCTCCTTCATTTCTTCCCACGTGCTAATAGGCTCCTCTCGTCTCCGTGCTAGGAGATTCTCAACATTACACCAGTAGGTCTTGGCTTGACCCAGGAGTTTCATTTTGGCAAACCTCACCCTGGTAGCAGGGGTCATGCGGCGATGCCAATCAAAATATTGGTCCATCCCGATCTCCCACTCAAGGTATGTAGCGGGGTTGAGGGACCCATCAAAACTTGGAGCGTCAATCTTGACATTCCGTAGGATGATATCTTCATCGTCGTGGTCTCTCTCTTGAGGCACACAGGCCTCTTGCTCTCTACCTTGGGGAGCCTGATTCGGGCGGACTTTCTCTCTTTCCTCCCTAGGATTGGCTACGGGATTGCCATGGCCATTCACTCTTCCTTCCTCCCCTTTTAATCGATCCTCTAAGGCTCGGATCCTCTTATCGAGTTCCGTCCGTAGTTGGCCTATGGATTCTTCAAAGTGGGCCACAAGATTGTGCTCGAGCTGGACTAGCATGGCAGTCACGCTCTCTTGATCCATGAGTAGCGTTGAGGGGCGCTCTAGATGGCCGGATGAATTCCTAGACCAACATGGCATGCACGACCGTGGACCTAAATGATGCAGTCCTGAGACCTATAATTAGCAAGCTATAGACCCAAATTTTGTTGGCTAATTGGCAAAGGGCCAATTTGAAGGGACCGGTCAGGGAGAGTTGCTCGCCCGTAGGCGAAGTAGTTGTGGAACTACCTCCTGACAATTAGGGTGCCCTAATGCGACAGTCTAGGGCCTAAGGATGGGTACATACAAGCTCTCGCTTTCCGTCCACGGCGATGCACTCAGGAGACTAGCTGCATGGATTGGGCGCTCGCTCACTTCGTCGCGCGGCAATTGAAAAGATATTAAATGAGCAAGTTTGGAGCCCGTACATAGCTGACTGAAAAGTCTAGCTCCGACCGGAGACGAAGGCGAGCGGGGACGTGCGGGCCCGCACGGCGTCGACGAAGCTTGAGCGGTTACAAAGCATTCACTCCACACAGAGAGGATTGAATTATTACAAATCGCTTAAATTTCCCGCGCAGGGGAACAAATCAGTCCAAATTCTCCGCGTAGGGAGACTCAGAGGTACGCACGTTCCGTGATCTTCGGATATTTTGTCAGCATCCGGACGACTCAGACACGGGCCGAGCCGTAATAGCGGACTCGGGTGCCACAAGAAATAGATATATAATAATATATATATTCAACTCTTTTTCTAATCAAATAATATATATAGATATATATAACAACATATATATTATATATATATTATATATATTTAACATTTTTTTTCAATCTCCCTTTTTTTTGACTTTTCTTTCTCTTTTCAAATTTCACCTAATTTTTTTGACTTGTCATACTCTCTTTGTTTTTCCACACTTTTTTTTCAAACCTCACCTACCCTTCTCTTTTTTTTTTGACTTTTCAAACCTCGGGCCTCTTTCACTCGGGGGCGGGGTCAAGAAGGCCGGCGCTGTGAGGGGTGGCCACGGGCGCACGGGCGCACGGGGGTAGCGAGCGCGGGAGGGCGCGTGGGCGGCCGAGGCGGGCTCGCAGGCGCGCAAGTGGGCGCGCCGGTGCGGCCGGGCTGGGCTCGGGCGCGGGTGCGGAGGCCTGAGTGGGCCGGGCGCGGGCACGGGTGCGGTGCGCGGAGGAGCGGACGTAGGGGGGTAGCCAACAGGCGGGGGCCGGCTGGCGCGGGCCTGCAAGCGGGGAGTGGGGCGCCCGCTGGGCGGCGGCAGAGGGCGGCGGGAGGCACCGGTCGCGGCGGCGCGCTGCGACCGTTGCGGCTGCGGGCCTTTTGAAAGGCGGCACGGGCGACGAGGCCCGGCCGCGAACTCCCCTTTTCTATTTTTTTTTCAAATCCTCTTTCTTCCTCACCCGAAATCACTTCTATTTTCTTCTCTTTTTTTTTAACTTCTTTCTTCTGCTTTACGATGAACGAGAAAGAGAGACACAGAGAGTGGGACAGAAATAGAGAGAGAAACGAGCAGAAAGAGAGAGGAAGAGATTACAGGAGAGAGAGATAAGAGAAACAGAGGGGTTTTCGATGCTAAAAAAAAATTTCTCTTTTTTTTTCTCAACTAATATCTTCTTCTGCTACTCTTCTTTTTTTTGTTTCTTTTTTTCTTCACTTCTAGCAATCTAGAGAGAGAAAGAGAGAGAGACGTCGGAGACGTCGGGTTGACGGAGGCGCCGTTTGTTGGGCTCTGATACCAATTTGACGCGGCGGCGACGTGGGAATAGATCAACGGCACTCCGGGACGTGAACAGTACGGGAACGGATAACTGCTATCTCACACAGCTCGGCCTCACGCCGGACGGTCTCACACCGGGCGACACACTCAAATCCCACAAATGGAGAGAAGAGGGAAGGAAAGAATAAGGCAAAACACCTTAGGCTCAATCTTTTCTCATTCATTCATAACATACGTAACAAGCATTGGCCTCCTATTTATAGGAATGGCCTATTACATCCATACCTTCCATATTTCCTTTATTTGCATATCTATCCTAGCCTAATAAAACAAAGGCCACCAACCCACTATTGACTTATGGGTTTAATATAATTGAAATACAATAACTTTTGACCAACCTTGCCTAATAAAACAAAAGTAAATACATGTAGTAAAACATGTATTTTACACACATACAAATACTCAATACTCAAAGATATAAATACACACAAGTAGAACTACTCAGTATGCCGAGTCTTCAATCGAGTCTCCGAGCCATAAGCTCGGTGCAGTCGGGGCGGTGCGACGTCGGCTCCTAGTAGTGGGCCCGGTAGTGGACCCGGTGTCCCCACCACCTGGGCTCCTGCAGATCACCCGGAGGTGGACGGCATCTCGAGAGACTACAGCCCTGAGACGACAGGTCCGAGAGTTACAAGACGACATGGATGCTCTACCGTTTGACTCGGTATGCTTCTAAACTTAGATTCTTTAATTAAATGTAATTCTTATATGATGATGCTGATGCGACTCTTATTTCTTGCAGGTACGGTGGACACCTTTCACAGAGGAGGGCCAGGAGGGTCAGCCTTGGGTGGTTGGCACCCTCGCCTTCGCCGGACGAGACGTGTGGCTTCACTACGTGAATGTGGTGGAGCCACTGTACTACAGACTGGTGATGAGGACCATCGGGGTCCATCAGCCAGCGGTGGAGTTCCCGGTGCCAGAGAAGGCGAGTGTCACGCCCCGACGTGAAATATCGGGACGTACAGTCAATAACGAGCTAGAAATAACATTTATTCTAAACTAACAATAAACATTGCTAAGGAAGGAATACTTTTATTACAATGATCAACACTGTTTAAACACGATCAAACATAACTCCCAAAACTATGAGCTGACGCTCAGTAGACATCTAGGTACAAGTACACTCTAGAATCACTCATGTCCCTCCCCGTCTGTGTAACCGACACCACCTGAATAACCTGGAAAGGGGGAAAAACAACACTATGAGCTGACGCTCAGTAGGTAATAACAGGCAAATTTACGTAGTTAATGACTTAATTACATGTTGTATGCAATGATAAGCAAGGAAATAAATAACGAGATCAAGGACAATATAATAAGATCTCGCAAGGTCAAGAATTAAAAGATAACAATTAACAATAATGACAAGTACAAGAATTTGAATAAGAGCAATTGCAATAATAATTGGCCAACAAGCAAGTATTTAAAACATGAAGTATTTCACGATCAAGTACAAGAATAATAATAGATTGAATGTCGTAGACGTCACACTAGTCAAGTACTCGGTGCAATACCTCACCATGTCATTAACATCCCATGGGCCCACTTATTTTTCGGGCGCTCTCCCCAGGACCAGACCGGGCCCCTATGATGCGATGGCATTGATTTATTGGATCAAGGATCCCAAGTTGTCTAGACATTTTCTCAAGTAATCATGGCCAATGAATTTCAAGGAATAAATTAAATTGTAAAAATTACAGATCTGACAAAACATCAGAGTAACAAGAAGAGTAGAGAGTTAAATTTAGGCATCATGTTTAACGACAATTAAGTCGTGGAATTCAAGAACGAATGATAAGTAGGAAAATGCAATTATTAGAATACTCTCAACTCCATAGTTTAACATTGTATTCCGTTGGTTTAACAAGTTTTGGGGTTGTTTTAGGGTCTTTTAATATCAAGGAACTAGTTTCTTAAACAAAAAGATTTATTTTGTATTATCTTAGTGAATTGCTAAGAATTTAGTTTAATTCATAGAAATAAATCCTAGCATGATGAAAATATCTCTAACATGTTAAAATAGCTCCAGCACATGATTCTACTGGTAAGGTGATAAAAAAATATTTTTCTTGCTGGAATTAATTTTTAACACACTAAAAATACATTATTAGGGGTTAAAACTAACACGTAATATGCTATAATGAGTTTTCTACGTAATTTTTGGATAAGTTAATAGGAGTAAGTTATCATACTGATTATTTATTTTTCCTGATAACAATAAGATTTTTATCATGCTGAAAAGTAATTTTTTACAATATTCTATCATCCATTTAATAGGAGAAATACGCTGATAAATAGTTTAATATACTAAAAATCATTTATATCATGCTGTCATCATCCTAATATGCTGGAAGAATTTTCGTCATGCTGTCAAGAATTTTATCATGCTGTAAGAAATAATTTAACATGCTAACATAATTTTATATGCATTTAATCTCTATTATATAGATAAAAAATAGATTTCTATGAGTTAAAAATATCATTATTCACAAAAATTAACTTTCAACATGCTGATAATATCAGAATATATTTTTCATGAATTTTTAGATATTAGGAATATTTTAGCATGCTGAATATATATTTTATATGCATTTATTCTCTATTATATAGATAAAAATAGATTTCTATGAGTTAAAAATATCATTAATTCACAGAAATTAACTTTCAACATGCTGATAATATCAGAATATATTTTTCATAAATTTTCAGATATTCGGAATATTTTAATATGCTGGATATATATATTTTATATGCTTTTATTCTCTATTATATGAAATAATATGATAAGAGGAAGATGCACAAGATATCAATGGAAATTCTTGATGAAATTCAGCAAGCAAGATATCAATGGAAAGATAAGAGGAAGATGCACAAGATGGTATGCTCAATTTCAAGTTTAGCCTGTGATTATTCACGTGAAATCAAGTTTAATCCTAAAGGCCCTCTTTGATTGGGAGAATAAGGCCTGGTAACCTGAATACCAGCGCCTTATTCCTCCTATTCTATTTGGTTGTAGAAATAAGCTATTCCACCAAAAAGGTGGGTTAAGGGCCAAAAAGTGATGGTATTCAGGTTAAGCATATTCTAGCAAAAAGGGGGAATAAGCTAACCCGAATATAATCAAAGTAATATTGTTTACTTTTTGGTACACCCTAACCCGGGTTAAGGTATTCCCCTTAACCTATTCTTCAATCAAAGAGGCCCAAAAGGTGCACTTAAAACCCTAACATAGACATATGCTTACTAAATCGAGAAATTAACCTAGTATGATTGATAAAAATTAGGGCTTTCAACGTTAAAAGGAAGCTAACATGATGAGGATTCCATTCATGTATAATAATTAAGGTTAGGTCTGTTAGAACCTACCTTAAATGAAGATCAAACCCAGCTATAAAAATACCCAACGATCATTGATAGCCCTCAAAGATCCCTTGATAACTTCCTGAATACCCAATAGAAATTGGGGCTTTTACTGCCAAATGAAAGAGCTCATCGAGCTGATCAAGATAGACTATCTATTTATGAATTTTGGTTAAGATTACCAACCTGATTTGGAAGAACAAAACCACGACCTAGAATGAAGAACGAATTGGACAGCACCTTAGAAAACCCGTGATATCTCCTTGGATACCTAATGCAAATTGGGGCTTTTATAACCATTGAAAAGATCTCGTCGAGAGGAACAATTTGATATATTCATAAGTTGATTTTGGTTAAGGAAACCTACCTCAATCGAAGGATCAAAGAGGAGAGGAAGGAGGACGACGGCAGCCGACCCACCTCCACTAAACGACCAAGAACTTCCTAAATCTGAATCCAATGCGAACACCACAGCCACCAAATGAAAGTAGACTCGTAGAGCTTCATTTTGATAGCTCATAGAGCTTCTGGAGACTTCGGTGTTGGGAGAAATCGACCACGCAAGGTGGTGTTTGAAAATGGCGCCGCCAAGGTTGACTTCCACCAAACTCGGCCGCCACCATGTGCTAGGGTTAGGGTTTGGTTCGATTGATAGAGGGCTATTGATCCTCTATGTATTACCTTTTATTTGCCTCCGGAATCACCTCATTTGGTTGAGAAACAAGCTCTAATTTGATGTTTTAAGATGGGGTGAATAGTGAACACGAATTTCGGGTTAGGTGGGTTGAAAATCGGACTTAACCCACTGATTAGGCCTAGATAATGATTTTATTAGGCTTAGTCATAAAAGACAAAAGTGTTAGGCGATGCATCTATTATTTAATTATTATTTTTACGAATTTTTATATGGTAGATAAAATTTTCACTTCTACTATTCCGTAAATTAAAATATTAAGTTCGGAAGACTTAATCCACTAATTCGGCCTAATAAATGATTTTTTTTAGGGTTGGCCACAGAAGGAAATATTGTTAAACACAATTGATTCTACAAGAATATGATTTTTATTGATTTTTATAAAATAGTTGAAAAGTGACTTATTCTATTTATTAAAGAATTAATCTAATTAATTTTGAATAATTCTCATTAATTAAAATAAATCCAAATAAATTCCAAATAATTTCAAATAATTTTCTAAATAAATTTCTAAAGAATTTGGGGTATTACACCCTCCCCCACTTAAAGAATTTGGTCCTCCAAATTCACTGCACTATAATATAGACATAGGGGAAGACTAGCTCACCTAGAACAAGTCGGGATACCGCTTCCGCATAGTATCTTCAGATTCTCAAGTGGCTTCTTCGGTTCCACGCCGACTCCACTGAATTTTGACCATAGGTATAGAACGATTCCGTAGCTGATGTTGCTTCCGGTCCAGAATCTTGATAGGTCTTTCTTCATAGGTCAAATCTTCCTTCAATTCAAAATCCACTTGCTTAATGATATGAGTGGGGTAATACACATATTTCCGTAACATAGACACATGGAAAATATTATGTACGTCAGATAACTGCGGCGGTAATGCCAGTCTGTAAGTAACTTCTCCCACTCTATCTAGAATCTTGAACGGACCTATATATCTCGGACTAAGTTTGCCATGAATGCCAAATCTTCGAATCCCTCTTGTAGGAGAGACTTTCAGAAATACATGCTCGCCAACTTGAAATTCTAATGCTCTTCTCCTTGTGTCGGCATAACTCTTCTGTCTTGATTTGGCTACTTGTAACCGACCTCGGATAATACGGATGTTCTATGATGATTCCGAAATAAGATCCGGTCCAAGCCATTGCTTCTCGCCTACCTCTTCCCAACACAATGGGGATCGACAACTTCTTCCATACAAAGCTTCAAATGGAGCCATCTGAATACTGGACTGATAGCTGTTGTTGTAGGCGAATTCAACTAATGCCAAATGATCACTCCAACTGCCTCCAAAATCAATCATACAGGCTCGAAGTATATCCTCTACTATCTGGTTGGTCCTTTCAGTCTGTCCATCTGTCTGTGGATGGAAAGCCGTACTGAAATTCAGACGAGTACCCAAAGACTCTTGCAATCCCTTCCAAAAATGTGAAGTGAATCTGGGGTCTCGATCAGATACAATATTGACTGGAATGCCATGAAGTCTCACCACTTCCTTCATATATATTGCTGCCAAGACATCAACTGTCCATTTAGACTTAATGGGTAAGAAGTGGGCTGATTTTGTTAACCTGTCGACGATCACCCAAATTGCATCAAAACCACCACGAGTCCTAGGTAGACCCATAATGAAATCCATGCCAATGCTTTCCCATTTTCATTGGGGTATGTCGAGCGGTTTCAACTTTCCTGCCGGTCTGAAATGTTCAGCCTTAACTTGCTGACAAACCAAGCATCTACTCACAAAGTCTGCCACTTCTCTTTTCATATTCGGCCACCAAAAAGATCTTTTAAATCTTTGAACATTTTAGTACCTTCAGGATGAATCGTGTATTTGGATCTATGAGCCTCATCGAGAATCTTGTTCTTGATCTCAGCTACATCAGGTACACACGTTCGTCCTTGAAATAGCAGTCTTCCATCATCAGCCATCATGAAATCCGGTCTACTGCTCAAGCTTCCCTTGATTTCTACCAGCTCGAGATCATTATCTTGCAAAGACTTGATTTCTATCAACAATTCGGGCTTAAGTTGAATCTGTGCAATCATCACCCGATCATTGTCAACATTAAGATCCAGGCTAGCTAACTGTTCTAGTAGCCTCTATTCATGCAACATAAGACTGGACAATTTAGCTATAGGCTTCCGACTCAATGCATCAGCCACAACATTACCTTTACCAGGATGATACTCGATCGAGAAGTCAAAATCCTTCAAATACTCCAACCATCTGCGCTGCCGCATATTGAGTTCCTTCTGAGAGAATAAGTACTTTAAACTCTTATGATTAGAGAATATCGTGAATGTTTCACCATATAAATAATACCTCCAAATCTTCAAAGCAACACAACTGCTGCAAGTTTCAGATCAGGAACAGGGTAATTCTCTTCATGCTTCCTCAACTCCCTAGAAGAATAGGCAATCACCTTCCCATGCTGCATAAGCACACAACCTAGACCAATTCCAGATGCATCAGTATAGACCACAAAACCTCCTTCACCAGAAGGTAAAGTCAATATAGGTGCCATAGTTAGGCATTCCTTCAAAGTCTGAAAACTTCGTTGACAATCTTCTGACCATTCGAACTTGTTCTCCTTGCGGGTTAATCTGGTAAGAGGTACCGCAATCTTGGAGAAATCTTGAATGAATCTGCGATAATAGCCTGCCAGGCCTAAGAAGCTTCTGATTTCAGTCACACTAGTGGGCTGCTCCCAATTCCTCACTGCCTCAACCCTCGAAGGATCAACAGAGATGCTCTCTTTGGTAATAATATGCCTTAGAAAGGACACCTCTTGCAGCCAGAAATCACATTTACTGAACTTGGCATATAGCTGGTGATCTCTTAATAACTGCAATGCCGTTCTCAGATGTTCGGCATGCTCCTCTTTATTCTTAGAATAAATCAGAATATCATCGATGAATACCACGACCCATTGATCAAGATAGGGTCTAAACACACTGTTCATCAACTGCATGAAAGCTGCTGGTGCATTCATTAGACTAAAAGGCATAATGACAAATTCAAAGTGACCATACCTGCTGCGGAAAGCCGTTTTAAAAATATCCTCCTCCTTAATCCGCAACTGGTGATATCCTGATCGAAGATCGATCTTGGAAAAATAATGAGCTCCCGCTATCTGGTCAAATAATTCATCGATCCTTGGCAATGGATATTTGTTCTTGATAGTCAATTGATTCAATTGCTGATAATCGATGCACAGCCTCATCGAACCATCCTTCTTCCTGACGAACAATACAGGGGCTCCCCAAGGGGAAGTACTCGGACGAATGAAACCTTTCTCGAATAATTCCATTAATTGCTACTTCAATTCTCTCAGCTCCGCAGGAGACATACGATAAGGATACTTCAATTCTCTCAGCTCCGCAGGAGACATACGATAAGGAGCTTGAGAAATAGGAGATGAGCCAGGAAAAATATCAATAGAGAAGATTACTTCCCGCTCAGGCGGAAGTCCAGGTAGTTCCTCTGGAAAGACATCAAGAAATTCTCGGATAATAGGAATGTCCTTAATCTCAATCTGCTGCTCAGGAGTAGCATGGACAAAGGCTAGAAATGCCTCACATCCTCGCCTCATTAGCTTATCAGCACGAAGGGCTGAAAAAGTGACATAGAGCTATGATGTCTAACTCCTATGAAAGATAACTCCGGGTGCCTACTAAAAGACACCGAGCTAGAACTGCAATGAACATTGGCTTCATACTTAGCCAACCAATCAGCTCCTAGGATTACGTCGTAATCCTTCATATCTATGCAAACTAAATCAGCTGGTAAATTCTGCTCATCAATCATAACCTTACTAGAAGGATAGAAAAGCTGAATTGTCGATCTAGAACCAATAGGGGTTGATATCTCTAACGGAGAATTCATCAGAACAGGTTCCATAGCTAAAGACTTAGCAAATCTCCGAGAAATAAATGAATGCGTTGCACCAGTATCAAAAAGAACAAATGCTGGCTTGTCGAGTATAATAAGAGTACCTTCGACGAGTCCACCATCCTCTGGTGTTTCTACTTCATTTGCATGCAGAGCTTGGAGCTTGCCTTGTGGTTTCTTGAAGACTTGAGGTTTCGCCGGGGTAGCTTGTTCCGATAATAAGGGACAGTTAGGGATACAGTGCTCCCTGCTTTCACAACGCAAACAGGCGCCTAGCTTGCGCCAGCACCCCTCCATTTTGTGACCAGGACGATCACAGAATTTGCATACGCCCTTGAACGGTACAACAGGGCTAGGCTTCTTATCTTCATGCTTTGGCATCTTGCCCTTCCACGTTCCAGATTCGGTCCACGAACTAGACCCACTCACGGGCCTCTTCTTGCCAGTGCCATATCCGGGTTTACCATTCTTGAAATTCTTCGGTTGCTCCTTCTTGGTGCCTTTTCCACGGATTCGCTCTGTCATCTCTAAGGTATCTTCCATGACTTGCGCTTTCCTTACCATTTCAGAATATGTAGAGATTTCCATCGGCGCCAACTGATTAATATAATGCAGCCTCAGACCGTTGAGAAAACGCTTCGCCTTCATCTTCTCGGTGGAAATAAGGTGTGTAGCATAACGAGAAAGCTGTGAAAATTGAGCCTCATACTCTGCCATGGACAGACCTCGCTGTTTCAGGGCCGCGAACTCCGCCGCTTTCTTCTCTTGTACCCGGTTAGAAAAATACTTGCCGTTGAAAAATTCCTCGAACTCTTCCCACATAACCTGCTGATCACCCAGAGTCGCCTTGATAGAATCCCACCAAGTACGTGTATCACGTTCCAGTTGGAAAGTAGATAAAAGGACACGCTCTTGGTCGGTGCATTGCATAACTTCGAAGATCCTTCCCATCTCGTCTGGCCAGTGCTCGGTTTCGTCGGGGTCAGTCGAACTAGCAAACCTTGGCGGATTCATCCCTCGGAAGTTCCGGTATAGATCACCGGTGCCATGATTTACAGCTCCAGCTTGAGCCACTTGTTGTAACGCCTGCGTGAGGCCTTGAACCGTGCGTTGAAAGTTTCTCCACTCCGCACGTTCAACTGCCATCTCAAATGCCTACATAAGAAATAGATCATTTAGGATCATAAGATAGTTAATTTCACAAGCAAGGTATTAACTTAACCTGAGTTCTACCCAATCTCACCAGGTCAGGTCCTTAAACTTAGACGAGGTCGGGGTCCTACGATGACACTTAGAAAATCTAGGATTATTAAACCTAGGCTCTGATACCACCTAAACTGTCACGCCCCGACGCGGAATATCGGGACATACAGTCAATAACGAGCTAGAAATAACATTTATTCTAAACTAACAATAAACATTGCTAAGGAAGGAATACTTTTATTATAATGATCAACACTGTTTAAACACGATCAAACATAACTCCCAAAACTATGAGCTGACGCTCAGTAGGCATCTAGGTACAAGTACACTCTAGAATCACTCATGTCCCTCCCCGTCTGTGTAACCGTCACCACCTGAATAACCTGGAAAGGGGGAAAAACAACACTATGAGCTGACGCTCAGTAGGTAATAACAGGCAAATTTACGTAGTTAATGACTTAATTACATGTTGTATGCAATGATAAGCAAGGAAATAAATAACGAGATCAATGACAATATAATAAGATCTCGCAAGGTCAAGAATTAAAAGATAACAATTAACAATAATGACAAGCACAAGAATTTGAATAAGAGCAATTGCAATAATAATTGGCCAACAAGTAAGTATTTAAAACATGAAGTAATTCACGATCAAGTACAATAATAATAATAGATTGAATGTCGTAGACGTCACACTAGTCAAGTACTCGGTACAATACCTCACCATGTCATTAACATCCCATGGGCTCACTTATTTTTCGGGCGCTCTCCCCAGGACCAGACCGGGCCCCTATGATGCGATGGCATTGATTTATTAGATCAAGGATCCCAAGTTGTCTAGATATTTTCTCAAGTAATCATGGCCAATGAATTTCAAGGAATAAACTAAATTGTAAAAAGTACAGATCTGACAAAACATCATAGTAACAAGAAGAGTAGAGAGTTAAATTTAGGCATCATGTTTAACGACAATTAAGTCGTGGAATTCAAGAACGAATAATAAGTAGAAAAATGCAATCATTAGAATACTCTTAACTCCATAGTTTAACATTGTATTCCGTTGGTTTAACAAGTTTTGGGGTTGTTTTAGGGTTTTTTAATATCAAGGAACTAGTTTCTTAAACAAAAAGATTTATTTTGTATTATCTTAGTGAATTGCTAAGAATTTAGTTTAATTCATAGAAATAAATCATAGCATGATGAAAATATCTCTAACATGTTAAAATAGCTCCAGCACATGATTCTACTGGTAAGGTGATAAAAATATATTTTTCTTGCTGGAATTAATTTTTAACACACTAAAAATACATTATTAGGCGTTAAAACTAACACGTAATATGCTATAATGAGTTTTCTACGTAATTTTTGGATAAGTTAATAGGAGTAAGTTATCATACTGATTATTTATTTTTTATGATAACAATAAGATTTTTATCATGCTGAAAAGTATTTATTTACAATATTCTATCATCCATTTAATAGGAGAAATACGCTGATAAATAGTTTAATATACTAAAAATCATTTATATCATGCTGTCATCATCCTAATATGCTGGAAGAATTTTAGTCATACTGTGAAGAATTTTATCATGCTGTAAGAAATAATTTAACATGCTAACATAATTTTATATGCATTTATTCTCTATTATATAGATAAAAAATAGATTTCTATGAGTTAAAAATATCATTAATTCACAGAAATTAACTTTCAGCATGCTGATAATATCAGAATATATTTTTCATAAATTTTCAGATATTAGGAATATTTTAGAGTGCTGGATATATATTTTATATGCATTTATTCTCTATTATATAGATAAAAATAGATTTCTATGAGTTAAAAATATCATTAATTCACAGAAATTAACTTTCAACATGCTGATAATATCAGAATATATTTTTCATGAATTTTCAGATATTAGGAATATTTTAACATACTGGATATATATATTTTATATACTTTTATTCTCTATTATATGAAATAATATGATAAGAGGAAGATGCACAAGATATCAATGGAAATTCTTGATGAAATTCAGCAAACAAGATATCAATGGAAAGATAAGACGAAGATGCACAAGATGGTATGCTCAATTTCAAGTTTAGCCTGTGATTATCCACGTGAAATCAAGCTTAATCCTAAAAGGTGCACTTAAAACCCTAACATAGACATATACTTACTAAATCGAGAAATTAACCTAGTATGATTGATCAAAATTAAGGCTTTCAACGTTAAAAGAAAGCTAACATGATGAGGATTCCATTCATGTATAATAATTAAGGTTAGGTCTGTTAGAACCTACCTTAAATGAAGATCAAACCTAGCTACAAAAATACCCAACGATCATTGATAGCCCTCAAAGATCCCTTGATAACTTCCTGAATACCCAATAGAAATTAGGGCTTTTACTACCAAATGAAAGAGCTCGTCGAGCTGATCAAGATAGACTATCTATTTACGAATTTTGGTTAAGATTACCAACCTGATTTGGAAGAACAAAATCACGACCTAGAATGAAGTACGAATTGGACAGCACCTTAGAAAACCCGCAATATCTCCTTGGATACCTAATGAAAATTGGGGATTTTACCACTATTGGAAAGATCTCGTCGAGAGGAATAATTTGATATATTCATAAACTGATTTTGGTTAAGGAAAACTACCTCAATCGAAGGATCAAAGAGGAGAGGAAGGAGGACGACGGCAGCCGACCCACCTCCACTAAACGACCAAGAACTTCCTAGATCTGAATCCAATGCGAACACCACAGCCACCAAATGAAAGTAGACTCGTAGAGCTTCATTTTGATAGCTCATAGAGCTTATGGAGACTTCGGAATTGGGAGAAATCGACCACGCAAGGTGGTGTTTGAAAATGGCGCCGCCAAGGTTGACTTCCACCAAACTCGGTCGCCACCATGTGCTAGAGTTAGGGTTTGGTTCGATTGATAGAGGGCTATTAATCCTCTATGTATTATCTTTTATTTACCTCCGGAATCACCTCATTTTGTTGAGAAACAAGCTCTAACTTGATGTTTTAAGATGGGGTGAATAGTGAACACGAATTTCGGGTTAGGTGGGTTGAAAGTCGGACTTAACCCACTGATTAGGCCTAGATAATGATTTTATTAGGCTTAGTCATAGAAGATAAAAGTGTTAGTCGATACATCTATTATTTAATTACTATTTTTATGAATTTTTATATGGTAAATAAAATTTTCACTTCTACTATTCCGTAAATAGTTAAATATTAAGTTCGGAAGACTTAATCCACTAATTCGGCCTAATAAATGATTTTTTTTAGGGTTGGCCACAGAAGGAAATATTGTTAAACACAATTGATTCTACAAGAATATGATTTTTATTGATTTTTATAAAATAGCTGAAAAGTGACTTATTCTATTTATTAAAGAATTAATCTAAGTAATTTCGAATAATTCTCATTAATTCAAATAAATTCAAATAAATTCCTAATAATTTCAAATAACTTTCTAAATAAATTTCTAAAGAATTTGGGGTATTACAGCGAGGGAGCGCGTGACGAGGACTACCCGAGGCCTGGCAGCAGCGTTTTATTGGACGGCGAGGAATGCTACGCAGGTGGCCGACTAGAGAGCTCTTGTGCCAGTGGTGACTGCCCGAGCCGACAGCGACTCAGTGTACTACACCGTGTACGCTAGACACTACCGGGACCAGGTGTTCCGGGGTGCCCACCGACCGGTACGACTTCTAAACTTAAACTCTACCTACTATGCTTATTATTTCTATATGATGGTGCACTGACACTTGGACTTCTAAATGCAGATTGACCCTGAGGGATGACTTGCAGAGCTGTAGGACTCCTGCACTCCACCATCAGGGAGCGGGACGAGGCCCGGCAGGCCCTGGCCTTACTGGTGAGTTTTCTAAACCTTATACTTCCTAAATTATGCGAATGCTTATGATTATGGTTATGCATGTGACTGACCTGGAGTTTTGGATGCAGCGCGCCGAGGGGGCCCAGCGACAGGGGGCCGATGCTCGTTCTTCTTCTTCTGCCCAGACTCCTGCAGATCGGGCCGAGCGGGAGGCCGACTTCACTCGGATGGTAGCGCGGGCCAAGGCGACCGAGGTGGCGCTCACCGATAGGGTACGCAAATCACGACACTTTCCCTTGTTATTTATGCTTATGAAATGCAGTTGACTGACAATGATATGTGCATGTAGACGTCCGAGCTGACCCGTTCTTAGAGCAGAGCTAGAGCAGAACCGGGCAGTGGCTAGGGAGGAGGTGGCCTGTGTACGGGAGGAGGCAGCACAGAGCCGACCAGCCGACACCCTTGAGACAGCCCTTCTACGAGCGGAGCTAGAGCGACTCCGAGCTGGAGCCGAGGAGCTAGTGCGGGTCCGAGCGGAGCGGGATCGGGCTCTGATCAAGGCGTCCGGGCTGAGTGGAGAGCTGCGGGCCTATAAGGAGATGAGCCGGCGATCACGCAGTGGGACTCCGAGCGGAAGCCACGGCACCCACGGCTTTGTGAGGAGTTACTTCACGGGTTCCTCCGGTCACCGGAGGAACGAGGAGGACGAGCAGCACCGGTGACGTCAGCGTGACGATGCGACTTCAGCGATGCCTCCACCAAAGAGGCACGAGGGCGGTGGAGACAGTAACGGGGGCCAGGGAGAGGGACAGTCTTGACTTTTGTACTCGGGGCCCGACTTTTGTACATGATACGATATGATAGTGATATGCCTTTCTTTGTTTTGATTTTGTGGATGTATGAATGTATGAATGAATGTAAATGACTGACTATGACAACGACACGAGTGAGACGGACACGAGCGAGAGAGAGAGACAACGCGACTGAGTGAGTGAGGAGAGAGATACAACAGAGTGATGATGGGGGACTATGAACGATCTAGAAGGGGGGTGAATAGATCAGTTACCCAATTTAAACCAGACTGCAACAATCACAAGTGCGGAAATAAAACAAGCTGTTGCAGGACGATAGAGAAGTAAGAGAGAGCAGTCATAGAAATCCAACCATAGCAGATCTGAATCAAACGGACCTAAGCATGCATCTATAGCGTATAATGGAAGTGATCATGATGAACAGCAATTCGCAAGGCAAACACACAGGAGACTGGAAGTTTTTAAGGTGGTTCGATCTCAAACCCGAGATCTACATCTACCCCACATTCCAACCTGGAATGTGGCTTCAACCACTGATTCACAGCTTCAACTGCTGGGCCTCACAGCATGCCTATAACCGCTGACTAACAGCTTGACCACTGGGCATTACAGCTTTGCCAACCGCTGGGGACTACAGCTTAACCCGTCCAGAGGAATCCTCCTCTTCCTGCTGAGCAATACAGCTTAGCTCTACTGACTAACAGCTTGAAAACAAGGTTTCAGAAAATGAAATGGAAACAGACGAAAAACAAGAAAACTCAATTGGAATGTAGCTCACAATGAATAATCTCAGTTCTGGTATCTGAACCAAGAAACTGATGGACAATCTTTCAGAGAAATTCTCTCAGACTCCTCTCACTAAATTCTCTTTCTCTCTTCTATCTGGATCATTTCTTTTCTTCTCTGCTGCACTCTCTCTTTTTCTTCTGTTCTCTATAGCACACACAGATCTTCTGATCATGATCACTCTTCTCCAGGTGGAGAAGTCTTCTATTTATAGCATCAGAGAGGTGGGCGTGTGTCCTCCACAATTCCCGCCCAGAGCACCTTGACCACGTGGCAGTATTTCAGCTCACTGCGTTACACGTGTCACGATCCTGGCTTCTTGGATCACGTGCCCTTCTTAAGTTCCTCGACCAGCAGATATCCTACAAGGATTAGAGCATATAGTTGGTTCGAGATTTGATCTAAGCCTGTATAGACTTGATGCATAAAATGCAGTGTGCATATAAGAGAGTATGTACAACGAGAATGAATGCACAAACACATCATCCACGAGTGTACAGAATTTGAATGCATGTAATGCATTTTGTATATGAAGAAGTATGCACATTGGGAATGAATGTACAGACATGCTATCGACGAGTGACCAGACTTATAGTGCAATGTGTAAACGGTGTACAGACTTTCTGTGCGTGACGCATAAGCCTGAATGCATCATGTATAGACTTGCTACGACATCAAGGCAGTCGTGTGCAGACTTAGTGTATGTGCGAGACAATTCAATGCAGTATGCATAAAGTAAAGTATGCACATTGATAATGAATGCACGGGCATGCCATCAAGGAGTGCATGGACTTAGTGTGCATGCGACACCAATGTATGGACTTTCTGGAGT
Organism: Amorphophallus konjac; assembly: GCA_022559845.1. Taxonomy (NCBI): domain Eukaryota; kingdom Viridiplantae; phylum Streptophyta; class Magnoliopsida; order Alismatales; family Araceae; genus Amorphophallus; species Amorphophallus konjac. Next base: position 23,547,943 of record CM040129.1, read on the forward strand.
GATGATGCATGAACTTAACCACTCGTACCAGCAATGGAGTGTATAGACTTTGATTGCATGGTAAAGAGTGTATAGACTTGATATCATGTGGCGATGTATAGACTTGCTCAGTTGTCAAAGTAGCCGTGCAGACTAAGTGTATGCATGGACCAAACGAGTGTACTTACTTTGGCTAACACATGCAAACATGCATCAATTACAGATACGCACGAGATGGTCAATGCACTGACTATGTGGCGTGAAACTAAAAATAATGCACCAATGCAAGCTGTGCACGAACTTGAATGAACCTGATGCAGAGAACAGACAATGCGCCATATGGCTGCGTCAACGCAATGCCCATACTGTGCTAACGCACACAGTATATATGCTGAAGTATGAAGAACGATGAAGCATGCAGAACATTTACTAATTCTTATCTTACATGATTCATTAGTGGTTGCTATCATCAAAACTATATAACTTCATCAATGCACAGGGGGCACAACAATCTCCCCCTTTTTGATGATGGCAACACAATGAATAAATGCCATGAGATCGGTTCATGCGAGCACAGACTTATGCACTTAGATGCACTTAGACATATGCACTAAATGAGATTCCTATCCCATCTCCCGTCTTCCCCTTGCACATTCTCCCCCTTTGCCATCAGCAAATAAGGAGCAACGTTCTATGTGGCAGTTCAGAATGTGAGCACATTATGACACAATCCTTAAAATATATGAATTGAGTAATGGCTTTCGTGATGTCAATTAGGTTTAACAGTGATAGAAGGTGAGGAGAGAGAACTGGCTTTTTGAGATAGGATGATATGCTGCAGTTATAGCAATGAACTTAAGTCACATGACCATAATAGTTTAGGTCGATACAAGACCCTAGTTACTTCAGAGAAAGTAAAAGACAAGGAAAGACACCTGAACATGTATTGAGATTAAATAATTGACCCTCAAATGATATTTATTTTCTGAGGGTTACAGCAATTTCATTCACATGCTTCTGAATCTAGAACTTATTGAATAGATAAGTATTATTTATGCCGTTGACATTAGGTGTATACCTTGATCAGAGGCCAATACTCCCAGTTACTAAGCATAAACTACTATATCTATTTCTGATCAAGGCTACATGAATAATTTGCACCTTTGACGTTAAGGGTATACCTTGATCAGAGGCCAATATCCCTAGTTACTCAGTGAAATCTCCCTGGTAGATTCGACCAATTGAACAGAGATAACCTGAGTCACTTCATGACTTAAGGTACTCTCCATTTCTTTGATGGAGACCTCAGTTTCTCAGTGAAACTCAGTCATTGCTCTGCCACTTTGTTCACTTCTTTTTCTTTGATGATCTTAAATTTAGCTGCCCTTGTGATTTTTGAAGAGACTTGTTTAAGAACAATACAAGATTCTTGGTTTTCAAACCTTAACCAACATTAACTCTGTCATGTTCGGGTACTGTGAGGACTTGTTCTATCATAATCATGAGATAGAGGTTAAGAGCTATAAATGCTTTCTATCATCTTATTTTCAGAAGACATTCTTTTAAACATCACAGTCTATTAAAGTTAAACCTTAGTTTCAATCAGTAAGCACATGTGATTCTTATAACAGAAGGGTTGTAATAATTTCAGCTCACGATAATGAACCAATCACTATACTGTTATCCATTCTGTGAAGGGGTTGAACTTAGTTCTAATAATACAAACCTCCCCCTGACAACAATATGCATTTCAAAACAATGCAATGATTCGACCTATCATGCAGTTAATACATTGGGTGCATTGACTATGTGTAGAGCATGCTTCAACATAAAGTCTATACAAATGCAATTAATTGACTACATGCGCAACCATCTGTCGACTATATGTCCTACTATACATCGACTATAGGGATAATGTGTGCAAGATGTGCAGCAATTGATGTACTCAGTCCACAGGAGGTTATTCCATCATCAACCAAATTTTTTCACAAGATCAAGAACATGTAAACCAATTATTTCAAGAACTCTAAAAGATATTTCAAGAGAAAAATTAGTCATTTTTCTGCTGAAATTTACAAAGCCCTAGTTCTCTTCTTAAATATCTAAATCTTTCATTTCCAAGAGGTTTTGTAAAAATATCAGCAACTTGTTTTTAGTTTTTGATTTAAATGACTTCCTAGTTTGCTTGGATTGTGTACACGCACTGCACACCTTAATTTCCTTCTTGAAAGAAACGTCAGGGAGTCCTCTAACCATGCTATGTTTATTCAATTTATGCAAAACCGTATAGCTGGCATGGCCTAATCTACGATGCCACAGGAATGCTAAGTCAACTTTATTTGCAGTTAGGCAAAGATTAGAATGAGCTAAATCATCTAAATCTACCAAGTAGATGTTATTTACCATTTTTCTGAAAATTTAACTATATCGAATCAGGTTCAAGGATTTTGCAATGTTGAGAGTCAAATACTACCTTGTGTCCTTTGTCACATAGCTGGCTGATACTGAGTAAGTTGTATGCAAGACCATCAATCAGCAGTACCTCTTCAATGCAACAGGTAGTACACTTACCTACTTTACCTGATCCGATGATTCTACCCTTTGTATTTCCTCCAAAGGTAACAAGATCTCCATTCTTCTCAGTCAGCATGCAAAATTTGGTCTTGTCTCCTGTCATATGCCTGGAGCAGCCACTATCAAGATACCACATATTGCTTCTGGCTGCCAGGCATACCTGCAATCACAATCAGGTAGAGAATTTTGGAACCTAAAACTGTTTGGGCTCTGAAGCAGAAACAGAACAATTGAAACAAGACATCAATTGTTTAGGAATCCACATCTGTCTAAACATGGTTGGCTTAATGGAATTCATGACATTCTGTTTATTATTCTTCTTTCTCTCAGCACCAACTAATTGAACCTTCTTCCTCTGGTGCTTTGGTTTATATTGAGTTCTGGCTCCATCCTTATTAGCAGTAAAATTGTTTTTGTGCCAGTGCCCAGGCCAATATGTCCTCAGATATTTGTGGCCAGCTGTAGTCCTAGACTGACCCCATCTAGCAGATTGAGGTCTATGGAAATGAGTGAGAAAAGGTTGATATCTAGACCACCCTTGGACCTGATTCCATCCAGACCTATAGAATGGTTGGACCTGTTTGTGAGGATAGGTGTGATAGGTCTGAACCTTGGGCTGGTAAGTATAGCTTTCCGGGCCCCATGCAGCATTATGTCTCCCTTGCACTGGTGGCCCACTAGACTTCTGTACAGGTTTATGTTGGGTCTTCTTTTTGATAGGTGATGATGGTGGGGACTTGGTGGCTTTGCCCTGGGGTTTAGACTTGCTTGGAGGCTGACCCCGAACCTGAGACTCACATTTGGGTGAAGGGTAAGATCTGCTGGACTCACCAACCTTCTGTTTACCTTGTCCTTGGCACTGGACATTTTCGAACTGACAGTTTTTGAAACAGAATTTTCACTTGACATTTTTATAAGAGGTCCCTTCTTTTTCTCTGTCACAAATGATATGGTTTTCATGGCAAGGCTTTTAGTAGCAGTTGAGTTGAATCCAAGACCTTCTTTTCTGAAGTTCACCTTTGACCCTAACAAAGCATTGAGATTGTCTGTGCCTTGGGTCATATTTTCTATTATTTTTCTTTTGTCGGCATTTCCTTTTTCTAAATTTTCAACTGTTTTCTTTAATTCAGAATTTACACACAAGACAGCTTCATATTTCTCATCTGAAATTTTTAATTCATTTTCAAACAATTGAACTCTCAGCTTCAAATCATCATTAGCATTCTTTAACAGTTCATTCTCCTTTCTAGTATCTGTTAAAGCATGCTTCAGATCATCAAATTCAGCACAAAAAATTTTTAAATTGTCATTTTCTGATTGCAGACAGGCTATTTTGTCAGACATGGTTTTATCATTCAAAATGGAGTTTACTTTCTTCTTCAAATGCCTGTTCTCCTTTCTAATGTCATCTACTTTATCTAACAAGTCTCCATAAGCATCCTCCCAATCAGAAATTGTATAGTGCTCAAAGGGAGAGGATACCTCATCGGAGTCTTCTTCCTCCTTTTCATCATTCCTGGCCATCAGGCAGATGGGCTTTTCTTCGTCTTCACTTTCTGATGTACTTCTCAAATTGCCCTCGTCCTCGTCGCTCCATGTACTCACCATTGCTTTTCCTCTGGGAGCTCTTTTCTTGGACTTTTCTTTCAGCATCTGGAGCTCTGGACAATCTGCCTTCATATGCCCAGCCTTCCTGCAATGATAACAAACATTAGTGTCAGGTTTCTTAGCTGGGTTGAACCTATACCTGTTGTGTCGCCGGCGGCTGAATTGTCTTCGGCTGAAATTTCTGCCTTCTTTCCTCAAGAATCGCCTGAACTCTCTTGTCAACATAGCAAGTTGATCTCTATCGATTTCTGACCCAGATAGGCTGCTCTGCTCGCTTGATGATCCACTGTGGCTGGATCTGCTTGTTTTTCTGGAACTAGCCTTCAGCGCAATTGGTTTCTTCTTGTTCTTGAGCTCATCGATTTTGGGAAGGTTCATCTCATATGCCATTAGAGAACCTATTAGCTCGTCAACTTTCATCGTCTGAAGATCTCTTGACTCCTTGATCACTGTTGCCTTTGTGTGCCAAACAGGAGTCAGAGACCGCAAGATCTTCCTTACAATCTCGTAGTCTAAATAGCTCTTTCCCAAATTCCTCAGAACATTAGTTATGATAGTCAAACGAGCATACATCTCAGTCACAGTCTCACCGAGTTTCATCCGAAATGCTTCATATTCTGAGACCAACATGTTCGCCTTGGTCTCTCTCACCTGTGATGTCCCTTCGTAGATAACCTCCAGTGTATCCCACATTTCCTTGGCGGTTCTGCACGATGACACTCTAGAGAATTCAGTAGGATGAAGTGCGCACTGGATAGCATTGATGGCACTCCAGTTCAAAGTAGATTTTCTGATTTCCTCTCTCGTCCAAACCTCTTCATTCTCGTGCAGTTCGAATGGTCCCTTGCTCACTACTCGCCAGATCTCGTAGTCTTTCGCTCTCAGAAAGACCTGCATTCTGTTCTTCCAGTAGGCATAGTTAGAGCCATCGAAGTACGGAGGCTTGGAGATTGAATGTCCTTCTGCTGTCATTCCCTTACCGTTCATGGTCGTTCCTCTTTAGGATGTTAGTCCCTGAAAAAGAGTTAGGCTCTGATACCAAGTGATGGGGGACTATGAACGATCTAGAGGGGGGGTGAATAGATCAGTCACCCAATTTAAACCAGACTGCAGCAATCACAAGTGCGGAAATAAAACAAGCTACTACAGGGTGATAGAGAAGTAAGAGAGAGCAGTCACAGAAATCCAACTATAGCAGATCTTAATCAAACAGACCTAAGCATGCATCTATAGCGTATAATGGAAGTGATCATGATGAACATCAATTCGCAAGGCAAACACACAGGAGACTGGAAGTTCTTAAGGTGGTTCGATCTCAAACCCGAGATCTACGTCCACCCCACATTCCAACCTGGAATGTGGCTTCAACCGCTGATTCACAGCTTCAACTGCTGGGCCTCATAGCTTGCCTACAACCGTTGGGCATTACAGCTTTGCCAACCGCTGGGGACTATAGCTTAACCCGTCCAGAGGAATCCTCCTCTTCCGCTGAGAAATACATCTTAGCTCTGCTGACTAACAGCTTGAAAAAAAGGTTTCAGAAAATGAAATGGAAACAGACGAAAAACAAGAAAACTCAATTGGAATGTAGCTCACAATGAGCAATCTCAGTTCTGGTATCTGAACCAAGAAACTGATGGACAATCTTTCAAAGAAATTCTCTCAGACTCCTCTCACTAAATTCTCTTTCTCTCTTCTATCTGGATCGTTTCTTTTCTTCTCTGCTGCACTCTCTCTCTTTCTTCTATTCTCAATAGCACACACAGATCTTCTGATCATGATCACTCTTCTCCAGGTGGAGAAGTCTTCTATTTATAGCATCAGAGAGGTGGGCGTGTGTCCTCCACAATTCCCGCCCAGAGCGCCTTGACCACGTGGCAGTATTTCAGCTCACTGCGTTACACGCGTCACGATCCTGGCTTCTTGGATCACATGCCCTTCTTAAGTTCCTCGACCAGTAGATATCCTGCAAGGATTAGAGCATATAGTTGGTTCAAGATTTGATCTAAGCTTGTATAGACTTGATGCATAAAATGCAGTGTGCATATAAGAGAGTATGTACAACGAGAATGAATGCATGAACACATCATCCACGAGTGTACAGACTTTGAATGCATGTAATGCATTTTGTATATGAAGAAGTATGCACATTGGGAATGAATGTACAGACATGCTATCGACGAGTGACCGGACTTATAGTGTAATGTGTAAACGGTGTACAGACTTTCTGTGCGTGACGCTTAAGCCTGAATGCATCATGTATAGACTTGCTACGACATCAAGGTAGTCGTGTGCAGACTTAGTGTATGTGTGAGACAATTCAATGCAGTATGCATAAAGTAAAGTATGCACATTGATAATGAATGCACGGGCATGCCATCAAGGAGTGCATGGACTTAGTGTGCATGTGACATCAATGTACATACTTTCTGGAGTGATGATGCATGAACTTAACCACTTGTACCAGCAATGGAGTGTATAGACTTTGATTGCATGGTAAAGAGTGTATAGACTTGATATCATGCGGCGATGTATAGACTTGCTCAGTTGTCAAAGCAGCAGTACAGACTAAGTGTATGCATGGACCAAACGAGTGTACTTACTTTGGCTAACACATGCAAACATGCATCAATTATAGATACGCACGAGATGGTCAATGCACTGACTATGTGGCGTGCAACTAAAAATAATGCACCAATGCAAGCTGTGCACGAACTTGAATGAACCTGATGCAGAGAACAGACAATGCGCCATATGGCTGCATAAACACAATGCCCATACTGTGCTAACACACACAGTATATATGTTGAAGTATGAAGAATGATGAAGCATGCAGAACATTTACTAATTCTTATCTTACATGATTCATTAGTGGTTGCTGTCATCAAAACTATATAACTTCATCAATGCACAGGGGGCACAACAAGTGAGAGAGAGACGACACGAGTGAGCGAGAGAGAGCCAAGTGTGAATGAGAGGAGCGACGCCAACTGAGTGAGATGAGTGACGTCAAATGAGTGAGATGAGTGACACCAACTGAGTGAGACGAGTGACACCAAATGAGTGAGAAAAGTGACACTAAATGAGTGAGATGAGGGACGCCAACTGGGTGGCACAGGTGCACAACTGTTGAATGAAGGCCTCAAGTCGGTAGAACGGTTTCAATCGGGCCGCCGAAGGAGACATACGGGCATTCGTTAGACCGTACAGAAGGATGGTAAACGGTCCTCCGACCACCGTTCAGAAAGTAGAACGGTTTATAACCAGCCGCTCGATAACAAGAACGGTCTGACTCAGGCCGCTCAAACTTCAGCATTCAAACGCCCTGGAAGATGATAAGCTATCCTTCTGTGGCCGCGCAATAAGATAGGTGGTCTATCGTGAGACCGCCCAAATGGGCGTCCTGCAAATCTGAATGGGACTCTCCTGGAGAGTCCTAACCCGAGGGTAAACCACTTTAACCCAATCTAAAGCTTATCTTATCTCGTCCTAGACTTATCTAAGGCCAATCTCAAGAGACCTAGGCCTCCTAATGAGCCCTATAAGTAGGAGGGGAGTCTAAATTCGCGATTCACACATCCTCCCTCTTCTAAGCCTTGAAACCTTTGCCATTCATCACCCAATCATCATGAAGAGGGCCTTGGAGGGGAGTCCCATGGAGGGAGAATCTTTTGAAGGGCCAAAGTCGGCCAGAAAGGAGCGGGCAGTGCTCCAACGGCTGACCGCGATCCCCCGACATCTTTGCTCGAGTCCTCTGAGAGAGGTAAGTTAATCATGAATTCATTCAATTCAATTCTTTCATTTACTTACATGCTTTTCCTTTCTCTCTCTTTTCTTCCTTCTTCTTTCTTCCCACCTCAGCTTCTTCCTGGCCCTAGGCGCTACTCCACCTTGAAGTGGATGGGTCCCATGATTCACGCATTGCCCCTAGGAGTGACATCCATCCTGAGATCTTGGCACCTACAACCTCTCCTAGTACTAGGTCAGAACTACTCAAAGCTTTCTCTTGATTGGCATAGCATTTCAGCCTTAGTAGAAATCTGGCACCCTCAGACCCATACATTCGTATGTCTATCATTTGAGGCCACTATCCTACTAGAGGAGGTAGAGACCTACTTCTCTTTACCCAGGTCCCAGGTGGGAGAGGAGGACTCGGTGTGTCACACTGTTGCCCCTGTAGATCCTAAGCTCATCTTGGGAGGGTTCATACCAGACAACATGGACGTCTACACTTTCATAGGCCCACGTAAGATTCACCTTCTTCCTCTTAGTCAGTGGGTAGTGGAGCATTGTAGGAATCGGTGTGGGTGGGATGAGGCTATAGCTAAGGCCGCGTCTATTTGCCTATGCGGGGCTATCTTGTTTCCTTCAGTTGACCATGTGCTAGAGATTCCCCTTCTTAGTACCATCAACGGCCTATGGCAGGGCCTTTCTATTTCGCATGCCATCCTAGCTTACTTGTACGAGGGCCTTACTTCAGTAGCTTTAGGAGGTCCCCTGTTTGGTTCCATGATCCTTCTAGAGTGTTGGATGGGTGTTAGGATGAAATTCATTTATAAGAAGAATGTCACTTCAGCTAGCAGGATCTTCGGGAGCCACCCCCTCTTCTTCATAGGTGGCGCATCGGATTCTCTCCACAGGTAGAGTGCAGGACAGGAGAAGAGAAGACCAGGGACGAGTGGCGACTGCACATCAATAGGCTGCCCCTGGATTGGTTCGTGATGCGCCCGGACTTCCTCCGTAACACCACTGTCAGAGTTCCCAGGAGGCCAGGCTTAGATCTGAGGCTCGTGAGCGACACCGCACTGGCGATGTACAGCCCGCACCGGTGCTACCTATAGGTTGGACAACCCCGGACTGTTCTACCAGCACTACCCCACCTTCCCACACTCCAGGCGAGGAGGATCGGTACAGAGGAGGACGAGCAGGCGGTCAGGAGTGCCCTGATCATGTGGGAGGTGAGCAGGGTGCTTACCCTACCCGTAGAGGTTGCAGAGATTTTGGCAACGCGCCAGGCATATGTTAGAGAGCTGAGAGAGATACGTCCCCGTGGGGATGCCCAGCGGAGGACTGAGTGATTTTCTTTTGTTCTTTTCATGATGGTATTGATGTAGAGATTTTATGCTTAGAGAGTTTGATATGAATGAATAAAGCTAATGATTTGATTTTAGTTGAGTTTGGGCTTTGCTGGTGTGAATGAGTGAGTTGGGATATGATTTTAGCATTTACGCGGTCACACATAGACCACCCGGAGATTAGGACAGCTCTCTCGGAGCTGTGCATCAGATTTATAGCAGGTTTGGTAGAAGGGAGTTGAGCGGTGTTGATTTAAAACCGTGTGAATGGGTGGACGGTACGACCAAGACCGTTGAAATAAAATGATTGACAACTAGCCGCGTGAAGGCTGAAGTGCTGAGCCTTGAGCCTCAACCTGTCCCTGCACATAGACAAATGTAAACAGAAAAGACAGATTAAATCTATTTTAGGCTTAACCCCTTGCCTGTAGCAAGTTAAGAAATAACTAGTTCTTGGTTTTTGGTCGAGGGGGTAAGCCTTATTAAATAGGCAAATGAAATGATGATGAATGCAATGAATGCTATGAATGCAAATCATGAAAATCCACTTTTTTTTGTAATTTTGAAAATATCCGATTTTTTTAGATTTCTAAATATTTGATTTTTTTTGAGTTTTGAAATATCTGATTTTTTTGAATTTTGAAATATTTGATTTTTTTGTGAGTTTTAAAATATTTGATTTTTGTGAGTTTTGAAATATTTATTTTTTTGTGAGTTTTGAAATATTTGATTTTTTTTGGATTTTGAAATATTAGATTTTTTTATATTTTTTTTGGGTTTTGAAATACTTGATTTTTTTGGATTTTGAAATATTTAATTTTTTTGGATTTTAAATATTTGATTTTTTTGTTGGATTTTGAAACTAGCTTAAACCTAACGACGGGGAACCTCCCATCTCACTAGGGGTCTCCCAGGTCCAACATGTGCTAAAAAGGGACCGTCCGTGGCCGGGGCCAATTCACTTAACGGTGTCTCTACCGAGGCCATACCCGAGGTGGGATCCATTCCTTTGGAAAATAAAACAAAATTTAGCAGAAAAGCTGGCGGTAGGTATAGAGGTTTTTAGGGCTTGAGTTCTTCTCACGACACCCCCTTTTCAAAGAATTTGGTCTGTTGCGCCGGGACTTTGTGTCCGTCATCGAACCTACATCCGCTCTAGGCACGCATACGACCGGGGTCATAACGTCCCGTGGGGAAACTGTACTACCACTCTTGCCATGTCTAGTTTCATCATTTTGGGGACTTTCAGACTCTTGAGAGCTTTGAGCTTTTGGGTGAGCTTTTAGCTTTGATTTTTGCCCCTTTCTTTCTCCATTTCGTTTCTTAGTCTTTTTCTTGCTCTTTCGTCCTACGGAATAAGGTCATAACGGACTGACCCTATTTGAGACCTCTTTTATCGGGGGGTCTCGATCAGTTCTCGCCCCCTTATTCACCACTTGCCCCTATGTTCAGCCGAGAGAAGAACAAAAACAAGGATTTTTATCCTCCCCGAAGTATGGCCAAGGGAGAAACGGTGTTGCGCAAAAGATGAAACCGAACCATGGGGGGTCGTGTAGTATGTGAAATGTTGAATTGGGGATCCCCCTTTGCGATCAAGTGAAGGCACACCTCGCCGCCAGGCTATCGCTGGCTTGACTCTATGGATAAAAGTGTTTTAAATATAGCCCATTCCATGAATTCGGCAATTCCTCACCCTCCGCGTTGATTAGACGATACGCATTATCCGGATAGACTTCCTTAACTACAAACGGCCCTTCCCAGTTGGGTTGCAGCTTAGACCTGGGACCTACTGATCTGATAAATTTGCATTTCAAAACCATGTTACCCACTTGGAATTTTCTTTTAATAACCTTCTTTTGGAAATACTGCGAGACACATTTTTGATAAACCGAGACGTGATTGGCCGTGTTAAGCCTCTTCTCGTCTAAGAGTTCCAGTTGGACTAGCAACGCCTCTCGACGCTCATCAAGATTAAGTTCTTTGTCCAACTGCACCCTTAGGGAAGGGATCAAGATCTCGTACGGGAGTATCACCTCCATCCCATAGGTGAGAGCAAAAGGGGTTTGCCCGTGGGAGTACGGACGGAGGTGCGATAAGCCCATAGAGCTTCTATCAGTTTATCGGCCCAATCAGTAAATTTGTGTGACTCGCATGTTTTCTTGATGATTTTAAGAATGGTTTTGTTCGTGGCCTCAGCCTGGCCATTACCTTGGGGGTAGTATGGTGATGAATGATGCAGTGATATATTAACTTTTTTTACAGAGGTCCCAGAGTTCTTGAGAAACGAATTGAGGCCCGTTGTCGGTGACGATATCACTTGGCACTCCAAACCGCGAGATGATATTCTTCAAGATGAAGCGGCATACTGTGGTGGCTTTGATCTCTGCATAACCTTCTGCTTCCGCCCACTTGGTGAAGTATTTTGTAGCCGTCAAAATGAAGGACTTCTGCTTCACTGCGAAATTCGGGTCACCGAGAGGTCCAACGATATCAAAGGCCCACATAGAGAATGGCCAAGGAGCAGAGAGAGGATGGAGAGAAGAAGCAGGAGCATGGATCCTGTCAGCATGGAGCTGGCATTGAAGACACCTACAGACATAGGTGGAGCAATCTTCTTCTAGGGTTGGCCAGTAATAGCCCTGCCTAAGAATCTTCTTCGCCAACGCCTGCCCATTTACGTGCCCTCCACACTCACTGGAGTGAGCGGCTTCTACTAACTTCCAAGCCTCATTGTCATCCAAACATCTCATCAGAACTCCATTGAGAGCCCGCCTATACAATTCTCCAGCAACAATTGTGTATCTTGCGGCGACTCTTCTAATGGCCTTACGCTGCTCAGCGTTTGCCATCTCGGGAAAGGAACCATCCGTGCAATACTGTTCAATCTCATAATGCCACGGCAATTCTTCTTCTTCTATGATCTCCTCAAGCTCAGTTAACGAAACTTCTTTTACATCTTCCCTTTCTGCCTTCCTTTCTACAGATTTCCTAAGGTTGTCAAACCAGGGATCCTGAAGAGAAGGAGCGTCTAGTCGCTGGACCACAATGGTCTCAGTGGCGCGACTTAGGGGGAATAAAAGAGAAGAAGCGAGTGATGCAAGTGCATCAGACAGGATGTTCTGAGAACGAGGAGTATGAATATAGATGAGCTTCCGAAATTGCCTAGCCAAGAGCGTGACTAGATCTTGATAGGGCTTAAGCTTGGGGTCATGGGTGCGGTAAGTTGACAGAACTTGACGCAGCACCAACTGAGAGTCTCTATGATGTTAAGGTATCGCGCACCCATGAGGTAGGCGTGCTTCAGATCGGCAAGGAGAGCCTCATACTCGGCTATATTATTTGTGGTAGGAAAAGAGAGTTGATAAGCGATAGGGATGGTCACTCCTTCCGGAGTGAGGAGAACGGCACCAATTCCACGGCCCTGGGAATTGAGAGCACCATCAAAATGAAGAGACCATAAAGGAAAATGAGTGATTACTGCCAAGTGTTCATCAGGAAATTCATCCTGGATTGAATCAGTGCGAGGGATAGGAGAATGAGCAAGATGCTCAGCAATGGCGTATCCCTTGATCGCTTTCTAGATGATGAAGGTGATATCGAATTGGGAAAGAAAGCTCTACCAGCGAGCTAAACTGCTAGAAAGGACAGGTTTTTCTAAAAGATAATGAATGGGGTCGATTCTAGGGATCAGCTTGACCTCATGGGCAAGAAAATAGTGTTTGAGCTTCTGAGCCACCCATACTAGTGCTGCACAGGTCTTCTCCATGGCAGTATACTTAAATTCAGCGGGATTAAACAACCTTGAAAGATATTATGCTGCCCTTTCCGTTCCTTCATCATCCACCTGAGCCAAGACAACTCCTAGGGAATCCTCAATAACAAAAATGTATAGGATCAGGGGTTTCCCAGGGATGGGTGGTTGCAAAACCGGGGGATTAGAAAGATAGACCTTAAGATCCTCGTAGGCCTTTTGGCATTGTTCATTCCACTCAAATTTAGCTCCCGCCTTTAATAATTCATAGAATGGGCGGCATCTTTGTGAATGTTGAGATATAAATTTCCTAATGAATTATAAGCGCCCAATCAAACCTATGAGCTCGGTGATGTTCTTAGGCGGCGACATCTCCATAACGGCCTTTGCTTTATTCGGATCGATCTGAATCCCCCGTTTACTAACTATAAACCCAAGCAATTTCCCTGATGCAACTCCAAACACGCATTTCTTTCGATTCATTTTCAATTTATACTCCCTAGCCCTTTGCAACACTTTGGCTAGAATGGCGGGGTGTTCTTCTTTGGACCTCGACTTTACCAGAATGTCATCCACGTATGCTTCTAAGTACACATGCATCATGTCGTGGAGGATAGCCATCATTGCCCTCTGATAAGTAGCACCTGTATTCTTTAATCCAAATGGCATAACAACATAGCAGTATGTGCCCCAGGGCGTAGTGAACGAGGTCTTCTCTTGATCCTCAGGAGCAAGACAGATTTGGTCATATCCAGAATAACCATCCATGAATGAGAGGGCCTCATACCCAGCCGTGTTATCAACTAATACATCAATGTGAGGAAGCGGGAAATCGTCTTTCGAACATGCCTTATTCAAGTCCCTGAAATCAATACAAATCCGAATTTTGCCATCTTTCTTCATTACTGGGACTATGTTTGCCACCCATTGCGGATACAATAGAACTCTAATAAACCTGGCCTTGTGCAATTTATCGACTTCTTCCTTTATCCTTAAGGCCATCTACGGGTGGAATCTTCTTACTTTTTGCTTAATGGGTGTTGCCCCTAGTTTAAGAATCAATCGATGTTCAACCAATGTGGGGTCGAGACCTGGCATGTCCTCATAGGACCAGGCAAACCAATCGTTGTACTCCCTCAAAACCTTGATGAGCTCCTCTTCAACCTGAGGAGGGAGATTAGCAGAAATAAGTATGGGCCTGGAGTCCTCTTCTGTTTCAAGATTAATTTCTTTAGTGGGCTCATCCACTGCCAAGGACGGTTCGTCAAACCTCTTCAAACCTTGTGCGTACAAATCGGCAGTATCGTCCACTTCGCTTTCCTCATCATCGGCTGGATCCTTCTCGTCTACAATCTCATATACTCCCAATCCGTCATTGCTCCACACCCCATCCAATTCCTCATCATTCTCTAAGACAATTGCAGTCTCTACAAACTCCGGGCACTTAAGGAGGGCATGGCATCTTTCGGCCAAATCTTGCAGAAACCTATCAGGGATAGATTTAGAATGACGCATCAAAGGGTGCGCCGTAGACGTGGATGGGCTGACTAGACTCGAACTAGACTCTACCCCAATTGACTCGACTATCCTAGGAGACTCTGCACACTGTACATCTAAGCTAGGAGATAAGAAGTCTAAAGGGAAAGAAGTAGGGGTCTCGTGCCCCTGGGGAGAGGACGGACTAAAAACAGCATAATCTTCCATTGAAACCTCCGTTTTAAAACTGGCGTTTTTTTTGGAGGTCGGAGGTGATCACGAGTCAAGAAGAGGAAGAAGACGAGGGAGGAGGTAGTTGCATGGGGAACAAATCGGGGAAGATGCAATCGAAGAATGGATCAGAAGATCGAAACCACATCTCATGGAGTTGGGCATTGGGGGGAGGAGGAGTAAACAAAGTTGAAAGATCAATAGGTGGGCAATGCCCACATGCACACGGCACGAACAAAATTTCAGGCAGTCTCTCCGTGAAGTACGGGTCGACCAGAATTGGAGGGGAACGGGGGACAAACCCCAATTGTTGAAACAGAGAGGCAAGACGGGATGGAGATAGAGAAAAGGTAGTGATAGAGCTCCCCACTTCCCGTGGCCTCCGGCGGACTAGCTGCGTTAGCGAATGTTTCACCAGCTGCATCTCCTTCTTCCTCAGATGGTCTTCTTCTTCGCTGAACAGCTTTTCAAAACAAACACAAAAATCATCCATATCACCCACCAGCCCCTTCAGCGGTGGCAGTGGGTCAGAAACATCATAAGCGGCATCAACCTTCACATCAGCACATGGCGGTGGCTTCTTCAAAGTGCCGAGCTGCAGCGGGCCTTTCACAAAATGTTGTCGATAGTCCCACGTTAACGGCCCAGAATCTCCAAGTATCGACATTGCTGAATCATGGTAGCCAAGGCTTTGGCAGCCCATCTTCCTACCTTTAGGGATGGGCTTGGTCCGTCCATGTAATTGTGCGTCGAGACCCAGGCCCGGCTGATAACCCAATTTAAGAATCATGTGCCACCCTTTGGAATCTCTAATCTTGCACTTAATCTTGACATTTGTTGGTGCAGTGGCGGGCTTGCGTGACGCATATGCCCATGAATAATTTAAGTCCATTACTGACAAAACTGGCATATTGCTTGGCCACAACGTAGGGAGAATCTTATCTGTAATGGCATCGACAGACTGGACGGTGGAGATACTTTTCACTTTAACCACCCGGCCCTGGAATGGGAATTTTAGGCATTGGTGGGCGGTCGAGGGCATGGCATTCAAACTGTTTATCCATGGACGACCCAGAATTGCTTTGAACATTGGGTCTATGTCCATTACATAAAATTTTCACGTCCATAACCAAAGGCCCTAGCCCGGCCTGTATAGTCACGACCCCGTGACAAGCACGCCTGGAGTTGTCATACGCTGCTATTGTGGTCGGTGTGGGCTTATGCATGTCTTCTGAAATGTTGCAGGCATGGAGGCTACTCAATGGACACACATTTATCGATGCCCCTGTGTCCACGAGAGCTGACTCCACCGCCACCTTATTCAAAGAAATGGTGATACAGAGTGGCATCTGCCGTGCCTCTGGGGGAGCTAGTTCTGACTCAGAAAACGAAATAGAAGGCCCCCTTGTAATTATTGCCAACACCGTCGGTAAACTGTCCACCACCACGTCTTCATTCACCATTACTTTCTGCAAAAAAGTCTTCAAGGCTTCCTGGTGCAGCGGCGACCTTTTGATCAACGCCAAAACTAAAATTTTGGCCGACATCCGGTCCAAGTGCTGTAACAAATCGTACTTCGTGCTCGGCACGGGGTCTGCATCTTCAGCTGTTGAGGGAGAAGCCTGAGGGCTAGGTGCGGGTGCACGAGTAGAAGGATAAACTTTGTGGAATGGATTCCCGCTCCGAAGGGCGCAATGTCAGGCCGGCACGGCCTGAGAGGGACCCCCGCTTGGCCCAGTGGGGTAGGTGGAAGTGGTAGAAGTGGGAGTGAGGATGACGGTGGTTGATCTAATGGGCCCTGGTGAAGGGGAAATGGGCGAAGGGTTAAGTGGAGGGGTGATGATGGAGGGTATGGTGGGTGATGGAGAAAGGACTGGCGGTATGGAGGGGAATGCGGTGGGCCTGATGGGTGATGCAGAGGGAATAATGGGTAGAGTTGTGGTCAGAACGGCGGGCCTGAGTATGGAGGGGATAGCAGGTGCGGAGGAATGGTTGTGGTGGAAGGCCAAGAGGTGTGCGGGGGTTTCATCATCAAAAGTCCACCCAGCGTTGGGGGCTGGGTGCTGATCAATGTTTACCTGGGCCGGTGCCGGCGGTTGTTGTTGTTGCTGAGGAGCGGGCGGGTGTACTGGCATGGGATTATGATGGATCCCAAGGTCTTGTTGCTGCTGCTGCTATTGCTGGGGTTGCTGTTGCTATGGGGGTTGTTGTTGCTGCTGTTGCTAGGGCGCGGCCTGCTGTGGCCTGGCTTGTCTCTGCCTCTGCTTGATGTCCTCGATCAACTGGTGCATCTGGGCCCAATCAATCCTCTGGCCCTCGTGTAAATCATACACCAGATCTCTAAACTGATAGCACCGCTCTATTGTGTGCCTGGGCTGCCGATGATATATGTAATATCGAGACGGATCGGCGGCCGGATTCCAATTCTGACGCTCCGGAGGCAGTTGAATATCACCAGTGTACATCAAAGCAGAGAAAATATCAGTCAAGGTTTCTGGAAGAGGAGGGTAATAGGTCCTCTTCAGGCTCGGTCGGGCAGGTCCGTAAGCGGCGGGTGGAGGAACATTATGATATTGCGGCGGCCGCTGGGGCTGTTGGGGTGGTGGTGGTGGTTGTTGCGGGTGTTGAGGAGCCGGGAAAGTGGGTTGGGGAGCTTGTGGAGCGGCGAACTGGGGGTTGCGTGGAGGCTGTGGCAAGCGAGGTGGAGCGGCTTGGTGGGGAAATTGAACAGCCTGGACCTGCTCATTGATTTGCACTCCCTCAATGACGGGACCCTGGGACTTTTTGGCGGTTTTGGGTTTCTGGGCCTCGAACAGTGAATGAATAGGGGAGTCTTCAAACTGCGTCTGTATGAACCGAGCCCTGCTGTATAACTGGTGCGTATTCGAAATGTCATTCATTGCCAAAATATTTCTGAATGTCGGGGTGGCATTGGAGATCAACAACTTAACTTTCTCTTCTTCCGAGATTTGCCCGGGCACACGTGAGGCCATCTGCCTCCATCGATCCGCATAGGTTGTAAAATCCTCCTCCGGCTTCATCTTTTCCGCTACCAGGTCGGTGAAGGAATACTCGGGACCGACCCGATCTTGGAACCTCTGAATGAACTTTTCTTTCACAGTCTTAAAGCTCTCCGCCTCCTCTAGCGGCAAGTGTAGAACCACTCCAGGGTGACCCCGTCCAAGGATCGGCGGAACAAGTAAGCAATCAGACGATCGTCATGCTGAAACTGCGCCAACTCGTAAAGAAACTCCCGAACATGAATGAACGGGTTGTCGTTCCCGTCATATTTTCGGTATACGGGGAGCTCGGATTGAGAGGGAAATCGGATGTCCCTGAAGTTAGGAATGGGGACATCAGCAAGGGACTGTGGGCCTACCCTTTTGTGAAGGAGGTCGATCTACTGCTGCATGGCAGCCCACTTGTCAAGAATTTCCCGTTCCCGGGATGGAGGAGGAGCAGGAAGAGTAGGACCTGGATACGGAGCTAAAGGAAAAGCCGACTGAGAGGGCAACCCGTAAGATGGATAATGGGTCAGGGAAGGGCCCATATCTACATGAGCTAGCTGGGTGGCCCCTGGTTACAACTGAGTAAAGTCTACCGGGGCCACAAGGGCCTGCGGCGATGGAGAAACAGTGACATAGGGATCAAGGTAAGGAACAGAAGGGATTTGAGACTTCCCCTTATCGACAGGCTGATGGGCCGAGGTAGAAGCTTGGCCCGCTTCCATGCTATAGAACCGAGGGATCTGAGGACGGATGGGAGTAAGGTCAATGGGGGCCACAAAGGTGGTCCACGCAACAGGAGATGTAGTGGCGACAACAGTCGCGCCATGAGAAGGAGCTGAAATCGGGGCATCGGCCACCTGCAAAGCTTGCCGGATAAGATGGAGTTGGGTAGGGTCCAGCTGGGCCATAATACTGAGAATTTGACTGGCCGGATTCTGAATGGATGGATCGGAAAGAGGGGGTTGGGAACCCTCGCCAAGAGGGTTGGGAGTGGAGGGGTAGTCCCCTCTCCTCCCTGCATATGGGTGACCCTAGACGGGTCCTCAAGAAGTCCGCGAGGAAGAGAATCCTCGTGGGAATGGGAAAAGTCGTATGACGACATGGGGGATGACGAATCAAACAAAGGATTGAGGTAAGAATGGAAATGAGAACTGACCCTATGAGGTGATCCTGAGGAGGAGAAACAACTCCACATACACTAAGCACTCCAAGACTAAGGCAAACAATCCTAACCAAAGAATAAGTAAAACCTCAAACAACCAAGCATCCAATGGAGGGGAGAGATGAGTGGAGAATCAACCACTTAAGCAACCAAATTGTCAAATGATGCGTGGCAATTTTTTTGAATTTCTCTTCTGGGACCTTAGTGGATTAATTAATGTATAAATACACTCAACCACAAGGTACCTAACCAGGGTAGGAAATGAGGAACTAGGTGACTCTATGGAACTCTCTCTCTCACGGATGCAATCCCTAGACTGGGGGTGGATACGGTACAACCTGCCCGGCGTCCGCATGGGAATCCACGGCTCACGGGGGCTTACGGAGGTCCTCAGCAAAGATCCCCTAGTCGGCTCCAAGGAGTATGGAGGCGAGAGGAGACCCAACCTCGGTAGGAATGCAACTACTGTGAAAAGAATGTATGCCCCTATGTGCACCGGAGTGCATGCAAAGTCTAGTGATGTCGGACGGGACCACGGACACGACAAGCTCGCGATCATCCCTTAACGAGGGAAGCGTCGGACGTGCGTGGTTGAGAAACCGGCAGTGAGCTAGGGTGGTCGCCTCTCTCTTTTGTGTACGGATCGGGTCACGGGACGGTAACGCTCTCTCTCGCAGCAGCGGTGATATAAATAGAAAGTGAGCTAATTACCCTATCATGCTCTCTAGCAGCGGCATAAACAAGCATATATGAAATTAAACAAAATGCCAAGTAAGGAGCGAGGACGATACCTCCACGCGCTCGGCGTGGGGACGACGGACCCGGCCGAAACTCGTACTCCTGGAACAACAATACACAAGATTACAGCAATACAAATCGCTGCCCACTCCACGCAGGGAGATAAAGGGCTGCACAATGGGGTCCGGGAGGACCGAATTCGGGTTGACAGGCGGCTTCACGCGTTGATTCGGCAGCACCCGAACACGTGACGGTGGGGCCCATGTGCTGTCCGGAGGGACCGTACGGGACCCGGTGTCACCACTGTGGTGGGGACACTTGTGGAAGTGTTCCCTGGGCTGGCGGCATGCTGGTTCGCCGGCCGGAGGCCAAGCGGCTCCGTTCGGCACCGGTCGAAATGATCGGCCACGGATCTGCCAGTTCTATTTTTCGGCGCGCTCTCCGACGAGAACGGACGCTGCGATCAGCCCCGACGTCAGAATGCGACGAAACTGGCGCCGTTGGAAAGCTGCTTCGAAGGGCTTCAACTATCTATGATTACAGAAAAATAACAAAGCCTGTACTTCCAATTGGCGAATTTTTAAGGTTGCTGTTGTACAATGGCTTAACTCTCAGATCTGCAGGGCTATCCTCTGAGAACTATCGTTGACCGCAGGGTAGATGTCCGATTCAGCTCTTGAGGTCTTCATTAAAGGTGTAGGAAATGGAGCTAGGAAGACGGAAAAATAGATTTGGATAAGTTTGGATGTGTTTACGAATTGATAGGATTTTTTCACTAATAGTGGGTCGGATCTGGAATCTGACTAAAGGCACTGTAGCAGAGATAGAACACGAATTTTTAAAAATGGATAGAGGGCAGATCAAAAATCAGGAAACATGGTGGATGTAGGGGATGATGGACATAACGCCCAGTAAAATTAGGAGCCCCAACAAAAATCAAAAAGAATGTCGGAGATGGGAAACTCAGAGCTGTTGTCACTGTAGACAGAGACAGGACAGATCTGGGAGTGATTGAAGACCGAAATTGCAAAAATATCAAACGAAAGATTTTCGACCTGAATTTTTTTTTGGATGATAGGATGGAAGATAGGAACACACCATAAAAATTACAAACCACGAAGAGGCCGTGGTTGGTAGCAGGATTTTCGTTAAGACACCTCTATCCAGCAGGACAGAAAACCGAAGACGGATTCGCGGCGGCTCGAAGGCGACACGAACGGCGGCGGCACCGATGAAGATCAGAGGTTGAGAGAGGGAGATAGAAGATTGATACACTCTAGAACTGGAGGTTTGAGGAGCGGAAACCAGGGGGAGAGGAAGGGGGCGCACCAAGCTTCAAGCTTTCCAACAAAATTTTTGATTTTTTCACTAATATTCATATGAAAATACAATCTTTTATATGATTCACATCAAATGCAATGTGAACCCTTGGATCTAGGGGTGGGCATTGAAGGGCTGGGATTAGGTGTGAATAACACACAAAAATTAATATAATAATAAGGGGAGAGGGGCGCCCCATTGACCAAGGTTAATGGGTTGAATGGGGTAGGTGGCCAACCATTGGAATGTTGACCCCATTAACCCCATGTGTCCATATGACCAGCCCACCATTCTAGATGTCCACCTAGGATGGTTGACCATCCCCACAAAGTGACATGGACCAATGGGAAAGGGCTGAGGGCCCCCTAGCTGGACCTACTACCTAATTGCACAAAAACCCACACAATCCATGGGAATGACTCATTGGCTTATAAAGCCTTACATTTGCGTACATACTTTCCCAAGGATATAAACACAAACTAAAAGGACATAAATGCAAAAGAAAAAGTACATGCTCGGCGTCGATTCCCATCAACTCTCCCCGGGTGGGAGGAACTCGACCCCGTCGAGTAGGGGTATGGATGCTCGAGTACTCCGACGGATCCGTCACCGTGCCAAGTAACGCGGGTACGCTCCACTCCAAGTGACCGTCACCTGCTCATTCCATATATACTCGATATGCACGAACTGCTATGGGCTAAAGGTGGACACTCCGGGTGGGGCACTCTCAAAAGGGAAGGGAGCAGCTCAAAGACTCACTAGGAATCACCGCTGAGCCCCTATAGGTGACTGATCCGGGTATAGATGTAGAACCGATCCCATACTCATCGAGTGAGTCCAATCGCCTCTTACTCATAAGAGAACGACAACGAGCTTGCACAAGACACATGCAGACGCTCAAACTACACACAAACCATGCAAACAAACCACACAATACAAACCACACAAAGAAAACACACTGACTCATCTATGACCCTAGACACACCTAATGTTAGTCCGACCCGTACATGGGTGACGGCGGACCAGGACACCCGAATATGTGCCATTCATGCATGTTATGTAACCAGAGATGGGTGGCATGGGGAACATCCAAACATCCAAGTATGACCCAATCATGTATGGATGGCCCTTTGGATTTGGGGAACTTGAGTGGGCTAGGAAAGCCGGGTGTGGAAGAGTCGGGTGTAGGTGTATCATGGACGGGCTTGGTGGGTATGGAGGACCCGGCCCGTAGGAAAGGGGTATGATAGTGGACTCCCTCTAAGAAGTGAAGTATATATGGAAGGTCTAAGTATCCACTAGGGAGTGGATCAAAGGGATCAAAGAAGGTATGACCCCTTGTGGTGGGTTCCCACAAGTCACGGTCCCACGTCTAGAAGTTTTGAAGGTGTGGATAGTCACCTTCTTGAATTGTGACGGGTGGGACGGGGATCGTAGGCAAGAAGTATGATTCCTCCCTCGGACAAAAGGGTATGAATTCGGGCTCGTCCGATAGTGGGAGAAGTAGAAGAACCTCCGTGGTGACACAACCCATGGTGCACTCGGAGGTAATGGACCCGAAGGCCGGATGGGTGAAGCTAAGACTAGCGGGTTGGTCAAAGCCTCGGGCCAAAAGATGCGTCAACTCCCATTGTGAATCTAATCCCATGACAAGATCGTCCAACGTATCAACATGGTGACGAGATCGAAATGTGGTATGGAAGGAGTTGACCGACACTAAAGGGAGGATGGGGTCCATAGGTGGGAAGGAAGGTGGGACCAAGCCATCCTTGAGCCAACTAAGAAGCGGCTCGACTATATATAGTGTACCCGTAAGAAACACGGGTGGCTCGGGGTGAGGTGGTTCCAAGCATGATGGTTCCGAATGTGGATCGGAAGGTAAGGGTGGTAACGGAGCACTCACGGGTGGTGAAGGCAATGGCGTAGGTAGTCCGATCGGCTCGGGACTTGGGTGGGAGGTAGATGCTTGCCTAAGGGTAGCCAGGGCAGCATCGGCTCGTTGTAGGTCATCATTAAATGGAGACTCAAATGGCTCGACCTCAAGAGCGACCTTATGGGACTGCGCTAGAGAGAATGCATCGCGGACAAGACTTGGATTTGAAAGTAAATCCGTAAACCTCTCCGGAACTGAAATGCGGTCGTGGTGCTCTCCTCTCCCAAGCCATATTCCAACCGGTACTTATCATAGTCCCGGATGTACTCGGACACGGACCTATCACCTTGGACGGGTCGACATGGGTTGGCCATTGGTGCCGAAAAGATGGGAATGGATCCCTAGGAATGGGTATGCAAGGCCATTTAGACAAGACACTAGACCGACTATGCACGGTTTGGGATGCAGGCACACTAAGGACAAGACACCAAGACTCGGTACATGGCGGAGTTAATCGATTCGAAGATAACTCGCGTAAGTGTGCGGCCTTCACGATAGGCGTAGCCTAACGTTCGGACAACACCTTTTTATATACCGATTAATGGTATGCAAATGCAACTCCTAAGACCGACTTAGACACTTAGACTTAAATGACACTCTTTTTTTTTTGTTTTGGACACCCTAGACTCAACTCGCTCTGATACCAAATTGATGTGGGATGGGACCACGGACATGACAAGCTCGCGATCATCCCTTAACGAGGGAAGCGTCGGACGTGCGCGGTTGAGAAACCGGCAGTGAGCTAGGGTGGTCGGCTCTCTCTTTCGTGCCCGGATCGGGTCACGGGACGGTAACGCTCTCTCTCGCAGCAGCGGTGATATAAATAGAAAGTGTGCTAATTACCCTATCATGCTCTCTAGCAGCGGCATAAACAAGCATATATGAAATTAAGCAAAATACCAAGTAAGGAGTGATGATGATACCTCCACGCTCTCGGCGTGGGGACGACGGACCCGGCGGAAACTCGTACTCCCGGAACAATAATACACAAGATTACAGCAATACAAATCGCTGCCCACTCCACGCAGGGAGGTAAAGGGCTACACAATGGGGTCCGGGAGGACCGAATTCGGGTTGACGGGCGGCTTCTCGTGTTGATTTGGCAGCACCCGAACACGTGACGCTGGGGCCCACGTGCTGTCCGGAGGGACCGTGAGGGACCCGGTGTCACCACTGTGGTGGGGACACTTGTGGAAGTGTTCCTTGGGCTGGCGGCATGCTGGTTCGCCGGCCGGAGGCCAGGCGGCTCCGTTCGGCACCGGTCGGAATGACCGGCCACGGATCTGCCGGTTCTATTTTTCGGCGCGCGCTCCGACAAGAACGGACGCTGCGATCAGCCCTGACGTCGGAATGCGACGACACTAGCGCCGTTGGAAAGCTGCTTTGAAGGGCTTCAACTATATGTGATTACAGAAAAATAACAAAGCCTGTACTTCCAATTGGTGAATTTTGAAGGTTGCTATTGTACAGTGGCTTAACTCTCAGATCTGCAGGGCTGTCCTCTGAGAACTGTCGTTGACCGTAGGGTAGATGTCCGACTCAGCTCTTGAGGTCTTCATCAAAGGCGTAGGAAATGGAGCTAGGACGACGGCAAAACTAGTTTGGACAAGTTTAGATGTGGCTACGAATTGATAGGATTTTTTCACTAACAGTGGGTCGGATCTGGAATCTGACTAAAGGCACTGTAGCAGAGATAGAACACGAATTTTTAAAAATGGATAGAGGGCAGATCAAAAATCAGGAAACATGATGGATGTAGGGGATGATGGACAGAATGTCCAATAAAATTGGGAGCCCCAATAAAAATCCAAAGAAGGTCGGAGATGGGAAACTCAGAGCTGTTGTCACTGTAGACAGAGATAAGACAGATCTGGGAGTGATTGAAGACCGAAATTGTAAAAATATCAAACGAAGGATTTTCGACCTGAATTTTTTTGTGGATGATGGGATGGAAGATAGGAACACACCATAAAAATTATAAACCACGAAGAGGCCGTGGCTGGTAGCAGAATTTTCTTGAAGACACCTCTATCCAGTAGGACAGAAAACCGAAGACGGATTCACGGCGGCTCGAAGGAGGCACGAACGGCGGCGGCGGCGGCACCGATGAAGATCAGAGGTTGAGAGGGGGAGATAGAAGATTGATACACACTAGAACTTGAGGTTTGAGGAGAGGAAACCAGGGGGAGAGGAAGGGGCCGCACCAAGCTTCAAGCTTTCCAACAAAATTTCTGATTTTTTCACTAATATTCATATGAAAATATAATCTTTTATATGATTCACATCAAATGCAATGTGAACCCTTGGATCTAGGGGTGGGGATTGAAGGGCTGGGATTAGGTGTGAATAACACACAAAAATTAATACAATAATAAGGGGAGAGGGGCGCCCCCTTGACCAAGGTTAATGGGTTGAATGGGGTAGGTGGCCAACCATTGGAATGTTGACCCCTTTAACCCCATGTGTCCATATGACCAGCCCACCATTCTAGATGTCCACCTAGGATGGTTGACCAGCTCCACAAGGTGACATGGACCAATGGGAAAGGGCTGAGGGCCCCCTAGCTGGACCTACTACCTAATTGCACAAAAACCCACACAATCTATGGGAATGACTCATTGGCTTATAAAGCCTTACATTTGCGTACATACTTTCCCAAGGATATAAACACAAACTAAAAGGACATAAATGAAAAAGAAAAAGTACATGCTCGGTGTCGATTCCCATCAACTCTCCCCGGGTGGGAGGAACTCGACCCCGTCGAGTAGGGTTATGGATGCTCGAGTACTCCGACGGATCCGTCACCGTGCCATGTAACGCGGGTACGCTCCACTCCAAGTGACCGTCACCTGCTCATTCCATATATACTCGATATGCACGAACTGCAATGGGCTAAAGGTGGACACTCTGGGTGGGGCACTCTCAAAAGGGAAGGGAGCAGCTCAAAGACTCACTAGGAATCACCGCTGAGTCCCTATAGGTGACTGTTCCGGGTATAGATGTGGAACCGATCCCATACTCATCGAGTGAGTCCAATCGCCTCTTACTCATAAGAGAACGACAACGAGCTTGCATAAGACACATGCAGACGCTCAAACTACACACAAACCATGCAAACAAACAACACAATACAAACCACACAAAGAAAACACACTGACTCGTCTATGACCCTAGACACACCTAATGTTAGTCCGACCCGTACATGGGTGACGGCGGACCAGGACACCCGAATATGTGCTATGCATGCATGTTATGTAACCGGAGATGGGTGGCATGGGGAACATCCAAACGTCCAAGTATGACCAAATCATGTATGGATGGCCCTTTGGATTTGGGGAACTTGAGTGGGCTAGGAAAGCCGGGTGTGGAAGAGCCGGGTGTAGGTGTATCGTGGACGGGCTTGGTGGGTATGGAGGACCCGGCCCATAGGAAAGGGGTATGATAGTGGACTCCCTCTAAGAAGTGAAGTATATATGGAGGGTCTAAGGATCCACTAGGGAGTAGATCAAAGGGATCAAAGAAGGTATGACCCCTTGTGGTGGGTTCCCACAAGTCACGGTCCCACGTGTAGAAGTTTTGAAGGTGTGGATAGTCACCTTCTTGAATTGTGACGGGTGGGACGGAGATCGTAGGCAAGAAGTATGATTCCTCCCTCGGACAAAAGGGTATGAATTCGGGCTCGTCCGGTAGTGGGAGAAGTAGAAGAACCTCCGTGGTGACACAAACCACGGTGCACTCGGAGGTAATGGACCCGAAGGCCTGATGGGTGAAGCTAAGACTAGCGGGTTGGTCAAAGCCTCGGGCCAAAAGATGCGTCAACTCCCATTGTGAATCTAATCCCATGACAAGATTGTCTAACGTATCAACATGGTGACGAGATCGAAATGTGGTATGGAAGGAGTCGACCGACACTAAAGGGAGGATGGGGTCCATAGATGGGAAGGAAGGTGGGACCAAGCCATCATTGAGCCAACTAAGAAGCGGCTCGGCTATATATAGTGTACCCGTAAGAAACACGGGTGGCTCGGGGTGAGGTGGTTCCAAGCATGATGGTTCCGAATGTGGATCGGAAGGTAAGGGTGGTAACGGAGCACTCACGGGTGGTGAAGGTAATGGCGTAGGTAGTCCGATCGGCTCGGGACTTGGGTGGGAGGTAGATGCTTGCCTAAGGGTAGCCAGGGCAGCATCGGCTCGTTGTAGGTCATCATTAAATGGAGACTTAAATGGCTCGACCTCAAGAGCGACCTTATGGGACTGCGCTAGAGAGAATGCATCGCGGACAAGACATTGGATTTGAAAGTAAATCCGCAAACCTCTCCGGAACTGAAATGCGGTCGTGGTGCTCTCCTCTCCCAAGCCATATTCCAACCGGTACTTATCATAGTCCCGGATGTACTCGGACACGGACCTATCACCTTGGACGGGTCGACATGGGTTGGCCATTGGTGCCGAAAAGATGGGAATGGATCCCTAGGAATGGGTATGCAAGGCCATTTAGACAAGACACTAGACCGACTATGCACGGTTTGGGATGCATGCACACTAAGGACAAGACACCAAGACTCGGTACGTGGCGGAGTTAATCGATCCAAAGATCACTCGCGCAAGTGTGCGGCCTTCACGATAGGCGTAGCCTAACGTTCAGACAACACCTTTTTATATACCGATTAATGGTATGCAAATGTAACTCCTAAGACCGACTTAGACACTTAGACTTAAATGACACTCTTTTTTTTTTATTTTGGACACCCTAGACTCAACTCGCTCTGATACCAAATTGATGCGGGACGGGACCACGGACACGACAAGCTCGCGATCATCCCTTAACGAGGGAAGCGTCGGACGTGCGCGGTTGAGAAACCGGCAGTGAGCTAGGGTGGTCGGCTCTCTCTTTCGTGCCCGGATCGGGTCACGGGACGGTAACGCTCTCTCTCGCAGCATCGATGATATAAATAGAAAGCAAGCTAATTACCCTATCATGCTCTCTAGCAGTCGCATAAACAAGCATATATGAAATCAAGTAAAATGCCAAGTAAGGAGCGAGGATGATACCTCCACGCGCTCGCCGTGGGGACGACGGACCCGACGGAAACTCGTACTTCCGGAACAATAATACACAAGATTACAGCAATACAAATCGCTGCCCACTCCACGCAGGGAGGTAAATGGCTACACAATGGGGTCCGGGAGGACCGAATTCGAGTTGACGGGCGACTTCTCGTGTTGATTCGGCAGCACCCGAACACGTGACGGTGGGGCCCACGTGCTGTCCGGAGGGACCGTGCGGGACCCGGTGTCACCACTGTGGTGGGGACACTTGTGGAAGTGTTCCCTAGGCTGGCGCCATGCTGGTTCACCGGCCGAAGGCTAGGCGGCTCCGTTCGGCACCGGTCGGAATGACCGGCCACGGATCTGCCGGTTCTATTTTCCGACGCGCGCTCCGGCGAGAACGGACGCTGCGATCAGCCCCGACGTCGGAATGCGATGAAACTGGCGCCGTTAGAAAGCTGCTTTGAAGGGCTTCAACTATATGTGATTATAGAAAAATAACAAAGCCTGCACTTCTAATTGGTGGATTTTGAAGTTTGCTGTTATACAGTGGCTTAACTCTCAGATCTGCAGGGCTGTCCTCTGAGAACTGTCATTGACTGAAGGGTAGATGTCTGACTCAGCTCTTGAGGTCTTCATCAAAGGTGTAGGAAATGGAGCTAGGACGACGGCAAAACTAGTTTGTACAAGTTTGGATGTGGCTACGAATTGATAGGATTTTTTCACTAACAGTGGGTCGGATCTGGAATCTGACTAAAGGCACTGTAGCAGAGATAGAACACGAATTTTTAAAAATGGATAGAGAGCAGATCCAAAATCAGGAAACATGATGGATGTAGGGAATGATGGACAGAACGTCCAGTAAAAATGGGAGCCCCAGCAAAAATCAAAAAGAAGGTCGGAGATGGGAAACTCAGAGCTGTTGTCATTGTAGACAGTGATAGGACAGATTTGGGAGTGATTGAAGACCGAAATTGAAAAAATATCAAACGAAAGATTTTTGACCTGATTTTTTTTGTGGATGATGGTATGGAAGATAGGAACACATCATAAAAATTACAAATCACAAAGAGGTCGTGGTTGGTAGCAGAATTTTTGTGAAGACACGTCTATCCAGCAGGACAGAAAACCGAAGACGGATTCACGGCGGCTCAAAGGCGGCACGAACGGCGGCGGTGGCGGCACCGATGAAGATCAGAGGTTGAGAGGGGGAGGTAGAAGATTGATACACTCTAGAACTTGAGGTTTGAGGAGAGGAAACCAGGGGGAGAGGAAGGGGCCGCACCAAGCTTCAAGCTTTCCAACAAAATTTCTGATTTTTTCACTAATATTCATATGAAAATACAATCTTTTATATGATTCACATCAAATGCAATGTGAACCCTTGGATCTAGGGGTGGGGATTGAAGGGCTGGGATTAGGTGTGAATAACACACAAAAATTAATACAATAATAAGGGGAGAGGGGCGCCCCCTTGACCAAGGTTAATGGGTTGAATGGGGTAGGTGGCCAACCATTGGAATGTTGACCCCTTTAACCCCATGTGTCCATATGACCAGCCCACCATTCTAGATGTCCACCTAGGATGGTTGACTAGCCCCACAAGGTGACATGGACCAATGGGAAAGGGCTGAGGGCCCCCTAGCTGGACCTACTACCTAATTGCACAAAAACCCACACAATCCATGGGAATGACTCATTGGCTTATAAAGCCTTACATTTGCGTACATACTTTCCCAAGGATATAAACACAAACTAAAAGGACATAAATGTAAAAGAAAAAGTACATGCTCGGCGTCGATTCCCATCATCTAGCCTGGCAACTAACAATCAATGATCAATCAAATACATAAGAAAATGAAAGAAACCATGCAACAATGATATAAGAGTAGGGGGAGATCACCAATCATCACCAATCATCATGAACATGAAATAACAAGACAGTCAAAGTGAATCACGGTACACTGTAGCATGACAAGAATAGTCTCTGTTAGACCGCTCAAGGATATAGACGGTCTGTAGACGACCGTATAATACAGGGAGTGACGATGGACTAATAGAAAATCAGAGAACTGTGGAATGAGAGAAGGCAGAAATAAGAGACGTACCAGGTTGGACGGTCTCCTCCTCGACCGTTTAAGGTATGGAACGGACCTGCAGAAGCCATGTAATAACAATCAAAACAACAATCAGAAGACAGAGGCGTACCTGTGCCAGCAAGATGGACGGCCAAGAATAGACAGTGTAAGACTTGAACAGATGGTATTGGACCGCTAATAACAGCAGGTTTTACGGAAGATATGGCACTGTTCACAGAGAAGGGCGGTGGACTTCCAGCTGCAGAAACGATGGATGGCTCTGCAAAAACCATGCAAGTTCCAAAGGACAGAGAACGCAACCCAACCTGCAGCCACTTCATGGAGAGGACTAACACATCAAAAGAAAGGGTCAGCAAATCACTAACACAATGGGCACTAGGAGTCCCACCGTGATCGCCACAAAAGAAGGGTGTAGATATATTTCTCCTCCCGTCCGTTCTTTAATGCCTTCCCATGCCTATCTTACCACATCCAGCATAGGAAATGAACAAAGACAGAGGGAAAGGGAAGAGTGGAAACCTGTGATCATCACCAAGGTGCCGAACGTGATGGGCATGCCGTACCTTGGAAAAAGAGAGAGACACTCACCTGGTGTGCAGCGCTGCAATGATGTATGGCTCAGGAGGAACCGCCTATGGAGATAAACGGTCGAAGTGCAGACCGTCTATGAACGCTGCAAAAGATGCGGGATGGGGTATTCCTGGCTGACGAACGGCTCCAAATCGACCGCAATAAGTAGAAGAACGGTCCAGGTTGCACCGCTCGTCTCCTTGAATGGGTAGTTGGGAACCGCACAATGCCACCACGCCAGAAATTACAAAGAGTTCAACCTCCACCCTTTCCGGCCGGCCAGAGAGGATGGGCCTCGCGTTAGTGTGCTGCTGACCTGCGAAACAAAGTGTAGAACACAAGAAAACAAAACCCAAGTTAGGAACGTGGAGTGTAGCAAATGCTCGAATGAAGGGAAATGAACATAATTAATTGAATGGCGAATACCTGGGGATTTTTAAACCCCTAGGGCGTCAGAAAACATGGGAGGGTGTGTGCATGACAGTACAAACAAAGAAAAACGTGGGCGAATGGAAGTGTAAAAACAAGCATGCAATGATAAGAAACGAAACTATCAAATGCAAAAGACTCAAGACTAGGACTACTCCCTGAACCGGAGGCCTGTGTGGACGTAGAAGGCCTCCCTCCTTGGTGCTAGGTCGCTCAAGAATTCAGCAGGGCTTCACCGTCGACCAAAATCTCCCCCCTTTCAAAGGTAGCCTTTAGGGTCTATTTATAGAACCCCTAAATGCTGACCCCGAAATTAGGGTTTCCATGCATTTTTAGGTCAAGATAATCAAATAAAAGATGAAGATAATTCAATTATCTTTCATCTGGAAGAAACGACACTCAAAATGGTTAAGGATTCGCGGAGAAATCATCGGAGGAAGTTTGGGATAAATCCACGATGAGAGAGAGAAAATCTGTTGAATCTTCAGCAAACGAGCAGATGAACGGTCTTACGATAGACCACTCATCAATATGGGCAGCCCAGAATCGGCCGTCCAACCCTATCTGTGGAAATTCAACAATTCACAAAATAATCCTAATTATCCATTGAACCGGCCGAATAGTTCACCGTTGGACTCTCATAAATGAACGACTAGGATTAGTCCGTTCAGAAGGAAGAGCGGCCGAAGGCCGGCCGTTCTAGCCTTGTCGATGATAAATAGATAAATTGGGTAATTATCTGAGAAGACCACCAAGCGTAGCATTCTGGGAGAAGAACGGCTACTAGTAGTCCGTCCATTATTTTGAACGGCCAAAAGGAGACCGCATGAATGCTTGTCGGTGGAAATTCAAAAAATTAACCAAAATATCCATGAATGTATGGACGGCCCACAGGCAACCGGATAATGATTGAGCGGCCAGGGATGAACCGTACATGTATATGGGCGCTTGAAACTTATAGAAAAGCCCAATCAACCAAAACCATGGCCCATTAAGCCCAGAATTGAAGCAAGCCCAGCCAGGGAGGGAGGCTACCCATAAAACTGGCCCAAAACGTGCCCGAAAATAGCCCCAACGAGCGATGGACAACTCAAGGCTTCAACAAATAGAAGTAAGAGGAACGACTCAACTTATCGGCAAAAAACGGGTGTCAACAACTACGTTGACACTTCTTTTTCATGCATCGACTCTATTCATGAAACGATCTAGACTCTGACTGCTTTCTACATGAAACGGTCCAATAAACGATCGCTTTATTCCTGATCCTGTCTAACCCAAGGTTTGACCTTTGGGTTGGGTTTTCCAAGTTCCTAGCTGGTCTGATGATTGCTTGGAACTTAACACTTGTCAAGTAAGGTATTTATAATTTATGAAAAGAAAAGAATATGCCGTTATGCTGTCGAATTTTCTTCATAGCATAACCTAGTTCTAACTCCCATCTTTGAACTCCCATATTCTTACTAGAAGCATTCTTACCTTGATGTTGTATCATGAAACTATCATTGAACTTGTTACATTATTGGCCAAAATTTTTGTTATATCTCGTTAAAGTAGCTGGATTTATAACTTGAAGATGCAAGACCGGGCACGGATTGTGTCCAAGGGCTCCATACTAGCCCCCACGACGGATTGCCGGAAACGTGCTATAAACCATGTGGTACGATGATACTGGCATCGCATTACGCTGGGAGTACTTTCTTTTATAAATGAGTGAAAATCACGAGGCTCATTATAGAATTACATGCTTGTTAATGACTTTCTAGTACATACCCTTTATAAGGTTGTGTAAGTACTTTCTAGTTACATGCTCGTACATTCTTGTTCATGAAAGGCCAACTTACATCTACATGATTTTATCCTACTTGCTCAATCATTTCATGATTCTTCGTTATCTTGGTTTATATCGCTTGTTTATCGCGTTCTTATTTTTACCTTAAGTCCTAGAGCTATGACATTAATCATTTAAATGTTACCTTCATGTTGATACAAAGATACCTACTGGGCAAGTGTACTCATACATAATTTCTCAATTTTCCAGGAAGTACCAGTGAATTAGATTCGAAATATACCAGTAGCGGGTCCAATAGTGATTGAAGGTCAAATGGATCGAGAGAAGACCTAGTTGTCAAGTGTCTTGTCAAGTCCTATTGTAATTTTCTATTTTCTTGAGTCTATGATGTAAGGATGTTTAAAGTCGTGAATCTAATGTACTTGTGGTTACTAGTATGAAATAAAGTCAGAATTTGAAAAAATTTACTTGTGCAATTACTTTTATGTGATTGTCTTGTGCTCTGATTTCTTGCTTGCGAGAGGCTTCCCATGCCGGCTATTCACGTTTCGATATTCATTCCGCTGTATTAAAAGTTCGGGGCGTCACAATTAAAGTGGTATCAAAGCCTAGGCCTAGAAGTCCTAGGAAAGATGTCATGTCATAGGTTAAGTCCAAGTTTTAAGGACCCATGCCTATAAAATAAGGAAAGAAAATTGCCTACCCATGAGGGAAATTGGGTAGAACCTGGGATGAGCTAGTAATTCGAAATTATCTTTAAGATTAACCCATCAATTCCATTAGAATTAACAAATCTACTACTCTTCTTAGGTACCTTACACTCACAATGGCTCACCGTGTTGATTGGGGTGGAATGGAACAAACTGTTACAGGTCTCACTCAGGCCTTGCAAAATATGGCTCAAGCCGGCGCTAGGGCAGGAGTTGGTGATCTGCACCGTAGTTTCCGGAGCTTAAACCCTCCGCGATTTTTGGGTTCTTCTACCCCGATGAGGCAAAAAATTGGATTGATGAGATGAACCGTATATTCAAGGTCATGCAATGTACCGACCAGAGAAGGTTCATCTTGCTACATTCTAGTTAAACAAAGACGCACGTACCTGGTGGAAGGCTATTCCGACACCGCTTGCAGACGCACCACACACATGGGATGGATGTCTTACTCTTTTTCGAGCCAAGTATTTCTCCGAGCATGTCAAGAAGTGGAAGGCGGCTGAATTCGCGTCACTACGTCAAGGCATGATGCCGATGGCGGAATATGAGTTACAATTCTCTCGCCTTGCACCTTATGCTCAACATCTAGGGAGCACAGATCTTCTTAAAGCAAATCGCTTTATGGACGGGTTGCGACCCATTTTCATCCAGTAACTTGGCCCACAAAACATTCAGACCTACGCAGAGATGGTCCAACGGGCACACTTATGTGAACGGACCTTGGGGAAGGTCGATAAACTCAAGGGCATAATCTTCCCACTAATCTCGTATGCCTTGATATGGAAGGCTACGATGCCATATTAGGAGTTGATTGGCATATAAATTATTGTAGTAGGATAATTTCCTTTCGAAAACCAGGTCACCTACGATTTTACTTTCTTGGCATCAAATACTGGAAGCATCCCCTCTTATTTCATCTTTTCACGCTTACAAACTCATTTTGCAAGGATGTGAAGCTTTTCTTGCCTCCGTAGCAGTTATGGAGTCTAAGGAAATTCAGATAGAAGAAATCCCCGTAGTTAAGGAGTTTCCTGATGTTTTCCCTTCTGAGTTACCTAGCTTACCGCCTGTAGATACTTTTCTTTCCCCCTAAACCAAGATGTGAAAAGTGCTAAAGGGCTAAGGAGAAAAGAGCGAATGTGTGTGTGAGTGACTACCATGAAAGGAACAAGATAATGCAACCAATGAATTACTCACACACAGAAGCATGTTGTGATCGCCACCAAGATATATAGTACGATGAAAGAGTACCACATACCTTGGAAAGGGGAGGAGAGAATGAAGACACTCGCCAATGACGCAGTGTTGGAACAGGACAAAAATAGTCCTTTGGAGACCGCCGAAGTACGTAGACGACCGAACGACAGACCGTCTCCAGCGCTGAAGAGTGACACAGGAAGAAGACCTGGCTGGGGACTAAACGGTCTGAATCAGGCCGCAGAAGGGTGCTAAACGGTCAGAAGCAGACCACTAACTCCTCTCCACGGTCAGAGATGAACCGCGTGAAGCTGCCAGATCCCAAGCCATGGGACTTGCTCCTCCACCACTTCCGACCGGCCAGAGGGGATGGGCCTCGTGCTAGAACTCCTATTGACCTACAAAACATAGCAAATGACAAGAAAACACAACCCAAATTAGTTTTATGTAGTGTAGTATCTATGCAAACGAATGGAAAACTAAACACATGAATGGAATGGGGGATACCTGGGGGTTGGGTTTTTAACCCCTATGGGGCGTGGAAAATAGTGGGAAGGTGATCAATATGAGAATGACAGTGAAAAAAAACGTAGGTAGATGTGAAGAAAACTGAACATGCAATGATGAACGAACAATAGAAATGGAACTAAGACTCAAAGAAACATAAACATAAAGACTACTCCCTGAATCTGAAGGCTTAATGGACGTGGCAAGCCTTCCTCCTTGTTGGAATTCGCTCAAGAATGTGACAGCACTTCGACGTGAATTCTGGATCTCCCCCCGTCGCGAGCTTGGGCCAAGGGTGCTATTTATAGACCCTTGAATGTCAGCCCCAAATTAAGGGTTTTCAGCTGGAATTAGGCCAAGATTCTTTAGGATAAATCATAGATAAAACTCCCAGCTTTCACAAGGATCAAACGGCATCGCATTTGACTGAGAGTCCGCGGAGAAAAAGGTGGAACAATCACCTAATTAAACCACAGGTGGAGAGAGAAAAGCCAACTAGTCCAAGGATCTCGGCCTTAGAAACGGTCGCTCGATGGGTCGCGCACCACAATACACGGTCCAACGCTAGACCGCCTATGAGTGTCAGTGGTAAATAAAAAATAAGATAAATAAACCCTTTATCCCAAAGGAAAGACCGACTGATCCGACGTAGGACTCTCAGGATACAAATAGTCCATCGATAGACCGCCCAACAAGTCACACGGCCCATGGCCAGACCGTGTACCTGGTGTCGGTGATAAATCAATAAAAAACATGATATATAGATAATTGTCTGAAAAACCAACTTGTTTAGGACTCTGGCCACTAAATGGTCTAATGATGAACCGTTCAACTTGAATAAATGGCCCAATGCAAGACCGTGTATTGGGTTGTCGGTGGAAATTCAGAAAATACCCAATTAATCTAGAGATAAATTGGTGTAAGACTCTGAGTGATATAAACGGTCTCCAAAATGACCGCTCAACATCCAAAACGTTCTATCGCTAGACCGCGGTTAGGCTGGGCGGTGGTAATTAATAAAATGAGATAAATAAGCCTATTTACCCCAAAGACCAAGTGAAATCAAGGCCCATTAAGCCCGAATTCGAGAGCAAACCTAACCAGGGAGGAAATATACATAAAATAAGCCCAAAGACATGCCTAAAAATGGCCCAATGAGTAATGGACAACTTGAGACATCAAAAATAGCGGTAAGAAGAATGACTCAACTCGTAGGCAAAAACGGGTGTCAACAGATGTCCCTCCTTAACGTCCTCTTTGCAGGGGAGCGAGCGGAGGTGAAGTGAAAGCGAAATGGAACATGGAGATGAAGCGGAAACGAAGCGGAGCGGACTGAAAAGTAGGCGTTAAGGTAAAAGACACCCGTTGTCACGTCCCAAGCTTTTAATACAGTGGAAGATAATCTCGAGAAACGTAAACAACCAGCATGGTAAGCCTCTTGCAAGCAAGAATAATCAAAGCGCAAGACAATCACACACATAAGATACAATTGCACATCAATTTAATCAACCTTCACTTCCATTAAGACTGATAAAAATAATCGAAGTACATAGACTATTCCAACTTACTTAAATCTATTTGACTCAATAAAAAAATACATGAACTCGATCTAGACATCATTAACTTTCTAAGTCTTCACTCAATTTTATGAGACTCTCATTCACTCTCGGACCCATCACTTGAATAACTCGAATCTGAATCCGAATCACTTGCATCTCCTGAAAAGATTGGAAAGTAGGTAATGAGCACACTTGTCCAGTAGGTATCTTCGCATCAACATGAAGGCAATATTAAAGTGATTAGCGTTTTAGCTCTAAAGAATAAGGTAAAATCATGCGAATGCGATAAATCATGTAAATAAACCAAAGTAACAAGACATGATCAAGTTAAGATATGATTGAGCAAGCATGATCAAGCAAGAATGTAATTATGGCCTTTCATGAACAAGAATGTAACGAGAATGTACTAGAACGTCATGTAACAAGTAAGGAAGTACTTTTTCACTTAATAGCAAGTATTTCGTGAAATTCTATAGATAATTCACTTCATGATCCGTGTATATTTCACTTATTTATAAAGAAAGTACTCCCAGCGCAATGCGACGCTAGTAGCATCATACCCGATGGTTTATATAGTATGTTTCTGACAATCAGCCGAGGGGACTAACATAGAGCCCTTGAACACAATCAGTGCTAGAACTGCATCTTCAAGTATAAATCAAGCTACTTCCACGTGTTGAACCCCGTGCATAACCTTGTGTTAAGAAATTTTGATGATGATCAAATACCATGTGATTGTGCTTCATGTAAATAAATGCATAAGTATATTATGGTTATGAAAAGGATGGGTTTGCTTTTGATAGATTTATTGATGCTCATAGGAGTATCAATGTTAATAGTTGAATGGGTTGTCTTACTTCAATGGGGTTTTGCTGAATGAGAATGATATGAAGAATGATATTTTGTACAGGACTCAATTGAGAATGGATGGACTTCAAGTCGAATGTGATGAACTCGTTTAATATGTCGATGGTTGATTCACATAACACTTGAGTTAATTGTCTGAGTTAACATGTGAATTACAGGGACTCAATGTGGAAAACTAATGTCAATGTGAGTTGCATCCTCACGCTTTAGATTTAAAAGGATTGAAAGATTGTTTCCATTGTGTATAAGTGACAGGGACTTTTAAATGGGAATCTTCATGAAGATCAAATTGGCAATTGTCATATTGCACACTCATGTGTGTAGCAATGTGGAAACAAGAGTATGCTTCTCTTGTTGGCTTGTTCGAAGCAGGTTTGTTGAGTAAATGGATGCACAAATCAAAAGGTAACCCCTGTGCATATCTAGTTGATTAGACTGCTATTTGGGGTAAGGTTTGCTTAATACTTCCACTTATGTATTGATCTTTATTGTCTCACTTTAATTGGTTAACCCCTCATGAGTTTTTCTTTAACTCTGTATATGTCAGGAAAAGTGTCGACTCATGGAGTCGACACTTTGTCCCGTGTATGGGCTGCTTCATGGCTCGCCCCTTTTATTTTCAGAAGGATGAAAACAAATGTCGACTCAAGGAGTCGACATTTATTTTCAACCCTTCTGTCTAGGTGGCCCTCAGACGGCCCTGGTATAAATGTCGACTCTAAGAGTCAACATTTATTTCCCACCATTCTGTCTGGGCAATTCCCAGACCCACATGGAACAAATGTCGACTCTCTGAGTCGACATTTTTTTTGGGCCTTTCTATCTGGGCGTTTCTAAGCGCTACAGGTGGAAAGTGTCGACTCTAAGAGTCGACACTTTCTACGCTATGTTCAGGCTGGTTGGCTTTCCTATCTTGGCTGGCCGCGAGTGTCGACTCCATGAGTCGACACTTTCTGGTGACTAGAAATTACGCCGGTTTGTGCGGCGGCCGATGCCGTAGCGTGCTCTCTTTCTTTTAATGCCTCTCCATTATTGGTCCATGGGGGAATGTTCCCTCCACGTGGCCCTTCATCTATTGGGGTATATATTGATTGAGATAGGGTTTATTCCATTGTGGAGAAGGGTTTTCAAGTCTTATCCGATTTTGGCTTTTGCAGGGAAGAACAAGGCCGCAGCTCCATCTTCCTCCTCTCCAGGGCATGCTGAACGAGATTCAAGGCATGAGATGATCTTCGTCCATCATACTAAAGTGCACCTGCTGTGAGACTGCGGCTGCATCTCCTCCACATCGTCCAGTCCGCTATGGAAGCTTGAAGACTAGGAAAAGCTTGGGGTCGTCCACCTTTCAACAAGGAACCTGCTGTGTGCTTCATCTATGGAATGAGTAAAAGGAAGAGGGAGTCCAGTCATCAAGGAACCCAGTCATATCATCTTCCAACCAGGAGATCGCTAAACCTTCGTGCCATCTCTCTTTGGTGTTGTTATTAGATCGGTTTATAAGCTGTGCTTGTATTGAACATTCGATTTCTTTCCTCTAAACTAGAAATGCCTGTGTGTGTATACGGAGCGGTGTCTTCGTGTGTGGACTGAGTGTTGGGGTAAGTTCCCCTTGTTTGTGTGTGTTCTGCGTGGCAGCGTGCTGAGGCTAGCCCTCGTGTGTGTGCTGTGTGGCAGCGTGTTGAGGCTTGGCCTCGTGTGTGTGGTATGCTACGAAAGCAGCGTGTGTAGTATTGGTGATGCGGGACGAGACCACGGACACGACAAGCTCGCGGTTGTCCCTTAACGAGGGAAGCGTCGGACGTGCACGGTTTAGAAATCGGCAAGCGCTAGGGTGGTCAGTTCACACTTTCGTGCCCGGATCGGGTCACGGGACGGTAACGCTCTCTCTTGCAGCAGCGGTGATATAAATATAAAGCGAGCTACGATCCTAGAACATGCTCTCTAGCAGTGGCATAAACAAGTATATATGAAAATAAGCAACTGCCGAGTGTAGGGAGCGAGAACGGTACCTCTACGCGTTCGGCGTGGGGAAGACGGACCCGGACGAAACTCGTACTCCCGGAACAATAATACACAGTATTACAGCAATACAACTCGCTGCCCACTCCACGCAGGGAGGTAAAGGGCTACACAATGGGGCCCGGGAGGACCGAATTCGGGTTGACGGGCGGCTTCTCGCGTTGATTCGGCAACACCCAAACTAGTGATGGTGGGGCCCATGTGCTGTCCGGAGGGGCCGTGTGGGACCCAGTGGCACCGCCGTAGTGGGGACACTTAGGAAAGCGCTCCCCGGGCTGGCGGCACGCTGGTTCACCGGCCGGAGGCCGGGCGGCTCCGTTCGGCGCCGGTCGGAATAACCGGCCACGGATCTGCAGCTTCTGGTTTTCAGTGCGCGCTCCGGGGAGAATGGTCGCTGCGATCAGCCCCGATGTCGGATCGACACGAAACTGGCGCCGTTGGAAAGCTCTCTTCAAATACTTCAACCTAGGTCTAGAGATCTGGTCTGGATCTGCACGGATCTTGGACTTAATAAATTTTGAGTTGCTGTTGTATAGTGACCCGATTCTCAGATCTGTAGAGAACTTATCTGAGAACTGCCTTTGACCGATATGTGAATGTCCGAATCTGAAGGGTGGTCTTCAGCAAAGTTGTAGGAAATCAAGCTAGGAAAACGGACATAGTTTTTATAAAAGGTTTGGAGGTGACTGTGATTTGTTCGGATTTTTGAACTGGAAGGTGGTAGGATCTGGAACTTGGCTGAAAGCACTGTAGCAGACATAGAACACGAATTTTGAAAAATAGATAGAGGGCGGATCAAAAATCAATAAAAATGGTGGATGTGGGGGATGATGGAGAGAACTCCCAGTAAAATTGGTAGCCCTAAAAAAATAAAAAAGAAGGTCGGAGATGGGAAACTCAGAGCTGCTGTCACTGTAGACAGAGACAGGACAGATCTGGGAGTGATTGAAGACCGAAATTGCAAAAATATCAAACATAGGATTTTTGACCTGAATTTTTGTTTGGATGATGGGATGGAAGATAGAAACACACCATAAAAATTACAAACACGAAGTGGCCGTGGCGGGTATCAGGAATTTTTGGAAGACACCTCTGTCCAGCAGGATAGAAAACTGAAGATGGATTCACGGCGGCTCGAAGGCGGCACGAACGGCGGTGGCGGCGGCACCAATGAAGATCAGAGGTTGAGAGGGGGAGATAGAAGATTAAAACACTCTAGAATGGGGGGTTTGAGGAGAGGAAACCAGGGGGAGAGGGCTGGGGGCGCAAGAGCCTTCTTGGCATTCCACAAAATTTCTAAATTTTCACTAATTTTCACATGAAAATAGAAGCTTATATATGAGTCCAACCAAATCCAACCTCAACCCTTGGATCTAGGGGTGGTGATTGAAGGCCTGGGATGAGGTGTGAATAACACACAAAACTAATAAAAAAATCAAGGGGAAGGGGGCGCACCATTGACCATGTGTAAGGTTGAATGGGGTAGGTGGCCAACCTATTAGAATGTTGACCCCTTTAACCCCATGTGTCCATATGACCAGCCCACCCTTCTAGATGTCCACCTAGGAAGGTTGACCAGGCCCACAAGGTGACATGGACCAATGGGAAAGGGCTGAGGGCCCCCTTGCTGGTCCTACTGCATAATTGCATAAAAACCCACACAATCCATGGGAATGACTCCGTGGCTTATAAAGCCTTACATTTGCGTACATACTTTCCCAAGGATATATACACAAACTAAAAGGACATAAATGTAAAAGAAAAAGTACAGGCTCGGTGTCGATTCCCATCAACTCTCCCCGGGTGGGAGGAACTCGACCCCGTCGAGTAGGGGTAGGGATGCTCGAGTACTCCGGCGGATCCGTCACCGTGCCAAGTAACGCGGGTACGCTCCACTCCAAGTGATCGTCACCTGCTCATTCCATATATACTCGATATGCGCGGACTGCTATGGGCTAAAGGTGGACACTCCGGGTGGGGCACTCTCAAAAGGGAAGGGAGCAGCTCGAAGACTCACTAGGAATCACCGCTGAGTCCCTGTAGGTGACTGATCCGGGTTTAGATGTAGAACCGATCCCATACTCATCGAATGAATCCACTCGCCTCT
The DNA here is from genome assembly GCA_022559845.1 of Amorphophallus konjac. Taxonomy (NCBI): domain Eukaryota; kingdom Viridiplantae; phylum Streptophyta; class Magnoliopsida; order Alismatales; family Araceae; genus Amorphophallus; species Amorphophallus konjac. The sequence continues at coordinate 23,589,703 of CM040129.1, forward strand.
TACTCATAAGAGAACGACAACGATCTTGCACAAGACACATGCAGACTCTCAAACTACACACAAACCATGCAAACAAACCACACAAGACAAACCACACAAGGAAAACACACCGACTCATATATGACCCTAGATATACCTAATGTTAGTCTGACCCGTACATGGGTGACGGCGGACCAGGACACCCGAATGTGTGCCATGCATGCATTTGAGGTAACCGGAGGTTGACGTCATGGGGAACTCCTAGACATACTACGATGCACCAATCATGGACATTGGGCTTGGATGCGGGAAGTCCGGGAGCTGCGGGTGGTTTAGAGGGATCGGGGAAACCAAAGTCTTCCTTACCCCCGAATGATGGTTCGGACCTATGGCTATGTGGAGTTTGCTTGGCCCGAGTGGAAAAGGTGGGATAGTGAACTCCGCGGAAGAAGGGTAATGAGTATGAAAACTCAAGAGGTTCACTAGTGAAGGGGTCAAAAGGGTCGAAGAAGGTGTGACCCCATGAAGTGGGTTCCAACATGACATGGTCCCAAGTTTGGAATTCATAGTCACCGCCATACATTATGATTGGTGGGACGACGGACATGTGTAGAAAATAGGATTCCTCCCTTGGGCAAAAAGGAACGAAGTCGGACTCGGTCGGCATCGGGAGGAGTAGAAGAATCTCCGTGGTGACACACCCCACGGTGCACACGGAGGTAAAGAATCCTAAGGCCGGATGGGTGAAGCTAAGACTAGCGGGTTGGTCAAAGCCTCAGGCCCAAAGATGCGTCAACTTCCATTGTGAATCTAATCCCATAATAAGGTCATCCAAAGTATCGACATGGGGACTAGACCGAAAAGTTGTGTGGTAGGAGTTGACCGGCACTAAAGGTAGGGTGGGGTCCATGGATGGAAAGGGATGTGAGACCAAGCCATCCTTGAGCCAACTAAAAAGTGGCTCGGCGATGTATAGCGTTCCCGTAAGAAACACGGGTGGCTCGAGGTGAGATGGCTCCAAGCATAATGGTTCTGAATGTGGAGTGGGCCGCTGGCGTTGAGTGACTGGACATACGAGGGTGATCTTACCGGGTAGGTAAGGTGGGTATAAGGTGCAAGTCCTCTTGCCCCAGTGAAGATTGGCTCTTCGTTCTCCTAACCATGTTTGCCCTAAAATGATGCATGAACCAGCAAGTGTGCCGATCCTGCACCATGCGCCATCGGTGTAGAGAACAAAGACGATCCTCTTATAGAACTCAACACAAGCAAAATCACCATCGCGGACAATCTCGCCTGTCTTGGAGAGAGACTCCACGATGTCAAGAGAAACCTAATTATCCGACTCCCTATCGGTGAAATGGAGTTCCGTTGTGGACCCGTTGGGTAGAGCGACTTTCATAGTGAGAGGGGTAAAACCAAGGGCTCGGTCCATGAGGACATTGACTTTGGCCACAAAGGTTGACCACTCGGATGTATGGTCTTTGGGAACGGCCATGGGTAGTGGATATGGACATTCATACACATGGTGACAAGACACTAGACCGACTATACAAGGTTGGAATGCATGCACACTAAGGACCCTAGACGTAAACCAAGACTCGGTACGTGGCGGAGATAAGTGATCCGAAGATCACTCGCGCAAGTGTGCGGCCTTCCCGATAGGCGTAGCCTAACGTTCGGACAACACCTTTTGATATACCGAGTAAAGGGATGCAAATGCAACCTAGACTGACTTAGACAATGACTAAAGACTAGACGTAAATGACACACTTTTTTTTTTGATTTTAGACACCCTAGACTCAACTCGCTCTGATACCAAATTGATGCAGGACGAGACCACGGACATGACAAGCTCGCGGTTGTACCTTAACGAGGGAAGCGTCGGACGTGCACGGTTGAGAAACCGGCAAGCGCTAGGGTGGTCAATTCACACTTTTGTGCCCGGATCGGGTCACGGGACGGTAACGCTCTCTCTTGCAGCAGCGGTGATATAAATATAAAGCGAGCTACGATCCTAGAACATGCTCTCTAGCAGTGTCATAAACAAGTATATATGAAAATAAGCAACTGCCGAGTGTAGGGAGCGAGAACGATACCTCCACGCGTTCGGCGTGGGGAAGACGGACCCGGCTGAAACTCGTACTCCCGGAACAATAATACATAGTATTACAGCAATACAACTCGCTGCCCACTCCACGCAGGGAGCTAAATGGCTACACAATGGGACCCGGGAGGACCGAATTCGGGTTGACGGGCGGCTTCTCGCGTTGATTCGGCAACACCTGAACTAGTGACGGTGGGGCCCACGTGCTGTCCGGAGGGGCCGTGTGGGACCCGGTGGCACCGCCGTAGTGGGGACACTTAGGGAAGCGCTCCCCAGGCTGGCGGCACGTTGGTTCGCCGGTCGGAGGCCGGGCGGCTCCGTTCGGCGCCGGTCGGAATAACCGGCCACGGATCTGCAGCTTCTGGTTTTCAGTGCGCGCTCCGGCGAGAATGGACGCTGCGATCAGCCCCGATGTCGGATCGACACGAAACTGGCGCCGTTGGAAAGCTCTCTTCAAATACTTAAACCTAGGCCTGAGATCTGGTCTGGATCTGCACGGATCTTGGCTTTAATAAATTTTTGAGTTGCTGTTGTACAGTGATTGGATTCTCCGATCTACAGAGAACGTGTCTGAGAACTGCCTTTGACCGATATGTGAACGTCCGAATATGAAGTGGTGGTCTTCAGTAAAGTTGTAGGAAATCAAGCTAGAAAAACGAACATAGTTTTTATGAAAGATTTGGAGGTGGCTGTGATTTGTTCTGATTTTTGAACTGGAAGGTGGTCGGATCTGGAACTTGGCTGAAAGCACTGTAGCAGAGATAAAACATGAATTTTGAGAAATTGATAGAAGGTGGATCAAAAATCAAAAAAAATGGTGGATGTAGGAGATGATGGAGAGAACTCCCAGTAAAATGGTAGCCCTAAAAAAAATAAAAAAGAAGGTCGGATATGGGAAACTCAGAGCTGCTGTCACTGTAGACAGAGACAGGACAGATCTGGGAGTGATTGAAGACCAAAACTGCAAAAATATCAAATGAAGGATTTTCGACCTGTAGTTTTGTGTGGATGATGGGATGGAAGGTAGGAACACACCATAAAAATTACAAACCACGAAGAGGCCGTGGCTGGTATCAGGAATTTCTGGAAGACACCTCTGTCCAGCAAGACAGAAAATCGAAGATGGATTCGCGGCGGCTCGAAGGCGGCACGAACGGCGGCAGCGGCGGCACCAATGAAGATCAGAGGTTGAGAGGGGGAGATAGAAGATTGAAACACTCTAGAATTGGGGGTTTGAGGAGAGGAAACCAGGAGGAGAGGGCTGGGGGCGCAAGAGCCTTCTTGGCATTCAACAAATTTTATGAATTTTCACATGAAAATACAAGCTTATATATGAGTCCAACCAAATACAACCTCAACCCTTGGATCTAGGGGTGGTGATTGAAGGGTTGGGATGAGGTGTGAATAACACACAAAAACTAATAAAAAAATCAAGGGGAAGGGGGAGCACCATTGACCATGTGTAAGGTTGAATGGGGTAGGTGGCCAACCTATTAGAATGTTGACCCCTTTAACCCCATGTGTCCATATGACCGGCCCACCCTTCTAGATGTCCACCTAGGAAGGTTGACCAGGCCCACAAGGTGACATGGACCAATGGGAAAGGGCTGAGGGCCCCCTTGCTGGTCCTACTGCATAATTGTATAAAAACCCACATAATCCATGGGAATGACTCCTTGGCTTATAAAGCCTTACATTTGCGTACATACTTTCCCAAGGATATATAAACAAACTAAAAGGACATAAATGTAAAAGAATAAGTACAGGCTCGGTGTCGATTCCCATCAATTGGGGTTCGTCCCCGTGTGCTACCTTGTGTAGCGTGTTAGTGAAGCCTCACCGAGGTGGTGAGGGATGGACGTAGGGAACCCGTTGTGGTCCCGAACCACCTAAAAATCACTGGCTACTTGTGAATGTTTGTGCGTTTGCTCCATATCTCCTATCACCATTCTCAGGTTGGCTTGTTAAACGCGTTTTTCATGGATGGTAGATTTTCTTATACACACGTTTAGTTAAATTCGTTCATTCTCTGTGTGTCATCTTATTCATATGCAAGCGATTGGTGAGGTTGAGCTGAGCGGCATTTAAGTTGTTTAAATTGGACTTAATATTTAGAGAGGGATCTATTCACCCCCCTCTAGATTCATGCCACTACATCCCGGGACCCAACAATTGGTATCAGAGTCTGGCTCTATAATCCCAGATCTAACGATCTTCAGAGGGATCCTAGTGTAGTTTTGAATCATGAATACTTTTTCAGATATTGTTTCGTTTAGTTCTTTACCTGTTTACCATGGTGATGATCTTAATTCCTGGTGGGAAAATTGTGTAGGGCCATAAATTCAGTAAATCCCAATTTGTGGATGCTAATTCATGATGGTCCTCATATATTGCCTCGGGATGAGACCAAGTGGTCCAACCGAGATAGATTGAAGAATCATGAGAATGCTACTATTTTGAGCTTGTTGAAAGCCTCGGTGAATGCTGACATGTTTACATTCGTGTCTTCTTACAGAAGTGCAAAAGAGCTTATGAACCGATTGATGCAAGCTCAAGAGAAGCAGGGACAACAAGGATTAATGGCTGACGATGCTGATCAACCAAGTGATGAAAATAGTGAAGAGGTAAACTCTAACTCCGATGAGGATGAAATGACTTTTGGAGAATTGGTTGATGCATATGAGAGTTGTCAGTTAGATATAAAAAGATGAAGTCTAAAAATAAATCATTGAAGAAGCTAAGTGGAAATGTGCATGATAATTCTTTATGTCGAAAATGTCTTGATCTAGAAAATGAAAATGAACGTCTTGTTTGCAAAATCTCATTGCTTGAGGAAACTGAAAGAAATCTAAGAAACAAGCTAGATTCTCTGTCCGACGATGAAAAACTATTTGAAAAACTTCTTGATTCTGAAGTTGACAGCAAGTCCATCATGGAGGAAAATGAGTTGTTAAAATCTGAAAATGAAAAGTTAAAACAGTTAAACTTAACCATGTCTGAAAGACTCCTAACTCATGAAAAAGGAAAGTCTATGGTTGCTCAAGTCTTTAAATGAAAATGTGAGTTTGTTAAAACAGGAAATTGAAACCCACAAAACCATCAATGTCACCTTGAATGAAAAGATCACTTCCTATGAAAATGAAATTGTCTCTTATGAACTTTGAATTGCTTCACTTGAATCTGAAATCTCTGATTTGAACAAGTCTCTGGCTAGATTTGTAAGCGGGGAAGAGAATTTAAACAAAATCTTGGGGACTAAAGTGAACTTCCAATGGGAAGGTCTAGGATATAATCCTAGTAGAAAGGAAGCTTTTAATTTGAAAACCAAAACCTCATTTGTGCATGCTTCTTGCTCTTCCAATACCTCAAACATCTCTTCTTCAGTCAAACCCAAGTCTAGTACACATGCAAAGAAATCTCATGTGAATCACCATGCTCCAAATAAAAACATTACATCATGTCACTATTGTGGTGAGCATGGTCATTTAATGCATGATTGTAACTTGATAAAGGAAGCTGATCACAATGCTCGTGGGATGCATGCCATGAAATTCCAAACTATTCAGAAAAAAAGAATTGAATGCTTTCATTGTGGAAAAATGGGTCATGTGATGAAAAACTGTTGGTTGTTAAAAGAATAACCCAAATTTCATGTTCAAAGTCATAGACCGCCCACTTATACACAAAGGGCCACTACTAATGTCCAGACAAAGAAATTGAATCAACATGTGCATTGTCATTACTGTGGCCGACTTGGACATCTCATGGATGATTACTTTCTATTGCACCTTGATGATCTGAATGCTAAGAAACTGTGGAAAGCACCCATTCGAGGTGCAACTAACCCCCCGGGACCCAAGATGACTTGGGTACCCAAAACTTCAAAATGAGAATTTTGCTTTGCAGGGGTGCCTTGAGATGGAAGAAGTTGTTAATAGAATAAAAATCCTCCAAGGCAAGAAAATTGATGAGCTTGTGCGGCAATGAATTCCACCTTTGCTTTCTTGTGTGAATAACTATCATTTTGTAGTTGATCACAAAGTTTTCTATACCTACACTTGTCTCTTTTTGTAAATATCAGTTGAACTTTTCACACATAGCATATACACTTTACTTCTTGCACATATCACACACTTTCCTGCATACTTGTGAATAGTAATAAAGTTCAGTCATCTGTCACTTTCATGTACAAACTTGCATATATTTCATGTTCCTGTGTGCGTGAATGCCATGATTTTCGGTATATCAAATGGCGATTGCTGAAGGTTGAATAATGTCCAACCGGAAGCTTTCCTTATGCGTGAGTAGGGTCTTTGGACCTTCATCTCTGTCACGTACCAGTAATCATCCTGCTTGGAAAATTCCATTTGACACATGCTTGAGTGTATATAATATACACCCTTCTATTTTTAAACCTTTCTATGACCTGACATCCTTGATAAATAAATTTGCATTGATCAAGGCATGTATGCTTCATGGCACATATTAAGAAGGAAATTTTATTTTTAACCGTGTATACACTTAGGGGGAGACATAACCTTGATTAGACTAATTCATCCTCTACTATCAGTACAATCACTCATACGATATGGACCCTTGAGATAATTGACTTCATTCAATAAGGATCTCAGTTATTCCACTCAACACTCTTGAGGATTCTTAAATCCCTACATCAAAATCTAGTGTCTCGTGAGGAAAAAGCTGTCAGCCCCACCAAAAATTCAATAAGTCGAATTGGAACCGAGTAGTCGGGAATCCCCCCTGAAACAGAGGAGGAAACTCGGAACGAAAAGTGACAAAAATCCACATTCCTAATAAATGACAAAACTGAGTAACCGGGAAATGCCCCTGAAACAAAGGACATGACTCACGTTAAAAAGTTAGTCATCTTAATTGCATCTTATCAAAAATATTTATTGGGACTGTGCGAAGCTACCAAAAGCAGAGCACTGTGTATGGAAATGTAGGGAGGAGAGGTTCTTGTTAGTGTTCTTTAGGACATTTGAAAATCCATATTGTCTTGATAGTCATTCCTCATAGTTCACATATTGAATTTGAGTTTGATTGCGTGAATGTATTTCCTGAATCAGTCGATTTTCATTGGTTATGCAGTACATCTTCTTGTAAGCACAACCTTGTTAATGTTGCTCATGGACATAATGCTCAATTCAATTGCACTATTCTTATACCCGTCCATGAGGGACTTAAATGTCTGATTTTATATCTAAATATGCTTGCTTGTCTGTTTGTATGCTTGAAATGCATAGGAAGAACTTGATTGTTTGAACCCCCATGAATGGAGCATGCAATTCTTCCTGAATATGAAAAACCCCACTTGTGATTCCATGAATTTTCTCTACATGAGCTATGCTAAAAGATTATCATGATTGTCTGCCTGTTGGACTAAGTTGGTTAACTTTTCCCTATGTGTTTGACCGAAAGTTGTGATAGTTGGATTAAGAACATATTGTGAATGTTGTGTTGAATGTTGGTTGGTTGCCTTGCTGCTCATTGCACGGACTTTATTCTACATTGCACCGACCTTGCTGTTCATTGCACCGAGTCGGTTGAATCTTGCACCGACCCAATCCATGGTGCTTCATAATCTTGGCACATTTCCTTGGTTCAAGGAAAGAAATCTCGGTTTAAATGCAATTTCATGTGGATTGAATGGCTTTAGCTCAGATCTGGTTTTATTCTTGGCAATATTTCAATTACAATGAACTGTGCTGGATAATTGAGATGATTGCTTGCCTGCTCAATTGCGTTGGTCATCTTATTATGGTTGATTGAATTTCCCTGTCCATGATCAATTTCCCATTTGTTCAACCCTCAATCTCTCTTCTCTGTGTCCATAATCAATTGGGTTTCAATTCCTAAACCCTTGGCCTTCATTATCTTCCATTTTCCCTTGAAAACTTCTGTTACAGAGGAAGAGTCGACTCCTAGAGTCGACTTTTATTACCGTGTACACCTTTTATTCTCGGAACGAAGAGGTGAGAAAATGTGTCGACTCAATGAGTCGACACTTTTCTTTCGGATACTGGTTCGCAAACCGGCTCGCTGGGTGGCTCTTCACTTCAATTCGCTCGAACCACCTCCACCTCCACCTTAAACCACCCCCGTGGGTTTCCTTCTAAAATGCATTCACCCTCTTCTTCTGCCCTAAAACCCTCTTCGCAACCCTCTCCTCCTCCATCCACCAGACGCATCCTCGTACGAAGCCGCGGTTGTTCTCCTTCTTCCCCAAGAAACCCTCCGGCGGCGTCCACTCCTCTTCTTCTTCCCGGAGCATCTGCGGCTCCCTCCTTAAGCCCTGTCCGTTTGTTGTGGAGTGTGCTATGGAGAGCGGTCTATTCTGAGGTAGGCCTCCTTCTATCAAAGAGAAGACCGAGCTTCACCATCATCCTCCATCTGCATCCATTCGAGGTTGTCCGAGTTGTTGGAATGGCTCCCAAGAAGAGGACAGTGAAGGAAAGAGAGGAAGCCCTCATCCGGATGGAACTATGGTGCAAGGATAAGGAAGCCCAAGCTCAGAGAAAGAAGAGAGCTTCAGAGAGTGCTATGCTGGTTGAAAGGAAGGTACTACGTCCCCGTGCTGTGGACTTTAAGAGCATTGAAACTGTGTTACCCAAATTAGTTGAACTCCTGAGGTTGCAGCCAAATCGTATTTCATTTATGTCAGATTATAGGAAAGTTTATCATTCTCTTGTTCATCAATTTTATGGTAACATGGTAGTGAATAATGATGAATTATACACAAGCTTGGATGGACATTTTGTTCCTTTAACTGTTCAGTTGATAGGGAAGGCCCTAAATATGCCATACGATAATGGCATAATCCCTGAGGAAGCCATGTATTCAGAAGAGGAAGCCTATGAGGCCATGACTGATGAGCCTATAGCAGAAGGCTGTCTACCCAAACTAAATGCAAACAACTTTCCACCGCTCCAGAGGATTTTACATCATATGATGACCACCATATTATTGCCTCGATCAGGAGCTAGGGAGCAAGTAACAGATAGGCAGAAATTTCTGTTTGCTTATATAATGCGTGGAGAACAAATCAACTTCCCAGCTGTTATGATGGAATACATTACAAGCTGCAAAAAATCAAAGAATGGAAATCTCCCCTATGATGCTGCATTAACTCCGATTTTTTAGTATCTGCACATTGACTTAAGCAAACAGGTGAGTCATCCAATTCGCGATGCAGACATCTATACAACACTCTCCATCTGCAACAATATGGGATATGATCAGATAAACGGGCGTCTAGTCCGAACACTTCGTTCTCAGAAGGGAAAAGCTCCTGTTGCAGACTCTGATAAGAGTGAAAATAAAGAACAAGGAGAACCCGCTAGAAGAACTCGCATCACTCAGCCTGCCTCTTCAGATGACACATCATTGCACAGAAAAATGATAAGTTAGGAAGTGAAGTCGGCAAGGTCAAAGATTTAGTGGATGCTCTTACCAAGGAAGTCTCAGAGTTGAAGCTTCACCATGAAACATATCTTCAGAAGTTTGCAGCAATGGCCAATTCAACTGACTCTTTACACACTGGATTGGGAGTTCAATGCTCCAAATTTGATGATATGTCCGACTATCTTCGCCGTCCACCAACACCTCCTGCCTCCCCTTTAGGCCTTGATCCTTGGCATCTCTAATTCACTTGAGTCCAGCTTGACTAACTCTCCCCTTCCATTCCTTTTTGTTGATGACAAAGGGGGAGATGAATGTGCCTTGTGCTTGTTCTTGTTATGAATGTCTTGTGTTAGTTATGGTGTTATGTGTTATTTGTGGACATGGGCTGGTTATGTGATATTTGGGTTATGAACTGCATGTTATGTCTTGTGGACTGTGGATAGGATATCCACTTTTGAACCTTAATTTCTATTGTTGAACGTGCTATCAAATGCACCATAGCTTGGTTAATTAGTTTGTTGAATGTGTGTGGAATGCATTTATGGATTGAGTGTGCTTGGAATGAGCTCATGGAATGAATGTCTCTCGAATGAGTTTAGACAGGATTCTGTGATGATCAGATCACAATTCATGCTATGTGGATTTGTATATATCTTGTGGTTTGAATATCCTTGAAACACATCTTTTGTTGAAACAAGAAACTTCTTGCCTAGTTTGTTTTGCTTAATTGCACATAGTATTTTGTCAACATCAAAATGGGGGAGATTGTTGAACCCCTTGCATAACCTTGTGTTAAGAAATTTTGATAATGATCAAATACCATGTGATTGTGATTCGTGTAAATAAATGCATAAGTATATTGTGGTTATGAAAAGGATTGGTTTGCTTTTGATTGATTGATTGATGCTCATAGGAGTATCAATGTTAATAGTTGAATGGGTTGTCTTACTTCAATGGGGTTTTGCTGAATGAGAATGATATGAAGAATGATATTTTGTACAGGACTCAGTTGAGAATGGATGGACTTCAAGTCGAATGTGATGAACTCATTTAATATGTCGATGGTTGATTCACATAACACTTGAGTTAATTGTCTGAGTTAACATGTGAATTGCAGGGACTCAATGTGGAAAACTAATGTCAATGTGAGTTGCATCCTCACTCTTTAGATTTAAAAGGATTGAAAGATTGTTTCCATTGTGTATAAGTGACATTGACTTTTAAATGGGAATCTTATTGAAGATCAAATTGGCAATTGTCATACTGCACACTCATGTGTGTAGCAATGTGGAAACTAGAGTATGCTTCTCTTGTTGGCTTATTCGAAGCAGGTTTGTAGAGTAAATGGATGCACAAATCAAAAGGTAACCCCTGTGCATATCTAGTTGATTAGACTACTATTTGGGGTAAGTTTTGCTTAATACTTCCACTTGTGTATTGATCTTTATTGTCTCACTTTAATTGGTTAACCCCTCATGAGTTTTTCTTTAACTCTGTATATGTCAGGAAAAGTGTCGATTCATGGAGTCGACACTTTGTCCCTTGTATGGGCTGCTTCATGGCTCGCCCTTTTTGTTTTCAGAAGATTGAAAACAAATGTCGACTCAAGGAGTCGACATTTATTTTCATCCCTTCTGTCTGGGTGGCCCTCAGACGGGCCAGGTATAAATGTCGACTCTAAGAGTCGACATTTATTTCCCACCATTCTGTCTGGGCAATTCCCAGACCCACTTGGAGCAAATGCCGACTCTATGAGTTGACATTTTTTTTGGGCCTTTCTGTCTGGGCGTTTCTAAGCGCTACAGGTGGAAAGTGTCGACTCTAAGAGTCGACACTGTCTACGCTGTGTTCTGGCTGGCTGGCTTTCCTATCTTGGCCGGCTGCGAGTGTCGACTCTATGAGTCGACACTTTCTGGCGACTGAAAAATACGCCGGTTCGTGCGGCAGCCGATGCCCTAGCGTGCTCCCTTTCTTTTAGTTCCCCTCCATGATTGGTCCATGGGGGAATGTTCCCTCCACGTGGCCCTTCATCTATTGGGGTATATATTGATTGCGATAGGGTTTATTCCATTGTGGAGAAAGGTTTTCAAGTCTTATTCGATTTTGGGTTTTGCAGGGAAGAACAAGGCCGCAGCTCCATCTTCCTCCTCTCCAGGGCGTACTGAACATGATTCAAAGCATGAGATGATCTTCGTCCATCATAATGAAGTGCACCTGCTGTGAGACCGCAGCTGCATCTCCTCCACATCGTCCAATCCGCTATGGAAGCTTGAAGACTAGGAAAAGCTTAGGGTCGTCCACCTTTCAACAAGGAACCTGCTGTGTGCTTCATCTATGGAATGAGTAAAAGGAAGGAGTCCAGTCATCAAGGAACCGAGTCATATCATCTTCCAACCAGGAGATTGCTAAACCTTCGTGTCATCTCTCTTTGGTGTTGTTATTAGATCGATTTATATGCTGTGCTTGTATTAAACATTCGATTTCTTTCCTCTAAACTAGAAATGCCTGTGTGTGTGTACGGAGCGGTGTCTCCGTGTGTGGACTGAGTGTCGGGGTAAGTTCCCCTTGTTTGTGTGTTTGTGTGCTGTGTGGTAGCATGCTGAGGCTAGCCCTCGTGTGTGTGCTGCGTGGCAGCGTGTTGAGGCTTGGCCTCGTGTGTGTGGTATGTTGCGAAAGCAGTGTGTGTAGTATTGGGGTTCATCCCCGTGTGCTACCTTGTGTAGCGTGTTAGTGAAGCCTCACCGAGGTGGTGAGTGGTGGATGTAGGGAACCCATCATGGTCCCGAACCACCTAAAAATCACTGGCTACTTTTGAATGTTTGTGCGTTTGCTCCATATCTCCTATCACCATTCTCAGGTTGGCTTGTAAAATGTGTTTTCCATGGATGGTAGATTTTCTTATACACACGTTTAGTTAAGTTCGTTCATTCTCCGTGTGTCATCTTATTCATATGCAAGTGATTGGTGACATTGAGCTGAGCGGCGTTTAAGTTGTTTAAATTGGACTTAATTTTTAGAGAGGGATCTATTCACCCCCCTCTAGATCCGTGCCACTACACCCCGGGACCCAACACCACGTATATAGCAATAAAGTTGGCCACACATGTAATAAGTTCAATGAATGTTCAAGACTCAACTTCAATAAGAATGCACCAAATATAAATTCATGAGTTCAAGAAATGCATTAATAACTAAGTTATGCCTTGGAGAAAATTTGACAGCATAACGGTACATTCTTTATCTTTCACAATTTATCTTAAATATCTTTGAACAAGGTTACAAGTCCTAGATATCATTAGTCAATCTAGGATTATAGGAATATTAACCCTTGGGTCAAACCTCAGGTCAACAGTACTTATGAAATTTAACGATCAAAATTGGGCCGCTATATTGATATGGCGGTGTAATATTGGGCCGCTAGAGTAGGCTGAATCCAGAAAGAAATCGGTTTGGACTCAAAGAACTTGCCGGTCAGATACTGGACCGTTAATGGGCTGTAGCGGTCGAGTATTGAACCGTTAATGGACAGAATTTCAGAAAACGTCGGTAGTGCTTTCTAGACAATTGGGCTTTAATGGTACAACCAGCTCGGCGTCCTAGTGGGAATCCCAGGCTCGCGGAGACTTACAAAGGCCTTGAAACAAGATTTCCTAATCCATTGGAAGGAATATCCAAAGGAGAGGTTATCAAGTCTAAGATAGTGTGCCTATAGTGCAAAGAGTGTAACTAATGGTCATATACCAGGATATATGCCATGAACTTTATAGAAATGACTCTGAGATAAGCGGAGAATGTGTACTGTAGTAAACCAACGTTCAATCTCGTCAATGTAGCATTTAAACCATAATTTAATACAAAATTATATGGTTTTTTGGCATGAAATTATCATATGATTAAAATAATCCTAAGTACCATAAAGAACATGAAATCACTGTTATGAATCAATAATAAAAACTCCGAGTAAATACATTAAAATAGGTTGATATAAATTTAACTAGGCTTATTTATAAGCTAAATGGGCTACTCTTAAATCCACCCCGGATTGACAGAAAACAGAACAATGGCGGTCTATTATAGAGCCATTACAGAAAGTTGGCAGTTTATCATAAGGCCGCCAGAGGGACTTTAATGGTCTATTTCTGTTCCGCCAGAGGTTTCATAGAAAAACAAGTTATAGAGTGTCTAGCGGTTACCAGCATTCTAGATATTCTATCTCTAGATTCTAGAGAGAGAAGCTCCAGTTCGATTCTTTCCCACCAGGGTTCTCCTGTTCCTCTTCGGCGTGTCCCCCTCCCCGCCGTCCATGGCTGGCACGGTGGGGGTCCCCCCAGTGCCGACGGGGGGTCCTCTGGTGTCACCGGAGGTAGCGTCTATGTCCACCCAAGCTGCTCCTCGACGGTCTTTTGCACAGGCTCTCATGGAGTCCAACAAAAGAACATCTACTGTTATATCGATCAAGAAGCCGGCGTTCACAGATCATGGCGAGCCGGCGGTTTTCTTCTCCAAGGCTGACCTCTAGGCGTCTATGCAGTTCCCGTCATTTGCAATAGTGGCCAAGTGCTCTTATGGTCGACCTGCTATCCCCGACATCAAGAACTATTTAGTGTAGAGGTTAGCGATTTCCCCGAGTTTCATCATTAGTAAATTGAACCCATGGCATCTTATCTTTCGCTTTGACAGTGAGGCAGATTTTATGAAGCTCCTCATTCAAAAAAAATTGTATATAAAAGGCTTTCTATTTTGATTCTTTCGGTGGACTTCCAATTTCAATTTTGATGCTGATCCGTCGATGGTGCCTGTTTGTATTGGTTTCCCTACTCTGCCGGCGAACCTATACCATGAGGATTGCTTGCGATCCATTGTTGGCAATTTTGGAACTGTTCTACGCATCCATGAGAGGACCTCAGCTATGACTGATATGTAGGAAGCTTTAGTTTGTATAGAGATGGATCTGTCAACACATCGTAGGGAGTGTAGACACGCCATTCTTGACGTCTACTGAGAAAGTCTCATATTACTATACGACGCCCCTCGACGGCTTACGCATTTCGAATCACTTGAGTACTTCCTTTTTCTTGGGTCTTCTTCTACCTTTTTCGGCATCCGTAATCGTCTCGTCACGGCATTCGGACGGCATCAACACCAGTCAAATGCACCAAGAGGTTCCGGAATCAAGAAGGGTGTCTGCCGGGCGGCCGCCGACGCCTGATCTGAGGACCCGGGTGGGTCTTAATGGGGGCGTCCAGGCCCCTGGACGCCCCCATATTTTTAATTTATTTTATTTTATTTTTCTCAGGGCCCAAAACCAAATAAAAATATATATATTAATGGAGGCGTCCAGGGCCCTGGACGCCTCCATAAAAACAAAAACAAAAAATGTGTGTAAAATGCCAATTGGCATAAAAAACAAATAAATAAATAAATAAATATATATATATTAATGGAGGCGTCCAGAACCCTGGACGCCTCCATAAAAATAAATATAAAAAAATCAAAATGCCAGCCCTAGCATAAAAAGACAAAACAAAAATAAAAATAATATATTTTGGAGGCGTCCAGGCCCCTGACGCCTCCATCAACTCTCTCACGGGCGCCGGCCACCGAACGACGGTTTGTCGTGTGTGAAAAAATCTAAATTAGAGAGACGTCTAGCCACCTGGACGCGCCCATTTCTGAATCACGAGTCGCCGCTCACAAAACCACGCATTGTGCCAAACCGCGTGCGGCCGCCAGCAGTATTCGGTGGACCTGTTAGAGGCGTCCGGGACCCTGGACGCCCCCACAAAAATATTCCAAAAAAATTAAAAAAAAATAGAATAAAATATTAGTTCGGCCCTGATGGAGGTGTCCAGGGTCCTGGACGCCTCCACCCTCCGGAGCCCTATAAATAGAGGCCCACCCCCCTCAGTTCTGGAGGAGCTTCTAAGAGATCCGATAGGCTGCCGGAGCCCAGAGGCTACCGGAGTCATTTCTAACCCGTGGGGTCTTTTGTAGGTGGAGGTTCTGCCGGCTTCTCGGGTGCCCACGCTCGCGAGAGGAAGGTCATCTTCATCCACCACGCTTCCACGCCATCCTACGCTGTCGGAGCTCCGCCGAATTTCACCCTCGGCTCATCCAATAAGCATTTTCTTCCCCTTTTTCTCCATAGTTCTTTACATTCATCATACTGCATCCTCTATCTCCCTTCATAAGGGCGCCGTCTCTGGCATACTTCTTGCATCCATCATCTCATTTTTCTCCTACTCGAGTCCGAGAGGGGTTTAAAAGATAACACCAACCAGGTGTGTGTCTTGCCATCATTTCGTTATTTTTATCGCAATGATTTGAATACTACACCTTCATCTTTCTAATCCACTTGTTACTTGTTTGTCGTTGTTTTGCAAGGGTACCCAAGGAAAGCCCTCTCCGTCGGCCGGCCGAAGGGGGAGGAAGAAGCAACCCGCCATCTCCCGCTCTTGAGGTAGGCGTGATCACCTTCTTATTTTTGGGGTCTTTTGGCCCCTGGCGATCACATATTGTTCTCGAGGCCGCGGTGAGTCACTTCCCCAATGGCCGTTTAAATTTCTGTTCTTATATGTTATATTCTTATCTATTCATGTTCTCGAGGCCGCGGCGAGTCACTTCCCCAATGGCCGTTTAAATTTCCGTTCTTATATGTTATATTCTTATCTATTCATGTTCTCGAGGCCGCGGCGAGTCACTTCCCCAATGGCCGTTTAAATTCTTGCTCTTTATATTCTTCTTATATTCTGTTATATTTTTATCTGCTCGTATTCTCGAGGCCGCGGCGAGTCACTTCCCGCTATGGCCATTTAACCCCCATATCTTGCTATATCACATTTGTCCTGCTCGTCCCGCCGGAGCAATCTCTCGTGGTGGCCCCTTCTCTTTTCTCTTATTTCTGTGTTGCAGCAAAACAAAAAAAAGAGGAGCCCGCGCGCTCTGCGTCTTCTCCGCTTCCCCGAACCGCGTGATGTCGCTCACAGATTGGCGATCACGGTGGGACCTCTACTGCTTCCTTTTGGCTACCCTTGTAAGTTCGGCACCATCCGTGCCTCTCCACCTTGGCGCCCGCGCGCGCCCCCGTTGTGCTCATGGCAGCACTGTCAGTTTTGATTGGTTGTTTGTTTATTATATGTCTGTTATTTCTGTTATTTTCCCACTCCATATCTCTGTCAGCATTTCATTGCATGCATCCATCCCTCTTTTCTATCCTTTTTTTTCATTTTTTTAAGGATCACCCTTTCCCGATGAAGGAAGGACTCTCCGTTTGAGAATTCCTCTCAACGGACTAGAATCTCCTACACTGGGATCTCCGTAAGTCCCCGACATCGAAGAATCTCCTCTTCGTTCACTGGGCTGGTTGTACCATTGAAGTTCCCCGGAGTTAGCCATTTCATTCGTGGTGAGACGAGAGACCCTAGCTGACACGGCGGTGAAACAAAAATAAACTAGGGTCCCCATTTTGTGTGAACTTCGGATCTCGCTAAAAACACAAAAAAATCATCAAAATCAAAACACAAAAAAGGCGTAAAGGCATCCACTTGTTTGATAATCTGTGCTACCTGCTTGCTAGTGTATGTTCTTGCGTTCTGGGAAAACTGTGAGCATGGCTCACGAGTCTTTTGAGGAAAACCACCCTAGTCGTGGTTTGTCAGCCGACCCGCGAGTCTATGCTATGGACTCGGGTCCTTCTCATGAGCTCTCGCATGAGGTGCAGGTTATTGCCGGGGACACGTCCCCACCACAGGATATCTCTTCCTTACTAGACGTCCTCGCCAACACGGAGCTTACCTCTGAACAGCTCCGGGCCTTCCAGGACATTCTAAAGGGGAAATCTGTTTCCCCCACACCCCAGGAATCAACTCCGGCATCCGCACCTCTCCAAGAGTCCGTGCAGGCCATTCCATCTCCTTCGTTGGCACAAGCCATCTAGTCTCCCTCGCTTCAAGGACAAGCGAGCTAACAACCACCCTCATTCTAGTTCCCGTCACAATCTCAAACTCCCGTTGTTCCCCACACACGGCTTTAGCCAGGGCCAACTGTCGGCGGTCCGACAGCTCCCTCTCATTCCGGGTTCCCCCCTCAAGTCTCCGGGAGACAGTTTCTCCCCTAGTGGCAAGTGCCACCTTCACCTCCAGAGGAGCTCGCCTAATCGCTCCTCAATAGGTTCAATCGCATGGACGAGCAGTTTCAAAATCTGAGAAGGATGGTGGACGTGAAAGCCACCCAGGAGGTTGCTTTGCCAATCCTTCCCGTCATTCATCTTCCTCCCTCCGAAATGCCCACATACCGCAGATACAATGGTACCGGCAACCCCTTCATTCACCTCAAGGATTTCATGTATGAATCCTCCTATTGGCAAAATGATCAGAGGTCTCTGGCATACCTCTTTCGGAGATCATTGGATGGTCCCGCGCTTGAGTGGTTCTATTCCTTGGAGCCCCGCGAGGCCGAGAATTTTGAAATAGTCCAGAGAAGGTTCTTGCAGAAATATAGGGATAGGGTCGGTCCCTCACTCTCCATTACCGACCTAGTGGCCGAAAAGATGAAGCCCGACGAGGATTTTGTCCGCTATGCTGATAGATGGAGGTCTCTGGCGGAAAGAATAAGGGATACCCTCTCTGAGCCCGAACAAGTGAAGATGATTGTGTCTAATGCAACCCCATAGTTCAGACACGTCCTGGCCATGAATAAACTTACTACAATGGAGGAACTCTATGAAAGGGCCCGGTACATCCAAACCCAGCTAAAAGACTCCCCCATCATGAACATGTTTGAGTCGCCGAAGCCCAAAGTGGTCAGAAAGACAGGCGCTGGTGTCCCGGGCGGAGCCACAGAAGGGGTCATGACAAATGAGCAAGTCAGTGTGGTCAACAATGCCAACTATGCGGTCAACCCAAGGCCTCCACAAATGCCCCGACTTCCCCTCCAACCAGGTCCTTTCCCTCTTCGTCCTCCACCCCAAAATAATCCACCCCAGGATAATATGCCTCCATTACGCCACCCCCAGCAACAACAACCACCGCTTCAGTACAACCAAGTTCCACCCCCGGGGAACTATGGTCCCCAACAGCAACAAAGGAGGCCGCTCGGTCCCAAGAGAGCCTACTATCCACCATTGCCGGAAACCTTAGCAGACATTTTTAATGCCCTCATGGCATCAAACCAACTCGCCCTACCCAGAGAAAGGCCCGCGTGGCCACCCAATGTTGATACCTCCAAATACTGTGTCTACCACAGGCAGCCGGGACACACAGTAGATTACTACTTCCATTTCAAAGATTACATCCATGATATGAATGATGAACATTGTAGACACGCCAAAATTGACATTACTTTGAGTATTTCTCATATTACCTTGTAATGCCCCATTTGACCCTCAAATTAGCTTGTTTGAGTGTTTTTTTCCCATTTTTTTGAATTTCTCCTATTTTTCCCTCATTTCCTCCTTTTTCCTATTTTTCTGGATTTTCTGGGCATTTATCTCTATTTTCTGAATTCACGCCCTCATCAGGGGCGTGTTTTTGAAACACGACCTGATCTAGGGCGTTTCTTCCCATTTCATCTATTTCTCTCCCATTTTATCTATTTTCTGAATACGTGACCTGGATAAGGGCGTTTTTTTAATTCACAACTTCGCTCAGGGTGTTTCTTTGAGAAAGGACGCCCACACCTGAGGGCGTCAATTCTTTTGGTTTGACCGGCTTCCCCCGTTTTGAAGACTTGAAATTAACGCCCTTCCCAGAGGCGTGTTTTTTAAAGGTGGCTTTGCCTGAGGCGTGTTTTACATTTTTTAAATATGGGGATTTTTTATTTCCAAAATTGATCCAGGAGTTAACGCCCTCGTGCAGGGCGTGTTTTTAAGAAACGCCCTCTGGGAAGGTCGTCAATTCAACAATTGACGCCCTAAACCAGGTCGTGTTTCACTTTTGTGCTCCGAACGAACACAGCCTTTCCCAGAGAGACTCCTGCTTTGTTTGGGCTCTTGCCCAGCTTGATCCTCTCCCCCTTGGGCTCTTGCCCGTTCTTATCCTTCTATCTTTTTGATTCGACCTATATAGGATTGCTTCTGCAGCTCTGTTAGGTTGGACCCCCTTCTTCCCCTCCGCGTTTTTTTTCCTTTTGCTTTGTTTTCTTGCAGGTTGCTCTGTGCGGCTGTGTTTGGCTGAAGGAGGGGCTTCCACGGCGCGCTCTTCATCATCCTATTGAAGCTCACTTCCCCTTGAATATCAAAGCCAAAGCGACCGGCTTCTTCTCTCCTTTTTTATTATTATTCTTTTACTGCATCATTCGGTTGCATGCATGATCATTCATGTATTTATTCTTTTAAAACTCAACCACGTTGAGAACTCCCATTGAGTGCATCTCTTGCACTCTTTCCCCTTGTTTTATTTTGCATACATCCATCACATCTCCCACACCCTTTTTTGCATAGGGGTTTAAGGGCCAACCACTCACAAGGTGTGTCTTAATCCTATGATATTTCATGCTCATCTATTCAAGAATTTGATGCTACACCCACCTTGTTTCTAATTCAATTCTTTTGGTGGTATTTGTTTGTTTTGCAAGGGTAATAAAAGCAAGAACTCTCTTCATCGGCCGGCCGATGTGAAGAGAAAGGAAGCACTCACATCCCCGCACTTTTGAGGTATTTTTCGCGATCATCTCTCCCATGCTTTCATTGTTATATTTTTGAGACCTCGTGTCTCTGGCGATCACACACTCCCCTTAGCACCTCGTGCTCACGCTTATTTCATGCTTTATTCATTCACTTAATATTTCTTTGTTAAGTGGATTTTAAAGGAATCTACAAATTGGCGATCACGGTGGGACACTTTGTGTTCTCTTTATTACCCCTTTCCCCTTAGGCACCCGCGTGTGCCGTCTCCCCTATTGCACCCTCGGTGCGTCTCCCTTTTTGTGCCCCTCGGGCACCCTCCATTGGTTTTACACCCTCTCCTAAGTGATCGGTCGGTTTGTTGATTCTTCTTTAAAATTTCCACTTATTTAAAATTCTTGATGAGCATGCTTATTCTATTGATTGCCATGATTGTGTGATTGGGTGTTGATACTGCTGGCCGCGATGTTTTCTGGAAAAAGTGAATTCACGCCTCTGGCAGAGGCGTTTGTTTGATTTAACGCCCTAATACAGGGCGCCTTATTCATATTTTACGCCCTCTGACAGGGCGTTTTCCAGCATACTTCCGGGTTTTCATTGCTGCCTGTGAATTAACGCCCTTCCCAAAGGCGTTTATTTGTTGATTAGCGCCCCACATCAGGGCGTCCCTTTATTGATAGCGCCTCACCCTAAGGCGCGTTTTACCCGGCCCTGGGCCCCTCACGTTGATTCACGACAGTCACACTGTCGTGTCTTTTGTTAGTAGCGCCCCCTGCCAGGGCGTGTTTTTACTGTGGGTTTCCAGAACCCTTCCCGTGGGTGAGTTTTCATGATATTTTATGCTTATCTTTGTTGATTGATCATATTATTGTGGTTGGCCTGTTTACCCTGCTGCATTCACATTTGCATTTGGTTTGGGAGGCCCCCTCCTCTTCATTAGGATCCACACACCCTCTTGGAATCGGGACGACCCTCCATTGAGCATTCCGTCTCTTTGGACCGGAGATCCCTTTTTCAAGCCTCCATAAGTCCCCGCACTCGTGGATTCCCTCACGGACGCCGGGCAGGTTGTACCCTTTTGAAGTCCCGAATTAGTTGGCCTAAACGTGGTGAGAGAGTGTTCCTAGTTGGCATTGGAGTTCAAACCATATTGAAACTAGGTTTCCTCCCCTTGTGTGAATCATATCAATTTGCATAAAATCATTAATTCACCAAGATTCAAACATAAGAAATCAAGGTAACCATCACAACTTGTGTGTTTCTTTGCAAATTGTTTGCACACTAAATTGCTTGAATGGCTTCCTTTGATAGACAAAATAACATGTTCAATTCAATTAATGTTCATGAGGGTGATCAACCTAGCACATCTTATTCCCCTCAAATTCAACATGTTCATCATTCTCACCATACTTTCAAGGGACCACGTCCTCATTCTTATGGTGTTGCCCGACCCATGGGTAATGTCCATCCTTATGGTCCCCCTACTCAATCACGAGCCACTATTCCTTCGGGACTCTCTCGTCCCAATGATGAGAAGGTCTCCCAAATTTTGCATGCATTAGATCATCTCACCCCTCAACAGATCCAAGCCCTTAAGGCCGCCGTTGAGGGTGCATCTCCTTCATCTCATCCTCCTTCTAATCCTATTCGGGTGGCCCATCACCCACTTCCCTCTTCCACTCATGTTCCTAATCGGGTAGCCCATTACCCATCTCCTTCTATTCACACTCCTCCTCGGGTGGTCCGACACCCGCCTCCTTCTATTCCTCCTCCACCACGGCCCCGAGGCCCATTTATTCATTGCAATCCGGCCCATCCGGGTTCTTTTACGGGTCATCCCGTCAACTCCCCTCCACGGCCTTTTTATGCGGCCCCTCCTCCTTCAAGGCCCTACCAGCCCTCGGTTGCTCAAGTCACACCCCTCCAACAATCTCTGCTTGATAAGATTACTTTGATGGAGGAACAAATAAAGAGGGTCACGGCTCCTCCTACTCCAGTCAATCCTCTCCATGCCGCTTTGGACGAGATTACAAAGATGGAGAGAGAATGGAAAGACAGGAGGGATGATTACGGCGTCGGCGGTTCAAGTAAGCAAGAGCCGGCATTCGAAGAGTCCGAGGTAGTATATGATGATGATGAAGCTTCGCAGGCACCCCTTCCGAGTTTCCTTAACTTTCCACTTCCCCCACTTTCATTCGATGAACCCCCTGCTCAGGAGGAAACCACTCCTAATTCAACCCCTGTTTATGAGACTAGTTGGTGTTACGACGATGGGTCGATATTCCCATCGCCGGCGCCGGCGCCTATTGAGTCTCTTCCCATTCCCACTCCCACTCCTAACACCGCTCGCCCCATTCGGCATTTCCTACGCACCAAACCTTCACCCATTAACCCTCCACCAATTACACCTCCACCCACTATACCATCAACCTTCATGACATCAGCCTCCCCCAAGCCTTCCACTATTAAACCTCCACCCGTTAAGCCATCTACCTCCACACCATTAGCCTCCATCGAACCCACCATTGAACCTTTCCCAATTAACCTCCCATTACCGCCACCTCGGCCTTCTATTATCCCTTTAAAACCCGCTTTGCCCATTCCACCATTTAACCCTTCACCCTTACCTATGGTTAATCCTGAGCAGGATCCACCACTTTTTGCACTCGAGCTAACCCCGACCGCTTGCAAGCAAAGGGAGAAACTCGATGTGTTTGAACCTCCGCCTCCACTTACGCCAACACTTTCCATTATACCTCCACCACTCACAAAGCCTTCCGCCTCCGCTTCACCTCCCTCTACTACTCGGAATGGGGGGCCTTCTACAAGCACAGGTGCCGAGGACGATCAAGAGCCGGGCAGCAAGGATTTGGCCGCGCCATTCAAGATTCAAGAATTCATTTGTCGGATGCCAATCCGGGTTATTGTGCAAGCACGGTCGAAGAAGCCAAGTCACCGCCATGCCAAGCATTGATGCTGTGTAAGGGCCGGGCAGGGCACCCTTTGTTCCAATTTCCAAATTTTGAATCTTTGGGCAACATAATGCTTCCGAGCCCAACTTTCCAACTCCCTCACACCATTACTTTGCACTCTCCAAGGGAGTTGACATTCACCATTGAAGCTTCGGTAGGGGCTATTTCTCATATACTTTCACTGCCGTGGAGGGGCAGTTACCTTAATGCTAAGGGGCCATCCCTTATTTGTTCCACTTTCTATTCATCCATCTCTATCACTTTTTCTTCATGGGCCATTCCCAGGGTTAGGAGGAGGATCTCATCCTCTCGCCCATCACATTCTTCATATTCTTTGCATTTCATGCATTCATCGCATCCATCCCATTGCATGCATTTGCACCTCCTGCTTCTCGGGTTTCCAAACCCGTATCTTCCCCGCCTTCCGGCACCTCCGGATATTCCGCACTTCCCATCTTATTCATCTTCATCTTTTTATCCACTATCCCTGGGGCATCGCGTCCCTTTTCCTGCTATCTCCCTGGAACCTCCAGGAATTTTATCCCTCCTCTTTGGGCATCTCGCCCTTTCTGATTCTATCCCTCCGGAACCTCCGGACTTTCCCCTCGGGCATCGCGCCCCCTTCCATTCTCCGGAACCTCCGGACCTTTCTCTCGGGCATCGCGCCCCTTTCCACCTTCCTCCTCCGGAACCTCCGAATTTTCCCCTTGGGCATCGCGCCCCTTCTCATTTGCTTCCTCCGGGACCTCCGGACTTTCCCCTCGGGCATCGCGCCCCTTTCCATTCTCCGTAACCTCCGGACCTTTCTCTCGGGCATCGCGCCACTTTCCACCTTCCTCCTCCGGAACCTCCGGATTTTCCCCTTGGGCATCGCGCCCCTTCTCATTTGCTACCTCCGGAACCTCCGGATTTTCCCCTTGGGCATCGCGCCCCTTCTCATTTGCTACCTCCGGAACCTCCGGACTTTCCCCCCGGGCACGACATCCCTTTCCATCTTCTCCTTCTTCATTTGCTTCCTCCGGAACCTCCGGACTTTTCCCTCGGGCACGACGCCCCTTTCCACTTTCTCCTTCCTGATTTCATTCCTCCGGAACCTCCAGATTTTTCTCTCCTCCCTGGGCATCGCGCCCCTTTCCACCTTCCTCCTCCGGAACCTCCGGACTTTCCCCTCGGGCACGACGCCCCTTTCCACCTTCTCCTGCTTGATTTCATTCCTCCGGAACCTCCGGACCTCCTCTCAGGGCATGACGCCCCTTTTCATCTCCTCCTTCCGGAACCTTCGGATTCTCTTTTCTTCTGCTCAGGGCATGATGCCCCTTTCCATCTCCTCCTTCCGGAACCTCTGGATTCTCTTTTATTCCTCCCCAGGCATGACACCCCTTTCCATTTGCTTCCTCCGGAACCTCCGGATTTTCCTCCTGATCCTCCTTCATTCCTCTCTCTTTTTCGTGGGCATCGCATCCCTCGACATTCCATCCCTCCGGAACCTCCGGACCCTCCATCTTTCCTTCGATTCATCTTTCTGATTTTTCAGAACATCACCTCCTTCATTCTCTTCTTCCTCTTCCATCATCTTTTTCCCTATTTCGTCCCAGGGCATCGCGTCCCTCGATACTCTATACATCCGGAGCCTCCGGATGATTCTTCTTCCGATCACGATCCTCCTCCTCTGCCTCCGGACCTTCCGGATCCCCCTCTTTCCATTTATCAATTTCTTCTTCTAATTCCTCCCGATTCTGGGTCCGACCCAACTTCTTCCACATCCACTGCCTTGGGCATCTGCCCATTCTCCCATTGCTTTCGAGGCTTTAGTCCTCACTCATCCTTCTAATTCTTCACTTCTTCTGTAGACTGTTCCATGTGATCAGGGTCTCCGCGCCTTAGTGAGGGAGTTCTAGCCCTCCGGATCCGCCTCTTTTCCTTTTCTCCTTATTCGTCTGAGTCTGGTCTTGGCACCACTCCTTCTTGTTAAGCCACTCCCAAAAATCCTTTGCTTCCAATCCTTTTGACTGCCTAAGAGGACTATCTCACGATGATCAACCTCTCACGGCAGCTGCTTTAACAAAGGTTGCAAGATAATATATTGGCGTAAGTACGCATTTTTATGATATCATTACCTCATTACTTCACGCATGATTTTCAAAATGAAGTGCTTCCTAACAAGATTAAGAGTGGTGTTTTAAACCTTTATCTTAAGCTTTTGTTAAATTAAATCATTGTTTAAAAAGAGTCTTTAGGCTTACTATGCAGCACCATTGGTTAATAAGAACCCCGCGCTGGGAATTCAACATTCTCTCCCCGCTTGTTAAGATCAACCCTTAGCTGGGCACCTCACACACTTCACGGCGTCCTTAGCCGGCTCCTTTGGTTAAAACACCGTTGCTACCTTGGCCATGCCATGAGTATATCTGAAAGTCTTTTCTCTTCTTTACTCAGCCGAATGCAGGGGCAAGAGGTTGACGGATGAGATGACCAACCTTGGTAATCCCCAATACGAGAGGAGTCTCAAATAGGGGCAGTCTTGACCCAAACTAAATATGAATTTCATGATATACATCTCGCCAAAAGGGCTATTATGAAAAACAAGTCAAAATTTCGATAAAAGCAAGATTGTGAATTATGGCATGTCAAGAGTGGCAAAGTCCCCGCAGGGAAAACCCTGGTCGTATGCATGTCAAGGGTCTAAAAATTAAAGGCACAAAGCCCCGGCACAACAGACTACCTCTTTGAAGGGAACACCTTGGAAAGAATTCAAGTCCCGACATCTCCCATCCTGCACAAAGCTTGTCACAATTGTTCTTCCCTTCTCCCTCTAAGACCGAATGTTTCTCGGGTATGGCCTTGGTAAGGGCACCGTTGATCAAAGACGGTCGGTTATAGGATGCCACTTTCAATGCACGTCCAGCTTTGGGCAGTTTTAGCGAAAAGGGAAGGAACTAGGACCCCTAGCCAGTGGTTCAAAAACAACCCTTTGATGCTGCATTAACAATGTCTAAACCAAAATCCACAAAAAAATTGAATACTTTCAAAATTCATAAAAATTCAAATATTTTTCAAAATCCATAAAAATTCAAATATTTCCAAAACTCCATAAAAATTTGCATATTTATAAAATCCAAAAATTTGCATTGTATTTTCTGATGGTGTTTTGCAGGAACAGCTTTGCAGAAACCAAGAGCACGGGATGAGTCCTCTCTCTACTTATTGCTATCAATCTATTGATTCTCCCCGATATTCTCATGACATGCCACCCTGGGCATTTTTGGTTATCACCTCCTTATATCATTTTGGTTATATCATTCTGATTATCATATCTCATGATTATTCATATCCAGATCTTTCAATCAACTCCTGCTCGTTTCATTTGATTACTCCGCCGATGGGCATTATCAGATCCTGATTATTTAACTCCAAAACTTGATTAGCCAGATTGTCATCCTCATGACAAACAACAAATAATGATGCTTTGCTATGCCATGATTTGACTTACGCTGTTCATGATATATGCTATGATTGGTTACTTTGATTCATGCTATGCATGCTATGATTAAATGCCTTATTCATTGCTTGTTATATCTTGGCTAATGAATTTTCGAGCGCAAGAAGAGGCTCTTGGTCCCGCCGACTGGGCATCATCATCCAAGCCCCACGGTGCTTGCAGCTCATTTCTCAGTTCCCATGCTTATTGATATCACCATCTCCCTGTATGCATTCTACTATATGTTACATATGTTACTAGATTATATCAAGGACCTTGTGGTTTTGGTAAATCTGGGATTTGAGTTCCCCTTCATCAAAAACAATGATGATTCTAGAGAAATCTTAGTCACACGGATAGGCCGTTGAGCCGTCCAAGGCTGGGGACGATGGTTCCCTTTTTACGAGTTGGTGCGTGGATAAACGGGCTTCGGCTTAGTATCAGCTCGCAGAATTGGTTTCTTGACCCAGTTTGGGCAGTTTAACAATATTATCCTTGATTATATTATATTTTCATTTGTTATTTTCCCTTTAGCCCAGCATGCATTCATGTAGGACTTTGAATTAACATTAGAAAATTATTCTGATAAGCTGATGTTGAGAGTTGAATTGATCTTAATCTTTCTCGATATGAGATTTTCATTGCCGAATTGGATCCTCAGTTCGTTTTATCGTTGTTTTGGGTCTTCTCTCGAGAGCTCCTTGTTTGGATTTTTATCATCTTATTTTTAATCATTTCCCTTTGATCCACCTTGGCTGCAGCACGTCCACATTGGCTGGTAATCACTCCCCAATGGTGAAATCTACAGGTTTGTGACCTGAGGTACTTCCACCGCGCTGGAAGTTGATCATTTTATTTTATCTCCTTAGTGCACCGTGTGCACACTCCCCCTTTTATCCAAACATTGTTGATTTCGTTGGATTTCCTGAGATTTGCTTCATCTAGAGCTTTTGATTTCATTTCTTATCAAGTGATGTTGATTGCGTGTCTCATCACACCTTGGCATCTACTTTTCAGTTTGCTACGCTCCCTTGCAAAGTAGACGCCAAGGCGGGGCAGCTGTAGACACGCCAAAATTGACATTACTTTGAGTATTTCTCATATTGCCTTGTAATGCCTCATTTGACCCTCAAATTAGCTTGTTTGAGTGTTTTTTTCCCATTTTTTTGAATTTCTCCTATTTTTCCCTCATTTCCTCCTTTTTCCTATTTTTTCTGGGCATTTATCTCTATTTTCTGAATTCACGCCCTCATCAGGGGCGTGTTTTTGAAACACGACCTGATCTAGGGCGTTTCTTCCCATTTCATCTATTTCTCTCCCATTTTATCTATTTTCTGAATACGTGACCTGGATAAGGGCGTTTTTTTAATTCACAACTTCGCTCAGGGCGTTTCTTTGAGAAAGGACGCCCACACCTGAGGGTGTCAATTCTTTTGGTTTGACCGGCTTCCCCCGTTTTGAAGACTTGAAATTAACGCCCTTCCCAGGGGCGTGTTTTTTAAAGGTGGCTTTGCCTGAGGCGTGTTTTACATTTTTTAAATATGGGGAGTTTTTATTTCCAAAATTGATCCAGGAGTTAACGCCCTCGTGCAGGGCGTGTTTTTAAGAAACGCCCTCTGGGAAGGTCGTCAATTCAACAATTGACGCCCTAAACCAGGTCGTGTTTCACTTTTGTGCTCCGAACGAACACAGCCTTTCTCAGAGAGACTCTTGCTTCGTTTGGGCTCTTGCCCAGCTTGATCCTTTCCCCCTTGGGCTCTTGCCCGTTCTTATCCTTCTATCTTTTTGATTCGACCTATATAGGATTGCTTCTGCAGCTCTGTTAGGTTGGACCCCCTTCTTCCCCTCCGCGTTTTTTTTTCCTTTTGCTTTGTTTTCTTGCAGGTTGCTCTGTGCGGCTGTGTTTGGCTGAAGGAGGGGCTTCCACGGCGCGCTCTTCATCATCCTATTGAAGCTCACTTCCCCTTGAATATCAAAGCCAAAGCGACAGGCTTCTTCTCTCCTTTTTATTATTATTCTTTTACTGCATCATTCGGTTGCATGCATGATCATTCATGTATTTATTCTTTTAAAACTCAACCACGTTGAGAACTCCCATTGAGTGCATCTCTTGCACTCTTTCCCCTTGTTTTATTTTGCATACATCCATCACATCTCCCACACTCTTTTTTGCATAGGGGTTTAAGGGCCAACCACTCACAAGGTGTGTCTTAATCCTATGATATTTCATGCTCATCTATTCAAGAATTTGATGCTACACCCACCTTGTTTCTAATTCAATTCTTTTGGTGGTATTTGTTTGTTTTGCAAGGGTAATAAAAGCAAGAACTCTCTTCATCGGCCGGCCGATGTGAAGAGAAAGGAAGCACTCACATCCCCGCACTTTTGAGGTATTTTTCGCGATCATCTCTCCCATGCTTTCATTGTTATATTTTTGAGACCTCGTGTCTCTGGCGATCACACACTCCCCTTAGCACCTCGTGCTCACGCTTATTGCTTTACTCATTCACTTAATATTTCTTTGCTTAAGTGGATTTCTTAGAATCTACAAACATCAAATAGATTGGGATGAGATGAGACGATACGTCGCGGCTCTCAAGGCTAGGAGACCTCCTCATAGGCCACAGCAGCAGTTACAACAGCAACAACAACAGCAACCACAACAGCAGGCTCAGCAGGCACCACAACAACAGCCCGACATGGGCATAATCCATAATCCATTACCGGAGCACCAACAGCCCAATCATCATGTTAACCCCATCTCCTCCTTCCCGGAAGTCGGGAGAGAGCAGGTGTGGCACTAGGAAAGTACCTCCATTCTTTCTACCTCCAACCCTATCGTCATGCAACCCCCTCACCTTGCCCGGGTAGCACCTCTCTCTCATCAACCCGCGTCAGTATCACCATCACCATTTCCATTACCATTACGCCCTCTCATCCGCACCCCGACCTCCTATCAACCGACACTCTCCACTACGCCTTCACACCCTCTCATCTTCTCTCCCCCACTTTACCATCCACCTCTACCACATTTACCCCTACGCCTTCTAAACCCCTTATCATCCGTCAACCATACATAACCCCGTCTTTCTCCACCGTATCACCACTAATGCCTTCAAAACGACTCATTAACCATCACCCACCTCAAAATCATTGCCCACTTCAAGCCCTACCCACTCCTACTTCGTCTCCACCGCCACCTTCTAGACCCCTTATCCTTCATAATCCGCGCAATATCCCCTCTACCTCCACCATGCAGCCACCTAACAAACCCCTCATCAGAATCCCTGCTCCCGTCATCACCCCTGCTTCATCAACCATTCCTCCACTACTACCCCTCAAACCCCTGTTAAAACCCAATGCTACCCCCACAGAGGTACAAAAGCCGCAGGCAATGGTGCTCCGGAGTGGAAGGATTTTCCACAGGGTTTTCCCCCACAACAGTCAGAATCCCGAGCAATCTCAGCCAGAGAAGGATGATGCAGAACAACCAGAAAGAGCTATCCCTGGAACACAGTATGATCTATTGAAACACTTGGACAAGGCACCTGCCCGGATCTCCATCCTGGAGCTACTTCAAAGATCCACATCCCACCAGGCGGCCTTGATGGAATATCTTCAAAAGGTCATGGTTAATGAAGACCTCCCCGTGGAGAAGATTTCGACCGTCCTGACCCCAACAGACACACAACCAGCCATCATGTTTCACAACTACGAGCTCACTCCCAAGGAAGCTCGGAAATATGCATTGTACATTTCAATAAAAATTAATGGGGTATCCATAAACCCGTGTCTTGTGGACATGGGTGCATCCTTAAATGTGATCTCCATGAGCACTCTTCAGTTGTGTGGGGTCAACGAGGAACAAATAAGACCTTCCTCGATCACGGTCACGGCTTATGACAATAGCAAAAGGCCGCCGCAGGGGATGATTATTCTGAAGGCAGAACTAGGCCCCATGTCAATTCCCACAGAATTCCATGTCCTTGACATGGACCCCACATTCAAGGCTATAATGGGTCGCCCTTACATCGAAGCCATGGACGCTGTACCTTCCACCAACCATCAGTGCATGAAGTTTCCTTACAATGGGAGAATTATTAAAGTGGTCAGTACACCTATGCTTCACACAGTGGATGCTATCAACACCTCTCTGCCCTCTGTTTGGCCGTCTCATCGGCCCATATTGTCATTACTGGATGTACGTGATTCATCTCACGTTCCACTAGCACCAAAGGAGCCGGTCAGGACAACCGCAACATCATGTCTCCCTTTTCACTCCAAAGGTTGGGAGATTATGAGGAACATCGACTATCAACAAGGAAAAGGTCTGGGTGCACAGTTACAGGGTATGCTCAAACCGCCAAAGGAAATTAGGCCGAACTGTAGGTTTGGCCTAGGCTTCAAAGGACCGTTCAGGGCGGATTGGAAGCCCCTCACATGGACTCTATCAAACCACTTCAACAGAGGGCCCGTTGTTCATATGAGAGATTACCCACGAGAAGCATATGGGGGATCACATGTTGCATATTTGGCTGAAAAATGTCTGAGGATCACCAAAAGAGGCAAGATCAAAGATCCGGAATGCGAGTGGAACAAATGGTTCGACATACGGGACATTTCCGTTGCACTGGAAAGGATGTTCTCGTCTCCGCAACTTGAAGGACCGCCATTGATCTCTGAAATACCAGAGAATATTACCACTCTTGCCAAGGTTCCAAACTATCCTCGTCCTCGCCAGAAGGACTCTGTCATCGGCGGATCTTCATCCGTCCTCAACATTGCCATCGACGGCTCATTAGCCGCCATCTTCTCCATCCACTCGTCTCAGCCTTTGCTGATATCTTCTTCCTGGGCCAGACAATTGTCTGATGATCTTCCCAGATCCCCTTCTCTGTTTACATACCTACGCGGGCTTTTCAACCCGCGCCAGGTCTTCAACCATGATCTGCTCTATGAGCCTCACAATCCTCTAGCCATAACCACTTTTCTCTCTCCTCCAACCTCTTTTCACTGCTTTGTCATTAAAAATGAAAACGAAAAAAAAAATGTCAATTTTCAAACTCCCCAACAACACATCTTCGTTGAGGAAACCTCCTACATCTCCCACGGGTGCGTACCGCCTTGCGGACCACCCGTCCAAGGTCCGATGAGTGACCTTTTCTACCCCTCCTCTGAGGGGTCTTCTCCTGTACATTCTACACCATCCTCTTCTTCTGTAAATATTGTCAGTCAATCTAGGAATGATAGGCCAAGGGTAGCACCTAGGAAGAAGTCCAAGGGGAGGCAGATCCCTCATCGATTCCTTCTGGATTTAGCCGCCAGGTGTCAAGCCCTCCTTGCCATCCCCCAGTTGCTAGAAAATCCCATCCGACTACCGGAAATAGAATGTGAGGGCGACTGTGCATTTGATGAAGGGTATGGAGTCTATGAGATCACGGATGAAGAATGCCCCACTAAAGATGAAGGTGAAGAATATGAGGATGCGGCGGGCGCATACGCTAGTGGAATAAGGAGATTCGACGAGCCGTCAACCGCCGTAGAAGAATCCACCAAAGAAGACAACTTGGGAACTTAGGAAGACCCTAGGATCGTCCTCATAAGTGACAACCTACCACCCTCTGAAGAAGAGGTATTAATTAAGGTTCTCAAGAATATAAGGACACGTTCGCATGGAGCTACGAGGATATGCCGGGTCTGGATTCAACCTTGGTCGAACACCGTTTAACCCTAAAACCAGGGTCCGTCTCGGTAAAACAAAGGTTAAGGCGTTTCCACCCTCAAATGGCTTTGAAAATGAAAGAAGAGGTCGATAAGCTCCACAAAGCCAGGTTCATTAGAGTCGTTCTTTATCCTCAATGGGTGGCGAACATTGTCCCGGTCATGAAGAAAGATGGGAAAGTCAGGATTTGCATCGACTTCCGGGACCTTAACCGCGCGTGTCCAAAGGATGATTTTCCCTTACCTCACATTGATGTGTTGATTGATAACATGGCAGGCTACGAAACCCTCTCATTCATAGATGGATTTTCAGGATACAATCAAATTCGTTTGGCAGAAGAGGATCAGGAAAAGACGTCATTCACTACCCCTTGGGGAACATATTGTTACGTGGTCATGCCGTTCGGATTAAAGAATGTTGGAGCTACTTACCAAAGAGCGATGATGGCCATATTTCATGACATGATGCATGTATATCTGGAAGTGTATGTGGATGACTTATTGGTAAAATCAAGGACCAGGATGGAACATCCAGAAGTTTTGACTAAGGTCTTGCAAAGGTCAAGAGAGTTCCAATTGAAAATGAACCCGAAGAAGTGTGTGTTTGGTGTGTCGTCAGGTAAATTGCTGGGGTTCATCGTGAGTAAAAGAGGGATCGAGATAGATCCCGACAAAGCCAAGGCTATCAGGGATATGCTGCCTCCCAAGAATTTGAGGGAAGTCCAAGGTTTAATCGGGAGGTTACAGTTTATTCGTCGGTTTGTGTCCCAACATTCACAAAGGTGTAGACCTCTCTACGAGTTGACCAAGCCAGGAGTAGAATTCCACTGGAATTCTAAATGTCAGAAAGCTTTTGAAGGGTTGAAGGAATATCTGGCTAGTCCACCCGTTCTCATTCCACCCAAACCAGAAAAACCTCTGATCCTTAACGTCTCAGTCTTGGATGACTCCGTGGGAGCCGTCCTTGCACAAGCTGATGAAGAAGGCAAGGAACGGGCAACCTATTACTTGTCTAAACTTCTCAATCCCTGTGAGCAGAAGTACACCATCATGGAGAAAACCTATGCTGCCCTCGTTTGGGTAGTGCAGAAATTGAAACATTACTTCTTGGCTCATGAGGTCCACTTGATTGCTCGAATGAATCCTATCAAATACCTTCTGGAGAAAGCCGTCCTTACGGATAGGCTAGCACGCTGGCGAAGTTTTCTCTCTCAGTTCGACATCACCTACATCCAGCAAAAGGTGATTAAAGGTTATGCCATAGCCGAGCATCTCGCTCACCATCCTCTTCCCAAGTTCGATCTCGTCCAATCAGAGTTTCCAGATGAGGAAATAATGTCCGTCAACCAATCGGATGAGCCAATGTAGACACTATATTTTGATGGAGCTCTGAATTCTCAAGGGAGAGGAATCGGCGTCGCCCTCCTGTCGCCTGAAGGTCTCACATTCCCATTGGCATATCAGCTCAAATTTTCAGTCACCAACAATATAGCTGAATATGAAGCCCTTCTAGCTGGCCTAGAACTCGCTCATTCTTTTTGTATCACTGAGTTACGAGTCGTAGGTGATAGTCAACTCATCCTTCGCCAGGTGCTCACTAAGTATCGCACTCGCGATCCCAAACTCAAGCCATACCAAGAACTCACTACTGCCTTTGCCAAACTATTCACCAAACTGATCTTTGTTCATGTCCCTCATCATCAGAATATTCTCGCCGATGCCCTCGCCTCATTGGCATCATCCTTAAGGTTCTCTCTAGGAAGATGGTTTAAGTCCATTTCCATCTATAAACTTCACGCCCCTGCAATCGATGATGCTTCCTACGTAAACATCAAAGACATGATAGTAAGGAAGATCCTGCAGGAAGATATCCTTGAGAAGAGGGAGATCATGTTGGCAGAGGTCGAAGAAGAACTGGCTGATGAAGAGAAACCATGGTTCTATACAATCGTCAAATACTGCCAAGATCAGTCTTATCCTGAAGGGGCCACCACAGAGGACAAGAAAGCCATAAGAAGGGTGGCTCAGAAATATACATTGGTTGGAGGTCTACTCTATAGGAGGAGCCTTACTGGTATTCTATTAAGATGTCTTGGTGACGATGAGGTTTGGAAATGTGTAGAGGAGACACACTCGGGTGTGTGCGGTGGCCACGTGAATAGTCAGATGCTCGCCAAGAAGATCATTCGTCAAGACTTTTATTGGCCCACTATGGAAGAAGATTGTGCCAATGATGTCCGTAGGTGTGTCAAGTGTCAACTTCACGCCGATAAAATCCATTCACCATCTTCCTCACTTCATCCAATATCCTCCCCGTGGCCTTTCTCCATGTGGGCATTCGACATCATTGGTCCCCTAGGTGATCCCAATTCCCTCACCAAGCAGAAATCTTTCATCCTTACTGCGACGGAATACTTCACCAAATGGGCCGAAGCTGAAGCTTATGCGGAAATCAAGGCGTCAACAGTCTGCAAGTTCATCATGAAGAACATCCTCGCCAGATTCGGCATCCCAAGCACAATCGTCACCGATAATGGGCCACAATTCATTTCTCAGGACCTACAGGACCTCTGCAAAAGGTACGCAATTGCATTGCATCATTCATCGCCTTATTACCCACAAGGTAACGGCCAAGCGGAGGCCACCAATAAAACATTGCTCAAAATCATCAAAAAAACCTGCGAGTCTAGTAAGTTTTTAGACTGGCCAGAAAAGCTTATCGAAGCTCTATGGGCCTATCGTACTTCAATCTGTACCCCCACCGGGCAGACTCCATTTGCCCTTACTAATGGTATGGAAGCGGTAGTCCCGTACGAGACTCTGATCCCTTCTCTCAGGGTATAATTGGACGAGGAATTTCTCCTCGACAATCGTCGTAATTCACTCCTCGCCCAGTTGGAACTCTTGGATGAGAAACGGCTGGCCGCTGCCGAACACGCGCGTGTGTATCAAAATAGACTCGCTCGCTTTTACCAAAAGAAAGTCGTTGAGAGAAAATTCAAAGTCGGTGAGATGGTAGTAAAAAGAATTTTTGTCAAACCTGGAGGTCCGCGTTCTAAGCTCCAACCCAATTGGGAAGGACCATTTATAATTCAAGCCGTGTACCCTAGCAACGCCTACAAACTAATCAACGCCGAAGGGACCTAGTTATCCCACCCTTGGAATGGGCTTTATCTTAAGAAATACTACCCTTAGCACAAACAAAAAAATGATGAAAATATAAAAACATCAAAAATAAAGAAATATTGAAAACCACTAAAAATATGGAAAATTCAAAATGCCGATGCCCGGCAGTCACCAAATAGTTAAGTCCCTGCATTTAACCTTCATGTTAGGATAGGGCCCATTAAGGCTTGGTAGGCACCGGGTCTTGGTTTGCCAGAACCGTGGAGATCCATGTCCGGCCACGTCGGCCTATGCTCGCTCGAAGGAAGCCAACATGTGCTCACTTATGTATTTTATTCAAAAGTCGGTAGCATCACCTACGGTGGAGCGTCACCCAGAAGATCTCCAGAAGCTGTAATCTTTATTCTTTTCTCTTCGACCAAATGAGACAGTCGGCGCCCTTAAAACGCTGAGCATGAGAAACCAAAACTCAAACCCCAAAGGCAAGAGTAGGATCTATTTCCTCAAGCATCGATCAGAGCACGAGAAGAGGGCAGTGTCCCCGCAGGCATATGAAAAGGGAGCCCACAAACGTCAAACGACTATATCTCCCTCACAAAAAGAAATACAAAGTCAAAATCAAGAGAAAAGCCTGGTCGTGACCGTGCCTGTTGCGATAAACGGAACCCCTCAAAGCAAAAGTCTGAATCCACAAAAAAGGGGGGGGGCTATGGAATGTAAATGCTCGAGATTTGGTCTGAAGTTATCCGAAAGGAAAGAGTTAATGGGCCCTTATTCGCTCACCGGGTTAACGGTTTTGCCGATCCTCTCAGGAGGTTTATCCCCCACGCTCTTCCTTCTTCCTCTAAAGATGAAGGTTCGATGGAGTTTCTGAAAGGTGAAAACTCCCCAGGGTCTGCGACCTTATTTTAATATATACATTTGGTTGCCTACTTTGAAAAGCAAAAGCTATCACCGCGAAGGAGTCTCCGTGTTTCTGGCTGGTCAAGACCCTTGTTTACCACCTTGATGTCTTCTTGTTTAACCTCGGGCTTAGGCCAATGCAAGCGCGTCACCTATGGGTGCGACGGCGTCTGATTCCGGGTCAGCGTCGCGCGGTTGGTCGTTAGGGTTCCAGGGTGTTCCATCATATACCATCTAGAGTTGTGAGGAAACAGACCCGGGTCGGGCAAATCATTTACCTCGAACACCTTTTGGGTGAATCCCTGTGGTCGGAAGCAACTGGGAGCCTAAGCATGGCATGACGGTATTGTCATCAGGGTAAGTCTTAGCCGGCGAGATCATCATTCGAGGGGTCTAGAGGCCCAAATCAACCTAGATGTGCACTCA
This sequence comes from Amorphophallus konjac, assembly GCA_022559845.1. Lineage (NCBI taxonomy): Eukaryota > Viridiplantae > Streptophyta > Magnoliopsida > Alismatales > Araceae > Amorphophallus > Amorphophallus konjac. The sequence continues at coordinate 23,626,458 of CM040129.1, forward strand.
AGATACTTGGGAGGTTAATAAGAAACCCCTATTCTCACGTAGGTTAGGTGCCATTTGGGTGCTTGCCGGGCGTTAGCAACAAAAAATTGAAATGATAAAAATAACAAAAAAAATTAAAAAGAGAAATGTACATATTTGTAAATAAAAAATCTTTTTTTTATGATAAAACAAAAAAAATGCCAAATATAAAAAAGAAAACAAATCAATTTTGCATGATTGCATTTACATGCAGCATCTCACTCTAATACCGCTTGCATTCGTGTGCTTGCCTGTCGCATTTATCATCACCGCATCTTTCCCTTGCCTTCCTTAAATAAAGGCTTGGCCCCTTGACCAGTCATGAAGGACAGTCACAGTGACCACTTGCTTATTGAGCAAGGGGCCAAGTCAGAACAGAAATTCTGATTTGTTTGTTTCAGTGATGTGTGCAGGGATCCAGGCAACAGAAGCAAAGGTGAAAACTAAACAAACCAAACCTTGTATTTTATTCCAAAAAAAACCAAAAAATTACATCAAGTTCCGCCCTCTCTCTCCGCATTACTCGTCCCACTACTCTCCGGGCAAAATACTCTCAAAGGTGCTACCCAGCTACGAAAAGCGGTACTCCTACCGCTCTGTACTCCCCTTCCTATTCCCGCATCCCGACGTTGATCTACGGAAGCAGCAGAGAAGCTACCAACACGAAAGCCACGCTCTCGTGCTCTTCGGTAGCGCTCCTCACCATCTCTCAGCCACTGTTCAGCAAGACCAAGGCTGATTCGGAGTTCGAATAGTTGGGTCTCCATGGCCCTTCGTTCCTCCCTTTCAGTCAATCTGTTGGCTCTTTCTCTCTCTGCGTCTCTTTCTTTCTCTGCACGTTCTCTCTCGCGGTCTTCCCTCTCCAACTGGAGAGTGATCCTCAGTTCCACGGCATCCCTAGAGGAATCGTCATCAGGATGACGCCGCAGTTCCCTCTCCAGTTCTGCTATCCTAGCCTCCTTCTGCGCAGCTTGGGCAAGCGCTTTTTCCGTCTCCTTTTCCTGCCAAGTGTACCATCTCAGATACGCGATAAGGCGTAAACAAAGAGAACTCAACACTGAAACTTTTACTTGTATATAGAGCATCCCTTCTACCTCCGCAGCACGCTGCGTGGCGTGAGCAAGTTGCTCATGAAGCAAGTCAAGTTCTGAGGTGGGAATCCACAAGCTGGAAGAGGCACCACCTACTCCCATCGCTGGGGAAGCCGCGCCAATCTGGGCATGCTACGACCGCGTGAATTAGCAGCCAACATCTGGAATCTGGGGTTTTAATTAGGAACGCACTGTACACCTACCAAGGCGCTAGTAGCTCCGCGGGCATTACCCAACTGTTGTTCCATCTCTGCCAAGTGAGTTCGTAAATTCGCTATCATGGCATCCCGGACATCCTGCAGCCTTACGAGTCAGCATTTTTCACCAGAAACCAAGAAAAGGAGAAAAGAGAAAAAGGGGAAACCTACCTCCACAAGTCCCCGGGGTTGGAGCCGCTCTGCGTACTTTGTCCTATATAGACGCAAGTAGTCCTCGCTATCCCGCGCCTGCGATTCTACAATCGTGCCACCCCATTGCCAGTCCTCATACTGTTCGGGGAATCGCACGCGCCAGTCAATGCAGGTCGCCGGTCCCCGCGTCTTTCTCCCGACACGAGGTGGCGCAGCTGAATCCACCCATTCTTGAGCCAGTCCTAAAGTCCTCATAACTAATCGTAGCCGAAGCGGCTCGATTTTATTTAGGCAGTGCATCCACAGTTCCCGTCCGAACCGGGCACGACTTGCTAGAACCCACGGCTGGTCGGCATCGACCATGTCTGAGTAGGGCCTCCAGTTTACCATCGCTGTAGGGAACTCCTGTAGCTCCCGCCTTAGCACCATCAGTTGGTAGGTTAGGGGTGCCGCACTCATGATGGGTTCCCACCGCCTGGCTAACGGCACCATCACGGGTCGCCAATGCCGAGCTCTCCCCATAGGGAGGTAATAATAGCTCCATAGCTGCTCGGCATAGGTCATCAGTACTTTGCAAAAACATAAAAAAAAATATACAAAATAAGTAAAACCAAAAAAAATAACTGGATGAATGGTGTGAAACCACTCACAGTCATCTCACGATCCGTTTCTTGAAATAGGCCTGCAAACAAGTGTGCCAGCATGGCGGCTCCCCAGGCATAATACCCTACTCTTTCAAGGTCTGACAGCAGCTCCAGGAAGCAACATTGGATACCGTCCCTTTCGAGCTCAGTACCAATCTCCCCAAAAGGAAGAGGAGAAATCTCCTCAAATCTATGTTGCATCTTTCCCAGTCGCCAAAATCTGTGCAGTACACGGCACGGCATCCTATTTTCATCCTTTCCATGAACTCTTCTGGGGATTCATCGTCCCGCCGACGAGTGTCGGTGAGCCCTAATACATTCATGAGGGACGCCCTAGCTACCGACCTATTTTTCCGACCATCTAGGTCTAAACCCAGTAACTTCTGGGCACCTTCTTGGTAGTCCGCGTAAGTGACTCCGGTCACTGCCTCGCCATCCACCTTGAGACTCGTAATTCGGACCACATCCTCCAAGCTGGGCACCATGTGCCCCCAGGGCATCAGGAATGCCCGACTCACTAGGTCCCATCTCTCACACAAGGCTTGGATCAGAACCAGGTCGGGCTTGATCGGCTCGATCCGAAGGAAGGTACCAAATCCCATCACGTCTAGCCAAGCCTTCTGAAAATCTGGGAGGCCCCTGTACGCTGCTACTACCAACTCCCATAAGATTTGTGATTTCATCACAACCTACACATACAAGGAATGGAGGTGAGGTTTGGTCAGAAGAAAGGAAGAAAGAATGAGAAGAGGGGCAGGAAAACTTGGCTTACGAGTTGTGATTGAGCCCTTTCACTGAAGTGCCCTTCGAGGTCCGAAAGCCTCCTGGAACTACTACCACTGGATCTGCTTCTCTTCGAGGAGTGGGAAGATTCGCCCTCCATCCAACTCTCGGAATTTTGAACTCCTCCTCTCCCGTGAGAACTTATGCTCCTCGAGTTAGCTCTCGATATACCTGCGAGGATAAAAGGGACAAGAATTTATAGAAATGGAAGGAGTGCAGGCCAAGATTGCCTCCATCACCTGTTAATGGTAGCCCTCGCGATGAGGCACCTACCATGCGGTCCCGTGTGTCACTTCACCGCTTGCACATGGTGATTGATTGAACGAAGAATATGACGACTAGCACCCTATGTTGTCTAGGGATACCCTATCATATTTTGGAGGACGTCCGCAAAATTTGACACAACTTTCGGGAAAAGGGACTAGGGCCGTCATTATTAACTCCGACGACAGATTCCTGTGGAAATGGTCGCAACAAGACGCGATTCTCTGCTCGGGGCGGAGTCTCGGCAGACCCATCACATGGGAACAGTGCAAAGGAGAAGAAGTGTAGGGAAGAAGGAACACACAAGAGAACAAACAAGCAGTAGAAAATCAAATCATTCCATTCATAATTCTACATAAGCTGTCACAAACACTACAATCATAGAGAGGTGGCGGGTCCACTAGCTCGCCAGCTCTTGCCATTATTTCCATGCTCGTCCCTCTAGGCGTCCCTCTCCTCTCCCCCGAGGTGAGGGTCCCTCAGAAGTCTCTGGGATCCTCGTGCAGTAGCACCTGCCTCGCCTCTTGGCGCCTGCTCCGCAGTAGTGACTCGCTGCTCCTCCCCTGGCGTGGCGAAGAAGCCACTAGCGACAAAGCGACCGGACTGACGGAGTCGCTCCCCGAACTCTCGCGCTCTCTCGTAGCGCGTCTCCATCCCTCCTAGCCTCTGTACGACAGCCTGAAGGCCCAGCTGGAGCTCCCTCACTTGGGCCTCCAAGGCCCTCCTCTCGGTCTGATCCCGCTGTCGCTCGGACCTTCTCTCAGCTTTCTCTCTCTCTGCCTCTCTCCTCATCATCTGCAGAAGAACCCTTAACTCCAGGATGTCTGGAGAAGGTCTCTCCTCACCACGATGCCGCAGCTCCGTTACAGTCGCCACCCAGGCATCACGCTCCTCTTCCGCCCGGGTCGCCCGAGCCACCGCACCGGCAAGTTGCTCCCGGAGGGAGGCAATCTCCAGAAAAGGGGCCGAGGAGCTGGAAGATGCACCACCAATCATCCCCGCCGTCGCTGTCTGCTGGGCACGCTGGAACAAAATAAACAACGGCCGTCAGTGAAACTCCAAAATCTGAAGATAAAAGTACGGCACGTAACTTACCAGAAGTGACAGCTCATGCTGAGCGACGGCCAGCTGCCGCCGACCCCACGCGTGTCCCCAGCTTGGGGAAGCCCCGCATAACTCTCTCTCTGCCGCCGCAGGAAGTCGGCGTTGTCCTGCACCAATACACTCCCTTGCTGTCAAGGGAGACGTACGTGCCAGTCCTCGAGCCTCGCCTTGCCGCGACTCTCCCTCCTGACGCGGCTCGGCTCGTCCGCACTCGCCCACTCATCGTCCAGGCCCAGGGTCCTCTCCATGTCCTGCACCAAGAAAAGGGTCCCACATCAGTCAAAAAGAACGCGTCCCCTGTCTAGGACGCATCCATCATTTAAGTGCAACACTCGCCGAACCCTTTCCCCCCTCGCACGGCTTGCTTCAAAACTTAAAATGGATCAAAGAGAGGGAAAACCAAGCACCTACCAGACCGTGTTCACCTCCCTCCGCGACATCGGGCCCCTCGGGTCCCTCGGGGGCCCGAAGCGGCCCTTCCTCCTCCATAGACGCCGTTCCGTGCTCTGGCGCGTCCCTCCTCGGGCGAGGAGTTCCTCGTCCCTCTCCACCTTCACCATGATCGGGCCCACCGAACTCCATCAATCAAAAGAGGAGGAAGACGAAAAAGGGGCAAGCGAGTTTCGGCAGAAGGCGGGCTCGTTTGCGGGTAAGGCACGGGAGAAGAAAGGCCACCCGACGCTTTAAATTTGAATTCAAGGACTAAGACGCGTCCTCGCGCCTGGACGCGCCCAAAAGGGGGAGAAAGGAAACATAATCCCCCCATGCAAAGCGTAGTTCCCCGCTGTTCAGGGCAAGGTCTCGTGGAGCGTGCCTCGAAGGACAACTCAGTGCAAAGAAGAAAGTGTGGGAGAGAGAAAAGTACACACAACACAAGAAAGCCATTTTCATTTCATATAATAGCTGAAAGTACATAATACAGTGAGAAGGGTGACGTGTACAAGCAACTCTCTAACTCTCACCATCACCCTCCTCGTCATCTCTCTCCTCCCTCCTCTGCCGGGGATCCCTAGGGGGCCTCTGCGAACCCTGAGAAGCCGTGCTCGCCTCGCCCTGCGGTGGCACTCCAGCCTCGAAGGCGCGACGACGCTCCTCGGCCGAAGAAACCAGATAGTTGCCCATGGAAAAAGAACCAGACTGACGAAGTCGCGCCCCACGTTCCTTCGCCCTCTGGTACCGCTCCTCGCTCTCCCGAAGCCTCCCCTCCGCCGTGCCGAGACTCAATCGGAGCTCCAGCAGCTGGGCCTCTAGAGCCCTCCTCTCGGTCTGATCCCGCTGTCGCTCCTCCCTCTCTCTCTCTCCCTATCCCTCTCCCTCTCTCTCTCCACGCTCTCCCTATCCCTCTCCCTCTCCTCTCTCTCCCTCATCGCCTCTCTCCTCGACAGCTCGAGGGCGATCCGCAGATCCACTACGTCGCGAGGGAGCTCCTCAGCCTCCCGTCGACGCTCCTCCTCCAGCTCTGCAATCCGGGCGTCACGCTCCGCCACCCGAGCGTCGCGCTCCTGCTCGGCACGAACAGCACGTGCCAGGGCCTCCCGAATCTCGGCCACCTGTCAAAGCACGCATGCACCATAAGAGAACAACAGTGATAGAAGGAAAGCAGCCAGAAGAGAGTCAAGGTCAGGCAAACGCTCACTCGAGCCTCGCGGTCACGCTCGGCCTCCTCAGCCCGAGCCACCGCATACGACAGCTGCTCCTGGAGGGCAGAAACCTCCGGAGGAGGGCCCCGCGAACTGGAACCCGCTCCACCAGCCATCCCGGTTGCCGCTGTCTGGTGGGCCCGCTGAAACACAGAGCGAACGACAGTTAGAGGCCAAGTATCAAAAAAAATCCCGATCAAAAAAAAAATGCATCGCATAAACTCACTAGGATCTCTAACTCCTGTCGGATGGCCACCAACTGCCGCCTGGCGTCCGCCAACTGGGCCCGCAGGTCGGCGATCATGTTATCACGAGCATCCTACATTGTACATAAGTTAATGTTACATGCATATACATATAAAAGAGTGAAGCATTCTCATTTCACTTACCCCTGCCATACCACCAAGGAAGAGGCGGTCCCCATACGTAGCCCGGTACCGTCTCAGGTAATCAGTACTATCCTGTACATGGGACACCACTGGGACCCCGCCTTGCTGCCAGTCCTGGTACTGTGCTGGGAAGCGCGTACGCCAGTCCACAACCTTCGCTTTCCCCTTGGTCTTCTGCCCAATGCGGGCCGGCTCTTCTACATCAACCCACTCCTGGGCTAGCCCCAACATCCTCATAACCAGCCTCAGCCGAAGCGGCTCGATCTCGTTCAGGCAATGGACCCACACGTCCCGCCTGAAACGAGGAAAACCTGCTACAACCCAAGGCTGGCCAGCGTCGCCCATGCCCAGGTAGGGTCTCCACACCACCTGCATCACCATACATACATCATGTTAGTTACCATTCAGTCACATGCATAAACACAAAAAAATCATACGCATCATACCATGGCCTCGGGATACTCGCTCAGCTCCCGACGAAGCGACGCCAGCTGGTAACCGTGGGGTGCTGCAACCACGACCGGCCTCCACCGCCGCGCCAGAGGCACGGCCCTCATGTTCCCATGCCTAGCCCTCCCCATCGGAAAATAGTAATAGCTCCACACCTGCATTCATCATATATCATTAGTACAATAATTACATATTTAACTGTGAAAATGCATAAATAAATTGTGTACCTAGAGAAAAGGTGCGAAGCCGCTGACTGTCGTCTCCTTCTCCGAAGTCTGGGAGAGATCAGCAATCAAATGGGCAAGCAGAGCCGCTCCCCACGCGTAGTGTCCCACTCTGTCCAGATCCGCCAAGATCCCGAGGAAACGGCAGTGGATGCCATCCCCCTTCGTCCCCAGCAGAAGGCGGCCCAGGAAGAAGAAAAGAAACCTCCGAAGATCTAGATCCACCAGCTCCCGCTCGCTCGGGTCCTGGGTGAAAGCTGCACGGGCATCTCCCTCCAATCGTGCCAGAAACTCCGCTCCAGTCTCACTAACCCGCTGGCGCGGGTCAACGAATCCGAGCGCCTCCATGATCTCCACTCGGCAAACTACCCTGCTGTCTCTATCAGTCACGCTCGTCTCTAACCACAGCAGGTCCAGGGCACTCTCTCGGTAGTCGGGGTAGGTGACCCCGCTCACCGCCTCTCCGTCAACCCGTAGCCCGGTGATCCGAGCCACGTCCTCGAGTGTCGGCACCATGTGCCCCCAGGGCATCAGAAACGCTCGGCTCGGCGCGTGCCACTGCTCCCTCAATGCCTGGATAAGAGGAAGGTCGAGCCGGAAGGGCTAGATCCTAAGGAAAGCTCCAAAGCCCATGGCGTCCACACGCACCCTCTGGAAGTCCGGCAGCCCACGGTATGCTGCCACCACTAGGGACCAGCTGATCCGTCCTTTCATCACACCCTGCACACCACAAAACCAATAAAAAATACATCAGCATCATGAATAATATTAAACAATAACACTGTATATACTACTTATTCATCTTATTTTATTTTTATTTTTAAAAATATTTATGTTTTTTTTTTGAGGCGTCCAACACATTGGACGCCTCCATTTCATTTTCTTTATTTTAATTTTAGAAAAACCCAAAAAACAAAAACAAAAATAAATAAATATATATATATATTATCATGGAGGCGTCCCATGGCCTGGACGCCTCCTTTTTTTTAATTCTTTTTTTATTATTTACAAAAAATAAATAAATTAAAAAAAAGAGAACAAAAAAGAAAATATGGAGGCGTCCAGGCCCCTGGACGCCTCCTTCCCTCATACCCGGCGTTCTTCACACAGCCTCTCGTCCGCCCTTTTAACCCAGTGAACCAATAGAATGGAGGTCTAAGGGGCTTACCGGATCGTGCTCGTCCTCTGTCACGTCGCCAGCGTCCACTGCAGCCTCCAAGGCCAAAGGAAGAGCCTCCTCACCCGCGGCAATCTCCTCCGCCGCAGCAGCCTCCTCGGCATCATCCCTCAGCCTCCTCGGACGACGAGCCCGTCGTTTCCGCTTCTCTGGACCCTAGCTCGATCCTCCTCGCTCCATTGGGACTAAGAATGGGTCGTCTGGGGTGACTGGGTCGTCAGATTGAACAGTACAAATGAGCAGGGGGTGAGCCCCCCCCAATATATATAAGATCCACTGTTATTGGGGCGTCCAGGCGCCTGGACGCCCCCACTTTTTTTATTTTTTTTCAAAATTCAAAAATTTAGGGGCGTCCAGGCGCTTGGACGCCCCCAAAACAAAAAAAAACAAAAAAATAATAAATAAAAAGTTGGGGCGTCCAGAACCCTGGACGCCCCCAAATCAAAAAAATTAAAAAAATCAAAAATAAAAAATTAGGGGCGCCCAGGCCCCTGGACGCCCCCAAGACAAAAAAACTTAAAAAAATCAAAAATATAAAATTAGGGGCGTCCAGGCCCCAGGACGCTCCCATAATAAAAAATTTTTTCAAAAAAAATTATATATATATAATAAAAGTAAAAAAGATAAGAGTATGTATATAATCCAAACAAAAAAATAAAAACACAAAGAAAAAGAAAAACCACAAAAAAGATAATAATAATTAACGGAACTGGTCCAAAACTGCCAAATACCAGATTTTATTCCGTCAGAAAAGCAGAGTGAACTACATCAGGGGCTTAGGCGCCTTAGGCCTTAACTTCCCCAGTTCGGTTACATAAGCCCTCCACGGCTCGCATTCTTCCACCACGTGCGCTAAGGCCTTTCCCGCAACACTTGTCTTCCAGGGAGCTTTAATGGCCTTCGCTTCCTTCGCGTCCGCTTCAGTGCCCAACTCCCTTTTCTTCAAAGGAACGATGCCAGTCGGTGGCGGGAACGAATGGCGTGGGATGCCAATCTGGAGGCAGCACCGATGCGCATTATAAAGGACGAACTCGGTCGCGCCGATCAGTTGAAGATCAACTTCGGGAGAAGGCCTCATGAGGAGATCTAGCGAAAGCAAACATGCCGATGCGCAAGTAAAGAAGCCTTATGTCACGGTGCGGAAGTGAGACCGCCAGTCTTCACGTTTCTTCAGCCACGGAACGCGGTTCACTACAGTACCACCGAAGCCTAACACGTCGGCTATGTGGTGAAGCGGGCTTTGTTGGAAGAGCTTCGAAGCAGTTGGCATTCCCTCGCGGTGGTCGAATTTGAAGTGCAAATCAAGCCAGCAATTCAAGACAAGTACGCAACCAAAAGGAGGCTTACCCATGCTCGAGGCAGTAAGGCCACTATACAGGTAGGCGAGGACAGCGGGTCCCACCCTCTTTCCACGCCAGATCCTACAGATAGCACTCAGTTGGTCTTCCTCCACCATGTTGTCGGTATAAGGAAACAAGAGAGCACCCGCCAGACAAATGGTGAACCCCTTCATGATTCCCTCCAAATAGTCATCGTCTGGTGACCCTCTCAGGGCGTCCATGACCCACTCCGCAAGCTTTTGGAGATCGATCCCCTTTTGAGTACGGACCTTTCTGGCTGCGTCGGGCGGCATGAAGCTTCCAAGGACGCTTTCGGAAGTCCCCCGTGTCAGCATCCGCATAGCCTTCACCTTCCCGTCACTCTTGAATTTCTTCAATCCGAGCAGAAGTTCCACCTCCTCGAGGAGGATGGTCACCTCGAAGGTCGGGAAGATAAAAGTGTGGGTCTGGGGATGCCATATCTCCACTAGTGCGCCCATAGCCGCCCAGTCCATACGAATCTTCTCATAGTGTTTGGCGTGAATAAGGAGCCCCTGCAGATGCCACTTCGAGAGTATGGCCCTCATGCCGATGGAGATGTTGGAAGTTAGCTTTGAAAGCCATGGCAGTTTGGAAAACTTCCTCGGGCCTGGGAAGAGAGGATATGGCTGGAAGAGAAAAGAAAGAAGAAGAAAGGAAGGTAGTAAGAAGAAGGTTCACGTGGAGAAATTTGAAATGAATCAGCTTACCATATGCGACATGATCGTCCCACTCAAATGACCCTCGAGGTTGGAGAGTCGCCTGATCTCGCTGCTAGGCCTGCTCCTCTTCATAACGCGGGAAGACTCTCCTTCCATCCTGAAAATCTCTAGATTCTTCTCTCTTTCCTCTCCTGAGCTTCCAAAACCCACCTTGGTGCATTTGAATGAACTAGCCTAAGGGGAGTTCTTATAGGAAGGGAAGATCGCTACAGGACGGAACATGTCACATCAGTGGTCATTGTCAAGATTTTGTCTGGATCTCCTTTGTACTGTGGTGCGATTCTACTGTGATTCTGCTACTTTCTGATGTTGCTAACCTTTGCTAGTCTGTGCAGGTTTTACTAACGAACGTCTTTGTCCAGTCTCCTGTCCCACCTTTCAATGGTTGGTCCCACCATATCATGCATCATAGTATACGATACCTACGCTACTAGAACATGTCAAGGACCTTGCGACCCGAACAAATCTGGGATTTGAGTTCCCCTTCAACAAAAACAGTGATGATCTCGGAAGAATTTGGGTTGTACGGATAGGCCGTTAACTTGTGGTAGCATGGGGACGACGGTTCCATTCAGTGAGTTGGTGCGCGGATAAACGGGCCCCAGCTCAGTGTTGGCTCACCGGATCGGTATCCTGACCCGTTCTTAACAAGTTGACAATATTATCCTTGGCTATTTTCTATTTTAGTTTGTTTTAAATTTTTATTTTAACCCAGCATGCATTCATATAGGATTTTGATTTATTGCGGAAGATCATTCAAGTGATTCGATTGCGAAGGCCATTGTGCTTCAATTCCTACAAATATGAGATATTCCACTCCGAATAAAATACTGAGTTTCCTTGAAACGGCCCTACGTTGCTCTTCCAAAGGAGACCCTTGTTTGGACAGACCCTCAGATATTCCTTTGCTTTTGACCTTGTTTGACCCACCTTGGCCGCAGCACTTCCACATTGGCTGGTAACCGCTCCCCAAAGGTGAAACCTCCGGTTTATGACCCAGGTACTTCCACACCGAGAAGTTGGTCTCCTTTTCGTGCCTGAGCGCACATCTCACCCTCCCTTATTTGATCTCCGTCCAAGCAATCGTCAATATTTGAAAGACCTTCTTCAAGGTCGCCTCATTGAAACTTCAAGAAAGATTCCAAACAGTAACGTCAAAAGCGTGTCTCATCACACCTTGGCATCAACTTATCAGTCCGCTCCCACTTCATTTCACTCCACTTCGATACCATTCCACTACGTGTCGCTCCCTTGCAAAGCAGACGCCAAGGCGGGGCAGCTGTAGACACGCCATTCTTGACGTCTCCTGAGAAAGTCTCATATTACTATACGACGCCCCGCGACGGCTTACGCATTTCGAATCACTTGAGTACTTCCTTTTTCTTGGGTCTTCTTCTGCCTTTTTCGGCATCCGTAATCATCTCGTCACGGCATTCGGACGGCATCAACACCAGTCAAATGCACCAAGAGGTTCCGGAATCAAGAAGGGTGTCTGCCGGGCGGCCGCCGACGCCTGATCTGAGGACCCGGGTGGGTCTTAATGGGGGCGTCCAGGCCCCTGGACGCCCCCATGTTTTTAATTTATTTTATTTTATTTTTCTCAGGGCCCAAAACCAAATAAAAATATATATATTAATGGAGGCGTCCAGGGCCCTAGACGCCTCCATAAAAACAAAAACAAAAAATGTGTGTAAAATGCCAGTTGGCATAAAAAAACAAATAAATAAATAAAAAAATATATATATTAATGGAGGCGTCCAGGACCTTGGACGCCTCCATAAAAACAAATATAAAAAAATCAAAATGCCAGCCCTAGCATAAAAAGACAAAACAAAAATAAAAATAATATATTTTGGAGGCGTCCAGGCCCCTGGACGCCTCCATCAACTCTCTCACGGGCGCCGGCCACCGAACGACGGTTTGTCGTGTGTGAAAAAATCCAAATTAGAGAGACGTCCAGCCACCTGGACGCGTCCATTTCTAAATCACGAGGCGCCGCTCACAAAACCACGCGTTGTGCCAAATCGTGTGCGGCTGCCAGCAGTATTCGGTGGACCTGTTAGAGGCGTCCGGGACCCTGGACGCCCCCACAAAAATATTCTAAAAAAATTAAAAAAAATAGAATAAAATATTAGTTCATCCCTGATGGAGGTGTCCAGGGTCCTGGACGCCTCCACCCTCCGGAGCCCTATAAATAGAGGCCCACCCCCCTCAGTTCTGGAGGAGCTTCTAAGAGATCCGATAGGCTGCCGGAGCCTAGAGGCTACCGGAGTCATTTCTAACCCGTGGGGTCTTTTGTAGGTGGAGGTTCTGCCGGCTTCTCGGGTGCCCACGCTCGCGAGAGGAAGGTCATCTTCATCCATCGCGCTTCCACGCCATCCCTACGCTGCCGGAGCTCCGCCGAATTTCACCCTCGGCTCATACAATAAGCCTTTCTTCCCCTTTTTCTCCATAGTTCTTTACATTCATCATATTGCATCCTCTATCTCCCTTCATAAGGGCGCCGTCTCTGGCATACTTCTTGCATCCATCATCTCATTTTCCTCCTACTCGAGTCCGAGAGGGGTTTAAAAGATAACACCAACCAGGTGTGTGTCTTGCCATCATTTCATTATTTTTATCGCAATGATTTGAATACTACACCTTCATCTTTCTAATCCACTTGTTACTTGTTTGTCGTTATTTTGCAAGGGTACCCAAGGAAAGCCCTCTCCGTCGGCCGACCGAAGGGGGAGGAAGAAGCAACCCGCCATCTCCCGCTCTTGAGGTAGGCGCGATCACCTTCTTATTTTTGGGGTCTTTTGGCCCCTGGCGATCACATATTGTTCTCGAGGCCGCGGCGAGTCACTTCCCCAATGGCCGTTTAAATTTCCGTTCTTATATGTTATATTCTTATCTATTCATGTTCTCGAGGCCGCAGCGAGTCACTTCCCCAATGGCCGTTTAAATTTCCGTTCTTATATGTTATATTCTTATCTATTCATGTTCTCGAGGCCGCGGCGAGTCACTTCCCCAATGGCCGTTTAAATTCCCACTCTTTATATTCTTCTTATATTCTGTTATATTTTTATCTGCTCGTATTCTCGAGGCCGCGGCGAGTCACTTCCCCAATGGCCGTTTCAATTCTTGCTATTTAATTTCTGCACCATTCCCGTCCCCCGAGGCCGCGGCGAGTCACTTCCCGCTATGGCCGTTTAACCCCCATATCTTGCTATATCACATTTGTCCTACTCGCCCCGCTGGAGCAATCTCCCGTGGTGGCCCCTTCTCTTTTCTCTTATTTCTGTGTTGCAGCAAAACAAACAAAAGAGGAGCCCGCGCGCTCTGCGTCTTCTCCGCTTCCCCGAACTGCGTGACGTCGCTCACAGGGAGCGGTTATGGATTGATTTGGATGGAGTGGGCTATTGGCAGTCTATCAATTATCACCGAGTTCCTCTTCTATGTTCTCACTGCCATAAACTCGGTCACTCTGTAGATGATTGCAAAAGGAAATCTTGAAGGACAGTTCGAATTCAAGCTGTTCAGGTTCCAGCACCTAAGAATCGGCGTGTACCTATGCCCCGGCCAGATGGCCCTCCGACTGCTCGATCAAATGTGACCGTGGAGAATAAGTTTGAGGTTCTGTTACAAGCAGTGGATTTGTAAGAATTGGGGGAAGTTGATTCAGAAGTTCATCTGCAGTCAGAGTCTGCTCAGGGTCCAATGCTTCTGGCGAGGGGGAGTTCTGATTCAATCTCAAATCAGGCTGTGCGAATTATGCCCCCTCCTGTCAATCCAGTGGCCACTGGAATTACCAAAGAATGCTTTAGTAAGGAGAAGAAAATAATTGGAAATAAACTCCAATCAGAAGAGAAGAAATTCCCAAGATTCCCAATCTGAAAGATGCAGTGGGTATTTTAGGCCCAGCAAGTAGTACAATGGATGAAGGTTCTGAACCTATGGACAGAAAAAGCAATGAAGCATTGCTTGCTACTGGAATTCACTCTAAAGCTGCTACATCCTATAATGTCCATAATTTGGGAGAGCTTCTTCTGGATTCTGATCCAATTCAGCATGCTGATGAGGAGCCTTCGTCAAGCCATAATGAAGTTATGTCTTCCTTCAATGGACTGGAAAAACAATTTTTTTGGACTAAAGGTCAATGCAATCAGGATTGTGCTATATCTGTGCCAATTGATAAAGTTGTGCAAAGTCTACCGTCAGAGGCCAAGGTGAAAGTTGATTTGCTGAAGATATAAGAAGTAGGTAGAATTGTGGCAGAAAAGGTGAAAATGGACAACACTCTGATGCAGACAAGTGGTATAGGAAGGGGAGAAGCTATCAGGCGGGTAGACAAAAAAGGGCACATGGAGACAAGATCTAGAGATAGATCTGCAGACGATCAAAGATAGATATCTCTATGATTAGTCCCATTTTGGTATGGAATATAAGAGGAGTCGGAAACTCTGGCTCCCGGGAAAGTCTTAAGAGACTAGTGCATAATCATAAGCCACTTCTAGTGGCTATCAGTGAGCCTATGCTCACGTCCAATAAAGCTCTGAAGCTTGGTAGATACATTAGTTTGCCCAAGTGTGTAGTCAACTCTGTAGAAGATTCTAAAATTTGGTTATTCTGGAATGAAAGTTGCAATTTGGAGTTAATTTCTTCTTCTACCCAGCAGATCACTCTTGGCCTGAGAACTGGAACCGCCATCACTGCATACTTTTCTTTTGTATATGCTTCATGTGATCCACATCTCAGATTGGATCTTTTTAATGATCTTCTTTCTTTTGCTACTGCAGTTTCTATTCCTTGGGTAGTAGATGGTGATTTCAATTGTGTAATAGGCCCTCAGAGAAGATGGGTGGGGTAGTCCCAGCTTTAGCTCCTATGTCTGAATTTAATGTGTTTGCAAGCTCGGTTGGCCTGTTGGATGCTGGTTTCTCAGGGTTGGGCATGACATGGTCCAATAACAGAAAAGGTTCAGCCAATATCAGAGCCAGATTAGATAGGTTTTTTATCAACAATCAGTGCTTGTCTATACAGCCTCACCTGTAAGTTAAACATCTCCCGAGGGGTCCATCAGACCACAGTCCACTGTTGCTGACTAGTGGTAATTACTCTTCTGGTCCTTCCAGGTTTATTTTCCAAAAAATGTGGACTTCTCATAATTCCTTTTGGCAAGTTGTTTCTCAAGCATGGGATCAGGTTCAAGATCATCCGAATGCTATGGTCAGGCTTTCTAATAAGCTGAAGTCTGTTAAGAATCATCTTCGAAAGTGGAATAAAGAGGTTTTTGGTGATGTTACACATAATGTCAAACAAGCAGAATCAGATGTGGAGTTCAAACAGCTTGCCTTTGATCAGAATCCCACATCAGATACAAGGACTAGCTTGAATGCAGCCAACACCAATCTGCGGCAGGCTCTCCATAGGGAAGAAGTCTTTTGGAACCAAAAATCCGGAATGGACTGGATTGAGAGTGGAGATAGGAACACCACCTTTTATCATACTATTACTTAATATAATAGTAGGAGGGGATTTATTGGTAGACTTAAGCTGGATGACTCTGTTCAATGGTGCGAAGATCAGAATATCCTCAGGGTTCATGCTGTGAAGTATTTTCAAGAACTTTTTTACACTAAGGAGCACTCGGTGGATCCTTCTCTTCTAGAGTGCATTCCACAAACCATATATGAAGAATAGAACTCATCTCTCAAATCTGTCCCAGATGAAGAGGAAGTCAAGGCAGCAGTGTGGTCCCTCAAGAGTTCAAGCTCCCCGGGGCCAGATGGACTTTTTGGAGAATTTTACACTACTGCTTGGGACATTGTTTGTAAAGATGTTATAGCTGCGACCCAAAGCTTCTTTATGGGTTTTCCAATTCCTAGAGGTATCTCTTCCTCTATTATTGCCCTTATTCCAAAGGTGTAGGAGCCAAAGACTTTCAGTGATTTCCATCTTATAAGTCTATGCAATTTCTCTTATAAAATAATCTCTAGTATTATTTCCAAGCGCTTAGCATCTATCCTCCCAAATATCATCTCAAAGGAATAAGGGGCTTTTGTAAAGGGCTGCTCCATTCTAGATAACATTGCTCTGGCAAGACAGATGATGTAGGACATTGATAGGAAGGTAAGAGGTCATAATGCCATCTTCAAATTAGATATGGCAAAGGCCTACGATAGAATGAAATGGGACTTCATCCTTGCAGCCTTGAGGAAGTTTGGTTTCAGCAATAGATTCAATTCTCTTATTGGGATGATTCTTTCAAACTGTTGGTTTTCAGTCAATTTCAATGGGGCCATGGCAGGTTTCTTTAAGTCTAGTAGAGGAATAAGGCAGGGTGATCCCTTAGCCCCCTACCTCTTCATTTTAGCTTCTGAAGTGCTAAGTAGAGGCCTCAAAGCCAGATTCCAGTCAGGAGAACTGAAAGGATTCAGTGGGACAAGAACTGTGGTACAAGCTTCCCACCTTCTTTATGCAGATGACACTTTAATTTCTCTGAATGGCAGTAAACACAATATCAGTGTCCTCTAGCAGTTCATCAACAGATATGAACTCAGTTCTGGCCAACAAGTCAACAAAGGGAAAAGCAGTTTTGCAATTCTACTAAAGCACCCACTGCTCTCAAGCAATCCATCCATTCCATGACAGGTTAAAAATTTCTAGTTTTTGGCTTTAACTACCTTGGTATTCCCATTAAGAAAGGTAGATACAAATGCTCTGATTTCAAGTTCTTAGTGGACAAAGTTCAGAAGAAGTTGGAGGGCTGGAAATCTAAGTTTCTTTCTTAGGCTGGGAGAGTTATACTTATTAATTCAGTCCTCCGAAGTATGCCTATTTATTTGGATTCTGCTTGCTTCATTCCAAAAACAATAATCAAAGCTATTGATAGAATGTGTGCCAATTTTTTCTGGCAGGGCTCTGAAGGGCAGAGGCGTCATCATTGGGTTAATTGGCAACACATTCTCAAGCCGAGGTTGGAAGGGGGCCTCTCTATCAGGGACCTCTATCATGTTCAGGTTTCATTGGCTGCTAAGAATTTGTGGAACATCATTCATGGCTCATCGCTATGGTCTGTGTATGCCAGGAGCAGATTCATCAAAACCAATATTTTTTATTGTAAGATGCCTTTTCCAGCAGGCATGCCTTCTAACATTTTTCAGCATCTGAAGAAATTAATTATACATAACTCAAGGTGGATCCTTGGAGATGGGAAAGAAGTTGATTTCTGGAGGGACAATTGGACAGGCCAAGGGCCGCTCGTCAATTCTGTTCAGTGGGCAGATCTTAGCAGTATTCTAAATAGGACCAAGATAACTGTCAGAGAGACCAAGATAACTGTCAGAGAGATACTACTTAATCCCCTTCATGAAGCTAGGACCCTGCTCAACAATAGCCAATGCCTCCATACTCTTCAATTTAGTGATGAGAGGGACACATGTATATGGATGGCCACTGCTGGAGGCTCATTCACTATCAAGTCTTCAAATAAACTTCTTAGGACATCAGGTATTACAAGAGGCCCTTGGGCCAATCTTTGGCATCCTAGCATAGCTCCGAGGGCTACCAATTTTTTCTAGAAAATCATCCACCGTGCAGTGCCTGTAGACAGTAGGGTGATTGAGTGTGGCATTTCTATGGCTTCCAAATGCAGCTGCTGTACCATACCTGAAGTTGAGGACCTCAATCACCTTTTCATCAAAGGGGAATTAGCTGCTGATTTATGGGCCTGGGTCACACCTCTCATTAATGTAAAGGTTCATCTCTGTGAACACATTACCATTCGCTACTGGAATATATTGGCTGGTACCAATTTATCTTCGGCTTACAACTTTGTTGGACTGTATGCAGTTATTTTAATGCTCTGGGAAATATGGAAAACTAGATGCATAGCAAGATATGACTGTATCAGGCCAAACATAAGTGGCATCAAAAGGAGAATTAGTGAAGCTGTCACCATCTCCCTGGAGAAAATCCAATTTCCAGGATTCCTCTCCACTATGCAAAAACATAGCCTGGCTCATTTCCACTTTTATCCGAAGATAGTCCAAAAACTGCCAATCTTTGTGTGGTGCAAATTATCTTCCTCCAAGTTAACTTTACATGTTGATGGGGCCTCCAAAGGTAATCCTGGTATGAGTGATGGTGGTGGATGTATCCGTGACCCCGCGGGTAATCTGATAGTAGGTTTTTCCTTTCACTATGGATATGGGTGCAGTCTCTTAGCTGAGGCAAGGGCCTTACATGATGGACTAACTTTAGCTTTGCACAGTGGTATTTAGGTGGGTGCTATCTACTGCGACTGAGCTTTGCTTGTCGATGCTATCCACAAAAGAGTAGCCCCAAATTGGAGCATCCTTCCTTGGTGGAAGGTAATTCTTGACCAAATAACCAATTGTGGTTGCTCCGTTCAGCATATCTTCAGGGAAGGCAATCAAGTTGCTGACGCATTGGCCTCATTTGCTTGCACCTATCACAACAACAACATATATACTCGAATCAGTGGGCTTCCTCGGCTGGCTAAGGGTGCTAGGCCCGGATACAGAGGGGGGTGAATGTATCCTACTACGAATAATGCCCAAATAAAAACTCAGATGCTAGATGCAATCACAGAATAAAACTAATTCAATTAAACTTATGAGCAAGCACATGGAGCGCGCCTATCCAAGCATCTAGCGGAAGTAAACACACAAGGCAAACCACTGCTCAATAGATTTTTAGGTGGTTCAGTCCTCCAGACCTACATCCACCCCTCACTCCCAACCGGAGTGAGGCTTCACTAGCAAACGCTAGAACCAAGCAGACTCAGTCTGCGAACAAGGTGCTGCCACACAGCTTGACCAGGGGAACAGCCTCCCCTCTTCCTCCCAACCGGAGGGACACCCCAAGTGACTCCCAGCCACTTGGAAACCAGAGACCGAAGTCTCTCTTCCTCCAGACCAGGAGGGAACCCGCTAGTGACTCCCAATCACCAGCAACCAGAGGTCGCAGACCTCTCTTCCTCCAACCGGAGGGATCCCTGGACTTGCAAGCCACAAGCCCAGAACCAGAGACAAGTCTCCCTTCTCCTGAATCCACAGGAGGAACCCGATCCCCAGCAGGGCAATCGGAAGAACAAGGCTAACCAAAGAAACAAAAGAAAAAATAAAGAAACATAAAAAGCACAGCAACAAAAGCTGGAAATGAAACACAAGAGATGTAGCTCTCAATGAGCATAGTCGTTCTGGATTTGATCCACGAACAGACTGAACTGATCTGCAATAGACTCTCTCCTCCTCTTCTTTTCTTCCTCTTCTTTCTGCTTCTCTTTCTTCTCTCTTTCTTCTCACTTCTCACGAGCACTATCTCTCTCTTTTCCTTCTTCTGCTCTCACTCTCACTCTCTTCTCTGCTCTCTTCTTTTCTTTCTGGAACGTGGAGGCTCTCTCTCTTTTCTTCTTCTACTCTCTTCACTCTTCTTCTGCTCTTCTCTTCTTTTCTCCTCTCTATCTGGATCGTGGCTCTCTGTATGGACTTCACCTCTCGCCAATTCGATCAGTCTTCTTCTGTGGAAGAAGGCTCATATATATAGCAGCAGCAGCAGCCCCGACGTGTGACCTCCACATTTCCAGCCCTAAGTATTCGGACCACGTGGCAGCATCCAGCAGGCTATCAGTCCACGTGTCCTCATCTGGGCACCTCGTCCTTCCTTGGATCACGTGCCTTCATTAGGCTTCACGAAGATTCCCTGTTAGACAAAGAACAAATTATCAGTTAAGTCTAAACCCTGTACTGTCTCTGAAGAATACAACACATTGTATAGACTTCAGTTTAAAGCCAACGTACAGACATTAGTGAAAGGGAATGCATGTAATACAATTCTTTTAAATACCCAGAGACTAGTGCGTTCTCGCACGGGAGCATATGAAGTCTCAGGGGAGCATCTATGGCCTCTGGACAGCATCACCAGTGTCAGGGGAGCATGTGGAGCACATGCTATCTCTGGGGAGCAATCGCTGCTCCAGGGGAGCATCCTCAAAGTTAGGGAAGCATTAGCAGTCACTGGAGGGCATACTCGGTCCCAGGAGAGCATCCAGGGGGACAGGCGAGCATGCACGTCTGATGTACAGACTCTACCAATGTATAGACATTACAATGCTCATCCACTGAATAGACTTCATAGTGCTCAATCAGACTTCACGATGCTCAATCAGACTTCACGATGCTCAATCACCCTTGATGATGTGAGCGAGACAGTGTATGGACTTCAAAAGCTTGAATGCCCAATGTACAGACTTTGAAGAGTCTGAACCAATGTACAGACTTGTAACGCTTGAGGACCGATGTATAGACTTAGGAGCATATGAAGCCAATGTACAGACTTGCCGATGCGAGGCCAATGTACAGTCTTTAAAGGCTGTGAATAGCAAGGCATGCTGTACAGACTTGAGACCTATGAAGACAATTGTATAGACTTTGCCTTAGAAACGAATGTATAGACTTGAGGTTCTGAATGAAGGTAAGGTGTCAATGTACAGACTTGCTATGGTTGTATGGACATTGAAGCTGCAAGCGATGTACAGACTTGGAGAGTTGAAACCAATGTACAGACTTGACGAGATAAAGACCACTATATAGACTTCCTTCGGTGCAAAGGCAGCTTAACGATGTACAGACTTGATTGAAGTGAAGTCTGTACAGACTTGAATGTTCACAGTGTATAGAGATTGAAGCAAGTGACCAAGGCGATGTGTAGACTTTACCCAGTGTACAGACTTGGTGGTCTTGAACGTAGGTAAAGCAAAGCAATGTATAGACTTGCCACCGACCAATGTATAGACTTGCTCATACGAGTGAACATGTCGATGTACAGACTTGGCCAATGCTTGAAGCATAGTCCACTGTATAGACTTGATGCCTTGAAGGCGATGTACAGACTTTGTTACCCAAACGATCAATGTATGGACTTGAACTTCAGGAAACGAATGAATAGACTTTGCCACAGTCTAATGTATAGACTTCCAGTGTGAATGTAACGCTGTATAGACTTGCTCAAACAGTCTGATGTATAGACTTTTAGCTGAAGACCACGATGTAATGTATAGACATGAAGAAACTGCGCACATTGTATAGACTTGAAGAAACAAGGCAACGTTGTATACGTTTGAAGAGACAAGGCAACATTGTAAAGACTTCAAAGATGAATGATCAGACAATGTATGTACTTCACAGTTCAACATCCATTGTATGGACTTGTACAGTGGTGCGCAGTGTACAGACTTTGAAGTCCGACCTAGCAGGATGTGTAGACTTAGACTGCAACCAGGATGTCTAGACTTATTGTGAAGCAATGCACAGGCTGTGCATACTTGAAGAATGCTTGCAGAAGGCGATGTATAGACTTTGTTGCGACTAGTGGCTGTACAGACTTAGGCAAAGTGCACACTTTGAACGCCTATGATGTACACACTTCAATTGAAGCCAACTGAGGACTTGAATGAAGAAATGGCTGTATAGACATGGAGGACTAGGGGGGGTCGACCCATCTAGTAGGGGAGTTGACCCATTACCGCATGCAGTGCTGACTGTATGCTCAATGCAATTGTGTAAACTTCCACAAATAGACAGCCACAAGCAGAGTGAAGTAATGAATGCTTTATGCATCAGTTAACATGACTGAACATCAAATATGCAATGCTTTAGATATGTTAAACTAAACTGAGCAGCAAGATGACTAAACATTTGATAGACTGAGTTATGATCAGAAAATAACTGAACAACGGCATGATGACTCACACAGCAAGATGACTCACAGTGATTAACTCACATCAAAAACCAATCATCAAAACCATCATCAAAACCACAGGGGCACAACAATCTCCCCCTTTTGATGATGGCAACACTTTCAACACATTGAGTCATTCTGATGATGTGAGGCATTCTGATGACTCAAATTATTCTCCCCCTTTGACTTCATCAAAAAGAAAATAGTTTGAGAAATTAAAACATGTATAAAAATTCAGTCAATTTCTCCCCCTTGCAAGAACATAATTCTCCCCCTTTGGCAAACAATCTCCCCCTTTAGTATAGTCAGGATGAACCATGGGAAGGGGTGAATGCAGATGCCGATACGAGAATGCAAGATCTTCCCCTTTAAGAGTTTCTATGCAGCATGATGCATATGACATGGTAGCTCCCCCTCAATAAGTGGAATCTTGTGAGATAGATGAGAAGGAGACCACAGGGGCAAACAAGGAGAAGTTCAGGTCAATGAACCAAGGACATGAGCAGAAGAGTTTCAATTAACAGATTTTTCAAGGATGCTCCAAACACAAGAAATTCAGCCAGATTTTTAAAGTGATATCAATCTCATAAATCCAAAACATAAGTTTTCAAAGTCTTCCATTATAAGGGCTTATGAATGTGCTTTATTGAACAGCATGGTTTAAACATGATGTATGCAGAGTTTATCAATAAAATTCTGTATTGATATCTAAAACTATGTTTTAATAAAAATGAACCAAGCCCTCATATTTATCTTGATTATCCTCCCTTTGTCTTACACAATCAAATTTATTGACTTCTTTCAGAATTACATGCACTAGTATTGAGATTAAGCAATTATGAAGTCATATGATTTTGTCTAAGGTTGTAGCAATTTGATTTTAGCATCAATATTCAGATATTGAGATATGTTCAACAATTTTTCATGCTACAAATTTTTACGAGCACTCTAGTTCAGTGCACACATTGTAACTAGAGGATATACCTTGATTAGAGGCCAATATCCCTAAGCCCTTAGTGTGACTAACTGTCATGCTTTATGTGAACAGAGTTAGCATTTACACATCATGACACACTACAAATTATTTCTTTTAATGAGTGAGTTGTATTTCTCAGTGTGCATGCCATTGCTCTGCCTGATTTTCAATGAATTTTATGCAGCGTTAACTAAGGCACCTCATGACACAGTCCTTTGGACATGTGTTTCTCAGTGACCAATGTCATTGCTCTGACAGATATTACCCTTTAGACATTTCAGAAAAATTCATTTGCTTCAAATCAATAATAGGTTCATGTACTTAATCAGTTGAAGTCATGTATTCAAAAGTGCAGATTTCAGAAGTTTTCACAAGACACAACATGAAACAGATGGTTAAAGTTTATTAAACATGCTTCAGATATTTTTAAGAGATTTTAAAGTCAACCCTTGAGTACATTAAACTTAAACCACCTGAGTTATTTCAGATATTCATAAAAACGTATAATAGAAGATTTCTAGTTCAAAAGTTTTCAGATTTATGATCGAGATAGCCCATTGAAATCTTCATGAGAGACTGATAGAATTTTGAACCCAAATGATACCAATTGATAGGAGAAATACCAATTGTTAAGAGAGATTGTGAAGCTCAAAGTTTTCAGAATATGATCAAGGTTTGTCAACAAAATCAATAAGAAAGGATATGCAATGAATTCTGACAAATGTATGCATTTGACAACCTATATACAATGTATTGACTCCCCCTCACAATATGCATTCAAACTCTCTTTTTGGCATTTTCAATATAAGGAAATGTAATGCACTATATGTATGCAAGGACATGCAAAGACTCAACATTGAATGCTATGCAAAGATATGCAACTAACTCCCCCTGAAAACATGCAATGTTTGCGCTGAAAACTGAACATATGATTTCAAATGATATTGTGACTTGTGCACAATCAGACTGTCCTATCAGCAAAGTGACCCATGGTACTAGGCGGAGCACTTGGTCTAAAAGATCACCTCACACATAGTAAGAACCTCCAGACAGATTTTCCTGCCTTTTGGTAGCTTACCATTTATATACCATTGAGGTCAATCATGATAATTCAATATGTAGTCCTATATGCAATTCAGATTTTTAATGAACTATGCAACAGATAGATTTCAACAACATTCATAAGCAGTTCAGATTTAAACAGACAAAACAGTATGAGCATTGAGGGATGTGAATACTCATAGTGTCCAAAGCATAAATTTCAGTTGAGGAGAGTTCAGAGGCTTCAATTTAGACAATGCAGATGAAGAGTGAATATGCTATGCAGAAAAAAAATAGCAATTATGCATGGACACATCAACCAAGATATGTAATGAGTTTCAAAATAGGAAATGCAGAAAATTTACCTGAACAGTGTGAGAATGGGGTTTATCAACTTGGGTGCCTTGGTTTATTAACCCCTTTTATTCTTCAGCTTCCAAGGCACACCTGCATGTTAGCAAACTATTTTGCACAAATAGGCACCCAAGAAGTCTTGGGTCCTGACATGACAATATTACTTCTAGCAGGTTTTCTCAGCACATTTCTAGCAGCATGGTCATCAGATTTCATCAAGTAGCAATTATTCATTGAATGACCAATTTGTCCACAGCAATGGCATGAATTAGCAGATTTCAAATTCCTCTTATGCACATTACTGTTGTCATGAAGTTCATTGGCAGAGAGAGAGAGAGTTCTGTTTACTATAATGATAGTAAGATGCATCAGGTTTCAGATTTGATCTATGCACATTCTTGTTAGCATGAAATCCATGTGCATATGCATGAAACTTTTTGTTGTTGACAGAGTTAAAATTATGTTTACTAAAACCGGCTAGCCGACATTCAGCAGCTCTATGGCCTGGCTTCCCACAGTTAAAACAATGACAAGAATTCATTCTCTTAAAATTCTCATGAAAAGCATGTCTATTTGTAGGGATTTTAGCATGTTTAAAATTCTCATTTCTACCATGAGCATGCCAGCATTCAATGGCCCTGTGGCCACTCTTTCCACATTCAAAGCATGAAATAGAGTTTCTCCTACCAGCATTCAGCCAGCATTCAATGGCCCTGTGGCCATGCTTTCCACAGTGAGAGCATTTGAAAGAATTTCTTTTAGAAGAACCTGACCAGCATTCAGAGGCCTTGTGACCAATTTTGTTGCAACTAGAACATATGATGTGCTGGTTCTTTGAAACAGATTTGTTCTTGTTAACAGCATGATTGCTCGCATGAAATCTATTCTTATCACTAACAAACCAGCATTGTGAAATTTTGTGTCCTAATTTATCACAATGGAAACACTCAATTTTCCTTTTCTGAGATGAAGGATCTTTATCATGATATTTTCTAGCAGTCAGATCATCCTTTTCCATCAATCTACATTCATGCATCAAATGACCAGGTTTATGACAGTAATGGCATGAAGTTTTCTGTTTGTATGCATGTGTGTATATGTGCGTGGATGATTTTTGAACATCATGCAGTGAAGTGGCAGGAACCTTTTTGTTCTTTTGATGAACAGCATGCACTTTTTCCACATGCACTTTTTCCACATACTTGAGATCAGTCTTTTTCTTGATGTTTTCAACCTTTTTCTGATTGTTATCCTGTTTTTCTATTTTCTTAGCCTTGTACTGAGTTGGAGATGAAGTAGAAGGCTCTTCTGTTCAGAAGATTTAACAAAAATAGTTTTCAGGTTGGCTCCATCAACCTTCCTCATGACTGGACTGTAACCCAATCCTTCTTTCTTAAAATTAATCTTTGTTCCCAGCTTTTTCTGAATAGTGGGCTTCTGAGAAGTGTGAGAAGTAGAGCTAGCAACAAAAGATGTATGAATTTTATTTTCAAAATTCTTTTTATTTACAGGATTATAACCTAACCCCTCCTTCTGAAAATTGACTTTTACTCCCAGCAGTTTGTTCAGATTATCTTGCCCACTCACAAATTTAGACAAGGAGTTTTTTAAATCCTGAATTTCTTTTGCTTGAGAGGAAATGTGTAGCTCATAACTGGCAATCTCTTGCTCACTGCAATTCATAGCTTCATTCAAAACTTTATTAGCTGTTTTGTATTTTTCAATTTCTTGTTCCAGATTGCTCAGTTTCTCAGGGTCTTCAATACAAACACTTTTTCCTCTTTCTAAAGCTAGAAGTCTCTCAGACATAGTGGAGTTTAGCATTTTTAATTTCTCATTTTCTTCCTTAAGTTTGTCATTCTGAATTAACTCATTTATTAAAGTCTGATCTTCTGAGTTAGTTTCAAGTTTTCTTCCAGCCTTAAATTCCTTCAAATCATTTTCCTTCTTTTCAATATTTTTCTGTAATTCCACATTTAAAGATTTGATGGCTTCAAATTTTTCAGTCAGCAATGTGTTCTCCTGTTTAAGTTTCTCTAATTTTTCTTCATCTTCTTTGGAGAGTTTTCTGAGAGAATCATTTTCAGATTTCAGCTTGTTCAATTCAGACTTAACACATTCAAATTCTTTCAGTAAATCCTTACTATAAACAGAATCATGACTAGCTAGGCTAAGTTTCTTTTCAAGTTCAGAGATTTCTTTTACATGATCTTGATTTTCAATTTTTAGCAATGAAATTTGTTTCTTCAGCATTTGAGTATCAGACATACTAGCATCAAGAACATTTTTCAGTTCAGCACAATTTCTACAATCGACATTTAAATTGTCTGACCTACTACTCTTCTTCAATTTTTTATACTGACTTCTTAAGCTCTCATGTGACTAACAATTCAGCATATGCATTTTCCCAATCATCTAAAGTATAGTTTTCAAAGGGATTTACCTCATCATCATCTTCATCTTGACTGTTGCCTTGATTATTTCTGTCAGCCATCATGCAGCTGTCCTCATTTTTTATCTGAGTCCGCTTCAGTATATCCAGAATGTCTTTAGCAGACCTGCAATCATGAAGGCAAGACCATAAGGCTCTGTTAGTAGCTACTTTCATCAGATTAAAGGCTTTCTGATTTTCTCCATCCTTTGATCTGTGTCTGTCGGTCCATTTGGATACTTTCGTTGGAAATGTGTGAGGACCTTGTGAAATTAATTTCCACAGATCTTGATCAACAGATTTAACATAAGCACGTAAAGCACTGTGCCACTGACTGAAATCAGAACCACTAAAGACGGGTGGACAACTAGCCATTGAAAACAAATCAGATTAATGCAACAGGAATATTGATGCACTAAAAACAAATTAGCACCGAAGACAGCATGATCGGATCTGCAGGTCGTTAGACCTTCTAAGTAGACACCGCTCTGATACCAATTGTTAGGGTGCTAGGCCCGGATACAGAGGGGGGTGAATGTATCCTGCTACGAATAATGCCCAAATAAAAACTCAGATGCTAGACGCAATCACAGAATAAAACTAATTCAATTAAACTTATGAGCAAGCACATGGAGCGCGCCTATCCAAGCATCTAGCGGAAGCAAACACACAAGGCAAACCACTGCTCAATAGATTTTTAGGTGGTTCGGTCCTCCAGACCTACATCCACCCCTCACTCCCAACCGGAGTGAGGCTTCACTAGCAAACGCTAGAACCAAGCAGACTCAGTCTGCGAACAAGGTGCTGCCACACAGCTTGACCAGGGGAACAGCCTCCCCTCTTCCTCCCAACTGGAGGGACACCCCAAGTGACTCCCAGCCACTTGGAAACCAGAGACCAAAGTCTCTCTTCCTCCAGACCAGGAGGGAACCCGCTAGTGACTCCCAGTCACCAGAAACCAGAGGTCGCAGACCTCTCTTCCTCCAATCGGAGGGATCCCTGGACTTGCAAGCCATAAGCCCAGAACCGGAGACAAGTCTCCCTTCTCCTGAATCCACAGGAGGAAATCGATCCCCAGCAGGGCAATCGGAAGAACAAGGCTAACCAAAGAAACAAAAGAAAAAATAAAGAAACACAAAAAGCACAGCAACAAAAGCTGGAAATGAAACACAAGAGATGTAGCTCTCAATGAGCATAGTCGTTCTGGATTTGATCCACGAACAGACTGAACTGATCTGCAATAGACTCTCTCCTCCTCTTCTTTTCTTCCTCTTCTTTCTGCTTCTCTTTCTTCTCTCTTTCTTCTCACTTCTCACGAGCACTATCTCTCTCTTTTCCTTCTTCTGCTCTCACTCTCACTCTCTTCTCTGCTCTCTTCTTTTATTTCTGGAACATGGAGGCTCTCTCTCTTTTCTTCTTCTGCTCTCTTCACTCTTCTTCTGCTCTTCTCTTCTTTTCTCCTCTCTGTCTAGATCGTGGCTCTCTGTATGGACTTCACCTCTCGCCAATTCGATCAGTCTTCTTCTGTGGAAGAAGGCTCATATATATAGCAGCAGCAGCAGCCCCGACGTGTGACCTCCACATTTCCAGCCCTAAGTATTCGGACCACGTGGCAGCATCCAGCAGGCTGTCAGTCCACGTGTCCTCATCTGGGCACCTCGTCCTTCCTTGGATCACGTGCCTTCATTAGGCTTCACGAAGATTCCCTGTTAGACAAAGAACAAATTATCAGTTAAGTCTAAACCCTGTACTGTCTCTGAAGAATATAGTATAGACTTCAGTTTAAAGCCAACGTACAGACATTAGTGAAAGGGAATGCATGTAATACAATTCTTTTAAATACCCAGAGACTAGTGCGTTCTCGCACGGGAGCGTATGAAGTCTCAGGGGAGCATCTATGGCCTCTGGACAGCATCACCAGCGTCAGGGGAGCATGTGGAGCACATGCTGTCTCTGGGGAGCAATCGCTACTCCAGGGGAGCATCCTCAAAGTTAGGGAAGCATTAGCAGTCACTGGAGGGCATACTCGGTCCCAGGAGAACATCCAGGGGGACAGGCGAGCATGCACGTCTGATGTACAGACTCTACCAATATATAGACATTACAATGCTCATCCACTGAATAGACTTCATAGTGCTCAATCAGACTTCACGATACTCAATCAGACTTCACGATGCTCAATCACCCTTGATGATGTGAGCGAGACAGTGTATGGACTTCAAAAGCTTGAAGGCCCAATGTACAGACTTTGAAGAGTCTGAACCAATGTACAGACTTGTAACACTTGAGGACCGATGTATAGACTTAGGAGCATATGAAGCCAATGTACAGACTTGCCGATGCGAGGCCAATGTACAGTCTTTAAAGGCTGTGAATAGCAAGGCATGTTGTACAGACTTGAGACCTATGAAGACAATTGTATAGACTTTGCCTTAGAAACGAATGTATAGACTTGAGGTTCTAAATGAAGGTAAGGTGTCAATGTACAGACTTGCTATGGTTGTATGGACATTGAAGCTGCAAGCGATGTACAGACTTGGAGAGTTGAAACCAATGTACAGACTTGACGAAATGAAGACCACTGTATAGACTTCCTTCGGCACAAAGGCAGCTTAACGATGAACAGACTTGATTAAAGTGAAGTCTGTACAGACTTGAATGTTCACAGTGTATAGAAATTGAAGCAAGTGACCAAGGCGATGTGTAGACTTTACCCAGTGTACAGACTTGGTGGTCTTGAACGTAGGCAAAGCAAAGCAATGTATAGACTTGCCACCGACCAATGTATAGACTTGCTCATACGAGTGACGTGTCGATGTACAGACTTGGCCAATGCTTGAAGCATAGTCCACTGTATAGACTTGATGCCTTGAAGGCGATGTACAGACTTTGTTACCCAAACGATCAATGTATGGACTTGAACTTCAGGAAACGAATGAATAGACTTTGCCACAGTCTAATGTATAGACTTCCAGTGTGAATGTAACGCTGTATAGACTTGCTCAAACAGTCCGATGTATAGACTTTTAGCTGAAGACGACGATGTAATGTATAGACATGAAGAAACTACGCACATTGTATAGACTTGAAGAAACAAGGCAACGTTATATACGTTTGAAGAGACAAGGCAACGTTGTAAAGACTTCAAAGATGAATGATCAAACAATGTATGTACTTCACAGTTCAACAGCCATTGTATGGACTTGTACAGTGGTGCGCAGTGTACAGACTTTGAAGTCTGACCTAGCAGGATGTGTAGACTTAGACTGCAACCAGGATGTCTAGACTTGTTGTGAAGCAATGCACAGGCTGTGCATACTTGAAGAATGCTTGCAAAAGGCGATGTATAGACTTTGTTGCGACTAGTGGCTGTACAGACTTAGGCAAAGTGCACACTTTGAACGCCTATGATGTACACACTTCAATTGAAGCCAACTGAGGACTTGAATGAAGAAATGGCTGTATAGACATGGAGGACTAGGGGGGTTCGACCCATCTAGTAGGAGAGTTGACCCATTACCGCATGCAGTGCTGACTGTATGCTCAATGCAATTGTGTAAACTTCCACAAATAGACAGCCACAAGTAGAGTGAAGTAATGAATGCTTTATGCATCAGTTAACATGACTGAACATCAAATATGCAATGCTTTAGATATGTTAAACTAAACTGAGCAGCAAGATGACTGAACATTTGATAGACTGAGTTATGATCAAAAAACAACTGAACAACAGCATGATGACTCACACAGCAAGATGACTCACAGTGATTAACTCACATCAAAAACCAATCATCAAAACCATCATCAAAACCACAGGGGCACAACAGGGGTGCTATCCGAGTGGACAAAGCAGGTCAACCTACTATTCGGACTTGTAACAGGTTGTTCTTGGGTTTGTAGATCTTAACTCTTGCAAGGTTGTAAATTGGAACTGACAGGGGCATGCCCCACTGATCTTGTATTCCTTACAAAAATCAATAAAATTCTTTGGCCACAGTGTTAGTCTGGGGGAGTGAGAACATTGTCCCCTGCTGGGGGATGGTGCACTCGACTGGACCTTGACTCTGTTGGTCGGTGCTTAAAAAAAAAAAGAGTGTCTAGCGGTTTATTGTAGGGCCGCTAAACAAGTTTGGCGGTCGACATTTAGGCCGCTAGAGCAAGTCTGACAGTAAATGAAATAAGAAGAAACTAATGTTTTAAAACACATCATGTCTGGAAATCAACATATATATAAACTTCCCTATCATGATAGAATGAAGATTAGGCTAACAAGATGCATGGGTTTTCTTTGAATTAACAAGAGAATTCCTCTTACCTTAATTAGGGCTAAGAATATGCATGGATGTATACTAGATGCATAAAACATGAAATTCTTGATGCATAGTTCATGAAATCTAGTAAAACAAGAGGGCTTTTATCCCTAGAATGATATTTTAGCCATTCATGAGATGACCTACCTTTGTCCTGGAACTTTAAATTTAAGGCTGGATGCTACCCCTAGTTCCTTGCACTTCTTGTGACAAATCAACAAATTCACGTTGCCCTAACTCCTTACTCTCTTGACCTATGGACATGAAATTTGGAGGTTAAGAAGAAGATACAAAGGGGAACAAAAAGTTCTAAAGGATCAGATTCTAAATACCTCGATTTGGTTCCCTAATTCCTTGATCTTCACCAGACTTTCGAATAGTTTCCTGGGTCGCTAATGTGGAACCAACAACTTTGCAGGCTTCTATCTTCTTGTGCGCTTGATCTCCTAGCACAAAATTTTGAGGGATGTTAGTCCTATGTATTAGGAATAAAAACTTCCAAAGAACTTACCCAAAATAATATCTCCTTACCTTGATTCCACGCGAGCTAAAGTAAGGGTCGCACAGGCCAAATCTGGGTTCTATTTATAGGGTTTTGCTAGGGTTTCATGAATTAGATCAATTCTAGAGTCCTTATTTACTATTAACCCGACTTCTAAGAGTCCTAAGGATGCTTACTAATCCTCCCAGCTCGGTCTCTAGGAGATAGAATGCCAAAGATCCAATCTTTTTGCTCTTTCTTCCATTCACGGAACTAGCAAAGCTTAGCGGTTGATTAATGGGCCGCTATCTGGTATGTAGTGGTTGCACGATAGATCGCTAAATATCTAGGAGTCGAATTTGAATTTAATTCAAACTCTTCTATTCTATTATCCCCTTAATTATCTAATCAATGGGTATTTATTCTTATATTCCATGAACAAATTAATTAACCTTCTAGAATATGGGTCAAACTTCATGGGCTTGGTCCTTAAATCTTTTGGGCTTTATTTAAATAGGCTAGGTTAATTGATTACTTTATTTGGGCTTTAATAATGACTTAATTAACCTAATATTCATTTATTAATTCATTTTGGCCTTTGGAAAATCCAAAAAATAATTTATGAAAATTTCGGGGCATTACACCCTCCCCCACTTAAGAGAATTTGGTCCCCAAATTCAATACATGGATTATATGGGGAGTGTACTTACAGTTAAATAATTCCAAAAATCTTCTGCGCATTACTTCTTCGGTTTCCCATGTTGCTTCATGTGGACATAACTTGGTCCATTGGACTTTGACCATTGGAATAGTTTTATTCCGTAGTTGACGTACTTCTCGTTCAAGGATCCTCATTGGTTTTTGTTCATATGTTAAATCCTTCTTAATCTCCAGATTGTAGTAAGTGATGACATGGAAAGGATCATAAACATATTTCTTTAACATCGAGACATGGAATATGTCATGAACTCCTGCTAGTTGTGGAGGCAAAGCTAGTCGATAAGCCACTTAACCGACCCTTTCCAGAATTTCAAATGGGCCAATAAATCTTGGAGTAAGCTTGCCTTTAATGCCAAATCTTCGAATACCTCGACCTGGAGAAATCTTAAGATACACATGGTCTCCCACTTGGAACTCCAAGTCGCGCCTTCGATTATCAGCATAAGATTTCTGCCGGCCTTGTGCTATCTGAAGCCTTTCCTGAATCAGCTTTATCTTTTCTATAGTATCCCTGATAATATCGGGACCTAGAAATTGTCTCTCCCCTACTTCATTCCAGCATATCGGTGATCGACAGCTTCTTCCATACAGAGCTTCAAATGGTGCCATCTGTATACTAGCTTGGTGGCTATTGTTGTATGCAAATTCTTCTAGGGGCAAGTGGTCATGCTAACTACCTTCAAAATCAATAGCACAGGCCCTGAGCATATCCTCAACTACCTGGTTTGTCCTTTCAGTCTGGCCATCAGTTTGTGGATGAAATGTTGTGCTAAAGTTTAGTTAGGTCCCTAATGAATGTTGTAGACCCTTCCAAAACTAAGATGTGAATCGAGGATCTCTATCTGATATAATAGTGACAGGGACACCATGTAATTTAACAATTTCCCTTATATATAATGCTGCTAGAATATCCACAGACCATCGACTTTTTATTGGTAGAAAATGTGCAGACTTAGTCAATCGGTCTATGATTACCCATATACCATCGTGTCCTCCTCTTGTTTTAGGTAAACCCATGATGAAATCCATCCCTACACTTTCCTATTTCCAATCGGGAATATTTAAGGGGTGTAATTTATCTGCGGATTTTAAATGTTCTGCCTTTACTTGCTGACAACTGAGACGGCGGGACACGAAATCTGCCACTTCTCTTTTCATGTTAGGCCACTAGAAGTCCCTTTTAAGATCTTGATACATTTTTGTACCACCAGGATGAATGGTGTACTTGGAATTATGAGCTTCTTCCAAGATCAGTCTCTTAGTATCAACATGATCCGGTATACAAATTCGGCCCTTAAATAGCAACCTTCCATCATTGGCAATAGAGAAATCCGGCCTTTGCTCTATATTGGTTTTGATCTCCAGCAATACTAGATCGTTGTCCTACAGCTTGACCAGATCTTCTATTAATGTGGGTTGAGTTCAGATGTTGGCTACAAAACAATCTTCCTTCTTTCTGTCAACATCTAAATTCAATTGGGCAAATTGAGGAATGAGATTTGTCATACTAATCATAAGACTCGATAGCTTTCCTATCGGTTTTCTGCTGAGTGCATCGGCTACAACATTAGCCTTACCGGGATGATATTGGATAGTAAAATCAAAGTCTTTAAGGTATTCCAACCATCTTCTTTGCCTCATATTCAACTCCTTTTGGGAGAATAAATATTTCAAACTTTTATTGTCCGAATAAACCGTAAATTTCTCTCCATAAAGGTAGTGACGTCAAATTTTTAAGGCAAAAATAATAGCCGCCAATTCTAAATCATGCACAGGGTAATTTTCTTCATGACGCTTCAGTTGTCTAGAAGAATAACAGATCACCTTCCCATTTTGCATAAGAACGCACCCTAGGCCAATGCCAGATGCATCTGTATAGACTTCAAATCCACCACCCTCAACGGGCAATGATAATATAGGGGTTGTCGTGAGATGTTCCTTAAGAGTTAGGAAACTCTTTTCACAGTCCTTCGGCCATACAAACGAATTTTCTTTTGTTGTAAGTCTTGTCAAAGGAATGACAGTCTCACAAAAGTCCTTAATAAACCTCCTGTAATACCCAGCTAGACCTAGAAAACTTCTTACTTCTGACACAGTCGTTGGTCGGCTCCTATTTTTGACAGCTTCCACTTTAGAAGGATCCACATCGATACCTTCCTTTGAAATGATATGGCCAAGAAATGAGACTTCCTTGAGCCAAAAGTTACATTTACTAAGTTTGGCATAGTGTTTGTGTTCTCTTAGAGTCTGCAAGGCTATTTTACAAATGTTCTTCATGTTTCTCCTTTGTCTTAGAGTAAATAAGAATGTCATCAATAAAGACGACAACAAACTGGTCCATATAAGGCTCGAAAACTTTATTCATAAGTTGCATATATGCTGCTGGGGCATTGGTTAATCCGAACGGCATTACTACAAATTCATAATGACCATAACGGCTTCGAAAAGCAGTTTTGTATATGTCTTCGTCTTTAATTCTGAGCTGGTGGTAACCTGACCTAAGGTCTATCTTGGAAAAATATTCTGCTCTTGAAAGCTGATCAAAGAGCTTATCAATACGCGGAAACGGATACTTGTTCTTAATTGTGAGTTGATTCAGTCGCCGGTAGTTAATACAGAGCCTGAGCGATCCATCCTTCTTCTTGACAAAAAGAACTGGTGTACCTCAAGGGGATGTGCTAGGTCATATGAATCCCTTGTCCAATAATTCCTGAAGCTGCTTCTTCAATTCCTTAAGTTCTGTGGGGGACATCTTGTAGGGAGCTGTTGAAATAGGTGCTGCTCCGGGAACGAGTTCAATGGAGAAGTTTACTTCCCTTCGGGTGGTAAACCGTGTAGATCTGATGGGAATACTGTTGTGACTCCTTTGTGTTGATGATGTTGACAATTGCTTTATTTCATTGGCAACACCTTGTTTTGATTGATTGGCAACTGTTTATGTTTTGATGAAATTGTTTTATCAGATTGTCTGTGTGTTCTATGCATTTTCACAAGTCTACACACTGCACACACACACAAGTCTTCACACTCAGCATAGTCTATACATCGTGTTGTGTTTGTGTTGTGTTTGTGCATCGTTGAGAACGTAAGTCTATACATCCATGCATCATCACTCTCAGCATAGTCTGGACAGAAGTGGGTCGACCCCCTTCTTAGATGGGTCGACTCACCCAGAACACAAGTCTATACACTGTCCATCTTATTTAGTGTCTCATGCAGCGTCAGCTCAGTAAGTCTATACATTGCATCAGTGCATTGGTTCCTCGGTGTATATACTGCATCAGTGCATCCATCAGGCATACAGTCTATACACTAATGCATGTGAGGTACTGTCTGCACGATAATGTCTATACATTGCTGCATTGTTCGAACAGGCTAAGTCTATACATCGTCCGTCTCAGTTGAGCTTCAAAGACTGTACATCATGTCCGTCTCACTCAGTGTCATGCATCATTCTTCAAAGTCCATACACTGCACTGTAGCTTGCTCGAGGTTAAGCCTGTACATCCTGTCCGTCTCACTCAGCGTCATGCATCATTCTTCAAGTCCATACACTGCACTGTAGCTTGCTCGAGGTAAAGTCTGTACATCCATCAGTGAACTTCCAAGTCTATACATTGGTGAAGTCTGTACATTCACCACTTGAACTTCGAAGTCTATACATTGGGATCTTTACCTACGTTCAGTTTTGCAAGTCTGTACATTGGGCTTTCAGATAAAGTCTATACATCCCAGAACTGTGCAAGTCTGTACATTGCTGCTTTGCCAAAGTCTTTACATTTTGAACCTTCAAGTCTGTACAGACTTTGCTCCGCTCAAGTCTGTACATCATCCAGTTGTCTTTGGCAAGTCTTCACATCGTGAAGTCTATACATTCAACTGCTTTGCTTTGCTCAAGTCTGTACAGTCTTTCTCTTGGCAAGTCTGTACATCGCTCATGATGTCTGAACAACGAGCAAGTATGTACATCGGACTAGTCTGTATCGGCTAAGTCCATACATCGTCCAGTGCATTGCATGCATCATTCATGAAGTCTGTACATCGAGCTGAAGGCTGGCTAAGTATATACATCGTCTGTCTTCTTAGAGTCTCATGCATAACATGAAGTCTGTACATCGCACAACATTCAAGTCTGTACATTGTGCATCATTTGAGTTGAAGTCTGTACATCTTGCATCTAGTGTTTCAAAGTCTTTTCATTGTTGCACGTTGTGTCTGTCTAAGTCTACACAATGCTCCTTTATGTATTGAAGTCTGCACATTGATGCATGCTCATCAAGTCCATACACTGGCAAGTCTTTACATTGCCTTAGTCTATACATTGGCTGCTGATTGTTCTTCAAAGTCTGCACATGCCTTAGCTCTGCATATACAGAGTCTATACATTGCATAGCATTGTATTCACAAAGTCTGAACATGGCACAAGCCCTGCATGCGTAGAGTCTGTACAGACCATAGCACTGTATTCACATAGTTTGTACAATGCCATAGCCACGCATTCACAAAGTCTATACAGTGAAGTCTATACAATGCATTACACTCTACAAAGTCTGTACAGGGTTTATACTTAAACTGATAATTTGATCCTCTGTCTGACAGGGACTCTTGGCTGAGATTGATGACTTGGCTCGTGATCCAAGAAGGACGAGGTGCTATGATGGTGACACGTGGAAGCAACCCATCCAGGTTGCTGCCATGTGGATGAAATGTCCTTGGATCTGGAGAATTCTTTGGGCGGGAAATGTGGAAGCCACACACCCTTATCCAATCTGCTGCTGATATATATATGAGTCTTCTTCTTCAGATGAAGGCAGATCAAGTAGTGGCAAAGTATATACAGAGAGAGTAAAAGTCTGAAGCAGCAGAGAGCCACCGATCCACAGAGAGAAGAAAAACAGAGAAGAAGAAAAAGAGAGAAGAGAAGATTGAGAGAGATGTGTTGAGAGAGTGAGATTGAGAGAGTTTTGTTTGAGAGCTTTTCTGATTGTTACTCAGACTCTTGGTTCATATACCAGAGCTGAGCTTTGCTCATTCCGAGCTACATTCCCAATTGGGTTTTCTATTTTCGTTTGCTTCTGTCTTTTATTTCCGAAATTGTTTCTTCATGCTGTGAGTCAGCTACTAGCAGAGGTGCTGCCTCTGGTCGGGTAAGCTGTAAACCCCAGCAGTTGCAGTGGAGGTTTCCACTGGATAGGTGAAGCTGTAATCCTCAGCAGGCGAGACTTGTCTCGGACAGCAAGCTATGTTGCTCAGCGGTTTGTAGGCCAAGCTGTATTGCCCAGCGGACGCAAGCTGTACTGCGCAGCAGTAAGCCATACTCGGTTGAGTGTGGGGTGGAGATAGGTCTCCTGACCGAGCCACCTAAAAATCTTGTGTGCCTTGTGTTTGCTTGTTTGTCTATGAACTGTGTGCGATTGGATTTCCTATTCGTCTTCACAGTTTGATTCGCCTCTGTTCAAATCTAGTACTCGAGATAGTGATTCAGTAGATTTGCCTATATTCCGCTTTAGAGCCTTATACTAGTTTTAAATTAGGTAGTAGATCTATTCACCCCCCTCTAGATCCACACTTCGTGGAGATAGACTGCATCCATCTAACATAACAGTTGGTATCAGAGCCATACTCTTCTACAGGGACTCATCGCCCAAAGAGGAAAGGCAAAGATGGATGCTCGAGGGATGATAGCTGAAGGACACTCAACCACAAAGCCCACATTCTTCGATGGATTTAACTATGCATACTGGAAGAATCGTATGCAAGTATTTTTGAGGGCTAAGGATTACGAGATCTGGAAGGTAGTCAGCAAGGGACCTTATGAGCTGTCCCCTAATGAGGAAGTCTGGACCAAGGAGGAGATCAGAAGGTCTACACTAAATTGGAGTGCAATAAACGCCATTCAATGCTCTCTGCACCCTACAGAATTCTCCCGAGTATCAGCCTGCAGTTCAGCTAAGGAGATGTGGGATGCACTGGAAGTCATTCATGAAGGGACTTCTCAAGTTAGAGAGACGAAGGCCAATTTCCTTGTGTCCGAATATGAAGCCTTCAAGATGAAGCCCAACGAGACCATCAAGGAGATGTATGCTCGATTGACAACCGTTACTAATGGTCTTAGAGGTCTCGGGAAGGCTCAGACAGAATATGATGTAGTGAGGAAGATATTGCGCTCCCTGACTCATACTTGGCATACTAAAGCTACAGTGATGGAGGAGTCAAGGGATTTGTGAAATACGAGGGCTGATGAGCTAATTGGCTCGCTGATGGCATATGAGATTAATATGCCAAGGATAGAAGAAGCTGAGAGGAAGAAGAAGCCAATCGCTCTGAAAGCTGGTGCCAGCAAATCCAGCAAGTCCAGCAGATCAAGCTCTAGCAGTTCATCATCCGAGGAGAGCCTGAATGAAGAAGATATAACTCGTATTGAGATGGCAATGATGACCAGAGAGTTCAGGCGGTTCCTCAGGAAAGGAGCAGGACGATTCAGCCAAAAGAAGTACAGTGGCGGCCGAAGGGATAAAAGGTATAAACATAACCCTGTAAAGAAAATTGAATATAATACTTGTTATCAATGCAGGAAGGCAGGCCATATGAAAGCTGACTGTCCAGAGAATCAGAAATACAAGGACAAGTCAAAGAAGAAGAACACAAAAGGGAGAGCTATGGTTAGCACCTGGAGTGATGAAGATGAAGGCTCCCTGAGCAATACTTCTGACAGTGAAGCCGAATCTGAGAAGCCCATTTGTCTTATGGCAACAAGCTCTGAAGACAGAGAGGAGGACTCAGATGAGGTAATAACTAGATTCGAAAATTTCACTATTGCTGATTGGGTAGATGCCTACCATGACATAGCTGATAGAGCTGATGATATTAGAAAGGAAAACAGGCATCTAAGAAGAAAGATTAACTTCATGCAAAATGATACAACTCTAACTGATAAAATTGCATGTCTAGAATCTGAGAATGAAAAATTGAAACTCTCATGTTCTGAATTAGAAGAAATCAAGAATGAGTTAAAAGCCTCTAAAGAAGATAATGAGAGGTTAAAAAAAGAAGCTGATGAATGGAAGCTGAAAATCCAGAAATATGAAAGTGAGATAAAAATTGTGAATGAAAAATATCAAGCTGTCCTAAGTGTGAATACATAACTGAAAAAATCCATTGAAGACATTCAAAAGGATAATGAGGACAAGCTTAAAACCATTGAGAAAATGACCCAAGGTTCAGATAATCTAAACGCTTTGTTAGGGTCAAAGGTCAACTTCAGAAAAGAGGGCCTTGGATTTAATTCTAGTGCAACAAAAACCTTTGGAATGAAAACTATTTCATTTGTTGCACAAAAAGAAAAAGGACCTCTAATTAGCATGAATTCAAACGTGTCAATGAACAAAACTGCTAATCTGAAAAAGCCCAGTGCTGAGGAGAAGGGCAAACAAAAATTGAGGGAGCCTAGTAGAGCTAGCACATCCATGCAAAATCCCAAAGCTCAGTCTCAGGTTAGGGGTCAACCTAAACAGTCTTATAAACCCCATGTTATGGTCACCAAGTCTCCACCATCACCACCACCTCTGAAGAAGACCCAATACACACCTATGAATAGGTCAGCAGGGTCCAAGGTGCAGGGGAGGCAGAATGCTTTTAGAGCTCAACCCAAACATTTCTACCAACCTAGAGCCCAGTCCCACTTCTTTGAACAGTCAACCTATCCAAATAAATCAGGATGGACTAGGACTCAAGGAAGGTTTACAGGTTATGGACATCAGGCTACACAGTCCTATAAACCTTACACTAGGAATTGGGTTAATGGGTATGGCAATTGGACACCAAGGAACCAACATTTCTATAGCCAGCCCAATGATCACTATGGCTAAAATTTCATGAATACACCCCGGCCAAGGCACTGGCAAAGAAATAATCAATCTGTAAATAATCATGCTAGTGTCAACAAGAAAAAGCAAAACAAAAAGAAATATGGAAAATCCACTGAACAGAACTGTTTTAAACAAATGTGGATTCCGAAAAGTCTGCTTTCTTGCTTTGCTTCTATTTCATCTGCTCTGGAGCCCAATTAGTCTTGGGTTCCAAACCTCTCTACCTGATTGTGTGTGCAGGTATGCCTGGCAGCCAAGAACAATTTGTGGTACTTGGATAGTGGCTGCTCCAGGCGTATGACAGGGGATAAGGCCAAGTTCTGCATGCTGACAGAGAAACAAGGAGGCCTTGTCACCTTTGGTAGCAACACAAAGGGTAAGATTGTTGGAACAAGTAAGGTAGGTAAGTGTACTACTTGTTGCATTGAGGATGTCATGCTGGTTGAAGGATTAGTTTATAACTTACTTAGCATCAGCCAGCTATGTGATAAAGGATGCAAAGTATTTTTTGACTCTCAATGTTGCAAAGTTTTTGAACCTGATTCCGAAACTGCTAAATTTTCTGGTAAGAGGATAAATAACACTTACATGATAGATCTAGATGATATTCAACATACTAACCTATGCCTTACTGCTAGTAGAGAGGACTTAGCTTTTTTATGGCATCGTAGGTTAGGCCATGCTAGTTACATTGTTTTGCATAAACTGAATAAGCATAGCATGGTTAGACGACTTCCTAAAGTTTCCTTTAAGAAAGAAAATAAAATCTGTGATGCATGCACTCAATCAAAGTTAACTAGAAAGTCATTTAAATCTAGAACAGAAAATCTGTCTTCTAAACCCTATGAGTTGATACACATGGACCTTTTTGGGCCAACCAGGTCTATCAGCTTATCAGGGAGGAAGTATGGGTTTGTCATGGTAGATGACTTCTCTAGATATACTTGGGTATATTTCTTATCACATAAAAGTGATGCATTCTCAGAATTTCAGGAGTTCCATATTAAAATAAATCAGAAAATTAAAAATATTTTGACTGATCATGGAGGTGAGTTTAAAAACTCACAGTTTGATGAATTCTGCAGGTCAAATGGAATTAATCACAGGTTCTCCTCACCTAGGACATCTGAGCAGAATGGAGTTGTGGAGAGAAGGAACAGAACCCTAGTGGAGATGGGTCGTACACTCTTGGTTGAAGGTGGTCTACCAAGGAAGTTTTGGGCTGAAGCAGTAAATACTGCCTGTTATGTAATTAACAGAGCCATGGTAAGACCTTCTACCCAGAAAACACCCTATGAGATCTTAAAGGGTAAGAAACCTTCTATTGCTCATTTTAAGGTTTTTGGTTGTAAATGTTTCATTCATATAAATGATAAAAGAGACCTTGATAAATTTGAACCTAAAGGTGAAACATGAATTTTTCTTGGTTATTCTGAAAACACCCGAGCATATAGAGTGTACAATCTGAATTTCAAAACTGTTGAAGAATCTCCACACATAGTTTTTGATGAATCCTTACTAAAGACTAATGTTGGTCAATGCAGGAATGAAGACAATGGTGATATGTTGAAGGAAGGAAATCCTGCAGATAAATCCGAGGATGAGGAAGGAAATGAAGAGCTTAATGAAGAATAGCCTACAGTTCAGGGGGAGTAAATGAAACTCATGGTGATGAAATTGTCAACATTAGATATCTAAAAGATCATCCTGTAGATAATGTAATTGGCAATCTGCATGACCCCCCTAGGACTAGAGGTCACTTAAGAATTCAAAAGGAATTGAATGCATATGCGTTTGTTTCAAATGTAGAACCCAAGTCCATTGACTGTGCTCTCAAAGATGTGCATTGGATTAATGCCATGCATGAGGAGCTAAATCAATTTGATAGGAATAAGGTGTGGCATTTGGTTCCACCTCCTGATCATAAAACAGTCATAGGGACTAAATGGGTATTCAGAAATAAAACTGATGAATCAGAGAATGTCATTAAAAATAAGGCCAGACTTGTAGCTCAGGGGTATAATCAGGAATTTGGAATAGACTTT
Organism: Amorphophallus konjac; assembly: GCA_022559845.1. Taxonomy (NCBI): domain Eukaryota; kingdom Viridiplantae; phylum Streptophyta; class Magnoliopsida; order Alismatales; family Araceae; genus Amorphophallus; species Amorphophallus konjac. Next base: position 23,668,646 of record CM040129.1, read on the forward strand.
GAAGAGTCTTTTGCCCCTGTAGCCAGGTTAGAAGCAATCAGAATATTATTGGCTTATGCATGTTCCCTAAGAATAAATCTTCAGCAGATGGATGTAAAATCTGCATTTCTGAATGGGGAAATCAGTGAGGATGTCTATGTGAGACAGCCTCCTGGATTTGAATGCTTAGATTTCTCTAATCATGTCTATAAACTCAAAAAGGCTCTCTATGGTTTAAAGCAAGCTCCTAGAGCTTGGTATGACAGGTTGAGCAAAATCCTCACTGAAAAGAACTTCACAAGAGGTGTAGTTGATCAAACATTGTTCACCAAGGTGAGTCATTCAAATATTCTTATCATTCAAATTTATGTGGATGACATTGTCTTTGGGTCAACTAACCCCAAATTGTGTGAGGAATTCTCTCAAATTATGACTAATGAGTTTGAAATGAGCTCAATGGGTGAGCTCAAACTATTTCTTGGACTGCAGGTTACACAATCAAAGGATGGTACTTTCATCTCTCAGTCTAAGTACATAAAGAATTTATTGAAGAAGTACAAAATGGACCACCTCAAGGAAATAGCTGCTCCAATGGGTACCTCAACCAGTTTGGATGAAGATCCTCAAGGTAAACCAGTGGACCAAAGGCTATATAGAGGTATGATCAGATCTCTTCTATATCTTACAGCATCTAGGTCTGATATTCAATTTGCAGTGTGTTTATGCTCTAGATTTCAGGCCAGTCCTAAAGAAACACATCTTAAGGCTGTGAAAAGGATTTTTAGGTATTTACTAGGCACCCAAGAGCTAGGTCTATGGTATCCTGCTAAGTGTGAGTTAGAACTTCTAGCCTACACTGATGCAGACTATGCTGGGTGTCGAGTAGATAGAAAAAGCACTAGTGGCTATTGTCAATTTCTTGGTGGCTGTCTAGTATCTTGGGCATGTAAGAAGCAACACACTGTAGCCTTGTCTACAGCTGAGGCTGAATATGTTACCGCAGGTAATTGTGCTGCCCAAGTACTTTGGATCAAGCACCAACTAGATGATTATCATATAAAATTAGAATGTATTCCAATCTTGTGTGATAATACTAGTGCTATATGCCTTGCTAAAAATCATGTTCATCATTCTAGGACTAAGCATATAGAGATAAAACACCATTTTCTTAGAGATGTTGTAAATAAAAAGGAAATTGAAATGAACTTCATTGAAACTGAAAAATAAATTGCTGATATCTTTACTAAGCCTCTTGGAAATGAAAGGTTTAAATTTCTTAGAAGAGAACTTGGCTTGTGTAAATTTCAGTATAATGAATAAATTCTCTGATGGCTTGAATAAAATATGTGAATGTTGAATGTAGCAACAGACTCATGATCATGCATGTCACTCATATTTTTTTTACACTCATGATCATCACTGCATATCATTTAGTCATGAACGTGTCTAAAACCACATGCATATCATTCATAATTTTTTATGACATAGTTTTCATTGCATATCATTCATCCATGACCTATGTCGAAGCTCTCTCTCATTTAATTCTTGCCATTCATTTGCAAAACTGCATGCATATAGACAGGGGGAGTCTTGTCAGAAATTCAGGGTGAAGTGCTGCGTCGACGCTATCACTCTGTAGCGTTGACGCACTGGGGTATTCCAGTGAACCATTAACTCTGCCTTTTTTAATTGCTGCGTCAATGCTGCTCTACTGTGGCGTTGACGCAGTGAACTAGATCTGTGAATTCCTCTGCTCCTTATTTTGATGAGTTGACGCTGCAATAGCGTGGAGTCGACGCACTGATATTATCTCAGTGTTTTATATTGTTGCCTCTTCAACTGATGCGTGGACGCCTTGAACTCCCAGCGTCGACCCTGTTCATTCATCCTTTGACTCTGAATGATTGAGTCTGACAACATGGCAATCTGTTAGTCAGTTCTGATTCCTAAGCAATAGAAAATAGACTTCTTCTCTTATAATAATGTTAATTGCTTATAGACTGACTTAATGGTTTGAATTTTATAATTTTTGGAGTTTAAAGATTGCAATCAGTACATAAGAAAGCTGAAAATTGATAAAGCTCCCAACCCTTATCTTATCTCATGTCAGATAAAGTTAATCATATCTGAAATCTGAAAACTCATCTGAAATCATGTTAGAGAAGCTAAGTATGTGTATTGTTCTTAAACAAGTCATTCTGAAACAAATAAAGGACAGCTAAGAAAGATATTGAAAAACATTGAAAATTAATTGAAAAATAACATTGGTAGAGCAATGACTGGTAAAATACTGAGAAACTAAGTGATCCATCAAAGAAATGGACTATACTTAAGTCATGAAGTGTATCAGTTATCTCTGTATAAATGATCAACAAAATGGGGTGGTTTCACTGAGTACCTGGGGGTAACTGACGTCTGATAAACGTGTACCCTCACACAAAAAGGTGTAAATCAGTTCTATTGAGTTTGATCATGGTAGAATGGTCCATCATGTTGAGTATCTAGGGGTATTGGCGTCTGATAAACGTATACCCTTACTCAAAAAGACAAATGGTACCTTAATGCCCTTAATGAACTAATATTGAAAATGTTGTTCCTTCAAAAGAAATTTCATGGATGTCAATTTGTTTAATTTCAATACATGACCTGTTAACTCTTAACATATTTACTGAGTCTATGAAAGTAAGATATTTTGAAACTGAATCTCTCATGCAAATGTGATTCTGGTTTATTGTGTTATCATGCATAGAAAATTTATCCATTGATTGTAGTGCATGAACTCAAAATTTTATAGTCTTTAAACCAGAATTCTATCTGAAATTTGATGAATTCTGAATTCATTCCAGGGGGAGTGTACGAATCATGCTATGGCAAAGGGGGAGATCTTGTGAGCAGGGAGTTAGTATTTATTTTGTAGCATGCATTCATAGCATCTGCATGACAATCTGAATAACAAATCATGTCTTTCATCAAACATTCATCTCAATGACCGGTTGTTGCTCTTTTACATGATAGGGGGTTGCCATCATCAAAAAGGGGGAGATTGTTGTGACTCCTTTATGTTGATGATGTTGACAATTGCTTTATTTCATTGGCAACACCTTGTTTTGATTGATTGGCAACTGTTTATGTTTTGATGAAATTATTTTATCAGATTGTCTGTGTGTTCTATGCATTTTCACAAGTCTACACACTGCACACACACACAAGTCTTCACACTCAGCATAGTCTATACATCGTGTTGTGTTTGTGTTGTGTTTGTGCATCGTTGAGAATGTAAGTCTATACATCCATGCATCATCACTCTCAGCATAGTTTGGACAGAAGTGGGTCGACCCCCTTCTTAGATGGGTCGACTCACCCAGAACACAAGTCTATACACTGTCCGTCTTATTTAGTGTCTCATGCAGCGTCAGCTCAGTAAGTCTATACATTGCATCAGTGCATTGGTTCCTCTGTGTATATACTGCATCAGTGCATCCATCAGGCATACAGTCTATACACTAATGCATGTGAGGTACTGTCTGCACGATAATGTCTATACATTGCTGCATTGTTCGAATAGGCTAAGTCTATACATCGTCCGTCTCAGTTGAGCTTCAAAGCATGTACATCCTGTCCGTCTCACTCAGCGTCATGCATCATTCTTTAAAGTCCATACACTGCACTGTAGCTTACTCGAGGTGAAGCCTGTACATCATGTCCGTCTCACTCAGCGTCTCGCATCATTCTTCAAGTCCATACACTGCACTGTAGCTTGCTCGAGGTGAAGTCTGTACATCCATCAGTGAACTTCCAAGTCTATACATTGGTGAAGTCTGTACATTCACCAGTTGAACTTCGAAGTCTATACATTGGGATCTTTACCTACATTCAGTTTTGCAAGTCTGTACATTGCTGCTTTGCCAAAGTCTTTACATTGTGAACCTTCAAGTCTGTACAGACTTTGCTTTGCTCAAGTCTGTACATCGTCCAGTTGTCTTTGGCAAGTCTTCACATCGTGAAGTCTATACATTCAACTGCTTTGCTTTGCTCAAGTCTGTAAAGTCTTTCTCTTGGCAAGTCTGTACATCGCTCATGATGTCTGAACAACGAGCAAGTATGTACATCGGACTAGTCTGCATCGGCTAAGTCCATACATCGTCCAGTGCATTGCATGCATCATTCATGAAGTCTGTACATCGAGCTGAAGGCTGGCTAAGTATATACATCGTCTGTCTTCTTAGAGTCTCATGCATAACATGAAGTCTGTACATCGCACATCATTCAAGTCTGTACATTGTGCATCATTTGAGTTGAAGTCTGTACATCGTGCATCTAGTGTTTCAAAGTCTATGCATTGTTGCACGTTGTGTCTGTCTAAGTCTACACAGTGCTCCTTCATGCATTGAAGTCTGCACATTGCTGCATGCTCATCAAGTCCATACACTGGCAAGTCTTTACATTGCCTTAGTCTATACATTGGCTGTTGAATGTTCTTCAAAGTCTGCACATGCCTTAGCTCTGCATATACAGAGTCTATACATTGCATAGCATTGTATTCACAAAGTCTGAACATGTCATAAGCCCTGCATGCGTAGAGTCTGTACAGGCCATAGCACTGTATTCACATAGTTTGTACAATGCCATAGCCACGCATTCACAAAGTCTATACAGTGAAGTCTATACAATGCATTACACTCTACAAAGTCTGTACAGGGTTTATACTTAAACTGATAATTCGATCCTCTGTCTGACAGGGACTCCTAGCTGAGATTGATGACTTGGCTCGTGATCCAAGAAGGACGAGGTGCTATGATGGTGACACGTGGAAGTTGCCCATCCAGGATGCTACCATGTGGATGAAATGTCCTCGGATCTGGAGAATTCTTTGGGCGGGAAATGTGGAAGCCACACGCCCTTATCAAATCTACTGCTGATATATATATGAGTCTTCTTCTTCGGATGAAGGCAGATCGAACAGTGGCAAAGTATATACAGAGAGAGTAAAAGTCTGAAGCAGCAGAGAGCCACCGATCCACAGAGAGAAGAAAAATAGAGAAGAAGAAAAAGAGAGAAGAGAAGATTGAGAGAGATGTGTTGAGAGAGTGAGATTGAGAGAGTTTTGTTTGAGAGCTTTTCTGATTGTTACTCAGACTCTTGGTTCAGATACCAGAGCTGAGCTTTGCTCATTCCGAGCTACATTCCCAGTTGGGTTTTCTATTTTCGTTTGCTTCTATCTTTTATTTCCGAAATTGTTTCTTCAAGCTGTGAGTCAGCTGTTAGCAGAGGTGCTGCCTCTGGTCGGGTAAGCTGTAAACCCCAGCAGTTGCAGTGGAGGTTTCCACTAGACTGGTGAAGCTGTAATCCTCAGCAGGCGAGACTTGTCTCGGACAGCAAGCTGTGTTGCTCAGCGGTTTGTAGGCCAAGCTGTATTGCCCAGCAGACGCAAGCTGTACTGCGCAGTAGTAAGGCATACTCGGTTGAGTGTGGGGTGGACGTAGGTCTCCTGACCGAACCACCTAAAAATCTTGTGTGCCTTGTGTTTACTTGTTTGTCTATGAACTGTGTGCGATTGGATTTCCTATTTGTCTTCACAGTTTGATTCGCCTCTGTTCAAATCTAGTACTCGAGATAGTGATTCAGTAGATTTGTCTATATTCCGCTTTAGAGCCTTATACTGGTTTTAAATTAGGTAGTAGATCTATTCACCCCCCTCTAGATCCACACTTCGTGGAGATAGACTGCGTCCATCTAACATAACAAATACATCATGAAACTCATTTACAATTGGGATGTCTGCTAAGATGATCTCCTTAGACTCGGTGACAATTACGGAAGTAAGAAAAGCTTCACATCCTTGCGAAATAAGTTTGCAAGCGTGAAGTGAAGAAATGATAGTAGGATGTTTCCTATACTTGATACCAAGGAAGGAAAATCTTGGAAGGCCTGGTTTACGAAACGATATTATCCTATTCCGATAATCTATGTAGGCATCATGGTCTACAAGCCAATCCACCCCTAAAATGGCATCGTAGCCTTCCATGTCAAGGCATACGAGGTTTGTAGGAAGATTTTGACCTTCTACCCTTACTTCACTATCGGGGTAATAGTTTGTGAGTTTGGTTCCAGGGCCTAAAGGTGTAGTATTAGCAAGGTCCGAAGGTAAAGGAACTGATGACACGTGCAATGTCTTTGCAAAGGCGGTAGATATAAAGGAATGAGAAGCACCAGTATCGAATAGTACAAAAGTAGGATGGAAACAAATGTGAATAGTACCTTCTATAACCCCATCATTTGGGGGCGCTTCTTCATCTAAAATAGCATTGAGATGAGCCTATCTCTTATGCCCGCCACTAGATGATTGATCCTTCATGAGAGGGCAGTCTGGCATGCGATGCTCTCGACTGCCACATCTTAAACAAGCGCCGAGGCGCTTCCAGCATTCCTCGACCGAGTGGCCGAACTTTTCACAAAAGGTGCAAGTCGTCATGACTTGCTTTTCCTCCTCCTTGACTTTCTTATTCTTCTGGGAGCTACTCCTACTCCCGTTCCTCGACCTCTTCCTGCTATCACGGGGTTTGTAGGGCTCCGTGATGCTAAATTTCTCCTTCTTATTATGTCGATCCGACCTTCGGCTTCACTCTTCACCTTTGCCCTTTAAATTATCGACCTTTTCTAAGGTCCTCTCACAGAGATACGGCCGCTGGACCATCTCCGCATAGGTGCAGATATTTTGAGTCCCGAGTTGCTGAATGAAATCGGGTCTTAACCCATCCATAAATCGATTGGCCTTCAATAAATCAGTACTAATTAAATGAGTTGCATATGGTGCTAGCCTGGAAAATTGTAATTCATACTCGGCAACTGTCATCATTCCCTGACATAGAGAAGCGAACTCCATAGCCTTTCTCTCCTTAATATGTTCTGAAAAATACTTGGCACAGAATAAGGTAAGAAAACCTTCCCATGTGTGTGGTGCGTCAGCTGGCGGTGCTGGAACCGACTTCCACCATGTACGTGCATCTTTGTTGAGTTGAAAGGTAGCAAGACGCACTTTTTCCTGGTCTGTACATTGTATGACGTCAAATATTCGGTTCATTTCATCGATGCAGTTCTCGGCCTCGTCTGGGTTCGAAGAACCATAGAAATGTGGAGGATTTAAGCTTCAGAAATTACGATGCAAGTCCCCAGCTCTTGCTCCTGTGCCCGCTTGGGCTATCGTTTGCAGTGCCTGAGTGAGGCCCGCAACAGTCTACTGCATACCATCCCAGTCTACGTGATGAGCCATTATAACAATAAGGTACCTAAGAGAAATAACAAGTTGTTAATTCCCATGGAATTTTTGAAAGGAATTAATCTAGAGCTAATTTACTATCTTATCCCGGGCTCTACCCAATTCTCACATGGGTGGGGAAATTTCTTCCTCAGTTCATAGGTATAAGTCCTTAAACATTGGACTTATCCTATGACATGGCTTTCTCCCTAAGTCCTTAGACTTAGACTCTGATACCAACTTAACTGTCACGTCTTGAATTTTTAATACAGCGGAAGATAATCTCGGGAAACGTGAACAACCGACATGGTAAGCCTCTTGCAAGCAAGAATAATCAGAGCGCACGACAATCACACACATAAGATGCAATTGCACATCAATTTAATCAACCTTCACTTCCATTAATACTGATAAAATTTCAAGTACATAGACTATTCCAACTTACTTAAATCTATTTGACTCAATAAAAAAAATTACATGAACTCGATCTAGACATCATTAACTTCCTAAGTCTTCACTCGCAATTTTATGAGACTCTCATTCGCTCTCGGACCCATCACTTGAATAACTCGAATCCGAATCCGAATCACTTGCATCTCCTGAAAAGATTGGAAAGTAGGTAATGAGCACACTTGTCCAGTAGGTATCTTCGCATCAACATGAAGGCAATATTAAAGTGATTAGCGTTTTAGCTCTAAAGAATAAGGTAAAATCATGCGAATGTGATAAATCATGTAAATAAACCAAAGTAACAAGACATGATCAAGTTAAGATATGATTGAGCAAGCATGATCAAGCAAGAATGTAATTATGGCCTTTCATGAACAAGAATGTAACGAGAATGTACTAGAACGTCATGTAACAAGCAAGGAAGTACCTTTTCACTTAATAGCAAGTACTTCATGAATTTCTGTAGATAATTCACTTCATGAGCCATGGATATTTCACTTATTTATAAAGAAAGTACTCCTAGCGCAATGCGACGCCAGTAGCATCATACCCCATCGTTTATATAGTATGTTTCCGACAATCAGCCGAGGCGACTAGCATAGAGCTCTTGAACACAATCAGTGCTTGAACTACATCTTCAAGTATAAATCAAGCTACTTCCATGCATATAGCAATAAAGTTGGCCAGACATGTAATAAGTTCAACGAATGTTCAAGACTCAGCGTCAATAAGAATGCACCAAATATAGATTCATGAGTTCAAGAAATGCATTAAAAACTAAGTTATGCCTTGGAGAAATTCAACAGCAGAACGGTACATTCTAGGATTATTTTAGATATCTTTGAACAAGGTTACAAGTCCTAGACTATCATTTGTCAATCTAGGATTATAGGAATATTAACCCTTGGGTCAAACCTCGGGTCAACAGTACTCAAGAAATTTAGCGGTCAAAAATTGGGCCGCTATATTGATATAGCGGTCTAATATTGGGCCGCTAGAGTGGGCTAAATCCAGAAAGAAATCGGTTTGGACTCAGAGAACTTGCCGGTCAGATACTGGACCGTTAATGGGCTGTAGCAGTCGAGTATTGAACCGTTAATGGACAGAATTTCAGAAAACGTCGGTAGTGCTTTCTAGACAATTGGGCTTTAATGGTACAACCAGCTCGGCATCCTAGTGGGAATCCGAGGCTCGCGGAGACTTACGGAGGCCTTGAAATAAGATTTCCTAGTCTATTGGAAGGAATATCCAAAGGAGAGGTTATCAAGTCCAAGATTGTGTGCCTATAGTGCAAAGAGTGTAACTAATGGTCATATACCGGGATATATGCCATGAACATTATAGAAATGACTCTGAGATAAGAGGAGAATGTAAACTGTAGTAAACCAACGTTCAATCTCGTCAATGTAGCGTTTAAACCATAATTTAATACAAAATTATATGGTTTTTTGGTATGAAATTATCATATGCTTAAAATAATCCTAAGTACCATAAAGAACATGAAATCACTGTTATGAATCAATAATAAAAACTTTGAGTAAATACATTCAAATAGGTTGATATAAATTTAACTAGGCTTATTTATAAGCTAAATGGGCTGCTCTTAAATCCGCCCAGGATTGACAGAAAATAGAACATTGGCGCTCTATTATAGAGCCGTTACAGAAAGTTGGCGGTTTATCGTAAAGCCGCCAGAGATACTTTAACGGTCTATTTCTTGTTCGCCAGAGGTTTCATAGAAAAACAAGTTACAGAGTGTCTAGCGATTTATCGTAGGGCCGCTAAACAAGTTTGGCGGTCGACATTTAGGCCGCTAGAGCAAGTCTGACAGTAAATGAAATAAGAAGAAACTAATGTTTTAAAACACATCATGTCTGGAAATCAACATATATATAAACTTCCCTATCATGATAGAACGAAGATTAGGCTAACAAGATGCATGGGTTTTCTGTGAATTAACAAGAGAATTCCTCTTAACTTAATTAGGGCTAAGAATATGCATGGATGTATACTAGGTGCATAAAACATGAAATTCTTGATGCATAGTTCATGAAATCAAGTCAAACAAGAGGGCTTTTATCCCTAGAATGATATTTTAACCGTTCATTATACGGCCTACCTTTGTCCTGGAACTTCAAATTTAAGGCTAGATGCTACCCCTAGTTCCTTGCACTTCTTGTGACAAATCAGCAACTTCACGTTGCCCTAACTCCTTACTCTCTTGACCTATGGACATGAAATTTGGAGGGTAATAAGAAGATACTAAGGGGAACAAAAAATTCTAAAGGATCAGGTTCTAAATACGTCGATTTGGTTCCCTAATTCCTTGATCTTCACCGGACTTTTGCACAGTTTCTTGGGTTGCTAATGTAGAACTAGCAACTTTGCAGGCTTCTATCTTCTTGTGTGCTTGATCTCCTAGCACGAAATTTTGAGGAATGTTAGTCCTATGTATTAGGAATAAATAATTCTAAATAACTTAACCAAAATAATACCTCCGTACCTTGATTCCACGCGAGCCAAAGTAAGGGTCGCACAGGCCAAATCTGGTTTATATTTATAGAATTTTGCTAGGGTTTCATGGATTAGATCAATTCTAGAGTCCTTGTTTGCTATTAGCCTGACTTCTAAGAGTCCTAAGGATGCTTACTAATCCTCCCAGCTCGGTCTCTAAGAGATAGAATGCCAAAGATCCAATCTTTTTGCTCTTTTTTCCATTCACGGAACTAGCAGAGCTTAGCGGTCGATCAATGGGCCGCTATCTGGTATGTAGCGGTTGCACGATAGACCGCTAAATATCCGGGCGTCAAATTTGAATTTAATTCAAACTCTTCTATTCTATTATCCCCTTAATTATCTAATCAATGGGTATTTATCCTTATATTCCATGAATAAATTAATTAACCTTCTAGAATATGGGCCAAACTTCATGGGCTTGGTCCTTAAATCTTTTGGGCTTTATTTAAATAGGCTAGGTTAATTGATTACTTTATTTGGGATTTAATAATGACTTAATTAGCCCAGTATTCAATTATTAATTCATTTGGGCCTTTGGAAAATCTAGAAAATAATTTATGAAAATTTCGGGGCACTACACCCATTTTCTCGTCAACGAGCGATAGGAATCTTTCGGAAAACTCCGAACCAAACACAAGGAATGATCAGACTAAAAGGACGCCAGTCTGGGGAAACAAACTAAACGAAAGGAAGGAGAAACGAGCAACCTCATCAGGGGACACAATCCACAACTAATGAGGGAATTGGAGCAAGTAGTAAAGATAAAGAAGCAGACTAAAACCTCTAGACGGGGACCCTTAGTCAATCAAACCAGGTGGATAGACCAGAGAAAACCTTCCAACTCTGAGTGGGATAGTTTCACTTACCTAAAACCATGAACGCACAATCATCCATCACAAACGGGACACTTTCAGACAAACCACGGGTCATGAATGCTCAAAAGATGTGCATGATGCATGCTGGGTTAAAATAAAAGAAATCATTGAAACGAATGTAAAGAAAGCCATAAAATAGAAAGTACTCGAGAATAATATTGCTAGACCGGAACAACTAGGGTCAAGACACTATCTGCAACCACGGCGTGCGAGATAGAACCATCATCCCCTAATTTTTCTAACCTAACGGCCTATCCGATGATTAGACACGTGCACCTAGATCATCATTGTTTTTGTTATAGGGGAACATCAGATCCTGCAATACGTGAATGACCTGCCAATTCTCAAGATAATATAACATAGATACCATATAATAATGCATTAAGGGACATAGGGATCAAGGTACTTACCTGACTTACCTGTCCGGCCGGAGTAATGTAGCCATGCTGTAAATGATCATGAACAAGGTTTTGCAATTATATGTATCATGAAATAATTCAACTGTGCCAAAAGTTTATTGATTAAGCACACAATGCAGCAAAATAGGGCTTAAACACATCATTCATCATTTCAGCACATACACGATCTACTCCAGACTGCCAAACGATATAAACAGTCCAGATAGGGCCGTAAGGGGAATGCTAGTTTGACTCTCATCGTGGCATTAGCACGGCCTAGTACTAGACCGCCTAGTGTGATGAACGGTCATAGACAGATTGTTTAAGGGGAGCTGAGTCGCAACCAATATACGGTCTAATCTGGGACCGTTTAAGAGATAAACGGTCTATCAATAGACCGCATATATACCATCAGTTTCAAAACAAAAAAAACTGACAGCTCTATCATCTCCTTCAACGTAACCGATAAAGAAGGGAGAGGAAACCCCCCCCACCGAACGGAGCTCTCCCCCTCCTCCCTTCTCACTCTCTACTCCTCTTCCCCCCTATCCCATTTTCTCCCCAGCCCTCGCATACCCTGTATGTATTTTAAGAAACAAGCCATGCACCGCCGGATGTCGGGAGAGGACGCCGCACCACCGTCGCCAGCGGTGAACCGCCCGGAGGAGGCTCTGGCGTTGTCGTCGTCAAACCTGTCGGAGGAGGTGAACGTGCCGCCGTCCACGGCCGAGGAAGCCACGGCGATAGTCACCGGAGGGGAGGAGGACGTAAGAGCACCACCGAAGGTGCCCACGGCGGCGATGGAGAGGCCGACACAAACCACTGAGGTACGCCCCCTAAAACCTCCCCCATTTCCATTTTAATGCATGCATGTAGCCCTTGGGGGTAGTAATGGGGCATACGACCCCATTAGGACCGGTTGGGAGGCCCTTTGGGCCATCGCCACCGATGGGGGGCGGGGTTTGACGCCGTCGGGGACGGCGAGCAAAACACGGTTCCACAGGAACCGTCTGACCTTCAAATGGTCCACATAGGACCGTTGGGAACACTAAACGGCCCAAATCGGTCCGTCCAACAGTCTATACGGTCCACGCTGGACCGTTCAAAGGGAGTTGAACAGACGGGGTATTGGGGAGTGAACACGGTATGAGGATGACTGTGGAGATTGTTAGGCGGTCCACCTCATATCGTTCAGAAGCTGAAAAAAATGGTCTCCATCAGACCGTCCAGTAGGCAAATGGTCAAAGGATTGACTGTGTAGACTCAGATCAATGGGGGGCTTAAAGGGAATGCTAAACGGTCGGATGGGGACCGTTAGGCACCCAAACGGTCAGGGAACTGCCATTATTGGGATGGACACATGAGGGATAAACGGTCCATACTGGGCCATCTAGATGAATGGGCGGTTCTCAACAGACCGTCCACTAAGCAAAGTGGTCAGTGGATGATCGTGCAACTTTAGAGCAGAGAGAAGGCTTCTCTAGGAATAAAAATGACCTGAAACAAACCGTTATGGGGACCTAAACGGCTCCTTGAGGACCGTTAACCAGACAAAATGCACTTTTTTCTTATTTGTTGATGCATGATTTATTATGAAATGAATGACTAATGCAAATTGTTTAAATGCATGCAGGGAAAGCGCAGGGCCTGGATTTCATGGCTCTAGGTCCGGCCAGTGTACCTCGCACTGTCGAACTTCCAGCGAGAGCAGCTGGCAGCCATGGGGTTTGGCGAGTTCCTGGGTGTGGAGGTGACTCGGGTCAACACTGCCCACCTCTACGCCTTACATGACCGGTGGGACCTAGTGAGCCGCACGTTCCTCTTCCCGTGGGGCCACATGGTCCCGATGTTGGAGGACGTCGCGCGCATCACCGGCCTGCGCGTGCATGGGTTGTCGGTCAGTGGGAGGATGCTGGTGGACTACCGAGAGTTGGCCCAGAGACTGCTGGGCCTGGAGCTGCTGCGGCCAGAGCGTCAGTCGACGACGCTGTCGAGAGAGAGGCTACAGAAGAGCCTTGGTCTGAGGGGAGCCGGGATCACCACTAGAGAGCTATCGGAGTAGCATCTCGAGACACTGACAGAGCGAGCACGGAGGTAGGTAGCGGCCACGTCGGGACCAGAGGCAGAAGTGGTCCTGAGGCGGTTTCTGATGTTGTTCTTTTGGAGGCTCCTCTTCGCCACTCGGGTAGACGTGGTGAGCTGCCGGCTACTTCCGCTGCTGGAGGACGTTGACTGAGTCGGGGAGTACACCTGGGGGGCGGCAGTCCGCACCTTCCTATTCGACACCTTGAGCTCTACCAGCCGGCGCACGATGCTCGACGGCTTCTCCTCACTGCTCCAGGTATAACTCGATTCCCAAAATGATTATGCAATTGCTATATGATTATATGTTGTACACTGATATTTTGGTGATGCAATGCAGGTGTGGGCCTATGTGTATCTCCCCGGGATGGGGAGAGGAGTGGAGACATGCCCGGATCGGTTGCCCATCGCGAGATGGTGGACGGCACCCCGGGAGGTGGGATCCCTGCGTCGCCAGGTCCGGGCGATCCAGGATGACCTTGACACGCTACCCTACGCTTCAGTAAGATCTTGAACTTAAGCTTTATGTAAATGCAACTATATGCTTATATGCTGATGCAATTTGCCTATTTGATAGCTCCGGTGGACGCCCTACTAGGGAGAGGGGCACGAGGGCCAGCCGTGGGTGGTGGCGGCCCTGGCTTACGCGAGGCGCGACATCTGGCTCCACTGCATGAACGTAGTGGAGCCCCTCTACTACCTGCTCGTGATGAGGACCATCGGGGTCCATCAGGCGGAGGTCGACTTCCCGGCGCATGAGAAGCCAGAGGAGCGGGTGGGACGACATGCTCAGGGCTTGGCGACAGAGATTGACTGGACCGTTTGAGTGGCGGAGCAGGTCCAGGACTGGACAACACTCGGGCGAGTGGTACGTGCCTGAGCTGAGAGCGAGGAGGCCTACCTGACAGCCTATACCATATGCTACGGAGACCAGGTCTTCCGTGGCACTCGACGACCGGTACGACTCTAACCTTATGCCTTTCTAATATGCCCATGATTATGATGGACTGACTCTTGACTTTCTACATGCAGCTTGACCCCCAGGGGTGGATCGCCGAACTCCAGGGCCTTCTCTACTCTTCAGTCCAGCATAGGGATGAGCTCCGGTAGGCGCTGGAGCTCTTGGTGAGTTTCACTAAACCTTAGACTTAATGGTGCATATGCTTATGATATTGACTAACCTAGAATTCTAAATGCAGCGAGCCGAGGGGACCCAGTGTCAGAAAGCTGACGCACCTTCTTCCTCCTCTCAGCCATCCGTGGACCGTGCCGAGCGGGACGTGGAGTTCGCTAGGATGGTGACACGGGCCGAGGAGGCCGAGGCGGCACTCACTGAGAGGGTAAGCAAACACTTGCACTTTCCTAGTTGATTGTGATCATGAAATGCAAATAACTGACTATGATGCATGTACATGCAAACAACTGAGCTGACGGCGGCCCTGAGTGAGATCACTCGGCTGAGAGGGGAGCTAGAGTGCAGTCGACCAGCAGACCCGATAGAGATGGCGCTCCTCCGGGCAGAGCTGGAGCGACTCCAAGCTGGGGCCACGGAGACGGAGCGGATCCGGGCCGAGTGGGACTGATCCCGGCTCCAGGTGGTGAAGCTGGAGGGTGTTGTGGAGGCCCACGAGAGGATGTACCGGAGGCCAGAGCGCAATGGAGCTCCGAGCAACACACATGGTACACACGGCACGCACATCTCCTACAGAGGGTACTTCATGAGCTCTGGTCACTGGAGGAATGACGAGGAGCGGCGTCGACGGCACAGAGAGGGGGCGAGCTCAGCGATGGCCCTGCCGTCAAAGAGGCACGAGGGCTCGAGTGAGAGTAGGGATCCGAGAGAGGGATCGACCTGATCTACTTAGATGCGACTTATGTACATATGGAGGTTATGAATGCTTATGATATGATAGGTTTTGGTTTTGCAAATGAATGTGTGAATGCTTGACGTTAGCTGACTAACAACGAATCCTAGACTGACACGGGGGAGTGAGAGAGAGAGACGAAAAGCCTTGAGTGGAATTGGTGCAAGAGAGACAAAAATTACGACGATAGGTAGATAGACGGTCATCCAGTCAACCACTCCAGGTTTCAGACAGTCCCACGGTGGACCGCGGACGCTTGTTCGGCCAAGGCCCCAAAGAAGATGGTAAACGGTCACCATTGGACCGCAAAGAATACAAACACGGTTTTGAATTGACCATTGGATTTGAAAAATGGCCTCCCTAGGACCGTTTAGTCTGCCAGAGAGGTAAAGTGTGGAGAAGGCGCGCAAACGGTCCATGGTAGACCACTTTAATGTAGCCGCGGTTGCTCGATAGACCGCGTACATGGAAACTCTGGTAGCTAACCTCTTGGAGAGTCCCAACCCGAGGGTAAAGAGTCCTAACCTATGCCAAAGCCTATCCTAACCCGAGTTGGAGCTATCCTACCTCAATCCTAGTGTTATTAGGCCACAAATTAAGCTCTATAAGTAGGAGGGTACTTCAAACTCATTCTTCACACAACACCTCTCTATTAAGCCTTGAAAACCTTGTTAAACCTCCCCAAAATACCATGAAGAGGGCCCTTGAAGGAAGCTCTATGGGTGGGGGCGCTTATGATGGGCCAAAGCATGCTAGGAAGGAGTATGGGGTGCTGCAAAGGTTGAGTACCCTCCCAAGGCACCTAAGCTCCAGCCATTTGAGAGAGATAAGTCAATGCAATTTTATTATTTCATTCAACTCCTTCAAAGATGCTCATATTCTTCCTCTCTTCTTTTCTTTGCTTTTCTCTCTCTCTCTCTCTTTTTCTTTTACCTCAGCTCCTTCCCGGTCCTAGGTGCTATTCCAACCTGAAGTGGATGTCTCCCATGATTCGTGAGCTCCCTATAGCATTGATATCCATCTTATGGACTTGGCACTTGCACCCTCTTTTAATCCTAGCCAAAAATTACAACAAGTTTTCATTGGATTGGCACAGCATCACAGCTCTAGTAGAAGTATGGCATCCCCAGATGCATACGTTCATCTTCTTATCCTTTGAGGCCACCATCTTATTAAAGGAGGTAGAGACTTATCTTTCCCTTCCTAGATCTAAAGTTGGTGAGGAAGACTTAGTCTGCCACACTGTTGCCCCTGTAGATCCTACCCTCATTCTAGGGGAATTCCTGCCCAGCACTAAGGATATTCGCACTATGATTGGCCCACACCACATCCATTTGCTACCCTTGAGCCAGTGGTCATAGCTCATTGTAAGAATAAGTGTGGGTGGGATGAAGCCATAGCCAAGGCTATTTCTATCTGCTTATGTGGTGCCATACTCTTCCCCACTGCCGACCATGTCCTGGACATTCCAAACCTTAGCACCATTAGTGGACTGTGGCAGGGTCTTTCCATCTCTCAGGTCGTCCTTGCCTACTTGTACGAGGGTCTTAGCTCAGCAGCCTTAGGGGGCCCACTCTTCGGCTCTATGATCCTTCTGGAGTGCTGGATGGGAGTCAGGCTGAAGTTCATACCTAAGGAGGATATCACTTCCGTCAGCCGTATCTTTGGGAGCCATCCACTCTTTTTCATTGGCGGCGCCTTCAGGCATCCTCAGCAGGTGGAGTGTCAGACTGCGGACAAGAAGACTAGGGATGACTGGCGCCTCAACATCAACACTCTGCCCCTGGACCGGTTCATGATGCACCCGTCCTTCCTCTATGGCACCACCCTCAGGCTTCCTAGGAGGCTTGGGCTTGACTTGAGGCTTGTGGTAAACACCACCTTAGCGATGTACAGCCCCCACAGGTGCTTTCTACAGGTCGGGCTCTCCCGGACGACAGTTCCAATGCTACCCCACCTTCCTGCACTACAGGCGAGGTGACTTGGGATAGAGGAGGATGTGCAGGCGGTCAGAAGTGCCTTGATCATGTGGGAGGTCAGTAGGGTACGTACTCTACCAGCAGAGGTGACAGAGCTGTAGGAGGAGTACCAGGCCTATGTGAGAGAATTATGTGAGATTCATCCTCACGGGGATGCCCGACAAAGGATCGAGTGATTCATGATGTATCACATGTTGTGCCCCTGTGTGGTTTTGATGATGACTGACACACCATGAGTCACACTGAGGTGTGCTAATTAATATAGATGACTGATTGACTGCTTGAATATCTGATTGCTTTATCTGATTGTCTGCTTGAAAAGTTAATTCATGAATATGGCTAGATTGGGTTAACGTAGTGGCTAATTGTTTGTGCATGCATTACTCTATTTGCCAAGTGTATACATCAGTCAACATTGCATTTTTTTCACGAAGTCTATACATTGCTGGATGTTCATGTCTGCACATTGGTGTTTTTCCCTACGTTCTGGCCTAGTCTATACAGCCTCATTCCTACCTTCGTTCCAAGCCAAAGTCTACACAACGCCCTTCACTGGAAGTCTATACATTCGCTGCAGAGTTCACGGTCAAGTGTGTACACTCTTTCACTGTAGCTTCCACATATTCAAGTCTTCACATTGAAAGCCTATACGTTGCTGGATGTTCAAGTCTGTACATCCACAGTTAAACTTGAAGTCTGCACACTAGTCTTCACTGTCAAGTCTGCACATTGGTCTTTGATTTCAATGTCCATACATTGGGTTTTTACATGAAGTCTATACATTATTGTTTGCAGTACAAGTCCATACATTGGACTGTTCATCAAAGTCTGTACATCAGACTGCTATAGTAAGTCTGTACAGTGAGTGATTCATTGGTGAAGTCTGTACACTCAACTGAACTTTAAGTCTAGACATTGCACTGTAGCATCCTTCGTCTTCGTGTTGTTTTCACTTCGTGTCATTTTCCTTCTCATGTCTTCGTGTCGTGTTACTGAAACAGCTCTAATAGTTCTGATGAACTTCGAGTCGTTTCCCTGTAGACCTCGTGTCGTTCCTGTTTAGTAACCACACTTCGTGTCGGTTACTGTTGTTGTTGTGTCTTCGTGTCATTTTCCTTGTTGTGTCTTCGTGTCATTTTCCTTGTGGTGTCTTCGTGTCGTTCTCTGTGTAGTGTATGTTTTTGTCACCACTACACTTCGTGTCGTTGTTCTTTACTTCGTGATGTTTTCACTGTCTTCATGTTGGTCTTTCTTATTAGACCTCGTGTCTTTCTCGCCTTGACCACACTTCGTGTTGCTTTACGTAGACCTCGTGTCTTGCTTGTTTGCAACCACTTCGTGTTGGTTTCTGTTGTCAGCCCGTGTTTGTCCTCGTGTTATTTTTGCATTCGTAACCTCGGGTTGGTCTAGTATTTATGTTTTTGTTGTCTTTATTTTCGTGTCTTCGTGTTGCTTTTTCTAGACCTCGTGTCTCTTTTGTTTTATAACCTCACTTCATGTCGTTCCCTTCGTTGTGTCTGATCTGTTACAGTGTACTCGTATCGTTCTTAGTTATTATGTCCGCGTGTTGTTTCCTTCTCACTTCGTGCTATTCTCATCCTACCTCGTGTCGTTCTTGTCGTAGTGCTTGTTTTGTTACAGTGACTTCGTGTCATTCTTGTCGTAGTGCTTGTTTTGTTACAGTGACTTCGTGTCGTTCTTGTCGTAGTGCTTGTTTTGTTACAGTGACTTCGTGTCGTTCTTGTCGTAGTGCTTGTTTTGTTACAGTGACTTCGTGTCGTTCTCCTTGTAATATTTGTTTTTGTCACCACTGAATGTCGTGTCTTTCTTAGAGCATCTAGAACTGCTATCACATACCTCGTGCAGCTTTAGTTATTGTGGCCCTCAGTGTTAATGGTTTGTATCTCCTTGTAGGTTCGAGGAAGAACATTTCCAAGTGCCTGGGTAGCACGTGAATCCGAGGCTGGAATGAAGCCTGCTGAGAGACTGCCACGTGGTCCTAATAATTAGGGCTGAAAGTGTGGAGGTCACACAGTGGAGCTGCCGCTGCTGCTGCCGCTCCTGCTATATATATGAACCTTCTTTCACAGAAGAAGATAGATCGAATGGGCGAAAGGTGAAGTCAATACAGAGAGCCACGATCCAGACGAAGAAGAAGGAAAGGAAAAGAAGAAGAGAAAGAGAGTGAGAAAGAGAGAAAAAGAGAGATTTGAGCGAGAGATAGAGATAGCAGAAGTGTGAAGAGTAGTAGAGGAAGGAGAACAGAGAAGAAGAGTGAGCTAGAGTGATAGAAGCTTCAACTGAAGATTTGTTCCTGCTGGACCGTGGATCAAATCCAGGCCAGCTAGCTCCTGCGAGAGCCACATCTGTTTTTATCTTTTCAGCTTTCTGTTGCTGGTTTCGTTCTTCTTTTAAACTATCAATTTGTTGTTGTTCCGATTCTCTGTAGAGAGGTCGGGGTCCCTCCTGTTGGTTCAGGAGAAGGGAGATCGCTATCTCCGGTTGCAAGTAGCTGGGTGCTACTTGTGGGTTCCCTCTGGTTAGAGGAAGGGAGGCTCGTCCTCCGGTTCTGGGCTTGTAGATTTCAAGTCCAGGAGTCCCTCCGGGTGGGAGGAAGAGAGGTCCTAGACCTCTGGTTTGCAGGTGACGTAGTGTCACTTGTGCTTCCCTCTGGTGTTCAGAGGAAGAGAGACTTGGGTCTCTAGATTCCCCTCCGGTTTGGAGGAAGGGAGGATTGGTCCTCCGGTTCTAGTCTTGTGGGTTTCAAGACTAGGTGTTTCCTCCGGTCTGGAGGAAGAGAGACTTGCGTCTCTGGTTTGCTAGTGACTGGTGTCACTAGTGGTTCCCTCCGGTTGGGAGGAAGAGGGGAGGTTGTTCCCCTGGTTAAGCTGTTTGGCAGCATTTGTTGCAGACTGAGTCTGCTGTGCTAGTGTGACTAGTGGTAGCCTCACTCCGGTTGGGAGTGAGGGGTGGATGTAGGTCTGTTGGACCAAATCACCTAAAAACCCTTTGTGCAGTGGTTTGTCTTCTTTGTGTGTTTGGCGCTAGATGAATGCGTAGGGTCGAGATAGGTTGATCTTCCATATGTGTTCATTTCATTGATGCGCATTCTATATGCTTGACAGTGGTTTTGCGTGTTTGCATGATCTGTCTAATTGCTACCCACATCAGATGTTTGCTAAGAGCGCACTTCATATTTGCATACAGGTTCAGTAGATGACTGGATTAGTTTTTCTTCAGTTAGTCTTGGTGCTTTTATTCCGCAGTTCTGAGCACTAGTATTTTAATTGGAAGAAAGTTTTTTAAAGGGTATTCATTCACCCCCCCCTCTGAATACATTGCACCGAACACAACAATTGGTATCAGAGCGGTTCTCTGATTGATCAGATCCAACGATCTGCAGAGGATCCTATTGTTCGTTGGTGCATTTTTGACTTTACTCTTTGCTGCATATATCTACTTGCCAATTTAATCCATGGGTTCTCCACCGGTTTACAATGGCTCTAACTTTAACTCATGGATTAGCAGTCTTCACAATTATGTGAAAATGATTAATCCGGATCTGTGGAAATTAATTTCACAAGGTCCCCACAGATTGCCAAAGGAAAAGTCCAAATGGACTAAAAGTCACAAGTCAAAATATGGAGAAAATTAGAAAGCCTTTAACCTGATGAGAGCAGCTACTGACAAGGCTCTACATTCTCATTTTTATGACTGCAGGTCCGCTAAGGACATTCTGGATCAGCTGAAGCTAGCTCAGAGGATGAATAAGAACAACTGCATGATGGCTAACGAGAGCAACCATAGCAGTGATCAAGAGGAACTCCAAGATGCTGAAAAGGTAATCATTCCCTTCTCTAGTTTCACTTTAGATGACTGGGAAGATGCCTATGCTGATCTGTTACACTCCCATGAAAAAATGAGTAAGAGGTATAGAAGACTGAAAAAGAAGCTGGAAAAACTAGGAGGTGAAAATCTTGAAACTCTGAAAACTGAAAATGAAATATTCAGAAGACAGATAACAGAGTGTGATTCTATTAGTTCAGACTTAGATAATTTCAAATCTGAAAAATAATCTCTTATGAAACAAGTTGCTCTACACAAAAAGGAGCGTCAAGAGTTTGTGTGTGAAATTACTGAACTAAAGGAAAGGCCGAGCTTAGTTGATCAGGCTCACAACAATGATATTGTTCAAAATGAAAAATTGGTGAGAAAATTAGAATGTGTCAACTCTGAATTGGAAAAAATGAAATCTGCAAATGAAATACTCAATAATCAGCTCAAGGAATTTGAACTCAAATCAATAAATCTTGAAAAAGAAAATAGATTGATTTCTGAAAAACTAGAGGCTGATAGAGTAACAAATTCAGAGATTCAGAAAAATATTGACAAACTTCAATCTGAAAAACAACATGAAATGTTTCATGAATGTCAGTTTCTCTCAGATGAATGGGTACCTGATGCTGATCTCCTAGAGCAGAACAGTAAACTGAAAGAGGAAATCAATGAGTTGAAACACCTAAACACACAGCTGACAGATAGGCTAATGACAATTGAAAAAGGCAAGAGTGTAAGAGTGGAAAGTTCTGATAGGTTGATGAATGCTGAACAAGAAATTGAGAGCCTAAAAACCATCAACCTAATGTTAAATGGAAATGTCAGTTACAGTGAACAGAAAGTAGCTGGATATGAGCTTACTATCACATCCCTTCAACAAGAAGTTGATGATCTTTACAAGTCCCTATCTGAAGCTGACAAGGAAATAGAACTAAAACAGGAAGTAGAAAAACTCAAAATCCTGAATGATGCCTTGCATCAACAAGTAATTTCCTGTGAAACAGATTTGTCCACATATGAGGCTAAAATTGTTGATTTGAATTCTGAGATTAAAGATTTGAAAAATTCTCTATCAAAATTTATCAAAGGTAAGGACAATCTGAATAAGCTTCTTGGAAAGAGTGTTAACTTTGAGAGAAAGGGACTGGGCTATAGTCCGAAAAATAAAAGGAGTAATGGGAATAAAACATCCACTGTTTTTGTTAAAGCTTCCAATCAAAACACAACCTCTGCTCCTTCTGTCTTCCAATTCACTGCACAAAAATCCACTGTGAAACCCAAAACTGTGGAACAAACTCAAAAACTGAAAAAGAGTGAAATTTCACAGAAGAAGGATAAAGACACTCCTCTTGCTATAAAAAAGGCTACACACAATTCACATGATCTCACACACACTCATATTAAAAAGGGGTCATGTTATTATTGTGGGAAAGGAGGTCACATAATGGAAGACTGCAGATTGATGTTAAAGGATGATCATGCTAGTGGAACTTTACATTCAAGAAATCTCTCTGATAGAAACCATGCTGCTAGGAAGCCTGATGCTTCATGTTATTATTGTGGGAAGCATGGTCATCACATGAATGAATGTTTTATCATGAAAGAAGACGATAAACTTCCTGCCAAGTCTTCCATGCATTTTTATGATCCATATGGATCTAAACACAATTCTAGTCAGCACATTGTGTGCTTCAACTGTAATAAGCTTGGGCACAAGGCTGCTGAGTGCTGGTTTAGATCTACTTGGGGTAAAAATAGTTTTCATAGAAGAAATTCTTTTGCATGCTCCCACTGTGGGAAAAATGGGCATACAGTCAGGGACTGTTGGTATGTTCAAAAGAACTATGTTAAACCCCATTTTGTCAAATTCTCTGCAAAACCTTTTGTGAAAATTTCATGCTATAACTGTGGGAAGCCAGACCATAAATCTGCTGAATGTTGGATGGTTAAGAACAAGCATCAAACTGCTCATGCATATAACAGAAAATCTTATGAACATGTTTATAAACATCACCCTGCTGTTAACATGTATCATAAGAACCAAAAACCAGCCATTTCATGTAGATACTGTGGAAAAGTTGGACATTCTATGGATGACTGTTCACTGATGAAATTGGATGATAATCTTGCTATGAAAATGTTTAGAATACATGTTAGAACTAATGCAGGACCCAAAGCTATTTGGGTCCTTGCAGGATTAAAATGATCAATATTTTGCAGGTGTGCCTTGGAAGCTGAAGAATGAAAAGGGGTTAACCAAGGCACTCAAAAAGAAAACCCCAGGACTCAATTCAGGTCAGTTCCGAAATTTGTTTCAATTTCACTATCTGAAATTGTTGTTTTGCTCGGTTGATTTTTGATGCTCTTCTTATGCTGTTGCTTGCACTAAATAAATGAGATTGCCTTGCACAGCATATGTCATTTGCATGACCATCATGGTATATGAAATGGAACAGGGCTGGAGGGCAGATGAAGTATGTTTGGTTGCTACTGCCATGTGTGAGGTGGTCCTTGGACCAAGTCCTCCGCCCAGTACCAAGGGTCAAATCTGCATTTCAGAGAATGTCTGCATTTTCATGTGAATATTTTACTTCATGCCCCTGCATACAAGAAGTTAATTGCATTGCATTTCTTTCCATTGAAAATGTCAAAAAGATAAATTCGAATGCATACATTTAGGGGGAGCATTATTCATACATCTGAAATCACTCAATTTTTTTTTATTTACTGCATAGCATGTTAAATATGTTGTTTGCATAGTCATTCATCACCTACATTGTCTGCATGACATATAGGATGATTCAGTGTTTTTAGTTAGAGGGAATCATTGCATAGCATATCACTTCTTAAAAAAAAAAAATCAAAAAAAAAGGGGAAGGGAAATATCACTGCATATAGATAGGGGGAGCTTGCTTAATCCGTTCTTCTCCAGCTATATGATCCATCTTGTCATATCTGAAGTGTCAGGGATTCTATCATTTAAAGTGGTATCAAATGATTTCTTGACTACTTCTGAAGTTGTTCATAATCCGAATGCATACCTTATTGGTATCTGTTTGTCTCTCCTAAATCTGCTGAATGAGAGCTCTTTCTCTATTCAGTCAACTTTGAACCTCTTTGCTCAAGAGCAGCTCAATTGCTAAAATTCTTTAGAATCATGCTGTTTAGTGAATATTCTCACTTGAATTACTCTGCTGAGATATGAAGTAAACCTTTAGCCTGAATACTACTTCATAAAAGTTAAAATACCTTTAATGAGGAGCCTTCCATTATACATGCTTAAGAACATTTGTTAACTGGAAGTGGTTTAAGTCTTATGTACTCTTGTTTAGTCTCAAGAAACTTAAAATATCTGTTTCAACTTCTTAATAAACTTGAACTGTCTGCTTCATGTAAATTCATGTAAGACTTTCTGAAATCTGAAAAGTTGATATCCATGTCTACGTTGACTGAGATATATAGTGTTTGTGGTTGTTCCTAAACAACTAACTTGTTCTGAATCCTTTTAAGTAAAAGTATGGACAGAGCAATGACTATGGCTACTGAGAAACCTGTCCAAAGAATTGTGTCATGAGGTACCATGGTTAACTCTGTTTAAAGAGATGATTGGAAATTATTGTGAAAACATGGCAGAGCAATGGCATAGTTGTATTGAGTAACTGGGGATTCTGGCCTCTGATCAAGGTGTATCCTCATGCCAAAGATACTTTTAATGCTATCTCTGTTCTCTAAAATGGGAGAAACAATACGGTTGTCACACTGAGTAACTGGGGACTCTGACCTCTGATCAAGGTGTCTCTCCACGCCAAAAGGTGTTGATAAACCAAAATTGTTCTTTAAAGAAAGATTTGAAAGTGTAAATCAAATTCTGAAAGAACAAGTAAAATTCAGGAGCATTCACTTTTGTTTCTCTTAAAGCTGTCATGGAAAGTAAACTAATTAAAATAGAAGTTGGTTGAACTAGAATCTTATATGAGCTTGTAGTTTCTTTTTTTATTAAGTGTTGGTTCAGATATGAGTACAATTTCTTTTGAAAACTTTCAGTTTACATCATTCTTAAACCATATCTGACAATCAAGGATTCATAAGCTTTTATGATGGAGAAATCCAGAACTTAAGATTTTGATTTTATGAAGTTGGTATCTTGCTGAAAAGTTCATTATCTCAATTTTTCACAAATCGTTGAATCTGCTCATCCTATAGCCCTTTATCACTGTGATTTCATTCAGACTGGCTGTCATATATGAGAGTTGCTGTCTTTGACTAACCAGAGTTCATCCTTGTAGATTTCTCTTGCTTCATGGATCATAAGGGTAGAACTCTCTGGTATGTTTGAGAGACTATATGCATAAAGGGACATGTGCTAGATTGTATGATCATGTTATTTGTCTACATTAGCTCTAATATCATCTACCATGTCAAAGGGGGAGTATTGTTGCATATGCATGATTGCATAAGTTGTTTGACTAAGGGGGAGAATTGTCTTTAATTGCTTCTGATATTGTGTTGCCATCTTCTGCTGAACTATCATGAGTGTCACTCATATGACATCTCTGGTTTATTCGTTTTGCTAAAGTAAAAGGGGCAGCTTAGTCAAAAAGGGGGAGTTTTTAATTAACAATTGGTTTTAATTCACTCTTCAACTCATGCCTTTTTGCTGAAGGCAAAGGGGGAGAAGAATCTAATCTGAGATCTGAGTCAGTGTCACTCATAGTGTTGCCATCATCAAAAAGGGGGAGATTGTTGTGCCACTGTGTGGTTTTGATGATGACTGACACACCATGAGTCACACTAAGGTGTGCTAATTAATATAGATGACTGATTGACTGCTTGAATATCTGATTGCTTTATCTGATTGTCTGCTTGAAAAGTTAATTCATGAATATGGCTAGATTGGGTTAACGTAGTGGCTAATTGTTTGTGCATGCATTACTCTATTTGCCAAGTGTATACATCAGTCAGCATTGCATTTTTTTCACGAAGTCTATACATTGCTGGATGTTCATGTCTGCACATTGGTGTTTTTCCCTATGTTCTGGCCTAGTCTATACAGCCTCATTCCTACCTTCGTTCCAAGCCAAAGTCTACACAACGCCCTTCACTGGAAGTCTATACATTCGCTGCAGAGTTCACGGTCAAGTGTGTACACTCTTTCACTGTAGCTTCCACATATTCAAGTCTTCACATTGAAATCCTATACGTTGCTGGATGTTCAAGTCTGTACATCCACAGTTAAACTTGAAGTCTGCACACTAGTCTTCACTGTCAAGTCTGCACATTGGTCTTTGATTTCAATGTCCATACATTGGGTTTTTACATGAAGTCTATACATTATTGTTTGCAGTACAAGTCCATACATTGGACTGTTCATCAAAGTCTGTACATCAGACTGCTATAGTAAGTCTGTACAGTGAGTGATTCATTGGTGAAGTCTGTACACTCAACTGAACATCAAGTCTAGACATTGCACTGTAGCATCCTTCGTCTTCGTGTTATTTTCACTTCGTGTCATTTTCCTTCTCATGTCTTCGTGTCGTGTTACTAAAATAGCTCTAATAGTTCTGATGAACTTCGAGTCGTTTCCCTGTAGACCTCGTGTCGTTCCTGTTTAGTAACCACACTTCGTGTCGGTTACTGTTGTTGTTGTGTCTTCGTGTCATTTTCCTTGTTGTGCCTTCGTGTCATTTTCCTTGTGGTGTCTTCGTGTCGTTCTCTGTGTAGTGTATGTTTTTGTCACCACTACACTTCGTGTCGTTGTTCTTTACTTCGTGATGTTTTCACTGTCTTCGTGTTGGTCTTTCTTATTAGACCTCGTGTCTTTCTCGCCTTGACCACACTTCGTGTTGCTTTACGTAGACCTCGTGTCTTGCTTGTTTGCAACCACTTCGTGTCGGTTTCTATTGTCAGCCCGTGTTTGTCCTCGTGTTGTTTTTGCATTCGTAACCTCGTGTTGGTCTAGTATTTGTGTTTTTGTTGTCTTTATTTTCGTGTCTTCGTGTTGCTTTTTCTAGACCTCGTGTCTCTTTTGTTTTATAACCTCACTTCGTGTCGTTCCCTTCGTTGTGTCTGATCTGTTACAGTGTACTCGTGTCGTTCTTAGTTATTATGTCCGCGTGTTGTTTCCTTCTCACTTCGTGCTGTTCTCATCCTACCTCGTGTCGTTCTTGTCGTAGTGCTTGTTTTGTTACAGTGACTTCGTGTCATTCTTGTCGTAGTGCTTGTTTTGTTACAGTGACTTCGTGTCGTTCTTATCGTAGTGCTTGTTTTGTTACAGTGACTTCGTGTCGTTCTTGTCGTAGTGCTTGTTTTGTTACAGTGACTTCGTGTCGTTCTTGTCATAGTGCTTGTTTTGTTACAGTGACTTCGTGTCGTTCTCCTTGTAATGTTTGTTTTTGTCACCACTGAATGTCGTGTCTTTCTTAGAGCATCTAGAACTACTATCACATACCTCGTGCAGCTTTAGTTATTGTGGCCGTCAGTGTTAATGGTTTGTATCTCCTTGCAGGTTCGAGGAAGAACATTTCCAAGTGCCTGGGCAGCACGTGAATCCGAGGCTGGAATGAAGCCTGCTGAGAGACTGCCACGTGGTCCTAATAATTAGGGCTGAAAGTGTGGAGGTCACACAATGGAGCTGCCGCTGCTGCTGCCGCTCCTGCTATATATATGAACCTTCTTCCACAGAAGAAGATAGATCGAATGGGCGAAAGGTTAAGTCAATACAGAGAGCCACGATCCAGACGAAGAAGAAGAAAAGGAAAAGAAGAAGAGAAAGAGAGTGAGAAAGAGAGAAAAAGAGATATTTGAGCGAGAGATAGAGATAGCAGAAGTGTGAAGAGTAGTAGAGGAAGGAGAACAGAGAAGAAGAGTGAGCTAGAGTGATAGAAGCTTCAACTGAAGATTTGTTCCTGCTGGACCGTGGATCAAATCCAGGCCAGCCAGCTCCTGCGAGAGCCACATTTGTTTTTATCTTTTCAGCTTTCTGTTGCTGGTTTCGTTCTTCTTTTAAACTATCCATTTGTTGTTGTTCCGATTCTCTGTAGAGAGGTCGGGGTCCCTCCTGTTGGTTCAGGAGAAGGGAGATCGCTATCTCCGGTTGCAAGTAGCTGGGTGCTACTTGTGGGTTCCCTCTGGTTAGAGGAATGGAGGCTCGTCCCCCGGTTCTGGGCTTGTAGATTTCAAGTCCAGGAGTCCCTCCGGGTGGGAGGAAGAGAGGTCCTAGACCTCTGGTTTGCAGGTGACGTAGTGTCACTTGTGCTTCCCTCTGGTGTTCAGAGGAAGAGAGACTTGGGTCTCTAGATTCCCCTCCGGTTTGGAGGAAGGGAGGATTGGTCCTTCGGTTCTAGTCTTGTGGGTTTCAAGACTACGTGTTCCCTCCGGTCTGGAGGAAGAGAGACTTGCGTCTCTGGTTTGCTAGTGACTGGTGTCACTAGTGGTTCCCTCCGGTTGGGAGGAAGAGGGGAGGTTGTTCCCCTGGTCAAGCTGTTTGGCAGCATTTGTTGCAGACTGAGTCTGCTGTGCTAGTGTGACTAGTGGTAGCCTCACTCCGGTTGGGAGTGAGGGGTGGATGTAGGTCTGTTGGACCGAACCACCTAAAAACCCTTTGTGCAGTGGTTTGTCTTCTTTGTGTGTTTGGCGCTAGATGAATGTGTAGGGTCGAGATAGGTTGATCTTCCATATGTGTTCATTTCATTGATGCACATTCTATATGCTTGACAGTGGTTTTGCGTGTTTGCATGATCTGTCTAATTGCTGCCCACATCAGATGTTTGCTAAGAGCGCACTTCATATTTGCATACAGGTTCAGTAGATGACTGGATTAGTTTTTCTTCAGTTAGTCTTAGTGCTTTTATTCCGCAGTTCTGAGCACTAGTATTTTAATTGGAAGAAAGTTTTTTAAAGGGTATTCATTCACCCCACCCCCCCTCTGAATACATTGCACCGAACACAACATCATAGAGATTCATGGCTTGAGAGTGATGTATTAAATGATGAGTTCATGAATAAAAAGCTTGTGATTGAATGATTAATGGATTTGCCCCTTCTTTGTACAAAAATATGTGGAAAGTAGGAATCTCGGGAGAGGAAACAGTCTGACACAGGACTGCCCTAAACTAAAAATGGTTTATACAAGACTGCTTCGCCAAGATAAATGGCTGCTAGTAGGCCGCAAGCGAACGGATGATAGACCGATGAAGCAACAGCTTTTGAACGAAAGAAACGGTCTATCGTCGCACCGCCATAATCAGAAACGGTCATGGTCTGACCGTGTAGTAAGAATAAACGGTCTCAGGTAGACCTCTCATAGATGGATGCCAGGGTGAGCCATGGGTCGGTGGTTAACAATTCCTAGTTGAAAGAAGCGGTCTATCGAGGGACCACGAGTCAGTGAAAATTGTCCTCTATAGACCTCCATGAACCGATATCAAGAGAGACCCTTATGTTTGAACTCTGTTAAAAGATAGCCTAGACAAGGACCGTTGAAAGGATTAAAACGGTCATATGACGACCGTTAAGAGATTGGAAACGGTCCTCCGATGACCGCCCCATGACAGAACTTGGGTAGACTTTGTAGCTTGTGTCTCGCGAACCTGTCCCTGCACACACTGAACAAATAAAATAGGTTAGATCTATTCTTGGGTTAACGGAAAAGAACCCTCGCCTAGGGCAAGCCTGATGTGAGACCAATTCTTGAATTTTGGTCAAGGGGTTAAGCCTTACTAAAAAGGCAAACGGAAAAGAATACGGGAAATGCAAATGCATGCCATGCAATGCAATAATGCGATGAATATATGATTTTTTTTAGATTTTGAAATATATGATTTTTTGGATGATTTTTTTTGAAATATATGATTTTTTTTGGATTTTTGAAATATATATTTTTTGGATTTTGAAATATATGGTTTTTTTGGATGATTTTTTTTAAAAATATATGATTTTTTGGATTTTTGAAATATATATGTTTTTTTTATTTTGAAATATATGATTTTTTGTGGATTTCTGAAATATCTGATTTTTTTGGATTTTGAAATATCTATTTTTTTTTGGATTTTAGCATATCTGATTTTTTTGGATTTTGAAATATCTGATTTTTTTAGATTTTTTAGCTAGTTCAGACCTGGTGACAGGGGACCCACGTATCTCATTAGGGGCTACCCGAGTACAACGTGCATTGTGGGTGACCATCCATGGCCAGGGTCTAATTTCACTTAACAGTGCCTCTGCTAAGGCCATACCTGGGGTATGATCTAGTCCTTGGAAAATTAAAAGAAACTTTGAAAGGAAGGCCGGCGATAGGTATAGAGATTTTTAGGGTTTGAGTTCTTCTCATGGCGACCCCTTTTTCAAGAGATTCGATCTGTTGCGCTGGGATTTATGTCTGTCATCGAACCTTCATCCGCTCTAGGCACGCGTACGACCGGTCTCATGACGTCCCGCGGGGAAACTATATTGCCACTCTTGCTATCCCTAGTTTCCTTTTTCGGGGCAGTTAGACTTTTGAGCTTCGATCTTT
Organism: Amorphophallus konjac; assembly: GCA_022559845.1. Taxonomy (NCBI): domain Eukaryota; kingdom Viridiplantae; phylum Streptophyta; class Magnoliopsida; order Alismatales; family Araceae; genus Amorphophallus; species Amorphophallus konjac. The sequence goes on from CM040129.1 coordinate 23,699,394, forward strand.
TGGGTGAGCTTTTAGCTTTTGCCTTGATTTTTGCCCCTTTTATTTTATTTTCTTTCTTTCTTTTCTTTTGTGAATGCGAAATTAGGTCATAACAGACTGACCTTATTTGAGACATCTTTTGTATCGGGGTGTCTAGATCAGTCCTCGCCCCCTTATTCACCACTTGCCCCTATATTCGGCTGAAGAGAGGAAAAAACAAGGATTTTCACTTTCCCCCAAGTATGGCCAAAGGAGAGATGGTGTTGTGCAAAAGAGGAAAGCCCAACCTCAGAGGTCATGTAGTGTGTGAGTGTTGTGCCAAGAATCTCACTTCATGATCAATCAGAGGAACACCTTGCCACCAGGCCGTTGCTAGCTCGACTCTAAAGGAAAAAACGTTTGAGATACAACCCATTCCACGGGTGAGACAATTCTTCGCCCTCCGCATTGATTAGACGGTAAGCGTTCCCAAGATACACTTCTTTGATTACAAACGGACCCTCCCAATTGGCTTGCAGCTTGGACATAGGACCTCCTGATCGAATAAATTTGCATTTCAAAATCATATTTCCCACTTGAAATTTTCTTTCGATGACCTTATTTTGAAAATGACGCGAGAGACGCTTTTGGTAAATAGAGACATGATTGGCCGCATTAAGCCTCTTCTCGTCCAAGAGTTCCAGCTGGACTAGAAACGCCTCTCGACATTCATCGAGATTAAGTTCTTTGTCGAGCTGCACTCTTAGGGAAGCGATCAAAATCTCATACGGGAGTACCGCCTCCATCCCATAAGTGAGAGCAAAGGGAGTTTGCCTTGTGAGAGTACGGACGGAGGTGCGATAAGCCCATAGTGCTTCTATTAATTTATCGGCCCAATCAGCGAATTTATGCGACTCGCATTTTTTCTTGATGATTTTAAGAAGAGTCTTGTTGATGGCCTCGGCTTGGCCGTTGCCTTGGGGGTAGTATGGTGATGAATGATGCAATGCAATGTTGAATTTCTTACAGAGGTCCTGAAGTTCTTGTGACATGAATTGAGGTCCATTGTCGGTGACGATGTCGCTCGGCACTCCAAACCGCGAAATGATGTTCTTGAGGATGAAGCGGCAAACTGTAGTAGCCTTGATTTCCGCGTATACTTCGGCTTCGGCCCACTTGGTGAAATACTCCGTAGCGGTGAGGATGAAGAATTTATATTTGGTTTGGGAGTTAAGATCACCTAGTGGGCCAACAATATCAAAAGCCCACATGGAGAATGGCCAAGGAGCAGAAAGAGGATGGAGAGATGAAGCAGGAGCGTGAATCTTGTCGGCATGGAGTTGGCATTAGAGACACCTACGGACATAGGTGGAACAATCCTCCTCTAAGATTGGCCAGTAATGGCCCTGCCTAAGAATCTTCTTCGCCATGGCCTGACCATTGTCATGCCCTCCACACTCACTCGAGTAAGCTGCTTCAACAACTTTCCAAGCCTCGTCATCGTCCAGACACCTCATGAGAACTCCATTAAGAGCACACCTATATAATCCTCCCGCAATGATTGTGTATCTGGAGGCGACTCTTCTTATTACCATGCGCTGCTCGGCGTTGGCTGATTCTGGGAATGACCCATCCCTGCAATATTGCTCGATTTCGTGATACCAAGGAAATTCCTCTTCTTCTAGCATCTCCTCGAGCTCTGTTAAAGATACTTCTTTCAAATTCTCCTTCTCAGTCTTCTTCTCTACAGATTTCCTAAGGTTATCAAACCACAGATCTTGAAGGGAAGGAGTGTCTAACCGCTGGACCACAATGGTCTCAGTGGAGCGACTGAGGGGGAAGGAGAGGAGAGAAGCAAGCGACGCAAGTGCATTGGCGAGAATATTCTGCAATCGAGGGGTGTGAATGTAAATCAGCTTGTAGAATTACTTAGCCAAGAGCGTGACCAGATCTTGATAAGGTTTGAGCTTAGGGTCACGGGTGCGATAGGTATAGAGAACCTGGCGTAGCACCAACTGAGAATCTCCGATAACGTTCAAGTATCGTGCGCCCAGAACATAGGCGTGCTTCAATCCGGCAAGGAGAGCATCATACTAGTCTATGTTGTTGGTAGCAGGAAAAGAGAGTTGGTATGCAATGGGAATAGTCACTCTTTCAAGTGTGAGGAGAACAGCGCCGATCCCTCGTCCCTGAGACTTTAGTGCGCCATCGAAATGCAGAGACCAGAAAGGGTGATGAGTGAGCGCAGCTAGGTGTTCATCGGGGAACTCATCCTGGATAGAATCTGTACAAGGGATAGGTAAGTGAGCAAGATGTTCAGCAATAGCATATCCCTTGATTACTTTCTGAACGACGAAGGTAATATCGAATTGGGAGAGAAAGCTCTGTCGGCGAGCCAACCTACTAGAAAGGACGGGTTTATCTAAAAGATAGCGGATTGGGTCCATTCTAGAGATCAGCTTAACTTCATGGGCAAGAAAATAGTGTTTCAATTTCTGGGCTACCCAAACTAAGGCTGTGCATGTCACGCCCCGAGCGCGGAAGATACTCGGATATGCGCGACGAGTTTATATCAATCATGTCAATCAGAGTAGTAGTGTATAAGACACCAAAACAGAGATGTGCAAAATAGAAAGATAACCCAATCCTTTATTTCAGAATGGATAGACTATTACAAATCCAATACTCTATTCAATTAAAAAGGAAAAGTACATAGTTGACTCAAGAAAATAGGAAAAAGACTAGATGACACTTGGAAAAGCTCTAGCTCTTTCACTCTTGACTTTCCCCATCAGATTGACCTTCTTCGTCGGACTTACCTGAAAAGTAAGGGACAAACACGGAGTGAGCGAACGCTCAGTAGGAAATTATATCTCAAGCGCTAGCAAGGGGTTTAAATAATTACATCTTTCATGTATGTACTGTAGCTATGCATGCTCGTATAAAACGACAAGGTAGAAAGAGAATTTATCAATAAGACAGCAAGATGAACTAGTCATGAGCTTTCAAGAAAAGATAACAGGATATTCAAGCAAGTACTTTTTAGCAAGTCATGTCAAGAACTTTGGCTATCATGTATCAAGCAAGCAAGTAATTACCCTTTTCTCGGGTCACGCAATTCATGTCATGTCAAGTACGAGTCAAGTACAAGATTTGTGTGGAATGTCCAATCAAGCTAGTCATGCACTCGGTATAATGCCAGATACCTTATCATTCAACTCCCATGGGCACAAGTACTTTCGGGTGCTCCTCCCAGGACCAGATCGGGCCCTATATGCGCAGGCATTTATCATGTATATTTGACATCCACTCTTGTATATATATATAGCCAATATGGAATTTCAATAAATTAAGCTTGTAGACACGTAGGATAACTTTGATAGAATGGAGTCCAAAAATACGACATTGGACATAGACAGGCGATAACAACAGTACAATCACGATGAACGATGAAACTAGGTGGAATTAGGTTCCCTTAACTCGGGTACCATGACAAGTATGGACCTTCTTTATATATAATTGAGGTCCACATGAACAGTATATCAAAGGTAAGATACCCTCATTCTTATTATAGAATTGAGGTCTACAAGAACATCAACAAATGACATGATATCATCATCCCATTAAGAATTCTCATGATATACTCTTTGCATATCATAAGGGCCGGTATACCATGTTTCTTTAGAGTGACATGGCATTCAATAGTGTAATGGGTTTTTAGGGTACAACCAGCTCAGTCGGCCTTGAGGGAATCCAAGGCTCGAGGAGTCTTACGGAGGTCTCTATGACTAACTAGCTAGTCCAAAGGAACGGAATGTCTAATGGAGAGCTTGTATGTCAATGAGAGTTGAGGGTGATCGATAAAACATCACGAAACGTGGGACTATACTCACGGAGTGGAGATATAGTGCCGATATACATATATATAGATATACTGAAACCATCGGTTATCAGAAACAGGTAAAAATATTTTTACAGGAAAATAACGACTTAAGTAAAGTCACTACTCAAGTAATTAACGCCTTCCGTCAGGGCGTTTATCTATTTTACTTTTTGCAAAATTTCAATATTTCAGTATTTTACCAAAAACGCGCCTAGGTTAAGGGCGTTTATTTACAATTTGATGACGTATACAGTGGTCGTTCATTCTTTACTTCTATTTTTGCAGTATATATATATTCAAAAATTTATCAAAAACACGCCATAGATAGGGGCGTTACTTTCCAATTCACGCCCTGAACAGGGGCGTTAGTCAAGTGATAGACGACCTATACAGGGTCGTGAATTCAAGAATTTACAATATTTCAGGAAATAAAATTCCAAGAGACAAGAGACATGATCATGACAGAAATTAGCAGGGATTCACAGGTCGAGTCATGCAATATATTTTAGATTGGATATTTCATATCTATTAAATTTTTAAACGTGGATGAATTATTAATTACTTGTGATTTTCATGAGATTAACGCCTGCATGGCAGGGCGTCAAATCTGAAATTGACGACCTAGTGCAGGTCGTTTCTTTAAAGTAGCGCCCTGGACACGGGCGTCCCTTGCAAAAATATTACAGAAACGTGTAGAAACCATCAGGAAACTTATATACATGACATGCATGATGTGTTACTATGAATTTAATTTGTTTGGGCTACGTTACTTGAGAAAACCTACCTTAATAGTTGATCTGGAGATGAACGGATGCAGGTTCTGTGAAGAAAGAACGATACTCTGTTTTACAAACAGAGTCTTTTTGAAGCTTTCGATCCTAATAGCAGCAGCAAGGGTAATTAAGAGGATGTAGATGAAGAACCCTCAATTCTTCAGTAGGTTATGATGACTTCCCTACAGAGAAATAAGATGAAGAAACATTAGTTTTTCTTCATAATACTTACTGAAGGTAGAGGAAAGAAGAACTTACCCTTTTGTTCTTCACAACATTAATCTTCTTAACCTGTAAGAAGAGAAGAAGACGAAGAACCTGTTAATGTTCTTCATACCATCGTAAACAGAAAAGAAGAAGAAAGAACCTTGGTTCTTCACATACCGTAAAATAGTCCGAACGCCAAATAGCGTTCTCGGTTCAAGCAGTAGGTTATTTATAGGATTTAGGTGATCCTAATAGAGTTAGTGTTCGATTGGAAGTAACACTCCCATATAGAGTTATTACTACATTCGAACTCTTTCTCATAGTTATCAACTTACCCTGGATAGACTCCTGGGTCGAACGAAACTCAAACTGAATTAGCGACCTAGGTCAGGGCGTCTAATTTAAATTGACGCCTTGTCAAGCGTCGTTTCTTGTTGAAATGCGTCCACGCAAAGGACGTTATGCAAACCTGCCCCTTTTTATTTATTCTGGTCGTTTGAAATTTGACGCCTTCAAGTGTGGGCGTCCTTTCTTCAAAACACGCCTTATGTAAGGGCATTTTCTTGTAAAGTAGCGCCTTTATATGAGGCGTTATTTTCATCAGTGTTTAATTCTTTTTATTCCAGGCTCTTTCGTTTATTTTATTAAATCTTTTAATCTATTTTGATTTATTTATTCCTTTTTATTTTATCAGGGTTGCTACACCCTCCTCCACTTAAAAAGAATTTGGTCCCCAAATTCACAGCATATCTTTACATATGGAGAGTGTAGAGTTCATACCTTCTAAAATAACTCTGGAAATTGTTTCCTCATAGATTCCTCGGTCTCCCATGTAGCTTCATGTTCTGAATTCTTATTCCATTGTACTTTTAGCATGGGAATAACCTTATTCCTTAGGGTTAGTACTTCTCGATCTAAGATCTTCATAGGCTTCTGTTCATACGTGAGATCCTTCTGGATTACTAGGTCTCCATGTTCGATAATATGTGATGGATCATGCACATACTTCTTCAACATAGATATGTGGAACACATTATGTATCTCGGACAATTGAGGTGGCAATGCGATGCGATAAGCAACCTCGCTAACTCTTTCTAGTATCTCAAAAGGTCCGATAAATCTTGGTGTAAGCTTGCCCTTAACACCAAATCTTCGTATTCCACGTCCAGGCGATATCTTGAGAAATACATGATCTCCGAGTTGGAATTCAAGATCTCTCTTCTTGTGTCGGCATAAGCCTTTTGCCTTGTCTGAGCTACTTGCAATCTTTCTCTGATTACTTGTATCTTCTCAGTTGTATCCCTTACCATTTCTGGACCTAACAGTTGTTTCTCTCCAACTTCGTCCCAGCATAAGGGTGATCGACAACTCCTTCCGTATAAAGCTTCGAAAGGTGCCATTTGTATACTTGCCTGGTAACTATTATTGTATGCAAATTCTACCAACGGCAAGTGATCATGCCAGCTTCCATCGAAATTCATGATGCAAGCTCTGAGCATATCTTCAACCACCTGATTAGTTCTCTCGGTCTGACCATCCGTTTGAGGATGAAAAGCTGTACTAAAGTTAAGTCTCGTTCCCAATGAATGTTGTAGTCCTTTCCAAAAATGAGAAGTAAAACGGGGATCTCTGTCAGACACGATTGAAACAGGAATACCATGTAATCTGACTATTTCCTTGATGTATAGTGCAGCTAAGACATCAACTGACCATCGACTCTTGATTGGCAAGAAATGCGCTGATTTAGTCAATCGGTCAATGATAACCCATATTCCATCATGTCCTCTTGTTGATTTAGATAAACCCATGATGAAATCCATACCAATATCCTCCCACTTCCATTTAGGGATATCTAGAGGATGTAGCTTTCCAGCAGGCTTTTGGTGTTCCGCCTTGACTTGTTGGCATGTGAGACAGCGTGATACGTAGTCCGCTATTTCTCTTTTCATGTTGGGCCACCAAAAATTTCTTTTCACATCTTGGTACATCTTGGTAGATCCAGGATGAATCGTATACCTTGACCTATGAGCTTCATCTAAGACCTTCTTCTTCAATTCTAGGCAGTCCGGTATACAAGTTCTATTCTTGAACATTAATCTTCCATCAGAAGCTAATTGTAAATCTGATTGTCCTTCTAATCTGCCCTTGATTTCTACTAATGTAGGATCATCATTCTGAAGTGCTTGTATTTCAGACAATAAATCTAACTGTATGCTTACATGAGATAATGTGACACATCTAGGGTCCGTGTCCATGCTTATATTGAGTTCAGAGAATTGTTCTAGCAATTTCCATTCTTGAATCAGACAATTGGCTAACAGTGCTCTCGGCTTTCGACTAAGGGCATCTGCTACATGATTACCCTTTCCGGGATGATATTGTATATTGAAGTCGAAGTCCTTGAGATATTCCAGCCATCGTCTTTGCCTCATATTTAACTCCTTCTGTGAGAAAAGATATTTGAGACTTTTGTGATCGGAGTATACAGTAAACTGTACTCCATAAAGATAATGTCTCCATATTTTGAGTGCAAATACTACCGCGGCCAATTCTAAGTCATGGACGGGGTAGTTCTCTTCATGCTTCTTTAATTGACGAGAAGAGTAGGCTATAACCTTCCCTTGTTGCATTAGAACACACCCGAGGCCAATGCCAGAAGTATCAGTGTATACCTCAAACTTTTCTCCTTCAATTGGCAATGCTAAGATAGGAGCTGTAGTAAGATGATCCTTGAGAGTTTGGAAGCTTCTTTCACATTCCTCATCCCATTCATAACGGATCTCCTTGCGAGTTAACCTCGTAAGTGGCACGGCGATTTTTGAGAAATCCTTGATGAATCACCTGTAATAGCCGGCAAAACCTAAGAAACTTCTGATCTCGCTTGCATTAGTTGGTCTTTCCCAATTCCTTACAGCTTCAACCTTTGATGGGTCTACAGACAAGCCATCCTTTGATATAACATGTCCGAGAAAAGTCACTTCTTCAAGCCAGAATTCACACTTGCTAAGTTTTGCATATAATTGGTTTGTCCTTAATATTTGTAATGCAATCCTCAAATGCTCCTCATGCTCTTCCTTGGTCTTGGAATAAATCAATATATCATCAATAAAGACCACCACGAATTGATCTAAATAAGGCCTGAATATACTATTCATTAACTGCATAAAGGCAACAGGGGCATTCGTTAGTCCGAAGGGCATAACAACAAATTCATAATGGCCATACCTGCTTCTGAACGCAGTCTTATGAATGTCATCATCCTTGATTCTTAATTGATGATATCCCGACCTGAGATCAATCTTGGAAAAGTACTTGGATCCTGATATTTGATCAAATAATTCATCGATTCTCGGCAGTGGATACTTGTTCTTGATAGTGAGGTGATTCAACTGTCGATAGTCGATGCATAACCTCATGGATCCGTCTTTCTTCTTTACAAATAGTACAGGCGCTCCCCACGGGGAAGTACTTGGTCTAATGAATCCTTTCTTAATTAGTTCCATTAATTGCCCTTTTAACTCCTTGAGTTCAGCAGGTGACATCCTATAAGGTGCCTTTGAAATCGGACCAGCACCAAGGACTAAGTCAATGGTGAAGGCCACTTCTCTTTGCGGGGGTAATCCCGGCAAATCTTCCGGAAACACGTCCGAAAATTCTTGTACCACTGGAATGTCTTCTAGCTTAGCTTCTTTAACTGTGACAAAGGCAAGGAAAGATGCACATCCTTTCCTGATGAGCTTGCTAGCTCGGAGAGCTAAAATAATAGGGGATTTGCTCCGACCCTTAGGGCTAGTCAAGATTAGTTCTGGAAATTCCTTGAATGTAACCTTACTATTGCAGCAATCAACCGTTGCCTGATACTTGGATAACCAATCTGCTCCTAGTATAACATCATACTCTTTCAGATCTAAACATATGAGATCAAAAGGGAGATTTCTACCCTGAACCAATACTTCGCAGTTTTGGTAATGATGTGTAATATCAGTCTCATTACCCAGAGGAGTAGACAAAACTAACTTTATCCATTCCGGTTCTAGGGGTAATGGGTCAGCAAACTTCTTAGAAACAATAGAATGCGATGCACCAATATCAATTAAGACATATGCATTCCTGGAACAAACTTTCAATGTACCTTCCACTAAGCCGCCTTCTTCTTCTTGCTCGGTCTCCTTGATTGCATGAAGACGAGCATTCTTGGTTACTAGGCGTTTCCCGACATCGGCTTGATCGTTAAGTAATGGGCAATCGGGAATCCAATGCTCACGACTCCCACAACGGAGACATGCTCCTAGTTTCCTCCAGCATTCTTCTGCTCTATGACCCGCTTTATCACAATGTTTGCACACTGTATTTGGAGAGGTAGTGGTGATAGAGAAGGGCTTGGTCTTCTTGAACTTTTGCTCTTGCGAGGAAATACCTCCATTGCTAGGTCTCTTCTTGAAGTTGGGTTTAAAGGAACCCGATCCTGTAACTTGTTCCTTCTTATCCTTACCACGAATCCTATCAGATAGTTCTGTGGCATCTTCTAACAGTTGTGCGCGGCGTACTATCTCCGAGTAGACTTGAATGTCCATCGGCGCCAGTTGGGTAATAGCTTGGGGCCTGAGCCCATTAAGAAACCTCCTAGCTTTCATTTTCTCGGTGCTAACTAGATGCTTAGCATACCGAGACAATCTAGAGAATTGGGCCTCATACTCGGCCACTGACAAAGATCGTTACTTTAATGCAGCAAATTCCGCAGCCTTCTTTTCCTGAACTCGGTCCGAGAAATATTTTGCGTTAAAGTGTTCAACGAATTCCTCCCATGTAACTTGGTATTGATTTAGAGTAGCCTCTATTGATTCCCACCAGCATCTAGCATCCCTTTCTAACTAAAAAGTAGCTAATAAGACCTTATCTTGATCCGTGCATTGCATAACACGAAATATTTGTTCTGTTTTCCTAATCCAGTGTTCAGTGTCATCTGGATCAGTAGAACCCGTGAACTTAGACGGGTTCATGTTCTTGAAAGTCTGGTGGAGACTTCCTGCTCATTGTCCACCTCCTTGTGTTACTTGTTGCAGCACTTGAGTCATGCCTTGCAGTGTGCGCTGCATGTTGCGCCATTGAGCTCGTTCGGCAGCCATTATCCTACAATTACAATAACTATATTAATACATGTTTTGTATTTAAAGACTAGTATTCTATGTTAATTTTAACCATTGGTTCTACCCAATCTCACTGGTTAAAGGGTTAAAACCTATCCTTGGACTTGGGTTTTTCCTAGGAATTGAATACCCTAGGCTCTGATACCACAAAAACTGTCACGCCCCGAGCGCGGAAGATACTCGGATATGCGCGACGAGTTTATATCAATCATGTCAATCAGAGTAGTAGTGTATTCGACACCAAAACAGAGATGCGCAAAATAGAAAGATAACCCAATCCTTTATTTCATAATGGATAGACTATTACAAATCCAATACTCTATTCAATTAAAAAGGAAAAGTACATAGTTGACTCAAGAAAATAGGAAAAAGACTAGATGACACTTGGAAAAGCTCTAGCTCTTTCACTCTTGACTTTCCCCATCAGACTGACCTTCTTCGTCGGACTTACCTGAAAAGTAAGGGACAAACACGGAGTGAGCGAACGCTCAGTAGGAAATTATATCTCAAGCGCTAGCAAGGGGTTTAAATAATTACATCTTTCATGTATGTACTGTAGCTATGCATGCTCGTATAAAACGACAAGGTAGAAAGAGAATTTATCAATAAGATAGCAAGATGAACTAGTCATGAGCTTTCAAGAAAAGATAACAGGATGTTTAAGCAAGTACTTTTTAGCAAGTCATGTCAAGAACTTTGGCTATCATGTATCAAGCAAGCAAGTAATTACCCTTTTCTCGGGTCACGCAATTCATGTCATGTTAAGTACGAGTCAAGTATAAGATTTATGTGGAATGTCCAATCAAGCTAGTCATGCACTCGATATAATGCCAGATACCTTATCCTTCAACTCCCATGGGCACAAGTACTTTCGGGTGCTCCTCCCAGGACCAGATCGGGCCCTATATGCGCAGGCATTTATCATGTATATTTGACATCCACTCTTGTATATATATATAGCCAATATGGAATTTCAATAAATTAAGCTTGTTGACACGCAGGATAACTTTGATAGAATGGAGTCCAAAAATACGACATTGGACATAGATAGGCGATAACAACGGTACAATCACGATGAACGATGAAACTAGGTGGAATTAGGTTCTCTTAACTCGGGTACCATGACAAGTATGGACCTTCTTTATATATAATTGAGGTCCACATGAACAGTATATCAAAGGTAAGATACCCTCATTCTTATTATAGAATTGAGGTCTACAAGAACATCAACAAATGGCATGATATCATCATCCCATTAAGAATTCTCATGATATACTCTTTGCATATCATAAGGGCCGGTATACCATGTTTCTTTAGAGTGACATGGCATTCAATAGTGTAATGGGTTTTTAGGGTACAACCAGCTCAGTCGGCCTTGAGGGAATCCAAGGCTCGAGGAGTATTACGGAGGTCTCTATGACTAACTCGCTAGTCCAAAGGAACGGAATGTCCAATGGAGAGCTTGTATGTCAATGAGAGTTGAGGGTGATCGATAAAACATCACGAAACGTGGGACTATACTCACGGAGTGGAGATATAGTGCCGATATACATATATATAGATATACTGAAACCATCGGTTATCAGAAACAGGTAAAAACATTTTTACAGGAAAATAACGACTTAAGTAAAGTCACTACTCAAGTAATTAACGCCTTCCGTCAGGGCGTTTATCTATTTTACTTTTTGCAAAATTTCAATATTTCAGTATTTTACCAAAAACGCTCCTTGGTTAAGGGCGTTTATTTACAATTTGACGACGTATACAGTGGTCGTTCATTCTTTACTTCTATTTTTATAGTATATATATATTCAGAAATTTATCAAAAACACGCCCTGGACAGGGGCGTTACTTTCCAATTCACGCCCTGAATAGGGGCGTTAGTCAAGTGATAGACGACCTATACAGGGTCGTGAATTCAAGAATTTACAATATTTCAGGAAATAAAATTCCAAGAGACAAGAGACATGATCATGACAGAAATTAGCAGGGATTCACAGGTCGAGTCATGCAATATATTTTAGATTAGATATTTCATATCTATTAAATTTTTAAACGTGGATCAATTATTAATTACATGTGATTTTCATGAGATTAACGCCTGCATGGCAGGGCGTCAAATCTGAAATTGACGACCTACTGCAGGTCGTTTCTTTAAAGTAGCGCCCTGGACACGGGCGTCCCTTGTAAAAATATTACAGAAACGTGTAGAAACCATCAGGAAACTTATATACATGACATGCATGATGTGTTACTATGAATTTAATTTGTTTGGGCTACGTTGCTTGAGAAAACCTACCTTAATAGTTGATCTGGAGATGAACGGATGCAGGTTCTGTGAAGAAAGAACGATACTCTGTTTTACAAACAGAGTCTTTTTGAAGCTTTCGATCCTAATAGCAGCAGCAAGGGTAATTAAGAGGATGTAGATGAAGAACCCTCAATTCTTCAGTAGGTTATGATGACTTCCCTACAGAGAAATAAGATGAAGAAACAATAGTTTTTCTTCATAATACTTACTGAAGGTAGAGGAAAGAAGAACTTACCCTTTTGTTCTTCACAACGTTAATCTTCTTAACCTGTAAGAAGAGAAGAAGACGAAGAACCTGTTAATGTTCTTCATACCATCGTAAACAGAAAAGAAGAAGAAAGAACCTTGGTTCTTCACATACCGTAGAATAGTCCGAACGCCAAATATCGTTCTCGGTTCAAGCAGTAGGTTATTTATAGGATTTAGGTGATCCTAATAGAGTTAGTGTTCGATTGGAAGTAACACTCCCATATAGAGTTATTACTACATTCAAACTCTTTCTCATAGTTATCAACTTACCCTGGATAGACTCCTAGGTCGAACGAAACTCAAACTGAATTAGCGACCTAGGTCAGGGCGTCTAATTTAAATTGACGCCTTGTCAAGCGTCGTTTCTTGTTGAAACGTGTCCATGCAAAGGACGTTATGCAAACCTGCCCCTTTTTATTTATTCTGGTCGTTTGAAATTTGACGCCTTCAAGTGTGGGCATCCTTTCTTCAAAACACGCCTTATGTAAGGGCGTTTTCTTGTAAAGTAGCGCCTTTATATGAGGCGTTATTTTCATCAGTGTTTAATTCTTTTTATTCCAGGCTCTTTCGTTTATTTTATTAAATCTTTTAATCTATTTTGATTTATTTATTCCTTTTTATTTTATCAGGGTTGCTACAGTGCAGGTCTTCTCCATGTTGGTATACTTAGCTTCTGTAGGATTGAACAACCTAGAGAGGTAATAGGCCGCCCTTTCCTTCCCTTCATTGTCCACTTGTGCCAGGACAGCTCCTAGGGAGTCCTCAATAACATAAATGTATAAAATTAGGGGTTTCCTAGGAACTGGGGGTTGCAAAACTGGGGCATTAGACAAATAAACCTTAAGATCCTCATAGGCCTTTTGACATTATTCGTTCCATTCAAATTTTGCCCCCGCCTTCAGCAGCTCGTAGAATGGGCGGCATCTTTGCAAATGCTGAGATATAAACCTCCGAATGAACTGCAAACGCACAATCAATCCTTTAAGCTTAGTAATGTTCTTAGGCGGTGGCATATCCATAACAGCCTTTACTTTGTTTGGATCAATTTGAATCCCCTGCTTGCTAACTATGAAACCTAGTAACTTTCCTGATGATACTCCAAACACACATTTCTTTGGGTTCATTTTCAATTTATACTCCTTAGCCCTTTGCAACACCTTGGCCAAGATAGCAGGGTGCTCTTCCGTCGACCTTGATTTCACCAGGATGTTATCCACGTACGCTTCCATATACACATGCATCATGTCGTGAAAAATGGCCATCATCGCCTACTAGTATGTGGCACCCGCATTCTTCAGTCCAAACGGCATGACCACGTAGCAGTAGGTGCCCCAAGGCGTGGTGAACGAGGTCTTTTCTTGATCCTCCGGAGCCAGACGAATTTGGCTATACCCTGAATATCCATCCACAAATGAGAGGGCTTCGTACCCGGCCGTGTTGTCCACCAACACGTCGATATGAGGAAGCAAGAAATCGTCTTTAGGACATGCCTTATTTAAGTCCCTAAAATCGATGCAAATTCGAACTTTTCCATCTTTCTTCATCACAGGGACTATATTTGTCACCCATTGAGGAAACAAAACCACTCTAATGAACTTGGCCTTATGCAATTTATCCACTTCTTCTTTATCCTTAAGGTCATATGGTGGTGGAATCTTCTTGATTTTTGCTTAACGGGCGTTGCCCCTGGTTTAAGTATAAGTCTGTGTTCCACCAGGGCGGGGTCAAGGCCCGGCATGTCTTCGTAGGACAGGCGAATGAATCGTTGTACTCCCTCAAAACCTGGACTAACTCCTCTTCAACATGAGGAGGGAGATTAGCGGAGATGATTATGAGCCTGGGATCCTCTTTTGTTCCAAGGTTAATCTCTTTCGTGGGTTCATCCACTATCGATGATGGTTCATCAAATCTCTTCAATCCTTGTGCATACAAATCGGTAGTGTCATCCACGTTGCTATCCTCATCATCGATTGGGTCTTTCTCATCTGTGATCTCATAAACACCTAACCCATCATCGCTCCAAACCCTGTCTAGCTCTTCATCATCCTCCAGGACGATGGCTGTCTCTACAAACTCAGGGCATCTAAGGAGGGTATGGCAGCGCTGAGCAAGATCCTGTAGGAACCTATCAGGAATGGTTTTAGAATAACGCGTCACTGGGCGTGTAGCAAGCGTGGAAGGGTTGGAGACATTGGAACAATACCCTACTTCATCAGACCCAATCGACTCTACTTCCCTAGACTTAACCAACCCTACATCTAACCTAGGGGAAAGAAAATCTACAGGAAGGAAAACAGGGGCCCCGTGCCCCTGGGAAGAGGACTGACAAAACACAGCATAATCCTCCACTGAAATCTCCATTTTAAAATTGACGTTTTTCTTTGGAGACTGGTGGAGACCATACAACAAGATGGACTAGAGGGGGAAGGAGGAGGAGGAAGTGTAGTGGGGAAGACAGACGGAAAAATAACATTAAAGAAAGGATCGGATGACGAAAATCACATAGTGGAGAGATCAATTGGTGGGCAGTGCCCACATGCACATGGCACAATCAACACATCGAATGGCATTTCCGTAAAAAATGGATCGATCATGATAGGTGGTGAGCGGGGTATGGACTCCAGCTCTTGGAAAAGGGAGGCAAGGCGGGATGGTGACCAAGAAAAGGTAACAAGGGAGCTCCCCTCTTTCCACGGCCTTCGGTTAGCTGGCTCCGCTGGAGTGTACTTCACAAGCTGCATCTCCGATTTTCTCAACTCTTCTTCTTCATAAAACAACTTTTCAAAACTGTCACAGAAATCTTCCATATCACCTATCGGCCCCTTCAGTGGCGGTGGCGGGTCAGCAAAAGTACAAGCAGCATCATTTCTCACATCTGAACAAGGTGACGTCTTCAGGGTACCTGGCAGTAATGGGCCCTTCACAAAGTGCTAGCGATAGTCCCAGGTCAACGGCCCTGAATCTCCCAGAATCGACAATGCGAACTCTCGGTACTCAAGGCCTCTTCTATTCATTTTTCTGCCCCTTGGGACGGGCTTAGTTCTCCCCTGCAATTGAGTGCCGAGACCCATGCCCGGCTGGTACCCTAGCTTCAGTATCATGTTCCAGCCCTTGGAGTCTCTTATCTTGGGCTTCAACTTGATGTCAACTGGTGCAGTGGTGGGCTTGCGTGACGCATATGTCCATGAAAAATCAAGGTCGAGCACTAAAATCACCGGCTTGTTACTTGGCCATAGGGTCGGCAAAATTTTATAAGAAATAGCTTCCACAGAGTGCACCGTGGACATGCTCTTCACCTTTACCACTCGCCCCTGGATGTAAACTTGAGGCACTGGTGGGCGGTAGAAGGTACCGTACGCAGACTGTTGATCCACGGCCGACCCAAAGTGGCCTTGAACATTGGATCTATATCCAATACATAAAACTCCACGAGCATCGTCAATGGCCTGAGCTCGGCTTGAACGGTGATCACCCTATGGCACGCTCTCCTGGAGTTGTCATAAGCTGCTATAGTTGTTAGAGTTGGCCTCAGCAATTCTTCAGAAATATTACAGGCGCGGAGAGTGCTGAGTGGACAGACATTTATAGAGACCTCAGTGTCAACCAAAGCCGCATCTATAGACACCTTATTTTAGGTGATGGAGATGCACAGCGGCATTTGATGTGCCTCAGGGGGTGCCAATTCAGAGTCAGAAAACATGATGGCCGGCCCTTTCATTAGTATTACCAGGGCTGATGGAAGGCTGTCCACTTCCATATCCTCGCTGACCATGACTTTTTGAAGAAAAGTCTTTAGAGCATCTTGGTGTAGCGTGGACCACTTAATCAACTCCAATATAGATATCTTCACCGACGTCCGGTCCAAGTGCTGCAATAAATCATACTTTGTGCCAGGCAAGGGGTCGGCTTCTTCTTGTTCAACTGTTGCAGATGAAAACTAAGGGTTGGGTGCAGGTGCACCGGTGGTAGGATAACTTCTCTGTGTTGTGCCCCTTAGGCACAAGCATATGATATTTTGTTTTGATGATAGCAACACAGTGAGTGTATCACAGTGAGCCAGTCATTGTGTTTAGTATACATTGCCCTGATGCATTACATGCGTTCAGAGTCAGTACATTGCTTAAGTCCATACATTCGCATGCTATCAAGTCCACACAGTCTATACATTCAAATGGCATGTTTGCAACTACAAAGTATGTGCATCGCCTTGTCGCAGACATGGCAAGTCTGTACATTGCATGTGTCGCAGACATAGCAAGTCTGCACATCACAGACAAAGTCTGTACATCGGCTTGCTCATGCATTCATCTCAAGTCTGTACATCCACCAGCTGAACTGAGCAAAAGTCTATACATTCGATAGTTCAGCTCGTGGCTAAGTCTGTACAGCCAGTGCATATGTTAAGTCTATACATTGCATCTTTACCTACGTTCAGAACACCAAGTCTGTACATTGGGCTATCACATAAAGTCTATACATCCCTTAGCTAGAACTGTGCAAGTCTATACATCGCCACTTGTTCATGCATGTTAGCAAGTCTATACATTCTTCCGTCTCACTTAGAGTCTATACATTGCTGCATGTTCATCAAGTCTGCACATTGGTTGGCCATTGCACACGAAGTCTATACAGCGGTTGCCTTCATGCCCATTAAGTATGTACATCATCTTGGTGTAGGCGTGGCAAAGTCTGTACATTGCATCGCATGCTCACACAAACGCCAAGTCTATACATTGGCTTTGCTTGCACGAGCTGAAGTCTATACATTGTCTACTTGCAGCATTAGCACAAGTCTGTATAGCCTGTGTGCTTCATAACGTAGAGTCTATACATTGCTTCATGCATTGCACGAAGTCTGCACATTGTGTGCTGCATGCTTACCAAGTCCATACACTGGCTAGTCTACACAACTCTGCAAGTCTATACATTGGCTGCCGCATGCTCATCGAGTCTGCACATTCGATAGTGGCAAGTATGTACATCGCCCAGTGTTATGCATTCAAAGTCCACACATGCACACACTTAGTTTGTGCATTCTGCTTTCATGCTTTAACACTAGGTACTGCAATGTCTATACACTGTTGTCGAATGTACATCAAGTCCACACATCTGTTGACGGCACGTCCATGCATCCATTTGTGATGTTCATACTTTGCTTGATGCATTCTGCATTACACACTACAAAGTCTATACATTGCAAAGTCTACACACTGCATTACACACTTCAAAGTATGTACATTGTTCAGAACGTAAAGTCCATACAGCCATTGTGCATTCATTCTTGATGTACATACTTTGCTTACTTAAACTGATAATTCTCTCTGTCTGTCAGGTACTTTTCGTGAAGTTTCAGAGCAGCACATGATCCGAGAACGAAGGGCTAACAGGATGCTGCCACATGGAGGAATTCTCTGTGCGGGAAATGTGGAAGCCACACGCCCTCTTGGTTGCTGCTGCTATAAAAGCAAGCCTTCTTCCTCAGAAGAAGACTGATCGTGATAAAAGGAGCAGAGGCAGAGTGAGAGCTTCCACGATCCAGTAGAAGAGAAAAGAAATAGAAGAAGGAGAGAGTTGAGAGAGAGAGTTGAGAGAGAGAAGAGTTGAGAGAGATGTTCCTCAGATCTTTGGTTCAAAACCAGATCTGAGTATTGCTCACTTGTTTGAGCTACATTCCCTGCAGGGATACATTTTATCTTTCGTTTGTTTTTGTTTTGTTTTTTAAAACTCTTGTGTTCAAGCTGTTAGTCAGCGTTTGCAGTGGAGGATTCCACTGGACGGCTAAGCTGTATTGCCCAACGATTTTGCAGAGGAGGATTCCTCTGGACAGCAAGCTGTGTGGCTCAGCAGGCGAGGTGGATACCTCGGACAGCAAGCTATGAGTCTCAGCGGGTTGTAGGCAAGCTGTGAGGCCCAGCGGTTCAAGCTGTGAGTCAGCAGTAATCCACACTCGGGTTGAGTGTGGGGTGGATGTAGGTCTGGAGGACCGAACGACCTAAAAATATCTTGTCTACTGTGTGATTGTTTTGTGGTCTACATCGCTTCTATATTTCTGTTCTTTGTGCAGTAGATGTTTGCTTAGGACGGTTCTTCAGTTCTGGCTAGTATTTGCTTTGTGCCCTCTATCTGTTCAGCAGAAGTTTTTATTCCGCATTTGAATCTGCTGCAGTAGTTTTCTTTTAACGGGTGGCTGATCTATTCACCCCCCTCTAGATCACCTTTAGCGTCCCAACAATTGGTATCAGAGCCTAACTCTTTGTGCAGGACTAACATCCTAAAGAGGAACGGCCATGGATGCTAGAGGGTTAACAGCAGAGGGACAGTCCACTACGAAGCCACCATTCTTCGACGGATCCAACTACCCATATTGGAAGAACCGGATGCAGGTCTTCCTCAGAGCCAAAGATTACGAGGTTTGGAAATTATGAGCAAAGGTCCTTATGAGCTACATGAGAACGAGGAATTGTGGACTAGAGAAGAAATCAGGAAATCTACTCTGAATTGGAGCGCCATCAACGCCATTCAGTGTGCACTCCATCCCACTGAATTTGATAGAGTGTCATCCTGCAAGACGGCGAAGGAGATGTGGGATACCCTTGAAGTCATTTATGAGGGAACATCTCAAGTGAGAGAGACGAGGGCAAATATGCTAGTGTCAAAGTATGAAGTATTTTGGATGAAGCCCGGTGAGACAGTGACCGAAATGTATGCTCGTCTGACCATCATAAAAAATGGCCTAAGAAATATGGGAAAAAGTTATACTGATCATGAAGTTGTGAGGAAGATCCTTCGATCGTTGACTCCGATATGGCATACCAAAGCAACTGTGGTTGAGGAGTCAAAAGATCAACAAAAGATGAAACCTAATGAGCTGATAGGCTCTTTGATGGCGTACGAGATGAATCTTCTACAAGCTGAAGAGCTCGAATACAAGAAGCCTATTGCTCTGAAGGCCAAGCATAGCTGTTCAAAATAGTCCAGATGCAATGGATCATTCAGTGATCGGAGCCTATCTGGATCGGAGCTTGAAAAGGATGAACTAGCTATGATTACAAGAGAGTTTAGAAGATTTCTTAGAACATAAGGGAAAAATGTCTACAGAAAACACCACAGCAGGAAGCAAAACAGGTATAAATTTAACCATGCTGAAAAATCTGACGATAATACTTGTTATCATTGCAGGAAGACTGGCCATATGAAGGCTGATTGTCCAGAGTTACAGAAAATCAAAGGAAGACCATGGAAGAAAGCGCCAAAGGGAAAGGCCATGGTCAGTACATGGAGTGATGAGGAAGAAGGCACGCTGAGCACTTCCTCAGATAGTGAGAAATAAGAAAAGGACATCTGCTTGATGGCCAGGAATGGAGAAGAAGAAGAAAAGTCTGATCAGGTATCATCCCCTTTCGAACATTATACTATTTCTGATTGGGAAGATGCTTATGGAGAACTGTTAGATAAAGCGATAAATGATATTAAGAAGGAAAACAGACTCTTGAAGAAGAAAATAAATTCTCTGGTTAATGATAAAACACTTTCTGATAAAGTTGCATGTTTACAATCAGAGAATGACAAATTGAAAAGTGCATGTTCTGAGTTTGATGAATTACAGAATGTTTTGATTGATTGTAGGAAAGAAAATGAGTTGTTGAAAAATGTCATTGATGAGTTGAAATTGTCAATTCATAAATTTGAAAATGAAATAAAGATTTCAACTGAAAAATATGAAGCTATTTTGTCAGTGAATGCTGAATTGAAGAAAACTATTGAAAATCTGGAAAATGAAAATTCTGACAAAAAGAAAATCATTGAAAGCATGACCCAAGGAACAGAAAATCTTAATGCCTTGCTAATGTCAAAAGTCAACTTCAGAAAGGAGGGTCTCGATTTTAATCCCTCAGCTAAAAATAGTTTTGAACTGAAAACCATTTCATTCGTGGAAGAAAAGAATAAAGGACCACTCATAAAAATGGTCAATGAAAAATCTGCTTTCAATAATGTAAAATCAAAAGTGTCCAGTGCTAAGGACAAGGGAAAGCAGAAAGTTGTAGAGCCTAGAGCTGCATGCTCTTCTCCCAAGGGTAAGTCCAAGGCTAGGGGTCAGCCAGCTAGCACATCAAAACCCCAGTCCAAGGCTGCTAAGTCTCCACCACCATCAACTGCTCAGAAAAAGACCGAATATAAGTCAGTGCAGAAACTTAGAGGGTCAAAGGTGGCAGAGAGACCAAGTGTAGCTAGGAACCAGTTTGCACATCCCTGTTTCCCTCAAGCCCAAGTCTATCATCACATTCATTCACAACCACATAATAGGTTTGGGTGGAATCCTGTATACATGAGGTCTAGGTATCAGAATTTCCACATTCAGCCCTATAGATCTCAGCCAGCTAGGAGATGTGATAGTCACTTTAGGACATGGAGTCCTAGTCAACAGGTGTTCTATGGTCAGCCTAGGACCAATTTGGGCCACAACTTCCAGTACACTCATTGGCCAAGGCACTGGCAGAAAAACAATAATGTTTCTAATAAAATGAATGCCAGGACTACACAAAAACCATCACAGCACTAGAAAAAGAAAGCTAAACCTGTTGGTGCTGAGAAAAAGAAAAATAACAAAAAGAACTCTCAAGCTGTAGAATCCACCAAACCATCCACTTTCACACAAGTGTGGATCCCTAAACAGCTTCTGTCATATTTTTAATCTCACATATCTGCTTCTATCTTAGGGCCCAAACTATCTTGGGTTCCAAAATCTGCTCCCTAAGTGTGTTTGCAGGTATGCCTGGTAGCCGGGAACAAAATGATGAAATAGAAATAGCTACTCCAGGCATATGACAAGAGGCAGGGCCAAAAATTCTAAAAGCTGAAAGAAATTGGAGGCCTTGTCAACAATCTGATGCAACACCAAGGGTAAAAATAAATTAGTCAGGTAAAGCAGGTAAGTGATTTACCTTCAGAATTGAGAAAGTCATGTTGATTTGGTTGTTTAATTTATGATGTTCTCTTCTTGTCTAGCTGATCAGTCTGTATTCCAGACTCAGCTACTGAATTTAATTCTGCATAAATTTGATGCTCTTCTTCTGCCATCTATTGCACTGATTTTGAATGGTTCATTTAATGCATATAGTTGATGCATGTGTCTAATGTCTGCATATATCATTTACATCAAGGAAGTTGTTTAATGCATATAGGACTACTTTGCACTGCATTTCTTTGCATGACCACTATGGTATATAGGGTCCAGTCTTTATATAGAGCAGTGCACTGCATATCATTGAATTTGAAAATTTTAAAAAGAAATGACTCATTGCATAGCATATTTTTGCATCATGGTGTCAGGAGGAGCTGAGAGTTATGTTCAGTACGTTGAATCTTTTTCACTCCTCATTGTTCCCACTCACTCCATTCATAATCTTTGACATCAGATGCTCTTGGACTTTCATGCCTATTGCTATCACTTTTTAACAATTGCCATCATTTCCCTAACCTTCACTGAACAACAGTATTGCTTCTGGTTTAGTGCATTGAGCTGTGGTCATTGCAATTGTTCATTTATAAGAATCACACTTGCAAATTGAGAGGAACTAAAGGTTTAACCTTTATAAATTAAAGAGTTAAGTGTCTGCACTTCAGAACTTGAGATAAAAGAAAACTTTTATAGCTCTTAATCTTTGTCTCATGGTTAGAATAGAAAAAGGTTTTTTTTAATGCCTGAATGTGTTAAACTGGATATGTCTAGAAAAGGTAAATAGAGTGTGTACTATTTTTTTAAACAATCACTCTAAAAGAAATAAGTGCAGCAGTAAATAAAATCATCAATGTAAAGAGCTGAACACAGTGACAGAGCAATGGCTAAATTGCACTGAGAAACTGTGATCTCCTCCAAAGAAGCAGGAGAATTCATAAGTCATGAAGTGCTTCAGACTATCTCTGTTCATAGGGTCAAATCTATAGGGGGAGTCTTCACCAAGTAACTAGGGGTACTGGCCTCTGATCAAGGTGTGCCCTTAATGTCAAAGGTGAAAATTATTCCTTGTAGGTCTTGATCTGAAGTAGATCTAGTAGTTTATGCCTAGTAACTGGGGGTACCTGTCTCTGATCAAGGTGTACACCTAATGTCAACAGCATAAATGCCACTGGTCTATTCACTTAGCTCAGTTTCTAAAAATTAAAAAGTGAAAAATAAACTGCTGTAACCCTTTGAAATCAAAAGTCATTGAGTGAAAATTATTTTTCTCAATACATATTCAAGTTGTCTTTCTTAAACTTCCATGTTTAATCACAAAGGGTATTGTTTCTGACTTTTCTACTAAAACCATGTGCCCTAGATTCATTGCTATAAATGGAGTCTATAACTCTTTTTCAGTGGTCAGCTGATTTACTCTATATTTATCACTGTTAAACCTGAATCTTTTCAAGACTGTATATTGTTGATTCTTATACTTTAACAGTTGTTTATAATCATGCTCATTTTCTGAACCAATGCTTCAGCTGTTGTGTAGTGACCCCTTACATTATTGATGTTCCTTCCCTACCTTTTGATTATCTGGTTCATCCATCCATATTCCTTCTCAAAGGGGGAGATATAATTCAGGGGGAGTTATTCATTCAGGGGGAGTTTGAGCTGTTCTAAGGGAAATCTGCAATGTATTCTGCACCTTGCACTCATGTTTTTCTTTCTTTTTGATCATGTCAAAGGGGGAGAAATTTAATTTGGTGACTCACTGTCACTTTGTTGCCATCATCAAAAAGGGGGAGAATGTTGTGCCCCTTAGGCACAAGCATATGATATTTCGTTTTGATGATAGCAAAACAGTGAGTGTATCACAGTGAGCCAGTCATTATGTTTAGTATACATTGCCCTGCTGCATTGCATGCGTTCAGAGTCAGTACATTGCTTAAGTCCATACATCCGCATGCTATCAAGTCCACACAGTCTATACATTCAAATGGCATGTTTGCAACTACAAAGTCTGTACATCGCCTTGTCGTAGACATGGCAAGTCTGTACATTACATGTGTCGCAGACATAGCAAGTCTGCACATCACAGACAAAGTCTGTACATCGGCTTGCTCATGCATTCATCTCAAGTCTGTACATCCACCAACTGAACTGAGTAAAAGTTTATACATCCGATAGTTCAGCTCGTGGCTAAGTCTGTACAGCCAGTGCATATGTTAAGTCTATACATTGCATCTTTACCTACGTTCAGAACACCAAGTCTGTACATTGGGCTATCACATAACGTCTATACATCCCTTAGCTAGAACTGTGCAAGTCTATACATCGCTGCATTGGCCAAGTCTATATATCGCCACTTGTTCATGCATGTTAGCAAGTCTATGCATTCTTCTGTCTCACTTAGAGTCTATACATTGTTGCATGTTCATCAAGTCTGCACATTGGTTGGCCATTGCACACGAAGTCTGTACAGCGGTTGCCTTCATGCCCATTAAGTATGTACATCGTCTTGGTGTAGGCATGGCAAAGTCTGTACATTGCATCGCATGCTCACACAAATGCCAAGTCTATACATTGGCTTTGCTTGCACGAGCTGAAGTCTATACATTGTCCACTTGCAGCATTAGCACAAGTCTGTACAGCCTGTGTGCTTCATAATGCAGAGTCTATACATTGCTTCATGCATTGCACGAAGTCTGCACATTGTGTGCTGCATGCTTACCAAGTCCATACACTGGCTAGTCTGCACAAGTCTGCAAGTCTATACATTGGCTGCCGCATGCTCATCAAGTCTGCACATTCGATAGTGGCAAGTATGTACATCGCCCAGTGTTATGCATTCAAAGTCCACACATGCACACACTTAGTTTGTGCATTCTGATTTCATTCTTTAACACTAGGTACTGCAATGTCTATACACTGCTGTCGAATGTACATCAAGTCCACACATCTGTTGACGGCACGTCCATGCATCCATTTGTGATGTTCATACTTTGCTTGATGCATTCTGCATTACACACTACAAAGTCTATACATTGCAAAGTCTACACACTGCATTACACACTTCAAAGTATGTACATTGTTCAGAACGCAAAGTCCATACAGCCATTGTGCATTCATTCTTGATGTACATACTTTGCTTACTTAAACTGATAATTCTCTCTGTCTGTCAGGTACTTTTCGTGAAGTTTCAGAGCAGCACATGATCGAGAACGAAGGGCTGACAGGATGCTGCCACGTGGAGGAATTCTCTGGGCGGGAAATGTGGAAGCCACACGCCCTCTTGGTTGCTGCTGCTATAAAAGCAAGCCTTCTTCCTCAGAAGAAGACTGATCGTGATAAAAGGAGCAGAGGTAGAGTGAGAGCTTCCACGATCCAGTAGAAGAGAAAAGAAATAGAAGAAGGAGAGAGTTGAGAGAGAGAGTTGAGAGAGAGAAGAGTTGAGAGAGATGTTCCTCAGATCTTTGGTTCAAAACCAGATCTGAGTATTGCTCACTTGTTTGAGCTACATTCCCTGCAGGGATACATTTTATCTTTCGTTTGTTTTTGTTTTGTTTTTCAAAACTCTTGTGTTCAAGCTGTTAGTCAGCGTTTGCAGTGGAGGATTCCACTGGACGGCTAAGCTGTATTGCCCAGCGATTTTACAGAGGAGGATTCCTCTGGACAGCAAGCTGTGAGGCTCAGCAGGCGAGGTAGATACCTCGGACAGCAAGCTGTGAGGCTCAGCGAGTTGTAGGCAAGCTGTGAGGCCCAGCGGTTCAAGCTGTGAGTCAGTAGTAATCCACACTCGGGTTGAGTGTGGGGTGGATGTAGGTCTGGAGGACCGAACCACCTAAAAATATCTTGTCTACTGTGTGATTGTTTTGTGGTCTGCATCGCCTATATATTTTTGTTCTTTGCGCAGTAGATGTTTGCTTAGGACGGTTCTTTAGTTCTGGCTAGTATTTGCTTTGTGCCCTCTATCTGTTCAGCAGAAGTTTTCATTCTGCATTTGAATCTGCTGAAGTAGTTTTTTTTTAACGAGTGGCTGATCTATTCACCCCCCTCTAGATCACCTTTAGCATCCCAACACTCTGAAATAAACGCCCGCTCCGGAGGGCAAGGTTCTATGCCTGCACGGCATTAGACAGAATCGTAATGGGTGACTTGATAGGTCCAGTGGGGTAAGTAAGGGGAGTAAAAGTGGTGGTGGTAACGGTGGGGGTACGCCTAATGGGCCCTGGCGAAAGGATAACGGGTGACAGGCTAGGTGAGGGGGTGACGATGGGGGGTGTGCCGGGTGCTGGTGCGGAGATGGGTGGAACAGTGAGCAGTGTGGTAGGTATAATGAGGGGTTTGGAGAGAATGGTGGGTGCGGTGGAGGTTATGATGGTGGGCCGAATGATAGTGGGGGTAGAAGGAAAAGGGGGGTTGTTGTAGGTATGGTGGAGGGCCAAAAGGTGAGCGGGAGTCTCGTCATCATAGGACCACCCAACATTGGGCGCGGGGCGGTGGACCAAGTTTACTTGAGCCGATGCCGATGGCTGAGGTTGTGAAGTGGACAGGTGATTTGGCATCAGATTCTGATGAATCCTTAATTCCGGTGCAGGCTGCTGCTGCTGCTGCTGCTGGGGTTGAGGTTACTGTGGCTGTTGCTACTGCTGCGCCGGCTGCTATAGCCTCGACGCCTATCTTCTCCTCTCTTTAATTTCTGTAATCAACTTATGCATTTTTTCTCAGTCAATCCCCTCTCCTTCGTGCAAATCATAGACAAAATCACGGAACTGGTAGCACCTCTCGATCGTGTGCCTGGGCTGCCGATGAAATATGCAAAATCCGGATGGGTCGGCGGCATGGTTCCAGTTTGGGCGTTCCGGAGGTAGCTGAAGATCACCGGTGTGCATAAGGGCTGAAAAGATATCTGGCAATGTTTCAGGAAGAGGAGGGTAATGGGCTCTCTTGGGAGCTGGGCGTGCAAATGCATAGCCATTTGGTGGAAGGGCATTATGGTATTGTGGTGGCTGTTGAGGCTGTTGTGGCAGTGGTTGCTGCGGAGCGGGATATGATGGTTGGGTAGTTAGCGGAGTAGTAAACTAGGCGTTGCGGGGGTGTTGCTGGAAGTTAACAGCCTGCACCTGCTCAGTCGTTTGGACTCCCTCAGTGACTGGGCCCTAGGGTTTTCTGGCGGGTTTGGGCTTCTAGGCCACGAACAGGGAGTGAATGGGGGAGTCCTTAAACTAGGTCTGGATAAACTGGGCCCTATTGTACAACTGGTGCATATTGGAAATGTCGTTCATAGCTAGGATGTTCCGAAAAGTGGGGGTGGCATTGGAAATCAACAGCTTGACTTTCTCTACTTCCGGAATCTGCCCGAGCACACGGGATGGAGTGAGTGGCAAACTCCTCCCACTGTTGAGAGATCTGGATAGAGTTGGAGGATATGCATGAGGAGCTACAGTTCTATCATTCTTGTTCGACTCCCTGAGCACCACCGATCGGCGGACGATGCTGGGCGGCTTCACACCCTTGCTTCAGGTAAAAATGCTTGACTCTAGACCCTTATGATTATGCTGATGCTTATGATTGTGATATTCTGATATTTGACCTAATGCAGGTATGGAGCTACCTGTACCTCCCTGGCCTAGGGCGGGGAAAGGAGGTACAGTCGGACCAAGTACCCATTGCGAGGCGATGGATGGGGGTCCAAGACACAGCGTCGCTACGATGCTTGTCGCGGGCGATCTAGGAAGACATGGATGCGTTCCCCTATGCCTCGGTAAACTTATAAACTCCAAAACTTCTTAATGCTCTTAAATGCTTTTATGACATGCTGACTAACTCAAATGCATGACCTTTCAGGTGCGCTGGACATCGTATCGGGATGAGGGGCACGAGGGATAGCCCTGGGTGGAGGCGGCCTAGGCATACGCGGGATGAGACGTGTGGCTGCATTGCATGAACATCATCGAGCCACTGCACCACCGCTTGATCATGAGGACGCGAGGCATGCACCAGCTAGATGTGGAGTTCCTGGCACACGACGACGAGCGGGTTGAACGGCCCTCGAAAGGCCTGAGCGGGGAGATCGACTGGGTGACCCAGGTGATCGACCAGGTACGAGGATTCTTGGGGGACTACCCCGACCTCCCTATGCAGATCTGGCCCAGAGGCAAGGGCAACTTAAAGAAGCTGCCCAGTCTCTTCCCTTTCAGATCTATGCAAGCCCTTTGGTCTATGTCTTCCTCTGGACGTCGTCGATGATCTCCAACAAGAAGCAACCCATTCCGACACCAGAGTGATTTTTCCCATAATTTTTAGCTTTCCTGTGCTATTCTATGCGAGCAGAACCTAAGGCTGAGTACAGTTGCTGCCACGCCCAGATCTGATGAGATCTGATTGCACCGTCTGGACCAGACAATCTTCTTCTTGTCACCAACATTCTCCAACAAACTGAACCCCAATCGGACGTCGGATCTTGGCGTACCGGCCTCCGCAACTCTGCTGCGCCGGGTGACCTACGCGGGTAGAACCAAGTCGGCTTCCAATCAGCTCACTCGATCGGCCCCGACCCGCTTCCTTCGCCTCCTGCGAGTGCAGCCCATCAACCTGAATTCCAGCAACCCCAAATTTGTGATTGTAGCCCTTTACCTCACTGCGTGGAGTGGGCACTAGGTTCTGAAATTGTACGGTTATTAATTGTGTGTATTGGGGTTGTCGAATTCGGTCGGGATTTCTTCCCCACGCGCTAGTCGTTGAGGTATGCGCCTCGTTCCACACTCACATCACTTATTTAGTATATTTTCTATCATGCTGCGTTTGTGAGAATAGGGCTGGTAGCAAGCTTCAAATTGCCGTGGTTGTGAGTTGTGAGCGCCCGTTCCATAGGCCCAGTCGAGCACCGAGCCCGAACTGGAAACCCGTAGGCGACAGTGGTTCCTTAACCGCTGTGATCCCACATTTTCCTCGCAAGGGATGGTCATCGGGCTAGTTAGAGTTTCTGTTGAGAGACGTCTCCACCCGGAGAACGTCATGGTAGTCATGTGCTAGTGCTGGCCGCACTTTGAGTCAGTCGTACGTCTTAGCCGGGTAGCGTCACCTGTCCCGCATCAAATTGGTATCAGAGCAATGTTAAGTCTAGGGTTGTCAAGTCTTGGGTGTTGCATTTGCATTCCTCTATTTGGTATATCAAAAGGTGTTCCCGGAATGATAGGTTACACCTATTGGGAAGGTTGCACACTTGCGTGAGTTCGGTCTTCGGATCATACCTCCGTCCCGTACCGGATATTGGTTAAGTCTAGGTTCTTCAGTTTGCTTAGTTAGTGCATTCCAACCTTTGTGTCGTTGCATGCCCACTCGGCGAGGTACCCAATACCATCACCCCGCATCTATGGCAAACCCACGGGATGCCGCCTCGTGAGACTTTCACTCCTTGCATGAGGCGATGATGGCCATCATGGCCCGGTTGGACCAGTCCGAGGCTACCTTTCGGAGCTTCTCCGACAATATGGATGGTCGCCTTATGGCCATGGAGGAACGTATGGAGTCATCCAACAAATCCGTCCAAGGTCTGGTTGGACGGCTGGATAGATTGTCACACGAAGACCCTCCAAGAGTGGCCTAGGGCCCACCCGTACCTGCTCCCACGATGGCCCAAGTCCAAATCGCGCCCAAGGGCCAAGTCCAACCCGCTCCCGCGGCACAGGAGCAGCCCGCACATGCTCCTCAAGCCATAGCATCGTGACCGTGGTCTCGAAGACTATGGGTCCGATAATGCTTATGAGGGGTATGGTCGACGTCGTCGTGGCTTTCAATAGCTGAGGGATGAAGAGGATGATAGAGTCCTCAGGACCGTGCGAGCCGACCCTCCCACATTTGACAGGTCCTTGGACCCAAAGGTCTATCCTAATTGGGAGGCTGGTATGGATCGATACTTCGACTGGTTCGAGATGACGGATCACCGGAGAGTTAAGTTCGCTAAAATGAAGCTGTTAGGGCAAGCGCAAACTTATTGGTGCAATGTGGAGAGCTTGCTATATCAACGTCGGGAGCCCCAGGTTGAGTCTTGGGATGAGATGAAGGAGAGACTTAGAACCAAGTATCTTCCTGCCACATACCGTTAGAGGCTCATTGATAGGTGGCAGATTCACAAACAAGGGGATCAGTCCATGTCCAAGTACATCGCAAAGTTTGATGAATATTTTTTGCGATGTGGCGTCTCAAAAGAGAGCACGATGCTTGTTTCCCACTTCCGTCGTGGTCTGTGGCCCCACTTTCAGTATGAACTCTTTTGCCGCAATGTGACCACCATGGAGGGCGCATATTAGGTTGCTCCCGAGTTAGAGCAGTTTGAGTCGGAGTTCGCTCCTGTCCAGCTACCGGGGACCATCCATCAGCGTGGGTCCGACTCTCGTACCACGTCCAGTTCCTATAGTCGATTTCCGGTGGTTCGTTCTCCAGAACCCCCTCGCCAGGACCCCACTGCTCTCGGACCTCGCTCTCTCCTTCCAAGGGACCCTCCCCCTCGCCAGCAATCAACATTTCCCACTCCCCACCTTCTGCAGCCCACATTGCTTGCCCCACCTCAGCTCCCCCCATCCCCGGCACGTCGAGAAGACAAGGGTGTTTAGTATATCCAGGTGATTTTGATGATAAAAAAACCCAGGTCATGTGTTTTCTCACGTGCCATGTATTAACAATCAAGTTCGACCTTCATACACATTCAAGACCTAATTTCATCATGCACTATGTTTAAGTGGTCATACCTTTCCAATCACCTAAGTCCACTTTGGTTCGAGAACTGACCAGGCTAAGCACAACCCACTCATTTTAATTGGAACAAGATGTAGCCATAAACTGATTCGTTCACATATTATGATTCATTGGCTTACTTCTTTATTTTTGCAAGAATTCCAGCCAGCAGTCGACCGCCAGTCATGGGCCGGTCGACCAATTTTCCCAACAACGAAAGTCCAATTTCTGTAAAATTTCGATCGACCGCCAGCCTCAAGGCAGCCATCTTTGACTTTGTTTTCTACAACGTGGGAAGCCCTCTTCATTGGGTTTGTTTAATCCAAAAGTCACCAGACTTACCATGATTTGTGGATCTGGTTCCTGGCTTGTCTCTTGACCATTCAAGAGTTATAAAAACATCTCTTTAGGGTAAGAAACCCTAATTATCTAAGGGATCTCAAGGAGGCTATCAAGGGGAGAGAAGATTGTTGCTACTGTACCCATGAACAATGCTCTGGGAAAGAAGTTCTTCATCCATCTTCAAGTGATCCAAGCTACATCTGGAGCAGATCAACCCTAAGCCAAGTGGAGATCAAGTTGCATCCAAAAACTTCTTCATCAACTAAGGGGGAGCTTGAATCTGAAGTTTTTAGTGTGTATCTTCCATTTGATTTCTATTTCAGATTCAAGTGTGTGTTCTTGTAATATCTGAATACTTGTGTGTGTGTGGATCTACGCAGATCCGTGTGTGTATGTGTGTGTGTTTTTTTCTTCACATCTCTTTGTGATTCGGTGTGTATACACCTTTGTGGGAGTTCCGAACTCCTCATGTGTGTGTGTGTTTTGATCTTGTAACCCTTTACAAGATTGTGTGGGAATCCTCACAGATCGTGAGGGGTGGATGTAGGTTACCATTGCTGCATCCGAACCCCCTAAAAATCTCTATCTATTGTGTGGTTTGTTCCTTTTCCTCTATCCCCATTCTGTGCTGCAATCGCGTAGCTCTTTTGGTTGCATTGTTTGTGTTAGATCTGGTATAATTTATCATTTCCATACTAGATTTTGGGTATATTAAAAGGTGGGTTCGAATTGTCCAGGCAAACCTCTCAGAAGATAACACCTTGGGTGAGTTGAATCTCCGGATTCTCACCTCCACCATCATACCGAAGATCGGTTGAGTGCGATAGATTCTATTAGATCTCATAGTTTTCATATAGTCTTGAAATTCATTACATCTATTATTCTCTCCTGTTTGTATTGGGCATAAGTTTGTTAAAAGTTTGTATACACCCAATTCACCCCTCTCTTGGGTGTCATTGATCGCGAGACTTCAATTGGTATCAGAGCTAAGGCTCTATTTGTTTCAGATCTAACGATCTAGAGTAAGATCCAGATCAATGGCAAACAAGGGTATGATGCTTGAGGGTCACTCCATTCATCTTCCTCCATACTTCGATGGCTCAAATTACTCCTATTGGAAAAATAGAATGTATGTCTTTCTGAGAGCCCAGGAGTATGAGATCTGGAGAGTTGTGGATAAGGGTCCTTACAAACTCTCTGACGATGAAGAGAAATGGACACTCAAGGAAACTAAGAAATGCACTATCAATTTTAATGCTATGAATATTATGCAATGTGATATACATCCTAATGAATTCTCTCGTGTATCCATGTGCAGTTTAGCAAAGGAAATGTGGGACAAATTGCGACTCATATATGAGGGAACCTCTGAGGTCAAGGAGACCAAGACAAATCTCCTTGTAAGAGATTATGAGCTGTTCAAAATGAAGCCTGAAGAAACCATTTCTGAGATGTTCGCAAGATTAACTGAGATCACAAATTGTCTCAAAAGCCTTGGAAAGGAGTACACAAACTCCGATCTTGTAAGGAAGGTTTTGAGATAACTTCCATCAGCATGGCACACAAAAGCCACAGTAATTGAAGATTCAAAGAATCTGTCCACACTTTCCTTGGACGAGCTCATAGGGTCACTCATGACCTATGAGATAAATATGAAGAGAACAACCGAGGAAGATACGAAGAAGAAGAAAGTGGTTGGATTGAAAGCTCATCAATCTGATGATGACTTTCAAGAAGAAGAATCCAGCGAGGGAAGCAATGAAGAAGAAGACTTGGCCATGATAACTCGCCAAGTAAGGAGATTTTTGAGAAAGAAGAGGAATTTCCAAGGCAACTTCAAAAAAGGGTAAAGGTAACCCATTCAAACCAAGGGCGAGTCAAGCAAGCCCAACAACGTCATTTGCTATGAATGCAAGAAGCTCGGACACATGAGAGGAGAGTGTCCAGATCTGAAGAAGAAGCTCAAGAAGGAGAAATTCAGGAAGCCAAAAGCAATGGTCGCTACATGGAGCGATGGAGAGGAAGAGCTGTCCGAAGAAGAGCTCGGAGAGCTCATAGAGAGCCTGTGCCTCATGGCACGTGAAGATGATTCAATGGAGGTAAATTCTGACCCTGATTTTATTTCTAATAAATAATGGGAGTCGGAATATGAAAAACTGTATACAAAATATAGAAAATCAGATCTGAAAACAAAACTCTCAAAAAGAAAATTCATGATTTCTCACATGAAGATACTTTTGTTAAGTTTGAAAAAGTGGAACAAGAATGGTTTGAGCTAACCGAAGAAAAAGAAACTTTGCTTCAAACGATTTCTGATCTTGAAAAAGTCAAAGAGGAGCTATCATGTAAAATATCTGAAATAGAAAAAGTCTGTGAAACGCTCAAGAATGAAAAAGAAATTCTGACCTCATCCATTTCAGAAATTGAAAATAAAAATGTGAGTTTGAATAAAGAGGTGACTGACTTGCAATTCACTCTCTCCAGGTTTGTCAAGGGCAAACAAAATCTAGATAACTTGTTGGGAGTTAGAGTTAATTTCCAGAAGGAAGGATTGGGATATACTCCCCAAAATAAAAAACCCTTTGAGCATAAGATCACTACATCCTATGTTCATGAAAAAGAAAACAACCATGCTTCATGTTCCAACACTAAGCCAAAACATGTCCAACCCAAACCACGACAATTCTAAAGAAAGTTTGCACCTGTTAATTACTATCATTGTGGTAGATTTAGTCATGTTGTTGCAAATTGCTGGTTCAAACAAAACCCACCAAGAAATCATATTTTTTGGACCAAGAAAAGATATGCATAGAATTAGACTAACTCTTACGGACCCAAACTAGCTTGGGTACCAAAATCAATTGCATGAGAATGTTGTTTCTTGCAGATATGTCTTGAAGCCAGGGGGAGCAAATGGTACTTGGATAGCAGCTGTTCAAGGCATATGACAGGGGACAAGAAGGTGTTTTCTACACTGTAAGATAAGGATGGTGGTTCAGTTGCGTTTGGAGGCAAGGATAAAGGTAAAATCATTGGAATCAGCAATATAAGTAAGAATTCTGAAATTCTTATCGAGAATGTGCTTCTAGTGAAGGGCTTAAATCATAATCTCTTGAGCATAAGCCAGTTGTGTGACAAGGGTTTTAAAATCATTTTTGATGAAACCCACTGCATTGTCATAAATAAAACCTCCAATGAAATCAGATTTATCAACAAGAGAAGCAAATAATGTCTATACTATTGATCTAGATGATGTTTCCCATACTGATGTGTGCTTGGTAGCAAACAATCATGATAATGCATGGCTATGGTACCGAAGACTAGATCATGCTAGTTTTGGAGTAATCTCTAAGTTGTCTAAACATGACTTAGTAAATGGTTTGCCAAAATTAAAATTTGAAAGTGATAAAATCTGCGAGGCTTGCACAAAAGGCAAGCAAACATGCATATCCTTCAAAAATAAGAACATTATTTCTACCTCCCGGCCTTTGGAATTGCTGCATCTTGATTTGTTTGGCCCAACTAGGACATCCAGCGTAGGAGGGAAATCCTATGGTTTTGTGATTGTTGATGATTATTCCAGATTTACATAGGTGTTACTTCTATCCAATAAAAATGATGCATTGATGGAGTTTCAAGTGTTTTACAGGAAAATCTAAAATGATAAAGGCTACCTTATCACTACCATCCAAAGTGATCATGGTGGTGAATTTGAAAATCATGAGTTCAGTAATTTCTATGAAAAGCACGGGTATATGCATAACTTCGGATCACCAAGGACGCCCCAACAAAATGGAGTGGTAGAGAGGAAAAATAGAACGTTGATAGATATGGCACGAACCATGTTAAGTGAAAATTCTCTACCAAAATACTTTTGGGCTGAGGCGGTAAGTACAACGTGTTACATCATCAACAGGGCAATGGTAAGGCCCATTTTGAAGAAAACCCCTTATGAGCTGTACAAGGGTAAAAAGCCAAATATTTCTCACCATAAACCCTTTGGATGCCCATGTTTCATATTGAACAATGGTAAGTCTAACCTAGGTAAGTTTGATGGGAAAAGTGACAATGGAACTTTCCTAGGCTATGCACTTGACTCTAGAGCTTATCGAGTGTTTAATAAACGGACTTTGGTTGTTGAAGAAAGTCCTCATGTGATTTTTGATGAATTTGAACTAAAACTGACTATTCAAATTGTGGATGCAGGAGAAGCCCCCCAAAATTCAACTAATGCTGGAACATCTAAAGCCATGGATGAACCAAAGGAAGGAATACGCAGCAAGAGTGAAGAAGATGAAGATCATTCAATTGAAACACTGCAAGAGCAACACCCCGACTTGCCCAGCACCTCTACATTCTTAAAGGATCATCCAGCTGAAAATATAATCGGTAATCCTCAAGATGGGATAAGAACCAGATCATCACTAAGGCAAGTAGAGGAAGAGGATTTGATAGCCTTAATCTCACAGGAAGAGCCTAAGAGTATCCATGAAGCTCTTCAAAATGAATCCTGGATCCAGGCTATGCATGAAGAATTGCACCAGTTCGAAAGAAACCAGGTGTGGACTCTTGTGCCACGACCTAAGAAGCAATCCATAATCGGAACCCGATGGATTTTAAGAAATAAGTTAAATGATACGGGATTGGTTGTTAGGAACAAGGCCCGGCTTGTGGCCAAAGGGTATAGCCAGGAGATGGGTATTGATTTTGATGAGTCTTTTGCACCAGTTGCTCGTCTAGAAGCAGTCCAGATTTTATTATCTTATGCTTGCTCATCTAACTTCAAATTATTTCAATTGGATGTTAAATCTACATTTCTAAATGGGTATATCAAAGAGGATGTCTTTATAGAACAACCTCCAGGTTTTAAAGACCACAAACATTCACAACATGTGTATAAGCTCCAGAAGGCCTTGTACAGACTGAAGCAAGCACCAAGGGCATGGTATGAACGGCTCACCTCATTTCTGATTGAAAATGGTTTCAAGAGAAGTTAGGTTGATCAAACACTTTTCACAAGGAAATCAGGTAAAGATATATTAGTAGTTCAAGTGTATGTGGATGACATAATTTTTGGAGCTACTAATAATGCGTTATGTGATGAATTTGCAGAAATTATGCAAGGAGAATTTGAGATGAACTTAATGGGTGAATTAACATTCTTTCTTGGATTGCAGGTGAAGCAAACACCCTAGGGGATTTTTATCAATCAAGCTAAGTACACAATGGAGCTGTTGAAGAAATATGGGATGGCTGAAGAAAAACCTTTGTCAACTCCAATGGCCACAACCTCAAAGTTAGACAAAGATGAAAATGGTAAAATAGTAGATTCTACACTTTTTCGAGGTATGATCGGATCACTACTGTATCTTATAGCATGCAGCCCTGACATTCAATTCAGTGTATGTCTTTGTGCTCGTTTTCAATCATGCCCTAAACGAATCTCATTTATCGGCTGTTAAACGTATTTTTAGATACTTACTTGGCACAATAGATTTTGGCTTGTGGTTTCCCATCAGTAGTTCTTTTGATTTGATTGCATACACTGATGCGGATTATGCCAGATGTATTGTAGATCGTAAAAGTACTAGTGGGTACTATCAGTTTCTTGGTGGGTGCCTAGTCTTATGGGCCTCCAAGAAATAACATTCACTAGCTCTCTCAACGGCCGAGGCTGAATATGTAGCCACCAGAAGTTGTGGAGCCCAAGTACTTTGGATCAAAAATTAATTACTTGATTTAGATATTGAAATGAAATGTGTGCCAATCTTGTGTGATAATACCAGTGTAATCAGTTTGTCTAAAAACCCTATTTAACATTCTACGACCAAGTATATTGACATTCGTCATCACTTTCTGAGAGATCATGTAGGAAAAGGGGTCTTTGAATTGAATTTTATTGACACACACAATCAGCTAGCTGACATCTTCATAAAACCCCTAAACAAGGATTAATTTAACAAGATAAGAAGAGAACTTGGGATGTGCAAGGGTGAGAGTATACATGCATAGGTTTGCACTTAGGATAAGAATTGCATTTGTAGAAACTCATATGCATCAAGGGTAGGAAAACATGCATATTGTCTATATTTACTTTTAATACCTTGTATGTTCACATACACTCCTGCATGCTTGAATGTATTTATATATATATAGCCCTCCTTGAAAAGCATTTCTAAGGCCAGATATTCCTTGGTTAAATAATTGTGGACTCAGTGATGTCGGATCTAAGGAAACTTCTGAGGGGGAGTTAGAAACTTTCCTCAATTCTCCATATGTCCATCTCTCTCCTTCTCTCCACTTCATGACGTTGGCTCAAATCTGAAGGTTGGATGATGCCAAAGGGGGAGAAGTATGTAGTGCGGGGTTCTATATATTTATGTATGTCGGTGTATGTTTGTGTTTTTGCATGTATGATCATGTGAGGATCATTGACTGTGTTCTGTATTTGTGCATTTGTTTAGTCCCTTGTGTCTAGAGTCGTGCATTCACTCTCGCATTAATGTACCCTGTAATGAAATGATGAATTGAATGCAACTGGTGTTTGATCTCAAATGGTTGGCTCTTGTGTCTCATTTCTTTTCTAATTGGCAAATAAAGTGTTGAATGGTTTACGTTCGCTGGCGTGGTGGGATGTGAGTGAAATGCCTTGATTTCGAACTTTTATTTAAATTTTCAAACATTGCTTAAAGGCACGTTCATGTATTTCAATACCCTCTTAGGTTTGTCATCATTAAAAAGGGAGAGATTATTGAGTATATCCAGGTGATTTTGATGATAACAAAACCCAGGTCATATGTTTTCTCATGTGCCATGTATTAACCATCAAGTTCGACATTCATACGCAATCAAGGTCTAATTTCATCATGCACTATGTTTAAGTGTTCTTACCTTTCCAATCGCCTAAGTCCACCTTGGTTCGAGAACTGACCAGGCTAAGCACAACCCACTCATTTTGATTGGAACAAGATGTAGCCATAAACTGATTCGTTCACATATTATGATTCATTGGCTAACTTCTTTGTTTTTACAAGAATTCTAGCCAGCGGTCGACCGCCAGTCATGGGCCGGTCGACCGGTTTTCCCAGCAATGAAAGTCCAATTTCTGTAAAATTCCAGTCGACCGCCCCCTCCTACCGGTCGACCGCCAGCCTCGAGGCAGCCATCTTTGACTTTGTTTTCTACAACGTGGGAATCCCCCTTCATTGGGTTTGTTTAATCCAAAAGTCACTAGACTTACCATGATTATTTGGCTGATTCGTTCACATATTATGATTCATTGGCTAACTTCTTTGTTTTTACAAGAATTCTAGTCAGCGGTCGACCGCCAGTCATGGGCCGGTCGACCGGTTTTCCCAGCAACGAAAGTCCAATTTCTGTAAAATTCCAGTTGACCGCCCCCTCCTACCGGTCGACCGCCAGCCTCGAGGCAGCCATCTTTGACTTTGTTTTCTACAACGTGGGAATCCCCCTTCATTGGGTTTGTTTAATCCAAAAGTCACTAGACTTACCATGATTTGTGGATCTGGTTCCTGGCTTGTCTCTTGACCATTCAAGAGTTATAAAAACATCTCTTTGGGGTAAGAAACCCTAATTATCTAAGAGAGCTCAAGGAGGCTTTCAAGGGGAGAGAAGAGTGCTGCCACTATACCCGCGAACAGTACTCCGGGAAGGAAGTTCTTCATCCATCTTCAAGTGATCCAAGCTACATCTGGAGTAGATCAACCCCAAGCCTAGTGGAGATCAAGCTGTATCCAAAAACTTCTTCATCAACTAAGGGGGAGCTTGAATCTGAAGTTTTTACTTTGTGTCTTCCATTCAATTTCTATTTCAGATTCAAGTGTGTATTCTTGTAATATATGAATACTTGTGTGTGTGTGGATCTACGTAGATCCATGTGTGTATGTGTGTGTGTTCTTTTTTTCACATCTCTTTGTGATTCGGTGTGTGTACACCTTTGTTAGAGTTCTGAACTCCTCACGTGTGTGTGTGTTTTGATCTTGTAACCCTTTAAAAGATAGTGTGGGAATCCTCACAGATCGTGAGGGGTGGATGTAGGTTGCCGTTGTTGCATCCGAACCACCTAAAAATCTCTTTCTATTGTGTGGTTTGTTCCTTTTCCTCTATCCCCATTCTATGCTGCAATCGCGTAGTTCTTTTGGTTGCATTGTTTGTGTTAGATCTGGTATAATTTATCATCTCCATACTAGATTTTGGGTATATTAAAAGGTGGGTTCGGATCATCAAGGCAAACCTTGTCAGGAAGATAGCACCTTGCGTGAGTTGAATCTCCGGATTCTCACCTCCGCCATCGTACCGAAGATCAGTTGAGTGTGATATATTCTATTAGATCTCATAGTTTTCATATAGTCTTGAAATTCATTACAGCTATTATTCTCTCATGTTTGTATTGGACATAAGTTTGTTAAAAGTTTGTATAGACCCAATTCACCCCCCTCTTGGGTGTCATTGATCGCGGGACTTCAAAGGGAAAGGGGCCGGTGACTGGTGGAGCATCTTCTAGCACAGGGCCGCGTGACCGGTGCTATAAGTGTGGTGGGATTGGCCACTTTATGGCCAAGTGTCCCACTCGGGAATTGTTGGTTATTTCAGACACTCCAGCCCGCAACCCCACACCGGAGCTAGTGCCGGTCAGCTATGAGCCGGATCCAGAACTCGCAGAGGAGTTCTTTGATGAGCTTTTAAAAGAGCATGTTGCCGTCCCGGGTACTCAGCCCCAGGACAATGTGCAATTGGGTGTGATCCTCCCAACCTCTGAACCCCCATTAAGAAGTCAGTAGGTACATGTTAGATGTCTAGGAGTCCCAAACTTTGGGTTGCGTCGTTTGTATGCGAGTGTTGCTTATGGTTGTCTAGGTTTGTCTAAGGTCATGTATGAGTCAGTTTTGCTTATACAATTTATTTTTCGTGCATTTGGAGTTTGCATAAAGTCGTGTCCCAATAAAAGGCCAGCCATGCACATATAAGGGGTTAGCTGATGCACGCTGACATGCCTGTGAGTTCAAAAAGGGAGAGTACGTCATGATCGGGGCCATACCTGAACTGTTTCCCCTCGAGGACTGTAAAGAAACTCCAGGCCCGCGATACCTGCCCTTTCCGAGTCAAGAAATAAGTGGGTTCAAATGCGTACGTTATTGAACTACCAGATGACTACGGTGTCAGTTCGACGTTCTATGTTTCAGATCTGGTACCATATTGGAACCCCGCGGTGATCCTTAGTGAGTTTTTGGGCTTTCTCCTCCTATTGTGAGTGACACACCACCCGAGAGTCCACTTCTTCTAG
The DNA here is from genome assembly GCA_022559845.1 of Amorphophallus konjac. Lineage (NCBI taxonomy): Eukaryota > Viridiplantae > Streptophyta > Magnoliopsida > Alismatales > Araceae > Amorphophallus > Amorphophallus konjac. The sequence continues at coordinate 23,739,248 of CM040129.1, forward strand.
CCTCAACGCAAGCATATAGATTGTATACTGGATGAGCAGGTGATCACCACCAGGAATGAAACCTACCAACACTTCTTTGTGCATTGGAGAGGACGCCCTGTGCCAGACGATGCCTTGATCACATGCGGAGAGCTCAAGCATCGGGACCCTTACTCAACGGGGTCGAGTTCCTCCCACCCAGGGAGAATTGGTGCGGACACACGCTGCAATACACGCCGGTGGACGAGGACACGCCGGGGCCCGGTTACCTCGTAGAGGACGTGGACGCATAGGCCAACCCATCATCCTTATTTCACATTTTTTGGCCATGTTGGGCCCTATTTTAGTCCATGTTGGATAATTGTACTCTTGTATGGCATATGGGCTATGGGCTAGAGTTAACGGGCCTTGGGCTTGAAATGGGCCAAAAGGGCTAGGTGTGAACAAGTTCAAGGGCTAGGTGTGCTAAGTATGAAAGGGGCTAATGGAAAGAGGGCTAGGAGGCTAGTGGAAGGGGGCGCCCCCCTTCTTGGTCCAAGAGGAGGGCTACCACCTACCCTCCCTTGACTCCCACCCTCTTATTTTCAAAGGAAGGAAGCTTCCTTCCCCCTCCCCTTGGTCTCCCTCCTCCACCTAAGTCAAGGGGGCGCACCCCCTCTCTCTCCCCTCTCTCCCACGCCATTCTCCACCCCCCTCTCCTTCCCATTCTCTATATAAGCATATGTATAGTTTCATTTACAAAGTTCATGAAGGATTTGTGAGAAAAATTTGTGTTAAGAGAGAGATTCTCTTCCCCCTCTTGGGTGTGATGCCCTAGACTAAAATCCTATGATGGGATTTGCTTGGCATGTGACAGGCCCCCCTATCCTCCCTATCCTCTTCGTATCTGGTTCTGAGAAAATTTTTCGTAAAGCTTCTACAAGTCAGGAAGAAGTTGGCACTGGTTTCGCATCGATCGGAGCTCTAGATCGCCGGCAACAATTCTTCTCGTGAAGTCGCGCAAGTCTGTCCGAGACTACTATCCAGATCTTCAAGTTACTAATTCAAATTTTCTATGGATCTACTCCCATGCTCTTTGGATATGAGCTTCTGAGTGATCGCAGGATTTTCTATCCTCTTCACGTTACCGCCAAGCTCGTTTCGTTCTGAGGTCTGTGCTGATCGCGGTGAGGATTCTCGTGGGACTGCGCCGACCTCCCTGTGCAGATCCAGCCCAGAGGTAGAGGCAACTTACAGAAGCTACCCCGTCTCCTCCCTTTCATATCTATGCAAACCCTTTGGTCTGCATCTTCCTCTGGACATCGCCGATGATCTCCAACAAGAAGCAACCCATTCTAATACCGGAGAGATTTTTTCCATAATTTTTAACTTTCCTGTGCAGTTCTGTGCTAGCAGAACCTGAGGCTAAGTACAGTTGTTGCCACGCCCAGATCTGATGAGATCTGATCGCGCCGTCTGGACCACACAATCTTCATCCTGTTGCCAACATTCTCCAACAAACGGCACCCCATTCGGACGTCGGATCTTGGCGTACCGACCTCCGCAAGTTTGCTGCGCCGGGTGACCTGCGCGGTCAGAACCAAGTCGACTTCCAATCGGCTCACCTGATCGGCCCCGACCCGCTTCCCTCGCCTCCTGCGAGTGCGGCCCATCAACCTAGATTCCAGCAACCCCAAATTTGTGATTGTAGCCCTTTACCTCCCTGCGTGGAGTGGGCACTAGGTTATGAAATTGTACGGTTATTAATTGTGTGTATTGGGGTTGTCAGATTCGGCCGGGATTTCTTCCCCATGCGCTAGTCATGGAGGTACGCGCCTCGTTCCACACGCATGTCACTTATTTAGTATGTTTTTTAGCATGCTGCATTTGTGAGAATAGGGCCGATAGCTAGCTTCAAATCACCGTGGTTGTGAGTTGTGAGCGCCCGTTCCATAGGCCCAGTCGAGCACCGAGCCCGAACTGGAAACCCGTAGGCGACAGTGGTTCTTTAACCGCTGTGATCTCACGTTTCCCTCGTAAGGGACGGTCGTCGGGCTAGTGAGAGTTTTTGTTGAGAGCCATCTCCACCCGGAGAATGCCACGGTAGTCAGCCGCTCGGCTCACCTTAGTGTGCTAGTGCTGGCCGCACTTTGAGTCAGTCGTACGTCTTAGCCCGGTCGCGTCACCCGTCCTGCTTCACTTAGACTCAGATGCAAATGCTTATGCATGCGATTGACTTGATTTCTAAATGCAGCGGGCCGAGGGAGCAGGACGATAGGGACCTGACGCTCCGTCCTCATCTTCCCAGCCAGCGGGCCGAGCTAAGCGAGATGCTGACTTTGCATGGCCAGTCGCCCGAGCCGAGGAGGCGGAGGACACTCTCGCGGAGATGGTAAGCAACTGACCGACTTCTCTTTAATGCTATATGCAAATGCAATTTGGCTAATATGATGAATGCTCATGCAGACGCTGGAGCTGACTGCAGCGCTTGGCGTGGTGGAGCGAGCCAGAGCAGAGGTAGAGAGATTGCGAGCAGAGGAGGCTGAGGTGGGTCCTCTTCGGGCAGAGGTAGAGAGACTCAGAGTCGGGGCAGCAGCAGCGGCAGAGCTGAGAGCCGAGATCTGAGTGTTGGAGAGGGCACTTTGGCTAGTGGGCGGACGATCCTCCCATAGCGTGTCGCAGAGCGGTGCGCACAGCATGCACCAAGATTATCTTACAAGTTCCTCCGGCCATAGGAGGAACGAGTAGGAGGAGCAGCGGTGACATCACCGAGAGGACGGGAGCACCTCCATGGCCCCGCCGGTGAAGAGGCGTGAGGGGACTGGGGACATCGGTGGTCCAGGAGAGGGACCTGTCGGGGCATGAGTTGTACTTTTTCTTTTTTCTTCATTATGACACATGTACATGACTTTATGTTAGTGAAACTACATGATCTTTTTTTGTCTTTTTCAAATGCAATGTGAATGTGAATGCTGACTCACTAATCAATGACCTTTAGGTCTGACAGCGAGACTAGGAGAGAAAAGCGAGAAAATTGAGAATTTAAGAGAGAAAGTTTGATCCAAACAGGGGTAAATAGGGGGAAAAGGTCTTCTGGAAGATCGCCAGGAGGCAGAAAACGGTCTAACGATAGACCGTTAGGCGAGCGGGTGTGAAAGCGGTGAAAGAAGGGACGAAACGGTTGCCTGATGACCGCTTGAAAGGCCCTGGCGGTCGCTCGATAGACTGCTAGGGAGAAAACTCAGACAAGTCTGAGCGGGACTCTCCGTGAGAGTCCGAACTCGGGGCTAGGAGCACCTAATCCACTCTAAGTCTTATCCTAACTCAATCTAAAGCTAACTAGCCTCAATCCTAATGTGTTAGAACTAAAATTAAAGCCCTATAACAAGGAATACGCCCAAAATTTGCAGCTCACAACAATCTCTACTTTAAACCTTGATAACTCCCTCAAAAAGTCCCCAAAATCACCATGAAGAGGAGCTTTGAAGCTAGCACTATGGGAGAGGTGGCCTATACCGGGCCAAAGGTGGCTAAAAGAGAGCATGGGGAGCTGCAGCGGCTGACTACAATCCCCAAACATCTGAGCACAAGCCCTTCAAGAGAGATAAGCTCAAATTAATTTTCAAAATTCTAAATTTTCCTTAATTCTCTTCTCATAACATTCTTTCTCTTCTTCTCCTCTTTTTTCTTCCTTTTCTTAGCTCCTTCCTGGCCCAAGATGTTACTCTTTTTTGAAGTGGGTGGCTCCCATGATAAAGGAACTCCCTTTAGAGGTCATCTCAAACCTTAGGGCATGGCACCTTCACCCGCTATTAGTTCTAGTCAAGAATTTCCAGAAAATCTCTTATGATTGGCCAAGCATTTCAGCCTTTATGGAATTATGGCACCCTCAAACACACACTTTCATATTCCCAACCTTTGAAGCCACTATCCTTATAGAAGAGGCAGAGACCTACCTAGCCCTTCCTAAGACTAAGGTGGGAGATGAAGACTTGGTGTGTCATACGGTTGAACCCATAGACCCGTCACTCATCTTGGGAGATTTCATTCACAATCGAAAGGATGTTAGGACCATGATCAACCCTCACCACATTCATTTGATACCCATGGCCCAATGGATCACCGCTTACTGTAAGAACAAGAGCGGGAGGCACGAAGCCATAGCAAAAGTCGTCTCCATTTGCTTGTGCGGGGTTTTTCTTTTTACTACCACCGACCACCTCTTAGATATCCAAAATCTCAGCGTTATTCATGGTTTGTGACGGGGTTTATCTATCTCTCAAGCCGTCCTTTCCTACCTTTATGAAGTCCTTAGTTCAGCTTCACTAGGGGGTCAACTCTTCGGGTCAATGATCATCCTTGAATGTTGGGTGGGAGTTAGGCTCAAATTTCTACCCAAGGAGGACTTGCCTTCAACTAGCCGTATATTTGGGAGCCGCCCTCTCCACTTCATAGGAGGTGCATTTGGGTTCTCTTTAGAGGTTGAATGCTGGACTACGGACAAGAAAACACATGATGATTGGCGCCTCTTCCTCAACACTTTGCCAATTGATAAGTTCATGATGCGACCCCGGGCACTTCACGGCACTACCCTCAGATTACTCTGACGACTAGGCCTAGACCTACAGCTAGTGGGGAACACTACCTTGGCGATCTACAACCCGCACCGGTGCTACTTACAAACCGGGCTACCCTGCACCACGGTTCAAGCATTATCACACTACCCTCCCCTTCAAGCTAGGAAGATTGGGACCGACGAGGATGAGCAGGTGGCTCGGAGCGCTCTGACCATGTGGGATATTAGTCGAGTCCATACCTTACCAGCAGAAGTGAAAGAGAACAACGAGGAGTACAGTGCTTACAAGAAGAAATTACGGAAAATTCGGCCTTATGCGGATAGGAATTTAAATGTAATTTGAGCAGTGTATCTTGAATTTCTTAATTTCATTGAAAGGACGATGATGTATTATGGGTTTGAAATGAATGAAATAAGAGATTTGGTTTAAAAGACGTTCAATGGACTTGCAATTTTGGCTTGATAGATCAGCAGAACCGATGCTCTATTTCAGAAACGGTTCCGCAAAGGATCGTTATACGACCCTAACGGTCTAGCGATAGACCGCCTAGGGAAACACTCAAGAAAACCCTGAGTTTTTTGACTCTCGGGTGAACCTGGCGGTCGCCTACTGGACCGCAGGAAAGGGGATAACGGTTTATGGAATGACCGCTAGAGGAGTTTAAGCGATCTAGCAGTGGATCGCTAGGGATGGAAGATAGAGAATTTGCAGCGAACTTCAAATCCTGGGCAATGGGACCTGTCTCTGCACACACTTAAAATAAGAAACAAGTTAGATCTGTTCTTAGGCTCAACCCCTTGCCTTCAGCAAGTTAGAGAATAACCAATTCTTGATATTTAGTAAAGGGGTGGAGCCTTATTAAATAGGCGAAAATGTAATAAATAATGTGAAATGCAAATGCATGCCATGCAATGATGATGGTATTTTTGGTTTTTAAATATTTGGATTTTTTGTGGATTTTGAAATATCTGATTTTTTTCTTTTTTTAGAATTTTGAAATATCTGATTTGATTTTTTAGATTTTTAAAATATTTAATTTTTTAAGATTTTTAAAATATTTGATTTTTTTAAATTTTAAAATATCTGATTATTTTTTATTTTGAAATATCTGATTTTTTTTATTTTGAAATATCTGATTTTTTTAGATTTTGAAATATCTGATTTTTTTTAGATTTTGAAAGCTAATTCCATCCCGATAACGAGAGCCCTACCTGTCACACTAGGATTCTCCTGAGGTTGGCGTGCTTTTGAAGTGACAACCCCTGGCAGGGGCTAATCTACATGATGGCTTCTGCCGATGCAATACCCAGCATGGTGTTTTAGTCCTAAAAAGAAAGAAGGAATTTGGGAGGTAAGCTTAGACCAGGTATAGAGGTTTTAGGGCTTGAATCCTTCTCATGACAACCCCTTCAAAGATTCAGTCTGTTGCGCTGGGGCTTTGCGTCTAGGGGGTGTGGAGCAACTAAAGTAAAAGAAGATGAACAAGCAAGAGAATGAACAATGCCCAAAATAAGGAAACATGTGATCGCCACCAATGTAAATAATACAGTAAAACTACAATATATACCTTGGAAAGAGCCGAGTGAAGCCACCCGCCACGGGAAAGAGAAAACCCAGATACTGCAGCGACAAACGGTCTACCAGACAACTGCCAAAAGATAGCAAACGGTCTTATGATAGACATCCTGATATCTACAAACGGTCTGATGAATGACCTCCAGAGCACCCAGAACAGTGAAGTGGAACTTGAATCTCCACCCCTCCTAGCCGGCCAGAAGAGTTGGGCCTCATATAATGAGTCCTGTAAACATGCAAGAGAGTGTAAACACAAAGGAAAATGACCCGATAAGTCCTTGGGACTAATGTAGTATCTATAGTGCAATTAGACTAAAGTGCATAAAAGGAAGGGTGAATACCTGGGGGTTGGTGGTTTTTTAACCCCGGTGGGGCGTGGAAAAGATAGGAGGATGTTTTGAAATGTGTTATGAGTCAAGAGAACGTGGAATGAAGAAGAGGGAATATGCTATGAAGATGCAAAGGAGAGACAAAAACCAAGAGAAAAAGACACTAAGACACTAATGAAACTTAATACTCCCTAAACCAGAAGCCTTATGGATGTAGAAACAGCTTCTCCCTGGTTGGTACTCACTCTAGAATGTAGCAGCACTTCATCGCGAACTCTAGAAATCCCCCCCTCAAGCCATGAAGTCAAAGGGTCTATTTATAGGCCCTCAAACCCAAGGTTCGAGTTGGAGGGATAATGACTCGAAAATAGACCTAAAATTGGATAAACCCTGAAGATAATACTCCAAAGAATCCATAGAATCAAACAGAAGCTTCTGAGAGCCTCTATCTAGAGAGAAATCATCAAATCAAGAACTCTAGTTCGTCCACGGCGAAGCAGAGGAAGAACAGTGGAGAAGGACTCTCGGCCTCCGCAAACGGTCTTGCGATAGACCGCAACGGACATGAAAAACGGTCAAGCGATAGAACGCTAGGCTCATTCGTCCACCAGAAGATAAGATCAAAGAGACCCAATAGGACACTCTATCTCCTAGCGGCCCACCAAAAGACCGCCAACGCCTACCTATTGGTCATACGATTGACCGCTAGGCAAGTAGACATGGTAAAAGAGATAAAGACTGATAAATCTTCAAGTTAATCCACAAGATAATCCTCATTAGCCCATACCTAGGCCCAATAAGATGCCATGATGAGAAATCAATAGAGCTAGACCCAACCAGGGAGAATGACCCATGAAATAAGCCCAAAAAGACGACTAAAAATGACCCAATAGCCGGTGAATAACTTGGGACATCATAAAATATAGATAAAGAGATGACCCAACTCATTGGTCATAAAACGGGTGTCAACAAATGCCCCTCCTTAACGTCCTCTTTGCAGGGGAACGAGCGGAGGTGAAGGAAAAGCGAAATGGAACATGGAGATGAAGCAGAAATGAAGCGGAGTGGACTGAAAAGCAGGTGTTAAGGTAAACCGACACCCATCCTCAACCAACTAACGTTAGGAATCTTTCGAAAAACTCGAACCAATTACAAGGAACGGCAAACCGAAAGACGCATGCCTGGAGAAACTAACAACTAAGGAAACTAAAGTCACGACCAACCTCCTCACTGGAACGTACAGCTGATAGGCGGTCGGAGCAAGCTGAAAAAATAAAGAGACGAGCAACTAAACTCGAGATAAGAATCCTCAGCTAAACCAGACCAAGCAAATAGATCGAAGGAAACCTTCCAACTCAGAGTGGAATGACTCTCCTTACTCAAGACCATGAATACATAGTCATCCACCATCACTGAGACATTTAGACAGATGAGGGCTCATGAATGCTCAAAGATGCGCATGATGCATATTGGGCCAAAATAAAGAAATCATCAAAACGAATGCCAAGAAAGATAAAAATAAGAAGATACTCGAGAATAGTATTGCTAGACCCGACAAATCAGGGTCAAGACATAATCTGCAACCACGGTGTGCAGGATAGAACTATCGTCCCCCAACTCTCCCAACCTAACTGCCTATCCAACGATTAAACATGTGCACCTAGATCATCATCATTTTTGTTAAAGGGGAACATCAGATCCCAGAACACATGAATGACCAGGCGGTTCTCGAGGTAATATATCATAGATACCATATAGTAATGCATAAAGGGATTAGGGAATCGGGATACTTACCTGACTTACCTGCCCGACGAGCTGTGACGACATGATGGTTCTGTGATAGTGTTCAAGCTTTTGACAATAAGAGGGGTTAGCCATATCATAGAATTAAGCATGAGATATGAACCATTCCAAAATAACATCAAGAATCAAGCAATTATTTTAAACCAACAACATGTAATTGTCATCAATTGGTCAAGGCTAGGACAACCTGACGGTCTAATGATAGACCGCTAGGGAAGGACGGTTCACATTCTCCGAGGAGGGTGACCCAGACGAAAATGGTCTATAAGAAGACCGCCAAGAAAGACCTAACGGTCTGGCGATAGACCGCTAAGCTCTGAGCGATTTCAAAAAAATGAACATGCGCTTCGTTCACCCCATTCGTTCAATCTCATTGCAAACTAGCCCACCCCACTCCTCCGGCCACTCCGGCTACCAGTCCACCGGCGACCACCGTGACTCCCTACACCCATCCATTAAAATGATGAAGAAGAGGGCCGTGAAACACCTCCAATGGCGGATAGAAGTGGAAAGAACGCCACCCCCGGTGGCGGCAGACCCACCGGCGGAGGAAGAAGGACCGTCGGTCCAAAAGGTGATGGAAAATGCTCCTACGGGGGAAGAAGGACCGGGGGAGGCCACGAAAGAAGAGGAAGACGAGCCCGTGGCTGAGGAAGCACCGGCGGCGGCCGGTCATCGATCATCGGAGGTAGGTCGACGGCAAAAAAAACCCAATTTTTAATTTTTTATATGATGCATGTATGTGGAATGGACTGGGAATGGGTTTGGGGACCCATTAAGATGATTTGTAGGACATTTTCATGATTTGGGGAAATGGAGCAAACAATGCCCTTCCGCTGGGTGCCTAGCGGTCGTTTCAGTGACCGCAGGAGTCCAGACGGTCAGATGGGTGACCGCTTGGGAAAGATAAACGGTCCATATGGAGACCGCTAGGGAATCAGAGTATTTTTTTTATTTTTGTGTTAAAAATGCAAATACAATGCATGAATTATAACATATATGCATGACTGATGTTTGATTGTTCTAAATGGATACAGGGGAAAAGAAAGACCAGGATTTCTTGGCTGCAAGTCTCGGTAGTCTATTTAGCATTACCAAACTATCAGAGAGAGCGACTGGCAGTGATTGGATTCGGGGAGCTACTCTGCATTGAGGTGATGTCGATAGACAGCACTGCTCTATGCACTCCACGAGAGATCGGACCCTATCAGCAGAGCGTTCCTATTCCCATGGGGACACATGATCCTGACGCTCGAGGACGTTGCGAGGATCACAGGACTGAGAGTGCACGGAGCACCAGTGACTGGCACCACATACGCTGACAACCGAGAGCTAGCACATGAGCTGCTTGGACTAGAGCGGCTGAGGCCAGGATGCCACTCGTCCATGCTGGGACGGGCGACACTCCAAGAGAGCTTAGGACTGAGGGGAGCGGCTATAGCCGAAGGAGAGCCGCATGAGGAGCATATCGGGAGGTTGATAGATAGAGCCCGAGGGAGAGTGTCAACTGGACCAAGACCAGAAGGAGACATCACCCTACGCTACTTCCTGATAGCTGTTTGGGAAGCTCCTGTTAGCGAGGAGGGCGGATGGAGTGAGTGTCAGACTCCTCCCGCTGCTGAGAGATCTAGACGGAGTTGGAGGATATGCATGGGGAGTTGCAGTGCTAGCGTTCTTGTTTGACTCCCTGAGCACCACCGACCGGCGGACGATGCTGGGCGGCTTCTCAGCCTTGATTCAGGTAAAAATGCTTGACCCTAGACCCTTATGATTATGCTGATGCTTATGATTTTGATATTCTGATATTTGACCTAATGCAGGTATGGAGCTACCTGTACCTCCCTGGCCTAGGGCGGGGAAAGGAGGTACAGCCGGACCGAGTACCCATCGCGAGGCGATGGATGGCGGTCCGAGACACAGGGTCGCTACGACGCTTGTCGCGGGTGATCCAGAAAGACATGGATGTGTTCCCCTCTGCACCAGTAAACATCTAAACTCTAAAACTTCTTAATGCTCTTAAATGCTTTTATGACATGCTGACTAACTCAAATGCATGACCTTTCAGGTGCGCTGGACACTGTATCGGGACGAGGGGCACAAGGGACAGCCCTGGGTGGAGGCGGCCCAGGCATATGCGGGACGGGACGTGCGGATACATTGCATGAACATCATCGAGCCACTGCACCACCGCTTGATCATGAGGACGTGAGGCATGCACCAGCCGGATGTGGAGTTCCCGGCGCGCGATGACGAGTGGGTTGGACGGCCCTCGAAAGGACTGAGCAGGGAGATAGACTCGGTGACCCAGGTGATCGACCAGGTACAAGACTAGACCAGGAGAGGTCGGGTGGTCAGGCCTACCTGAAGGCCTACGCTAGTAGATACGGCGATCAGGTTTTCCGCGGCACTCGACGAATGGTATGACTTCCTAAACTCAGACTTCTTAATCTACTTTTAATGCTTTGACATCTATAATGATGCACTGACTATCTGACTTCCTTACATCCAGCAAGACCCCTAGGGCCGGATAGCAGAACTCCAGGGACTCCTCCACTCCACCGTGCAGCAGAGGGACGACCTACAGCACTCTTTGGATCTCCTGGTAAATTCTAATCCTAAGACTTAGATGCAAATGCTTATGCATGCGATTGAGTTGATTTCTAAATGCAGCGGGCCGAGGGAGCAAGACGATAGGGACCTGACGCTTCATCCTCGTCTTCCCAACCAGCGGGCCGAGCTGAGCGGGACGCCGACTTTGCACGGGCAGTCGCCCGAGCCGAGGAGGCGGAGGCCACTCTCGCAAAGAGGGTAAGCAACTGACTGACTTCTTTTTAATGCTATATGCTTATGCAATTTGGCTAATATGATGAATGCTCATGCGGACGCTGGAGCTGACTGTTGCGCTTGGCGTGGCAGAGCGAGCCAGAGCAGAGGTAGAGAAATTGCAAGCAGAGGCGGCTGAGGTGGCTCCTCTTCGCGCTGAGGTAGAGAGACTCAGAGTCGAGGCAGTAGCAGCGGCACAACTGAGAGGTGAGATCCGAGTGTTAGAGAGGGCACTTCGGCTAGTGGGCAGACGATCCTCCCATAGCGTGTCGCAGAGCGGTGCGCACAGCGTGCACCAGGATTACCTTACAACTTCCTCCGACCATCGGTGGAACGAGGAGGGGGAGGAGCGGCAACGTCACCGAGAGGAGGAGAGCACCTCCATGGCCCTGTCGGCGAAGAGGCGTGAGGGGATTGGGGACAGCGGTGGTCCAGGAGAGGGACCTGCCGGGGCATGAGTTGTACTTTTTCTTTTTTCTTCTTTATGACACATGTTCATGACTCTATGTTAGTGAAACTACATGATCTTTTTTTGTCTTTTTCAAATGCAATGTGAATGTGAATGCTGACTCACTAATCAATGACCTTTAGGATTGACAACGAGATTAGGAGAGAAAAGCGATAAAATTGAGAATTTAAGAGAGAAAGTTTGATCCAAACCGGGGTAAACAGGGGAAAATGGTCTTCTGAAAGACCACCAGGAGGCAGAAAATGGTCTAACGATAGACCGTTAGGCGAGTGGGTGTGAAAGCGGTGAAAGAAGGGATGAAACAGTTGCCTGATGACCGCTTGAAGGGCCCTGGCGGTCACTCCATAGACCGCTAGGGAGAAAACTCAGACAAGTCCGAGCGGGACTCTCCGTGAGAGTCCGAACTCGGGGCTTGGAGCACCTAATCTGCACTAAGTCTTATCCTAACTCAATCTGAAGCTAACTAGCCTCAATCCTAATGTGTTAGGACTAAAATTAAAGCCCTATAACTAGGAATACGCCAAGAATTCGCAGCTCACAACAATCTCTATTTTAAACCTTGAAAACTCCCTCAAAAAGTCTCCAAAATCACCATGAAGAGGAGCTTTGAAGCTAGCACTATGGGAGAGGTGGCCTATGCCGGGCCAAAGGCGGCTAAAAGAGAGCATGGGGAGTTGCAGCAGCTGACTATAATCCCCAAACATATGAGCACAAGCCCTTCAAGAGAGGTAACCTCAAATTAATTTTCAAAAATTCTGAATTTGCCAGAATTCTCTTCTCATACCATTCTTTCTCTTCTTCTCCTCTTTTTTCTTCCTTTTCTTAGCTCCTTCCAAGCCCAAGATGCTACTCTTCCTTGAAGTGGGTGGCTCCCGTGATAAAGGAACTCCCTTTAGAGGTCACCTCAAACCTTAGGGCATGGCACCTTCACCCTCTATTAGTTCTAGCCAAGAATTTCCAGAAAATCTCTTATGATTGGCCTAGCATTTCAACCCTTGTGGAATTATGGAACCCTCAAACACACACTTTCATATTCCCAACCTTTGAAGCCACTATCCTTATAGAAGAGGTAGAGACCTACCTAGCCCTTCCTAAGACTAAGGTGGGAGATGAAGACTTGGTGTGTCATACGGTTGAACCCATAGACCCATCACTCATCTTGGGAGATTTCATTCACAATCCAAAGGATGTTAGGACCATGATCAACCCTCATCACATTTATTTGATACCCATGGCCCAATGGATCACCGCTTATTATAAGAACAAGAGCGGGAGGCACGAAGCCAAAGCAAAAGCCATTTCCATTTGCTTGTGCGGGGTTTTTCTTTTTACTACCACCGACCACCTCTTAGATATACAAAATCTCAGTGTTATTAGTGGTTTGTGGCGGGGTTTATCTATCTCTCAAGCCGTCCTTTCCTACCTTTATGAAGGCCTTTCTTAAACTTCACTAGGGGGTCCCCTCTTCAGGTCAATGATCATCCTTGAAAGTTGGGTGAGAGTTAGGCTCAAATTTCTACCCAAGGAGGACTTGCCTCCAACTAGCCGTATATTTGGGAGCCACCCTCTCCACTTCATAGGAGGTGCATTTGGGTTCTCTACACAGGTTGAATGCCGGACTGGGGACAAGAAAACACGGGATGATTGGCGCCTCTTCCTCAACAGTTTACCAATTGATAAGTTTGTGATGCGACCCTGGGCTCTTCAAGGCATCAGATTACCCCGTCGACTAGGCCTAGACCTACAGCTAGTGGGGAACACTACCATGGTGATCTACAACCCACACCGGTTGACGAGGATCATCAAGCAGCAAGGGCATTTATCAATTTATATCAGTGTTTTATTCTAAGTGGTCACATTAGTGAGTCTATATGTGTAATTTTCTTTTAAGATGTCACTATCATATCCTAGTCTTTAGTGTCTTCAGTCTTCCACCGAAAGTTCTATCTTAGGTGATGTTAGTCATAAATGATTACGTGTTAGGTGTTGAAGATTAAGTGTTAGGTGAGGTTTGATATTAGTAGTCGTGGATGTTGGGTGAGGTTTGACTAAGTTGTTCATGTGGAGAGTCTATATAAGAGTTGTAATCTTATGTTATGGAATAAGGAAGTTGAATTAAAATTTTTGAGAGATACCCACGTTAAGGTGTGAAGCCTTGCTTGTTGTGTTCTCTTCTCTGAGAAGGAGATGGGATGACATGCCCCATGGGTGAGAAGCCCCCCCCCCCCCCCGAGAGTGAGAGGTTCCATGGTTGCATAGTCTTCGAGAAGGAGACCGGAGAGAGGCCCCAACCAAGTAGCCGTCGCATTCCTAGCCACCCCCCATCATCATGCACCCCATCCACCACCGCCATCGTTGCCCCCCGCACTCCCCTGACTAACCCATATGCCCATATGCATGGCCCCTCCACTCTCCCTGGCCGCACACCACCTACCCCTCCACCTTCTAGTGCAACAGTACCACACTCTGCAACACCGTGAATCCCACCACCATCCAACCTTTTCCATTTACTTTTCTTTCCTATCCGCCTGAAAAGCTAGTCCCTCCCCCATCGTCGTGGGCCTCCCCCTTTGAAAACCCACAGCCCTTCTGCCACCACCCCTCCTGTCACAGGCCTCAACCCACCCCCATGCTCTTCCAACCCCATCCTCTAATGCCTCCTTTGACGAGCTGTTGAGAAGAATGATATCACAAGATCAAGGAAGGGAAATGCCTGGCAAACTACCTGGAGGAGTTATTCTTGACCAAGCATACGTGGCTGCACCAGTTGACCTGAATTCCCTACTATTTTCACCCAACTCAAATTATCTTCAGTCGTTGGCAGAGCTTCAGGGAACGACAGGATTGCTGCAAGGGCCTTGGAGACTAGAAAATGGTGGGGATAGCTTGAAACGTGATGTCACGTACACTAAGGCAACAACCAAGTTAGTAAAAGCTGTGAAAGCTACAGAAGAGCAGCCATACTTGAAGGCTGATTGGAAATCATATGTAGTATTATCAAGTGTGAGCTCCCTAGATGTTCCCTTTGGAAGTTATTTCAGGACAGAGGTTCTGTACTGTATAATGCCCAGACCTGAATTGCCATCTGAAGACCTGTCTTCTCGGTTGGTAGTATCCTGGCACATGAATTTCCTGCGGAGTACAACAATGAAGGGCACGGGACCACTGAGCCTTGTTTTATTATATTAGTTGGAGAATAAAAGAAGGAGAGAGGGGCCGATCATCTGCTGCTGCCATGGCATATGGTTTGGTAAAAAAAAGAAAAAGGCGTGTGTAAGGAGAAAGAGAGGGCTCGACCTCCCTCTCTCATCCCACCTCTCTCTCTCTCTCTCTCAGGCCTTTCAAAAAAAATACAAAAGAAAAAGTTGAAACAACCCCCCCTCCCGTGTTCTCTCTCTCTCATGGAGATCTTAAAAAAAAAGGGAGTTGATGTGTTATTATTAAAAAAAGGGTGAAGTTAGTTTCAAAAAAAAGAATAAAGAAATAAAGAAAGAAAAGTTAAAAGAAAAAAATATGATGAGTTTTCACAAAAAAAATGAGAAAGGGAAAAAATATTTTGTTAAAAGAGTTAGTAGAAAAATTAAAAATGAAAATAAAAAAGGGGCAATGAGGTGAGGAAATAATAAAATCATACGATCCAGGATTTTGTCCCGCATCAGTTTGGTATCAGAGCAAGTTGCCCACTTGTTCTCACAAGTCAGGTCCTTGGCCAAGTCCGCTCCACCGGGAAGGAATAATTTGAAGCTTCGGATGCATCATCCTGGAGATGGGGGTGGGTGCAAGGCCCCATTCGAAGCTCTAGATCCGTCCTCCTCCGCTCCGCTGTGAAGGGAGAATTTGAAGCTTTGGGTGCATCATCCTTGAGATGGGGACGGGTGCGAGACCTCACTTGAAGCTCCAGGTCTATCCTCCTCTACCGTCAGTCTTCGCCTCCACCAAACTCCGCTGCCACGAGAGTCCTGCAACTCGAGGTTCGAGGTCGAACCTCCTCCAAGCAGAGGGGTTTGACGAGGATCGTCAAGCAGCAAGGGCATTTATCAATTTATATCAGTGTTTTATTTTAAGTGGTCACATTAGTGAGTCTATATGTGTAATTTTCTTTTAAGATGTCACTATCATGTACTAGTCTTTAGTGTATTTAGTCTTCCACCGAAAGTTCTGTCTTAGGTGATGTTAGTCATAAATGATTAAGTGTTAGGTGTTGAAGATTAAGTGTTAGGTGAGGTTTGATATTAATAGTCGTGGATGTTAGGTGAGGTTAGACTAAGTTGTTCATGTGGAGATTCTATATAAGAGTTGTAATCTTATGTTATGGAACAAGGAAGTTGAATTAAAAAATTTTGGGAGATACCCACGTAAGGTGTGAAGCCTTGCTTGTTGTGTTCTCTTCTCCGAGAAGGAGATGGGGGTGAGATGCCCCATGGGTGAGAAGGCCCCCCCGGAGTGAGAGGTTCCATGGTTGCATCATCTTCATGAAAGAGACGGGTGAGAGGCCCCAACCAAGTAGCCGTCGCATTCCTAGCCACCCCCCATCATCATGCACCCCATCCACCACCACCATCACTGCCCCCCCCCACTCCCCTGACTAACCCATATGCCCATATGCATGGCCCCTCCACTCTCCCTTGCCGCACACCACCTACCCCTCCACCTTCTAGTGTAACAGTACCACACTCTGCAGCACCGTGAAGCCCACCACCATCCAACCTTTTCCATTTCCTTTTCTTCCCTGTCCGCCTAAAAAGCCAGTCCCTCCCCCATCGTTGTGGGCCTCCCCCTCTGAAAAGCCACGCCCCTTCTACCACCACCCCTCCTGTCACAGGCCTTAACCCACCCCCATGCTCTTCCAACCCCATCCTTTAATGCCTCCTTTGACGAGCTATTTAGAAGAATGATATCACAAGATCAAGGAAGGGAAATGCCTGGCAAACTACATGGAGGAGTTATTCTTGACCAAGCCTACGTGGTTGCACCAAGTGACCTAACTTCCCTCCTGTATTCACCCAACTCAAATTTTCTTCAGTCTTTGGCAGAGCTTCAGGGAACGACGTGATTGCTGCAAGGGCCTTGGAGACTAGAAAATGGTGGGGATAGCTTGAAACGTGATGTCACGTACACTAAGGCAACAACCAAGTTAGTAAAAGCTGTGAAAGCTATAGAAGAGCAGCCATACTTGAAGGTTGATGGGAAATCATATGCAGTATTATCAAGTGTGAACACCCCAGATGTTCCCTTTGGAAGTTATTTCAGGATAGAGGTTCGGTACTGTATAATGCCCAGACCTGACTTGCCATCTGAAGACCTGTCTTCTCGGTTGGTAGTATCCTGGCGCATGAATTTCTTGCGGAGTACAACAATGAAGGACACGGGACCACTGAGCCTTGTTTTATTATATTGGTTGGAGAATAAAAGAAGGAGAGAGGGGCCGATCATCTGCTGCTGCCATGGCATATGGTTTGGTAAAAAAAAGGAAAAGGCGTGTAAGGAGAAAGAGAGGGGCCTCTCTCTCTCTCTCTCTCTCTCTCTCTCTTACAGGCCTTTCAAAAAAAATACAAAAGAAAAAGTTGAAACAAACCCCCCTCCCGTGTTCTCTCTCTCTCGTGGAGATCTTCAAAAAAAGGGAGTTGATGTGTTATTATTAAAAAAGGGTGAAGTTAGTTTACAAAAAAAAAAGAATAAATAATAAAAGAAAGAAAAGTTAAAAGAAAAACAGATGATGAGTTTTCATAAAAAAAATGAGAAAGGAAAAAAATATTTTGTGAAAAGAGTTAGTAGAAAAATTAAAATTAAAAATAAAAAAAGGGGCAATGAGGTGAGGAAATAATAAAATCATACGATCCGGGATTTTGTCCCTCATCACCGGTGCTACTTACAAACCGGGCTACCCCGCACTACGGCTCAAGCATTATCACACTACCCTCCCCTTCAAGTTAGGAAGATTGGGACCGACGAGGATGAGCTGGCGGTTCAGAGTACTCTGACCATGTGGGAGATCAGTCGAGTCCGTACCTTACCAGCGGAAGTGAAAGAGAACAACGAAGAGTACCGTGCTTACATGAAGAACTTACGGAAAATCCGGCCTCATGCGGATAGGAATTTAAATGTAATTTGAGCTGTGTATCTTGAATTTCTTAATTTCATTGAAAGGAGGATGATGTATTATGAGTTTGAAATGAATGAAATAAGATATTTGGTTCAAAAGATGTGCAATGGACTTGCAATTTTGGCTTCATAGATCAGCAGAACCGGTGCTCTGTTTTAGAAACGGTCCAGCAAAGGACCGATATACGACCCTAACGGTCTAGCGATAGACCGCCAAGAGAAACACTCAGGAAAACCCTGAGTTTTTTGACTCTCGGGTGAACCAGGCGGTCGCCCACTGGACCGCCAGAAAGGGGATAATGGTCTATGGAATGACCGCTAGAGGAGTTTAAGCGGTCTAGTAGTGGATCGCTAGGGATGGAAGATAGAGAATTTGCAGCGAACTTCGAATCATGGGCAATGGGACCTGTCTCTGCACACACTTAAAATAAGAAACAAGTTAGATCTGTTCTTAGGCTCAACCTCTTGCCTTCAGCAAGTTAGAGAATGACCAATTCTAGATATTTGGTCAAGGGGTGGAGCCTTATTAAATAGGCGAAAATGCAATAAACAATGTGAAATGCAAATGCATGCCATGCAATGATGATGGTATTTTTGGTTTTGAAATATTTGGGTTTTTTATGAATTTTGAAATATCTGATTTTTATCTTTTTTTTTAATTTTGAAATATCTGATTTGATTTTTTTGGATTTATGAAATATTTGATTTTTTTATTTTAAAATATCTGATTTTTTTATTTTGAAATATCTGATTTTTTTTAGATTTTAAAATATCTGATTTTTTTTTGATTTTGAAATATCTAATTTTTTTTAGATTTTGAAATATCTGATTTTTTTATTTTGAAAGCTAATTCCGTCCCGATAACGAGAGCCCTACCTGTCGCACTAGGATTCTCCTGAGGTTGGCGTGCTTTTGAAGTGACAACCCCTGGCCGGGGCCAATCTACATGATGGCTTCTGCCGAGGCCATACCCAGGGTGGTGTTTCAGTCCTAAAAAGAAAGAAGAAATTTGGAGGTAAGCTTAGACCAGGTATAGAGGTTTTAGGGCTTGAATCCTTCTCATGACAACCCCTTCGGAGATTCAGTATGTTGCGCCGAGGCTTTGCGTCCGTCATCGATCCTTTATCCACCCTAGGCATGCGTATGACTGGGCTCATAACGTCCCGCGGAGAAACTGTACTGTCACTCTTGCTATGCCTAATTTCATATTTGTGGAGCTTTTGATCTTTTGGACCTTGAGCTTTTTTTTGAAATGAGCTTTTAATCTTGCTTTGATTTGCTCCCTTTCTTTTGATGTTACGGTTGCTCTCTTTTACTTTTCTTTTTCTTGTGGACTTAGGTCATAACGGACTTCCCCTATTCGAGACCTCCTCTCGTTAGGGTGTCTAGATCGGTCATCGCCCCCTTATACGCCTCTTGCCCCTTGATTCAGCCGAGGAGAGAAATGGATAGGGACTTTAACTTCCCCCGAGCATGGCCAAGGAGAAACGGTGTTGATACAAAATTAGGAAACCCGACCAGGGATGTCGTGAAGTGTGTGTGATTGCCGCACTCAAGCTCCTCCTTCATGATCGAGGAAAGAGGCACCTCGCTACCGGGCCTTCATTAGCCTGACTCTAAGGAAAGAAACGCTTAAGATACAACCCATTCTAGGTGTGAGACAGCTCCTCACCTTCCGCGTTGACTAAGCGATATGCGTTCCCTGGATAAGCCTCTCTCACGACAAATGGCCCTTCCCAGTTAGATTGCAATTTGGACCTAGGACCTCCGGATCGAATGAATTTACGTTTCAAAACCATATCACCTATTTGAAATTTACGCCCAATTACCTTCTTTTGAAAATAACGTGAAACTCTCTTTTGATAAACAGATATGTGATCAGCCGCATTTATCCTCTTCTCATCCAAAAGTTCCAGCTGAACGAGCAATGCCTCTCAACGTTCATCGAGATTAAGTTCCTTATCGAGCTGCACCCTTAGGGAAGGGATTACGATCTCATATGGGAGCATCGCCTCTATCCCGTAAGTGAGAGCATAAGGGGTTTTCCCGGTAGGAGTACGGACAGAGGTGCGGTAAGCCCATATAGCTTCTACTAACCGTTCAGGCCAATCAGAGAATTTGTGAGATTCACATATTTTCTTTATGATGTTAAGAAGGGTTTTATTAGTAGCTTCGGCTTGACCGTTGCCTTGAGGATAATATGGAGATGAATGATACAATGCGATATTGAACTTCTTACAAAGGTCCTGAAGCTCTTGAGAAATGAACTGGGGTCCATTGTCGGTGACGATGCTGCTCGGCACTCCGAACCGCGAAATGATATTCTTTAAGATGAAGTGGCACACCGTGGTAGCTTTGATCTCTGCATATGCCTCCGCTTCGGCCCACTTGGTGAAGTATTCAGTGGCGGTAAGGATGAAGGATTTTTGCTTGGTCTGAGAATTAGGATCACCCAGCGGGCCGATGATGTCGAAAGCCAACATAGAGAATGGCGAAGGAGTTGAGATAGGATGAAGAGATGAAGTAGGAGCATGGATTTTATCAGCGTTGAGTTGGCATTTAAGACACCTCCGGACATAGAGGGAGTAATCCTCCTCTAGAGTGGGCCAATAGTAACCCTACTTGAGGATTTTCTTCGCTAGAGCCTGGCCATTGACATGACCTCCACACTCACTAGAATGAGCTACTTCGGCCACCTTCTGTTAGTATTGGTGTGCTACAGGCCAAATTCGGGTCCGATAGGCCCAATAGTTGTACGATTTTGTTCATTATTAATAAAGTGATATTTGAGCGTAAATATGTGATTGTGTATTACTTTACGATGTCCCTATGATATGTGGTTGTAAAGTCAGCTCGAGATGGGATCTCGAACATGAGACTGACTTTACATGGACGCATATCTTAAACTGTTCCTGGTTGGAGGGTAATCACTCGGGGACTTTGATTACCTATTAAATCAGTACACATGATGTGTCAGTGACTAGTCTCATGGTCATTGGTGCGGGGCACCAACACATATGTGTATGTGTACGTCCTGGGAGGAAGTGCACTGAACTGATCCGCTATTGATCTTCAGATGGTTGATTATACCTAATGTCAACTGAAGATCCAACGGTCTCAATAGCATCGTTGGTCCTTTGACCTGAGATATTGATCGGATCTTATACGAGGACTGGAATGGTTTAATTACTTAGCTAAGTGACTTTAACCATAAGTCATGAGTTGCCGAGTCATTAACCACTCCATGATACGTGTGAAGATCATCAATGGTCAAAAGGGGATCACTCACTGTCGGGTATATATCAGACAGTTAATGGGTCATGACATTGATGCTCCGTTAAATCCTTGGCCAGGGTCGTGTGAGTTCGTTTAGAATGGACATCATACACTTTAAGGAGGTCATGGTCAAATGGCACGATCATGGGGTTTGACAGAAACCATACCCTCGATCGTACCAGACTCATAGAAGGAGCGAGGGATTATATCGATACGGTAACTGTAGACTTACAGGTACCAGACAGGCTGGTTTAAACCCGACGTCTCTACGATCACGTGGATTTGCTTGACCCAACGTTATCAAAGGTTCGGAATAAATTAAACTATTGTTCGGCTCTAGTAGAAGCGAATAATAAGTTTAATTTACTTCTAATTGGGAATTAGAAGTTAATGGGCCTTAAACTAGAGTGACTAAGGGCCTAGAGGATCACACACAATGGATTCTTGGGTGACGAATTATTACTGTACAAATGCATATATTAATTCCCTTTAATTCCTTTTGGAAAGGAGTTTAAAAGAGGGCTTAATATATATGTACAATAATAAAAGGATATATATACGATTTCGATCCTTATGGGTTCTTTTAGAAAATGGCCAAATCCTATATATAGACATGTTACGAGAGCTTCTTTTCCTCTCTTGGATAATCAAGCATTAAGGCTAAAAAAGGAGGATTAGCTCCTCCCCTCTTCCTCCCTCTTGCTCTCTCTCTCTCCAGAAGGTGAAAGGGTCGGGGAAGGTCGTGCCGAGGGGGTGCCGTCGCTGCGCAAGGATCCGTGTGGATCAGCTCTAGAGGCCGTGCATCTGTTCGGCTCAGTATTCTGCATCGGGCACTGCGGACAGCGTCGTTCCGCGCAAGGTATAAATACGCAACCCGTAGTTAGGGGTTGGGGTGATTAAAACGTCGATCAGAGCATGGATCTGGGATTCCATGCAGCCGGGTTCAGGCAAATGAAAATTTTGTTATCCACTGCATTGCCTGGTAGTGCTGTATGGAACCTTACACCTTCCAAGCTTCATCATCATCAAGACATCTCATGAGCATTCCATTAAGGGCACGCCTGTACAATTCTCCAGCAATGATGGTGTATTTCGAGGTGGCTCTTCTAATAGTCTTGCGCTGCTCGGCATTTGCCCCTTCTGGGAATGATCCATCTTTGCAGCATAGCTCGATTTCATGGTACCATGGCAACTCTTCTTCTTCTAGAATCTCCTCTAACTCAGTCAGGGACACTTCCTTCAAATCTTCCTTCTTAGCCCTAGCCGCTACAGTCATCCTAAAGTTAACGAACCAAGGATCCTGAAGAGAAGGAGCATCCAATCTCTAGACGACGATAGTCTCATTGCTTCGACTGAGAGAAAAGGATTGGGAGGAGGCAAGCGATGCCAATGCATCAGCAAGAATATTCTGGGATCGTGGAGTATAGATATAGATCAGCTTACAGAATTACCTAGCCAAGAGAGTGACCAAATCTTGATATGGCTTGAGCTTCTGGTCACGAGTGCGGTAAGTGGACAGAATTTGCTGCAGAACGAGCTGAGAGTCTCCTATAATGTTCAAATAACGCACGCTCAAGAGATAGGCATGCTTTAATCCAGCAAGAAGAGCCTCATACTCGGCGATGTTGTTGGTAGTAGGAAAGCAAAGATGATATGCAAAGGGAATTGTTACTCCTTCCGGAGTGAGCAGAACAACGCCTATCCCTCGGCCTTGAGAATTGAGTGCACTATCGAAGTGTAGAGATCAAAAGGGATGATGAGTAAGGACGGAGAGATGCTCATCAGGGAAATCATCCTGAATAGAATCCGTACAAGGGATAGGAAGATGAGTGAGATGTTCAGTGATGGCATATCCTTTGATTGCCTTCTGAACGACGAATGTGATATCAAACTAAGAGAGGAAGCTCTGCCAGTGGGCTAACTTACTAGAAAGGACATGCTTTTCTAAAAGATAACGAATTGGG
This sequence comes from Amorphophallus konjac, assembly GCA_022559845.1. Lineage (NCBI taxonomy): Eukaryota > Viridiplantae > Streptophyta > Magnoliopsida > Alismatales > Araceae > Amorphophallus > Amorphophallus konjac. The sequence continues at coordinate 23,762,124 of CM040129.1, forward strand.
TCCATTCTGGAGATTAACCTAACTGGGTGGACTAGGAAGTAGTGTTCCAGCTTCTGAGCTACCCACACTAAGGCGGCATAAGTTTTCTCCATGGTAGTGTACTTGGCTTCCGTGGGATTAAATAACCTGGAAAGGTAATAAGCTGCCCGCTCTTTGCCTTCTTCATCAACCTGTGCCAGGACAGCTCCTAGGGAGTCCTCAATAACAGAAATGTATAGGATTAGGGGTTTCCTAGGGACAGGAGGTTGCAAAACCGGGGGATTAGATAAATAGCCCTTCAAATCTTCATAGGCATTTTGACAGTCTTGATTCCATTCGAATTTGACCCCTGCCTTTAGCAATTCATAAAACGGGCGGCACCTCTGAGAATGTTGGGATATGAATCTTCTAATAAATTACAATCATCCAATCAGTCCTGGAAGTTCTATGATATTCTTAGGTGGAGGCATATCCATGACGGCCTTTGCTTTGTTAGGATCAATCTGAATCCCCCTTTTACTAACTATGAAGCCTAACAACTTTCCTGAACAAACTCCAAAAACACACTTCTTTGGATTCATTTTTAATTGGTACTCCCTAGCTCTCTGAAGCACCTTAGCTAAGATGGCGGGGTGTTCTTCTTTAGTCCTCGACTTCACCAAAATATCATCCACGTAAGCTTCCATGTAAACATGCATCATATCGTGGAATATAGCCATTATTGCCCTTTGATAAGTGGCACCCGCGTTCTTCAAACCAAATGGCATGACTACATAGCAATACGTACCCCAAGGCGTGGTGAAAGAGGTCTTCTCTTGATCTTCGGGAGCGAGACGGATTTGGTTGTAGCCTGAATAACCAACCATGAATGATAACGCTTCATACCTGGCGGTGTTGTCCACCAATACATCTATATGAGGCAGCGGGAAATCATCTTTGGGACATGCCTTGTTAAGATCCCTGAAATCAATGCAAATACACATTTTTTCATCCTTTTTGATGACATGGACTATATTCGCCACCCACTGCGGATATAATATAACTCTAATAAATCTGGCCTTGTACAATTTATCGACCTCTTCTTTTATCCTTAAGGCCATGTGGGGGTGGAATCTCCTTGATCTTTGTTTCATAGGTGTTGCCCCAGCCTTAAGCACTAGTCGATGTTCCACCAAGGACGGGTCAAGACTTGGCATGTCCTCGTAAGACCAGGCAAAAGAATCACTATACTCCCTTAGGACTTTGACTAAATCTTCTTCTACTTCTGAAGGGAGATTAGCGGCAATGATGATGGGCCTGGGGTCTTCTTCAGTTCCCAGATTTATTTCCTTCGTAGGTTCATCCACCGCTGACGATCGCTCATCAAATCTCTTTAATCCATGCACATACAAATCAGCAGTGTCATCTACGTCACTGTCCTCAAGATCAACCGGGTCCTTTTCATCCATGATTTCATAGACTCCCAATCCGTCGTCGCTCGACACCCCACCTTGCTCCTCTTCTTCTTCGATCACAATCGTCGTAGCTTTGAACTCGGGCATTTCAGAAGAGCATGACATCGCTGAGCTCGATCTTGCAAGAACCTATCAGGAATAGATTTGGAATGACGCACTGGTGGGCGCGGTCAAGCAAGGAAGGGTTGGATTACCTAGAACAAGACCCTACATCTCTAGACCTAACAGACTCTACTACCCTAGACTCGATAGACCCTACGTCTAACCTAGGAGAGAGAAAATCTAATTGGAGGGAGGCAGCAGGGATCTCATGCCCCTGGGAAGAGGATGGAGAATAGATAGCGTAATCTTCCACTAAAATTTTCATTTCGAATTTGATATTTTTTTGGAGATCAGTGGAGATCATGCAACAAGATGAAGAAGAAGGCGGAGGAGGAAGTCTAAGGGGATACTTGGATGGACAGAAGAGATCGAAGAATGGATCAGAGGAGGAGAAGAAAGGAGTAGATAGATCGACTGGCGGACAGCACGTGCATGTCCGGACAATGAGAAAATCTGTAGGAAGCTCCAATAACAGCGGATTGATTAAGATGGGAGGTGAGTAGGGTAAGGATGCCAGCTTTTAAAAGAATGAGAACAAGCGGGAAGGAGACCAAGTGAATGTGACGGGTGAGCTCCCCCTTTCCCGTGTGCGATAAACTGGCTTCTTCGGCCCATAACACACAAGCCGTACCTCTTGGTTTCTTTGTCAGTTTTTTTCTTCATAAAACAACCTTTCAAATGCTTGGCTGAAATCAAGCATATCGTCGACCGGCCCCTTAGTCAGTAATAGTTGGCTTTCGAGTGTGTAAGTTGTACCTTCCTCCTTGGGTGGATCCAGTGATGCTTTTAATGTGCCTGGCTGGAGAGGGCCCTTAACAAAATGGTGGCGATAGTCCCATGTCAATGGTCCAGAGTCACCCAAAATTGAGAGTGAGGATTCTTGATAACCGAGGCCCCTCATGTTCATGTTCTTGCCTTTGGGGACCGGTTTGGTTCGCCCTTGCAATTGTGCGCCGAGGCCTCTCCCCGGCTGATAGCCCAGCTTTAATATCATATTCCACCCCTTTGAATCTCATATCTGGGGCTTTATTTTGACGTCGATCAGCATAGTGGTGAGCTTGCGTGGCACGTAGGCCCATGGAAAATTCAGATCTAAAACTGAAATAACGGGCCGGCTACTGGGCCACAGTGTTGAAAGGATCTTTTCTGAGATAGCTCTAACAGATTGGACCGTGGATATGCTTTTTAACTTAACCACCCTCCCTTGAAAAAGAAATTTGAGGCATTGGTGGGTAGTGGATGGTACGGCACTAAGATTATCGATCCACGGTCGACCAAAGATAGCCTTAAACATAGGGTCGATGTCAAGCACATAAAATTCAATGGGCATAGTGAGAGGCCCGAGCTCAGCTTGAATGGTGACTACCCCATGACATGCCCTCCTGGAATTATCATACGCTGCAATGGTAATCGGGGTCGGCTTCAATAGATCTTCTGAAAGGTTGCAGGTTCTTAAAGTGCTTAGGGGGCAGACATTAATAGAAGCCCATGTATCCACCAATGATGTGTCTATGCTGACTTTGTTGAGAGTGATAGAAATGCATAGTGGCATTTGTCGTGCTTCCGGGGGTGCTAGTTCAGTTTCAGAAAATGTAATTGCCGGCCCTTTGGAGATTGTGGCCAGACTGTGGGTAAGTTGTCCACTGCCATGTCTTCATTTACTATTACCCTCTGAAGGAAATTACGAAGTGCATCCTGGTGAAGCGTGGACCTCTTAATCAATTCCAGCACAGATATCTTAGCAGGCACTCGGTCCAGATGATGTAACAAATCATATTGTGTCCCTGGTAGCGGATCTACCTCCTCATGATCGGTAGCCTGTTGCGAGGACTGGGGATTAGGTGCAGGAGCACCGGTGGAAGGATACTTCCTATGGAACAAACGCCCGCTCCATAGGGAAAGATTCTGGGCCAACATGGCGTTAGATGGGCTTAGGATAAGCGGCTTAATGGGCCCCGTGGGATGGATGAATGAAGGGGTAGAGGGAGTAGGGGTGAGAGGAGTAGTGGTGATGATAATGGGCGTCATGGGGGTAGTGGAGATGACAGGCTGTGGAGGGGGGTGAGAGGAGTAGTGGTGATGATAATGGGCGTCATGGGGGTAGTGGAGATGACAGGCTGTGGAGGGATGATGGGTGAGGGGTTTGATGGAGGGATGGTGACGATGGGTATGGGAACTAGCGGTGGAGTGGAGATAGGCGATAATGGGGGAAGTGGATGGTAGGATGAGAGGTTTAGCGATTGCGGGTGATGGAGAGGTTTGATGGTTAAGCGGGAGGATGACGGGGGTAGAAGGTAAAGACGGGTTGCGATAGCTATGGTGAAGGGCCATGAGCCGCTGTACCGAGGCTTCATCATCATAGGACCACCCAGCGTCAAGAGCAGGGGGTTGAACGAGGTTGACCTGAGCATGTGCCGGTGGTTGTGGTTGCGGATGATTAGGAATGGGGTTTTGGTGGATCCCCAAGTCCTGAACGGCCTGTTGTTGTGGTTGTGGCTACTGCTGTGGCTGCGGTGCTTGTTGCTGCTGCACTTGTTGCCTTGGCGCTTGCCTTCTTTTCTCTTTAATTTCCACAATGGCCTTATGCATCTCGGCCCAATCAATATGCTACCCTTCATGGAGATCATACACCAGATCTCGGAACTGATAGCATCCTTCAATAGACTGAACATGCAATATTAGACTGATCAACGGCCGAATTCCAGTTGGGCCGTTCCAGAGGAAGCTGAATTGCACTTATGGACATGAGAGCGGAAAAGATGTTCGTAAGGGACTCGGGCAAGGGGGGATATTGCGCTCTCCTGGGATCTGGGCGTTTGTTGGTGTAGCTGTTGGGTGGAGGGACATTGTGGTACTGTTGAGGTTGTTGAGGTTGTTGTGGAGCGTGGAAGGCATTTTGAGGAGCGGAGAAGGTAGGTTGGGTGTTTTGCGGAGTGGGAAAGGTAGGTTGAGGATTTTGGGGAGCGTGGAATTGGGGATTGCGCGAGTTTTGTGGAAAGCGGAACGGAGTGGATTGGTTCGGGAAGGGGAATGCAACGACTTGTACCTGTTCATTAGTCTAGACTCCTTCGATGACAGGCCCCTGAGGTTTTCTATTATATTTGGGCTTTTGGGCTTCGAAGAGAGAGTGGATAGGGGAGTCCTTGAACTGGGTTTGAATGAACCTTGCCCGACTATAGAGTTGGTGCATGTTGGCAATATCATTCATGGCCAATATGTTGTAGAAGGTGGGTGTAGCATTGGATATAAGCAACTTGACCTTTTCCTCCCCCGGAATATGGCCAGGCACCCGGGCGGCCATCTGCCTCCATCTGTCGGCATATGTAGCAAAGTCTTCATCTGCCTTCATCTTTTCAGCCACAAGATCTGTAAATGAATAGCTTGGGCCGACCCGGTCTTGGAACCTCTAAATGAATTTCTCTTTTACCACCTTGAAACTTTCAGCATCCTCTAATGGCAAGGCATAAAACCATTCCAACGCAACTCCATCGAGAGACCGACGGAATAAATATGCCATAAGGCGATCATCATATTGGAACTGCGCCGATTCATACATAAAGTCCCTAACATGAACGAATGGATTGTTATTCCCGTCATACTTGCGGTAAGTGGGGAGATCGGATTGGGGAGGGAATCGGATATTGTGGAAGCTGGGAACTGGAACATCTGCTAAAGATTGTAGGCCAACCCGCTTTTGAAGGAAGTCGAGTTGTTGTTGCATGATGACCCATTTATCGAGAAGTTCCTACTCCTGAGACAGAGTAGGTGGAGTAAAAGGAGCGTGCTCAAGGGGAGGAGCTGAAGGGTAGATAGAAGGAGGGGGAGTAGGCCCATAAGAATGATAATGGGCCGAAGGATGACCCAAATTGGGGTGGACGTGGGCCGCCCCTTGCTGAGGACGAGCGAGATCGGCCGGGCTGACAAGGGCTTGTGGCATTGACAGAATGGGCCTATAAGACTCAGCTTGGGTAAATGAGGGGAGAACGGACTTCCCCTTTTCGAGAATTTGATGGGCCGAGCCCAAGGACTGGCCCGCTTCCAAATTGGTGAATTGAAGGTGGGGTGGATCGGGGTAAGATCAATAGGAATGGGTGAAACCCCGGGCCCATCAACCCTAGATTGTGAGATGGAGGTAGTGGATAGACCTTGTGTAATTGTGGAAGGTGGGGCACCGGACCCCTGCAAAGTTTGATAAAGGGCCTGAAGTTGGGCCGGATCCAACTGGGCCATCATGTGCAAGATCTGACTGGTAGGATTGTTGGAGGAGAGGGAGGGTTGTGCACCCTCCATGGGGACAGAGGATGGAGGAGGGGTGGACCCCTCTCCTGATTGAAGTTGGACAACCCTAGGTGGGTCCTCCAAGAGTCCCTGGGGAAGAGATTCCTCATGGGAACGGGAGACATCATAAGGAGACATGTTTGACTCGAACAAGGGATTGGAATAAGATGTGAGAGAGGAATTGCCCCTAGAAGATGAATCTAAGGATTGGAAGCAACTCCACATGCAATGTAGCACCTTGAAACAAAGCAAACAACACAAACAACCACAAATAAGTAGCTAGACAAGATGACTCCAAACTTATGCGAATGAGAAAGGGATGGAAAAACAACAAAAGTCAACCAAGTTATAATGATGCACAAATTTTACTTATCTCTTCCTTTAGAATCTTAGGGATTTGAATTTAATATGTTCTCTCCAACAATAGGTTCTTAATAGGAAGGATATTGGGGACTTGGTTAACTCTAGTTGTAAACTCTCCCTTACTTATGCAACCTAGACACGGGGTGGTGAAGGTACCACCGGCCCGGCATCTGTGTGAGAATCCACAGCTCGCGGGGACTTATGGAGGTCCCTAATGTGGTCACCTAGTCAACCCCAAGGAATATGGAGGCGAGAGGATCACACACCAAGGTAGGAATACAACTATTATATGAAAGATGAATGACCCTACGTGCATCGGAGTGCATGCAATTTCTAGCCCAAAACTAACTAACAATATGCAAACAATGATATAGAGAAATATGGAATCTGCTCTCTCAATTGAATTCCATTTCTCACATCTTCAGGGAAGCAAATTGGGTTGCTGATTCATTAGCCTCTCTTGCATGCTCCAAGCAATGTAATTCCTTTTATTCAAATAATGAGCTGCCTAGATATACAAAGGGAGATGCTCGTCTGGATAAGCTGGGTGTGCCCAGCATTCGAGTCATGTAATTGTACATTCTTCATTTTATATCTATAATATTCACCTCCTAGTGCTGAGTTAGTGGAGTGGCTTTCTTCTTACCTCTGGTAAGGGGTGCACTCTCCTACCTCACTATAGGAAGGGCTTTCCAAAAAAAAAATGATATAGATATATGCCACAACAATAGGAGGAGACCAGATAGCACCCAAAAATAATAACACATTCAAAAACTGTGAAAATAACAGTAACGTCGGGATGCATACCTATATTGGAGAAAACGGTCGTATGGGAGACCGCTAAGAATACGAGACGGTCTATGGCTAGACCGCCAGAAAGTCAGAAACGGTCTGGGATGAGACCGCCAGGGAGCCAGAGAGCAGAAAATAACAGGGAATAAATGGGAAATTTGAGAAAAACACAAGGGCAACTGAGGACAATTAAGAACAGCAGATCAAACAGAAACCCAGCACGATTGACACTAGATGTCCCACTATGATCGCCAAAAAATGAGGGTTGTTGATATTTATGTTCACCTCTTTGTGTGTGTGTGTGAAGATGATGGATGTGTGTATAATAGTGAGTAATGTGTGCTGAATGACTGTGAGCAAGTTGTTGAACCCCGTGCACAACCTTGTGGTAAGAAATTTTGATGATGATTAAATACCATGTGTGTGTGTGACTCATTATTCAAATGGAGATGTGGTCTTTGGATATGAAATGATTTGAACTGCTGTAGTTGGTTGAATGATGCTCGATTGAATATAAATGAAATAGCTAACTGGGAAATCCAACTTTGAGATCATTTGATGAAGATAGCTGACGTATGCTTTGGTATATTTACAGGAGTTAGTGAGAAAGGAAAGCCTCCGATCAAATTGGGTGAAACTCTTCTAACTCTTCCCTAGTTGATTAGAATGGCATTTAAGCTATTGTGATAGCTATCATGTAGTTTGAAGAGATTTATTTCAAATATTGAGTGATTGATGAGAGCTAGAGATTAACCTTCAAGAAAGTAAATGAAAATTGAAGACTGACCTTAAGTGTGTAACTATGACAGGGACTTTCAATGGAGACCGATGTCAAGATCAAGTGGCTGTCATTAAATTGAAGCATTAAAATGGTAAGTTGTTTTGTTTGGATGGTTGAAGGAGGATTGTTGGGTAGATTGGAAGAACAAATCCCAAGGTAATTCCCTATCAATCTCTAATTGGTATGTCGATAATTTGGGGTAGATTAATACCTAATTCTTTTATACATGTATTCATATTTGATGTCTCATGTCTTTTTGTTAACTCCTATGGGTGTTTTATTAACCTTGCTTATGTCAGGAAAAGTGTCGACTCTGTGAGTCAACACTTTGTCCCGGGGCCATAAGCTTTTTAGTCTGGCCTTTTATGTTTTCGAACTGTAAGATAAAAAGTCGACTCACAGAGTCGACCTTTTTATCGGGTAGTGCTATCTTGCTATTTAACAGGCTTATCCCGGGTACAAATGTCGACTCACAGAGTCGACATTTTTTCTAGGGGATTCTGTCTGGCCGTTTCCTATCGCGCTGGCTGAATGTGTCGACTCCTTGAGTCGACACTTTCTATGCCTCTATCTGTCCGGCTGGCTTTCAAGGCTTGGGTGGCCATGAGTGTCGACTTTGTGAGTCGACACTTTCTGGTAACTGGAAAACACGCCGGTTCATGCGGCGGCCAGTGCCCTAGCTCGGTCCATTCTTTTTGTGCCCGATTGTGATTGGTCCTTGGGGGATAATATCCTCCACATGGCCCTTCATTCCCTTATGGTATACAATGAAAGAGATAGGGTTTAGTGACAAGGAGAGAAAGCATCTAATGAAATATACGATTTTGGGTGTTTGCAGGAACAGGAGGATGAAGCTTCATCTCCTTCGTCTCGAGGGTGAGCTGGGCGCGATTCAAGGCTGAAGATGATGAACATCCAACAAGTTGAAGGTGTTTTACAGAAGCTCCACAGTTATATCTCCTCCAAATGATCAATGAGTTGAAGACGGGCTGAATAGAAGAAGAACCTCAATCGCCCATCTTTCAAGCTGCAACAATAATGAACCTGCTAATGAATCTACTGCGTTCTTCAAACAATAGTTTGACTGAAGAGAATAAGAAACCCAGCTGCCCAAGAACCTGGTTCCATCATTTTCGACCAAGAGTTTTCTGAACCATTTTCTGTCCCTACTTGTGGTTATCTTTTGTCTAGTTGATGTTCATTGAGCTTGCTTGTATATCTGTGATCATTCCTTAAACTGAGATTGATTGTGTGTGTTCGGAGTGGTGTCTCCGAGTGTGGATTCACTATTAGGGTATGTTCCCCGTCTTAGTGTGTGTGTGTGGTGCTGAGCACCGTGTTGAGGGTTCACCCTCGTGTGTGTGCTGTGTAGCAGCGTGTTGAGCTTCGTGCTCGTATGTGTGGTTTGCTACCATCGTGCAGCGTGTGTTGTATTGGGGTTCGTCCCCGTGTGCTACCTTGAGTAGCATTTTAGTGAAGCCTCACTGAGGTGGTGAGGGGTGAACGTAGGGTACCCGTCGTGGTCTCGAACCACCTAAAAAATCTCTGTGCACTTGTGATTGGTTGTGTGTGTGCTCCCTATCTTCTATCACCATTCACAGGATGGATTGCTCACCATGTTGCTCATCAATGCTAGACTTGTCCATGTATACCGTTGTTAGTTAAATTTGCTAATTCTCCATGTGTGATATTGTCTATTGCTTACGCTTGGTGAGGTTAGATTGAGAGGCGCTTAAGTTACTCAATTGGTTTTAATTTTTAAAGAGACAGATCCATTCACCCCCCTCTAGATCCGTGACACTACACTGTGGGACCCAACAATTGGTATCAGAGCCCGGTTCTGTTATCCCAGATCAAACGATCTTCAGAGGGATCCTAGTGTAGTTTTGAATGATGAATGCTTCTTCAGATAGTGTTTCATTGAGTTCCTTACCTGCCTATCATGGTGATGACTTTAATTCTTGGTTAGGAAAATTATGTAGAGCCATAAATTCAGTCAATCCTGATTTATGGAAACTAATTCATGATGGTCCTCATAAGTTGCCTCGGGATGAGACCAAGTGGTCCAACGGAGATAAATTAAAGGATCATGAGAATACTATAATGTTGAGCTTGTTGAAAGGTTCAGTGAATGCTAACAAGTTTACATTCGTTTCATCTTGCAGGAGTGCAAAAGAGCTTATGGACCGGTTGGTGTAAGCTCAAGAAAAGTAGGGACAGAGGGGATTAATGGTTGATGACACTTATCAGACTTGTGATGAAAGTGCTGAGGAGGTAAGCTCTAAATCCGATGAAGATGAATTGTCATTTGAAGATTTGATAAATGCTTATGAAGAATTAGCAGAAAAATATAAAAAGGTGAAATGTTAAAACAAAGCTTTGAAGAAGTAGTCTAATGGTAATGTGCATGACAATTCTTCTTGTGTAAAATGCATTGATCTAGGTTCAAAAATTGAAGAACTGGAAAATGAAAATGAACACTTGGCATGTAAAGTTACTTTGCTTAAGGAAATCGAAGAAAGTCTGAGGAGCAAGTTAGATTCTCTATCCGATGATGAAAAACTTTTTGAGAAACTACTTGACTCTAAAACAGATACCAAATCCCTTTTGGATAAAAATGAGAAACTAAAAGGGGACAATGATGCCTTGCTTATTCAAGTCTCTTTACTTGAGGGCAGATTGAAGTGTTTTGAAAATTTTGAAATAGAAAATGAACTGCTGAGTTCTGAACTTGAGAAGGTTAAAATGTTGAATACGACCATGTCAGAAAGACTTCTGACTTTTGAAAAAGGCAAGTCAATGATTGCACAAAAAAGTGACAATGTGAGTCTTCTAAAATAGGAAATAGAATCTCACAAAACCATAAACTCCACTCTGAATGAGAAAGTCACTTCCTGTGAAAATGAAATTCTAACTTGTGAACTACAAATTGCTTCACTCCAAAGTGAAATTGTTGACTTGAACAAGTCACTAGGTAGATTTGTGAGTGGGGAGGAGAACTTGAACAAACTTCTCGGAACAAAGGTTAATTTCCAACTAGAAGGTCTAGGATACAATCCTAGCAAAAAGGAAGCCTTCAATCTGAAAACCAAAACCTGTTTTGTGCATGCTTCCTACTCCTCCAGTACACCAAACATTCCTACCCATGTCAAGCAAAAGACTAATATGCATGCAAAGAAATCCAATGTGGAACAGCAAGCTTCAAAGCAAAACAATGCATCATGTCACTATTGTGGTGAGCTTGGACATTTAATGCATGACTTTAGTTTGATGAAAGAGGATGATTTGAATGCTTGTAGGGTGCATGATAGTAAATTTCAAGTTCATTAGAAAAAGAAATTTGAATGCTTTCATTGTGGGAAAATGGGTCATAATATGAAAAATTGTTGGTTGTTAAATGTGAAACCCAAATTTCATACTCAAAATTATAGATCCCCCAGACATGCACAAAAGCCCAATGCTTATGCTCAACCAAAGAAATTGAATCATCGTGTGTATTGTCATTATTGTGGTCATGTGGGACATCTTATAGATGATTGATCTTTATTCCACCTTGACAATCTGAATGCAAGGAAAATGTGGAAAGCTGCCAGTCGTGGTGCAGCAAACCGTCAGGGACCCAAGATGGCTTGGGTTCCCAAAACCTCAAAATGACAATCTTGTTTTGCAAGGATGCCTTGTGATGGAAGAAGTTGTCAATAGAATAAAAAATCCTCCAAGGCAAGAAATTTGATGAGCTAGTGCGGTAATACATTCCACTCTTAATTTCACGTGTGAATAATAGTCTTTTGCAATTGTTCATAGAGTTTATTGGCTTTTACTCATGCTTTCTTGTGTGAATAACTATTATTTTGCAGTTGTTCACAGAGTCTTCTATAGTTACACTCGTCACTTTTTGTGAATAAAAGTTGAACTTTACACATAGAGCACACACACTTTACATCTTATATATATCACATCTTTTTGCACACTTGTTAATACAAATAAAATTCAGTCATCTGTCACTTTGATGTACAGACTTGCATATTATTCATCTTCGTGTGCATGAATGCCATGATTCATCGGTATATAAAATGACGTCAGTGGAAAGGTGGATTAATTCCACCTGGAAGATTTCATTATGCGTGAGTATGGTCCTCGGACCTACGTTCTCCGCCAAGTACCGGTAATCAACTCGCTTGAATATACCATTTTGACATGCTTGAGTGTATATCATATACACCCGTTACTTTTTGAACTCTTCTACGACCGAACAACCATGTTAAATAAATTTGCATTGATCCAGGCATGAATGCCTCATGACACATATTAACAAGGTCTTTTTGGTTTTCAACCGTGCATACACTTAGGGGGAGACAAAACCTTGAAAAGACTAATTCATCTACTACTATCTGTTCAATCACTCACTTCATATGGAACCTTGAGACAATTGACTTCATTCAATAAGGATCTCTGTTATTCCACTCAACACTTTTAAGGATTCTTAAACCCCTACATTAAGTCTAGTGACTCGTGAGGAAAAAGTTGTCAGTCCCACCAAAAATTGAATAAGTGTGATTTGACATCAAGTACATCGGGAATCCCCCCTGAAATAAAGGAGGAAACTAGCATCGAAAAGTGTCTTATCCACATTATCATAAATGACGATACCGAGTAACCGGGAATTGCCCCTGAGACAAAGGGCATGCCTCCTGTCAAAAGGCCAGTCATGTTGCTATTTAATAAATACAAAATTGTATGGGACTGTGCAAAGCTACCAAAAGCCGAGCACTTTGTATTAAAATGTAGGGAAGAGAGATTCCTATTAGTGTTCCTTAGAACATGTGATTACCCATATCGTTTTGAAAGTCATTCCTCATTGTTCACATGTTGAATCTAAGCTTGATTGTTTGAATGTACTTCTTGAATTAGTTGATTTTCAGTGGTTATGCAGTACATCTACTTGTAAGCACAACCCTGTTAATATGGTTCATGGACTTTATGCTAAAATCAGTTGCATTCTCCATATACATGTCCCTAAGGGACCCTCATGCTTGATTTAATATCTATGTATGCATGACTGCCTATGTGCATGCTTGAAGTGCATGAGTTGATCATGATTGTATGAACCCCCATGAAAAGTCCTTCTAAAGTGTGAATACATTTCTGAAATTTCAAGTCTTCAACTTGTGTTTCCATTAATATTCACTACAGAGGGTTTTGCTAAAAGGATTGCCATGAGTGTTTCAATGTTGAATGTGTCCATGTGCTGAATTGAAAACAAGTAATGATTGGATTGTCTTGAATTTTGATTTACTGCTAAGACAATGTGTCAATTGCACTGACTTTGCCTCACACTGCACTAACCATGAGCTGTACTACTCAGTATTAACATGTTGGACTGGGTGACACTTATGTGGTTTATCATGAGTTCACTAAATTATCCAAAATGAAGAATTCAAGGTAACAGCTTATCTTGGGTCAAGGTAAGCAATTTTGGTCTTATTGCTACTTCATGAGGATGAGAAGTCAATAGTTCAAATCTGGTTTTATTCCTTGCAATATTTCAGTCTCAATGATTTGTGATGGATATTAGAAATGAATACTTGATTGTTTAATTGAATTGATCATCCAATTGTGGTTGCTTGATTTCCCTTGTCCAAGATCAATTTTCCAGTTGAACAACCCACATATTGCCCAATTTATGTTTATAATTTCGTGGATATCATGTTTTGTTCATGTGACCATCAATTCCCTTTATTTCATTTGGACTTTCAAAGTGCAGAAGAAGTGTCGACCCCTAAGGTCGACCTTTTCACCCTATGTCCCTCTTCTTCTCGCGGGACAGAACAGTCTCTAAAATGTGTCGGCCCACAAGGTCGACACTTTTGTTTCGGATCCCGGTTTGTGAACCGGACCGTCGGGTTCACTTCTCACACCATTCACTCACTTGACTCGAACCCAAGGTGACTTGGGTCTCCAGTTGGTCGAACCCACTTCACCTTAAACCCACCGTCCTCACCATCAAAACCCATTCGCCCCTCATCTCAACCCTAAACCCCAATCATAACCCCGTGGCTCTTCTTCTCCTTCCATCGGTCATCCGGAGCCGTAGTCGACATTTTTCCTCCGCAACACACCGCAGTCAACCATTCTTCCCTCACCATCCTCTTCACCTGCTCTTCTCCTAGCCTTCTGCGACCAATACCTCCGGCGGGCAGCTGTGACTACAACTTCTCTTCCTTGTCCGGAGCCTCGTCTGCGTGAGGTCCAGCTGGTTCAAAGGTAGCCTCCCTTCTGCTCGAAGGTCACAGAGCCGCATCTCCATCCACCATCTGCTTGCTCTTAGAGTTGTCCAAGCTACACATATGGCACCCAAGAAGAGATCAGTGCTGGAAAGAAAAGAAGCCCGCATCCAAACAGAGCTACGACGCAAACATAAAGAAGCCCAGGCTCAGAGAAAGAAAAGAGCTGCTGAGACAAAGATGCTGGTTGAAAGAAAAGTGTTGTGTCCTCGTGCCGTTGATTTTAGGAGCATCGAAACTGCTCTGCCGAGGTTAGTTGAATTGTTGAGGAAGCAGCCCAATTTGATTCCCTTCATGACTGAACACAGTAGAGTTTATCATTCCCTAGTCCATTAGTTCTATGGAAACATGGTTATGAAAAATGATGAACTGTACACAGAATTAGATGGGCACCTTGTTCCATTAACTGCTCAATTGATTGGAAAAGCCCTAAATTTGCCTTATGATAGTGGGATGATTTATGAGGAAGCCATTTACTCTGAGGAGCTCGCCTATGAGCTCATGACTGATAAGGTAGTAGCTGAAGGATGTGTACCTAAGTTAAATGCAAATGAATTTCCACCTCTTCAGAGAATTTTACATCACATGATGACCACTATTCTATTGCCAAGATCAGGGTCAAGGGAACATGTCACTGATAGGCATAAATTCCTATTTGTTCAAATCATGAGTGGAGAACCAGTCAACTTCCCAGAAGTGATGATGGAATATATAACCAGTTGCAGGAAGTCCAAGAATGGAAATTTGCCTTATGGAGCAGCATTAACCCCAATTTTTCAGTCCCTGCATATTGATTTGAGCAAACAGGTCAGTCATCCAATTCGGGATGCTGACATTTACACTATTCCATCAATCTACAGCAACATGGGTTATGAGCTAAGAAATGGAGTTCTTGTTCGTACTCTTCGGTCGAAGAAAGGCAAAGCCTCGGCAGCGGGGTCTGACCAAAGAGAAGGTGATGATCATGAAGAACCTATCAGAAGAACCAGAGTGTCACAGGCTGCATCTTCAGTGGATACATCACTGAACACCAAAATTGATGAATTAAGTGATGAAGTTTGCAATGTCCGGGAATCTGTGGATGTGCTAACCAAAAAAGTCAAGGAACTGAAGCTTCATCATGACACTTATCTTCAGAAGTTTGCTGCGATGGCCGATTCCATTGATTCCCTCCACACTGCTATGGGCATTCAAAACTCAAAATTTGATGATCTATCAGATTTTCTCCGACGTCCTCGAACACCTCCTGCCTCTCCTTGAGGCTTTGATCTTTGGCACTCTACTTCGATTGACCAAGCTGATTGACTTCCCCCTTTTACCACTCCTTTTTGTTGATGACAAATGGGGAGATGAAATGTGCTGCCTTATGTGCCTTATGTCTTTTGTGGATGTTATGTTTAAGTTTTGTGGATGTTATGTTTATGTATTGTTATGTCTATGTGTCGGTCTTGTGACAATTGATCTCATGATGCTAAATGTTATCTGTGGACATGATTGAAGTTATGTGATATTTTGTGGACATGTTGAAGTATTGTTATTTTGTGGACATATGGGTCATAGATGTAATTTGGATTGTTATGAGTTGTCAGTTCATGGATGTTTGATGGATAATTCATAATTGATGCTGAATGTTATCTTCATTTGTGATTTGTGGTTGGAATGTTAACATGGTTTCATGTCTAGAATACTTGATGTGAGTTGAATTTCCTTGAAACTCTTTTTATCTGTCAAGTTTATTTTGTCAATTCCACATAGTATGTGTCATCATCAAAAAGGGAGAGATTGTTGAACCCTGTGCACAACCTTGTGGTAAGAAATTTTGATGACGATTAAATACCCTGTGTGTGTGTGACTCATTATTCAAATGGAAATGTGGTCTTTGGATATGAAATGATTTGAACTACTCTAGTTGGTTGAATGATGCTCGATTGAATATAAATGCAATAGCTAACTAGGATATCCAACTTTGAGATCATTTGATGAAGATAACTGACGCATGCTTTAGTATGTTTACAGGAGTTAGTGAGAAAGGAAAGTCTCCGACCAAATTGGGTGAAACTCTTCTAACTCTTCCCTAGTTGATTTGAATGGCATTTAAGCTATTGTGATAGCTATCATGTAGTTTGAAGATATTTAGTTCAAATATTGAGTGATTGATGAGAGCTAGATATTAACCTTCAAGAAAGTAAATGAAAATTGAAGACTGACCTTAAGTGTGTAACTATGACAGGGACTTTTAATAGAGACCGATGTCAAGATCAAGTGGCTGTCATTAAATTGAAGCATTAAAATGGTAAGTTGTTTTGTTTGGATGGTTGAAGGAGGATTGTTGGGTAGATTGGAAGAACAAATCCCAAGGTAATTCCCTATCAATCTCTAATTGGTATGTCGATAATTTGGGGTAGATTAATACCTAATTCTTTCATACATGTATTCATCTTTGATGTCTCATGTCTTTTTGTTAACTCCTATGGGTGTTTTATTAACCTTACTTATGTCAGGAAATGTGTCGACTCTGTGAGTCGACACTTTGTCCCGGGGCCATAAGCTTTTTAGTCTGGCCTTTTATGTTTTCGAACTGTAAGATAAAAAGTCGACTCACAGAGTCGACCTTTTTATCGGGCAGTTCTGTCTTGCTGTTTAACAGGCTTACCCCGGGTACAAATGTCGACTCACAGAGTCGACATTTTTTCCAAGGGATTCTGTCTGGCCGTTTCTTATCGCGCTGGCTGAATGTGTCGACTCCTTGAGTCGACACTTTCTACGCCTCTATCTATCCAGCGGGCTTTCAAGGCTTGGGCGGCCACGAGTGTCGACTCTAAGAGTCGACACTTTCTGGCAACCGACAAACACGCCGATTCGTGCGGTGGCCGGTGCCCTAGCTCGGTCCATTTTTTTGTGCTCGATTGTGATTGGTCCTTGGGGGATAATATCCTCCATGTGGCCCTTCATTCCCTTGTGGTATAAAATGAAAGAGATAGGGTTTATTGACAAGGAGAGAAAGCATCTAATGAAATATATGATTTTGGGTGTTTACAGGAACAAGAGGACGAAGCTTCATCTCCTTCGTCTCGAGGGTGAGCTGGGCCCGATTCAAGGCTGAAGATGATGAACTTCCACCAAGTGGAAGGTGTTTTACTGAAGCTCCATGGTTATATCTCCTCCAAACGATCAATGAGCTGAAGATGGGCTGAATAGAAGAAGAACCTCGATCGCCCATCTTTCAAGCTGCAACAATAACGAACCTGTTAATTAATCTACTGTGTGCTTCAACCAATAGTTTGACTGAAGAGAAGAAGAAACCCAGCTGCCCAAGAACCCAGTTCCATCATTTTTGACCAGGAGTTTTCTGAACCATTTTCTGTCCCTACTTGTGGTTATCTTTTGTCTAGTTGATGTTCATTGAGCTTGCTTGTATATCTGTGATCATTCCTTAAACTGAGATTGATTGTGTGTGTGTTCGGAGCGGTGTCTCCGAGTATGGATTCACTATTGGGGTACGTTCAACGTCTTAGTGTGTGTGTGTGGTGCTGAGCACCGTGTTGAGGGTTCACCCTCGTGTGTGTGCTGCGTAGCAGCGTGTTGAGCTTCGTGCTTGTGTGTGTGGTTTGATGCTGTCGTGCAGCGTGTGGTGTATTGGGGTTCATCCCCGTGTGCTACCTTGAGTAGCATTTTAGTGAAGCCTCACCGAGGTGGTGAGGGGTGGACGTAGGGTACCCGTCGTTGTCCCGAACCACCTAAAAAATCTATGTGCACTTGTGATTGGTTGTGTGTGTGCTCCCTATCTTCTATCACCATTCACAGGATGGATTGCTCACCATGTTGCTCATCAATGCTAGACTTGTCCATGTATACCGTTGTTAGTTAAATTTGCTAATTCTCCATGTGTGATCTTGTCTATTGCTTATGCTTGGTGAGGTTAGATTGAGAGGCGCTTAAGTTACTCAATTGGTTTTGATTTTTAAAGAGACGGATCTATTCACCCCCCTCTAGATCCGTGCCACTACACTGTGGGACCCAACACAAGTGATGCACTAACTCAAGCAATCAACATAAACTAACAGCATGTAGGCATGTCATATCAAATATAGCAAGAATGAAAAGGGAGAAGTAAAGACACACGCCGTGGGCGTGGAGCAAATGGATGAAATAAAACACACACCGGGGGTGTGGAGCAACTAAAGTAAAAGAAGATGAACAAGCAAGAGAATGAACAATGCCCAAAATAAGGAAAGATGTGATTGCCACCAAGTTAAATAACATAGTAAAACTGTAATATATACCTTGGAAAGAGCCGAGTGAAGCCACCCGCCACGGGAGTGAGAAAACCTAGATACTGCAGTGGCAAACGGTCTACCAGACGATCGCCAGAAGGCAACAAACGGTCTTACAATAGACTGCCTGAAATCTGCAAATGGTCTGATCAATGACCGCCAGAGCACCCAGAACAGTGAAGTGGAACTTGAATCTCCACCCCTCCTGGCCGGAAAGAAGAGTTGGGCCTCGTGCAATGAGTCTTGTAAACCTACAAGAGAGTGTAGACACAAAGAAAAACGACCCGATAAGCCCTTAGGACTAATGTAGTATCTATAATGCAATTAGACTAAAGTGCATAAAAGGAAGGGTAAATACCTAGGGGTTGGTGGTTTTTTAACCCCTGTGGGACATGGAAAAGATAGGAGGATGTTTTGAAATGTGTTATGAGTGCAGAGAACGTTGAATGAAGAAAAGGGAATATGCTATGAATATGCAAAGGAGAGACCAAAACCAAGAGAAAAAGACACTAAGACACTAATGAAACTTAATACTCCCTGAACCAGAAGCCTTATGGACGTAGACCAGCTTCTCCCTGGTTGTTACTCGCTCTAGAATGCAGCAGCACTTCGTCGCGAACTCCAAAAATCCCCCCTCAAGCCATGAAGTCAAAGGGTCTATTTATAGGCCCTCAAACCCAAGGTTCGAGTTGGAGGGATAATGACTCGAAAATAGGCCTGAAACTGGATAAACCCTGAAGATAATACTCCCAAGAGTCCATAGAATCAAATAGAAGCTTTTGAAAGCCTCTATCTAGAGAGAAATCATCAAATCAAGGACTCTAGTTCGTCCACGGCAAAGTAGAGGAAGAACAGGGAGCAAGACTCTCAGCCTCCGCAAACGGTCTTGCAATAGACCGCAAGGGACAGGAAAAACGGTCAAGCAATAGACCGCTAGGCTCATTCGTCCACTAGAAGATAAGATCAAAGAGATGCAATAGGACACTCTGCCTCCTAGCGGTCCACCAAAAGACCGCCAACGCCTACGTAACGGTCATACGATAGACCGCTAGGCTAGTAGACGTGGCAAAAGAGTTAAAGACTGATAAATCTTCAAGTTAATCCACAAGATAATCCTTATTAGCCCATACCCAGGCCCAATAAGATGCAATGACAAGAAATCAACAGGGCTAGGCCCAACTAGGGAGAATGACCCATGAAACAAGCCCAAAAAGATGACTAAAAATGACCCAATAACCGGTGAATAACTTGGGACATCATAAAATATAGATAAAGAGATGACCCAACTCATTGGTCATAAAACAGGTGTCAACATATGCCCTGCCTTAACGTCCTCTTTGCATGGGAACGAACAGAGGTGAAGCGAAAGCGAAATGGAACATGGAGATGAAGCGGAAATGAAGCGGAGTGGACAAAAAGGCGGGCGTTAAGACAAACAGACACCCGTCCTCAATCAACGAGTGATAAGAATATTCCAGAAAACTCTGAACCAATCACAAGGAAGGGCAAACTGAATGACGCATGCGTACAAAAACTAACAACAAAGGAAACTAAAGTCACGACCAACCTCCTCACTGGAATGCACAGCTGATAGGGGGTCGGAGCAAGCGGAAAAAATAAAGAGATGAACAACTAAACTCCAGACAGGAATCCTCAGCTAAACCAGACCAAGCAAATAGATCGAAGGAAACCTTCCAACTCAGAGTGGAATGACTCTCCTTACTCAAGACCATGAATACATAGTCATCCACCATCACTGAGACATTTAGATGGATGAGGGCTCATGAATGCTTAAAGATGTGCATGATGCATGCTGGGCTAAAATAAAGAAATCATCAAAACGAATGCCAAGAAAGATAAAAATAAGAAGATACTCGAGAATAGCATTGCTAGATCAGACAAATCAGGGTCAACACACTATCTGCAACCACGACGTGCAGGATAGAACTATCGTCCCCCAACTCTCCCAACCTAACGACCTATCCAACGATTAAACATGTGCACCTAGATCATCATCATTTTTGTTAAAGGAGAACATCAGATCCCAGAACACATGAATGACCAGGCGGTTCTCGAGGTAATATATCATAGATACCATATAGTAATGCATTAAGGCATTAGGGAATCGGGATACTTACCTGACTACCTGCCCGGCGAGCTGTGATGACATGATGGTTTTGTGATGGCGTTCAAGCTTTTGACAATAAGAGGGGTTAGCCATATCATAGAATTAAGCATGAGATATGAACCATTCCAAAATAACATCAAGAATCAAGCAATTATTTCAAACCAACAACATGTACTTGTCACCAAACGGTCTAGGCTAGGACCGCTAAAAGACCCTGATGGTCTAATGATAGATCGCTAGGGAAAGGCGGTTCACATTCTCCGAGGAGGGTGACCCAAACGAAAACGGTCTATAAGAAGACCGCCAAGAAAGACCTAACGGTCTGGCGATAGACCGCTAAGCTCTGAGCGATTTCAAAAAAATGAACGGGCGTTTCATTCACCCCATTCGTTCAATCTCATTTCAAACTAGCCCACACCACTCCTCCGACCACTCCGGCGACGAGTCCACCGGCCACCACCGCCACTCCCTACACCCATCCATTAAAATGGTGAAGAAGAGGGCCGTGAAATACCTCCAACGGCAGATAGAAGGGGAAAGGAAGCCGCCCCCGGCGGTGGCAGACCCACCGGCGAAGGAAGACAGACTGTTGGTCCAACCGGCGATGGAAAATGCTCCTACGGGGGAAGAAGGAGGTGGGGAGGCCATGGAAGAAGAGGAAGACGAGCCCGTGGCCGAGGAAGCACTGGCGACGGCCGGTCACCGATCATCGGAGGTAGGCCGACTGCCAAAAAAACCAATTTTTAATTTTTTATATGATGCATGTATGGGGAATGGACTGGGAATGGGTCTAGGGACCCATTAAGATGATTTGTAGGCCATTTTCATGATTTGGGGAAACGAGGCAAACAATGCCCTTACGCTGGGTGCCTAGCGGTCATTTTAGTGACCGCTAGGAGTCCAGACGGTCAGATGGGTGACTGCTTGGGAAAGATAAACGGTCCATATGGAGACCGCTAGGGAATCAGAGTATTTTTTGATTTTTGTGTTAAAAATGCAAATGCAATGCATGAATTATAACATATATGCATGACTGATGTTTGATTATTCTAAACGGATATAGGGGAAAAGAAAGACAAGGATTTTGTGGCTGCAAGTCCGGGCAGTCTATTTAGCATTACCAGACTATCAGAGAGAGCAACTGGCAGTGATGGGATTCAGGGAGCTACTCAGCATCGAGGTGATGCAGATAGACACAGCGTTGCTCTACGCACTCCATGAGAGATGGGACCCTATCAGCAGAGCGTTCTTGTTCCCATGGGGACACATGATCCCGATGCTCGAGGACGTCGCGAGGATCATAGGACTGAGAGTGCACGGAGCACCAGTGACTGGCACCACATACGCCGACTATCAAGAGCTAGCACAGGAGCTGCTTGGACTAGAGCTACTGAGGCCAGGACGCCACTCCTCTATGCTGGGACGGGTGACACTCCAGGAGAGCTTAGGACTGAGGGGAGCGGCTATAGCCGTAGGAGAGCTACCTGAGCTGCATCTCGAGAGGTTGATAGACAGAGCCCGAGGGAGAGTGTCAGCTGGACCAGGACCAGAGGGAGACATAACCCTGCGCCGATTCCTGATATTATTGTTCGGGAAGCTCCTGTTCACGACGAGGGCGGATGGAGTGAGTGTCAGACTCCTCCCACTGCTGAGAGATCTGGATGGAGTTGGAGGATATGCATGGAGAGCTGCAGTGCTAGCGTTCTTGTTCGACTCCCTAAGCACAACCGACCGGCGGATGATGCTGGGCGGCTTCTCACCCTTGCTTCAGGTAAAAATGTTTGACTCTAGACCCTTATGATTATGCGGATGCTTATGATTGTGATATTCTGATATTTGACCTAATGCAGGTATGGAGCTACCTGTACCTCCCTGGCCTAGGGCGGGGAAAGGAGGTACAGCCAGACTGAGTACCCATCGCGAGGTGATGGATGGCTGTCCGAGACACAGGGTCGCTACGACGCTTGTCGCGGGTGATCCAGGAAGACATGGATGCATTCCCCTATGCATCGGTAAACTTCTAAACTCTAAAACTTCTTAATGCTCTTAAATGCTTTTATGGCATGCTGACTAACTCAAATGCATGACCTTTCAGGTGCGCTGGACGCCGTACCGGGACGAGGGGCACGAGGGACAGCCCTAGGTGGAGGCGGCCCAAGCATACGTGAAACGAGACGTGTGGCTGCATTGCATGAACATCATCGAGCCACTGCACCACCGCTTGATCATGAGGACGCGAGGCGTGCATCAGTCGGATGTGGAGTTCCCGGCACGCGACGACAAGCGGGTTGGACGGCCCTCAAAAGGCTTGAGCGGGGAGATCGACTGGGTGACCCGGGCGATCGACCAGGTACGAGACTGGACCAGGAGAGGTCGGGTGGTGAAAGCCCGAGGCAGCAACAATGAGGCCTACCGGAAGGCCTACGCCAGTAGATACGGTGATCTGGTTTTCTGCGACACTCGATGACCGGTATGACTTCCTAAACTCAGACTTCTTAATCTACATTTAATGCTTTGACACCTATAATGATGCACTGACTATATGACTACCTTACATCTAGCTAGACCCCCAGGGCCGGATAGCAGAACTCCATGGACTCCTCCACTCCACCGTGTAGCAGAGGGACGACCTCCAGCGCTCTTTGGATCTCCTGGTAAATTCTAACCGTTAGACTTAGATGCAAATTCTTATGCATGCGATTGACTTGATTTCTAAATGCAGCGGGCCGTGGGAGCAGGACGATAGGGACTTGACGCTCCGTACCTGTCTTCCCAACCAGTGGGATGAGCTGAGCAGGACGCCGACTTTGCACGGGCAGTCGCCTGAGCCGAGGAGGTGGAGGCCACTCTTGCGGAGAGGGTAAGCAACTGACCGACTTCTCTTTAATGCTATATGCAAATGCAATTTGGCTAATATGATGAATTCTCATGCAGACGCTGGAGTTGATTGTAGCGCTTGGCGAGGCAGAGCAAGCCAGAGCAGAGGTAGAGAGATTGTGAGTAGAGGCGGCTGAGGTGGATCCTCTTCGCGCAGAGGCAGAGAGACTCAGAGTCAGCGCAGCAATAGCAGCAGAGCTGAGAGCCGAGATATGAATGTTGGAGAGGGCACTTCGGCAAGTGGGCGGACGATCCTCCCATAGCGTGTCGCAGAGCGGTGCGCGTAGCGTGCACCAGGATTATCTTATAAGTTCCTCAGGCCATCGGAGGAATGAGGAGGAGGAGCAGCGGCGACGTCACCGAGAGGAGGGGAGTACCTCCATGGCCTTGCCGGTGAAGAGGCATGAGGGGACCGGGGACAGCGGTGGTCCAGGAGAGGGACCTGCCGGGCATGAGTTGTACTTTTTCTTTTTTCTTCTTTATGACACATGTACATAACTCTATGTTAGTGAAACTACATGATCTTTTTTTGTCTTTTTCAAATGCAATGTGAATGTGAATGCTGACTCACTAATAAACGACCTTTAGGACTGACAACGAGATTAGGAGAGAAAAGTGAGAAAACTAAGAATTTAAGAGAGAAAGTTTGATTCAAACAGGGGTAAACAGGGGAAAACGATCTTCTGAAAGATCGCCAGGAGGCAGAAAATTGTCTAACGATAGACCGTTAGGTGAGCGGGTGTGAAAGCGGTGAAAGAAGGGACGAAACGGTCGCCTGATGACCGCTTGAAGGGCCCTGGAGGTCGCTCGATAGACCGCTAGGGAGAAAACTCAGACAAGTCCGAGTAGGACTCTCCGTGAGAGTCTGAACTCGGGGCTTGGAGCACCTAATCTGCGCTAAGTCTTATCCTAACTCAATCTGAAGCTAACTAGCCTCAATCCTAATGTGTTAGGACTAAAATTAAAGCCCTATAAATAGGAATACGCCCAGAATTCGCAGCTGACAACAATCTCTACTTTAAACCTTGAAAACTCCCTTAAAAAGTCCCCAAAATCACCATGAAGAGGAGCTTTGCCGCTAGCACTATGGGAGAGGTGGCCTATACCAGGCCAAAGGCGGCTAAAAGAGAGCATGGGGAGCTGCAGTGGCTGACTACAATCCCCAAACATCTGAGCACAAGCCCTTCAAGAGAGGTAAGCTCAAATTAATTTTCTAAAATTCTGAATTTTCCTTAATTCTCTTCTCATAACATTCTTTCTCTTCTTCTCCTCTTTTTTCTTCCTTTTCTTAGCTCCTTCCTGGCCCAAGATGCTACTTGTAGTGCCCCAGATCATTTATAGAATTTTTTGGAATTTATTAGGAATTTATAAGGGCTAAATAGATTAATCGATTATTAGATTAACAAATCATTATAAGGCCCAATTGTGTTAAATAATTAACCTAGCCTATTTAAATAAAATCCAGAGGTCTAAGGACCAAGCCCATTAAGTTTGGCCCATATTCTTGAAGGTAATTTAGCCTATTCACGTATTTTAAGAATAAATATTATTTTATAGATAATTATATTAGATAAACGAATAAAAGAGTTTTATTAATTTGAAATTCTGCACACGAGGGATGTAACGGTCTATCGTACGACCGCCACATGCATGTAACGCACCTAGACTGATGCGTTACACCCTGACACTTCCGTGAATGAAAGAACGAGCAAAAAGATTAGAACTTTCAGATCATATCTGTAAGAGATCGACTTGGGAGAGTTTATAACATTACTAAGGACTCTTAGGGATTAGGTTCTGGCAATTAAGGACTCTAGAATTGATCTAATCTTCAAAACCCTATAAATAGGACCTAGTTCTGAACTGAACGACTCTTACTTTTGGCTCGTAAAGAATCAATGTAAGAAGATAGAATTTCGGATAAATTCTTTAGAAGATTTTGTTTAGTATACTTTAGACTAATAGTTCTCCAAATTTCATGTTAGGAGATCAAGCAATCAAGGAGATTGAAGTTTCCAAAGTTGCTGGTTCGACCATAGTAACTCAGGATTCAGAGCAAAAGACCCCTCAAGATCAAGAGATTAGGACGTCTAAACGAGGTAATTAGAATTCAATCCTTAAAACTTTTTGATCACCTTAGTTTCATATTCTTACCCTCAAAATTTCACATCTTTAGGACAAGAGGTTGCAGAGATAGAGCAGCAGGAAGTTGCAAGAAAATCGCTGGAAAAGGAGAGCTAGGGCTCGATTTTCAGGTTCAAATTAGAAGCTTAAAGCCTAGTTAAGAGGTAGGTTATCTCAGGATTGGCAAAAACATCTTGTTGAGGATAAAAGCCCTCTGATTGTGCTTGATTTCATGCACTATAAATCATGGATTTCATGTTTTAATGGGTTCATGCATACATACATATCCTTAGCCCTAATCAAAGATCAAAATTATTATCTTGTCGATTCACTACAACCTATGCATCTAGATGACCTTTACTTCATTTTGTCATGATTGGGGTAGTTAAATATTTTCAAACATGACATGGTTTTAAATCATAGTCGTTTAATTTCTTTATACTGTTACCAGGGACTCTAACGCATCATACTTAGACCGTCACAAACTGTAACGGCCTTACGATAAGCCATCACACCCTCTGTTGCATTTTAATTCCTCTATTGTCTCTGACACACCATAATAGGAGCGTTACACTACTGTAACGGCCCCTCAATAAACCGTCATAGGTATTGTGACGCGCTCTTGTTAGACCGTCAGACCCTTGTGTTCTGTCAGCCCGAGGCAGAATGGTAACCAGTTAAGTCTACTTATAAATAAGCTTAGATAGCTAAGTTTGGACCTGTTATCATGACTTTAAGTTTATTTACTGATTCATAATAGAAATTGCATGATTAAGGCATCTTAAGTTATTTTAAGTTATGTTAATTTCATGCCAAAGCACTATAGTTTGTATTAACTCTATGATTTTAAATGATGTATTGACGGAGTTTTATCTTGGTTTCACGTTGTTACACATTCTCTACCTATAGAGACATCTCTTTAAGTACATGGCACATATTCCGGTATGTTGTCCATTAGTTCACACTTTGCACTATAGGAACATTATTTTTGGACATGAGGACCTTTCTATTGGATATTCCTTCCAATGGACTAGGAAATCTTGTTGCAAGGCCTCCGTAATTCTCCGCGAGCCTGGGATTCTCACTAGGACACCGAGTTGGTTGTACCATTAAAACCCAATTGATTAGATTACACTATCGATGTCACGTCCCGAACCGATAGCAGCGGAACGTGTCGTTTGCTCGGAACGTAGCAGTTAAACAGTCATGAACGATCAAGAGCAATGGCATGAGACCAAATAATTTGGAGCAACAATAAAAATCTTATTTCAAATATAAGTCTCTTACAATTTCAAGATTCAAAACTGGCAGACTCGACTACATCATAATGGAAAGAAACAACCAAAGACACGCTAGCGAACTTGGCTAGACAATTAATAGGAAATACTATCTAGACTCAAGAAAGATAAAAGACACGGGTCCACTAGTTTTCTAAGCTCGCTGGCACACTTGTCCCTCCCATGTGAGTCTCGGTCTCGCTAGCCACCTGAATACCTGAAAAATGTTAGAATAAATTGGATGAGTGAACGCTCAGTAGGAATTATATCTCAAGAACAAGCTAGCTTTAAGTAATTACATGTTACATGAATACAAGGCTAATATACATGAGTGATCGTAAAAATAGAATGCAAGTATATCGATTAAACTGAGATATGGAAGTTCTAGTAAAACGTGATAAGCAAAAGTTAAAGATAGTATCGAGCATGAGATAATGGCTAATTAGAGTTCTAGCAAGTACCACGACAAGTCACGCACGCAAGTAATATCATGTAAAGTCACGAGAGAGAGAGTAAGTGGAATGTCTCTAGAATGACGAGTACTTCGGTGCAATGCCACACCGCGATCATTACAACTCACATGGGCACTAGTACTTTCGGGTGCTCCTCCTAGGACCAGATCGGGCCCTTATATGCGCAGACATTGTATAATGCACTTTCGACATCCACGATAGTTATAGCCAATGTAGAATTCCAAAGGAATGAAACTTGTAGGAAGTTAAGGTAGATCTTGCGGAATGTATCAGAAAACTAGGGGGAATTGGCTCCCTAGTGGGTGCCATGGCGTTAAGAATAAGTGTTCATGTACACATGAGCGCTCGTTCTTTGTACATGATAAGGTAAAAGAATTGGTGTCTACGTGGAGGCACGCAATCCAAGGTGATTAGCAATGGCATGGTTTCCCATTGCATTAGCTCAAGAATTAAGCTCATGGTGGCTATTTAGCATACCATGAGGGCCGGTATACCATGTTCCTAGAGGGGCATGGTAATAAAAGTGTTAAGGGTTTTTATGGTACAACTTGCTCAATCGGCCTTGAGGGAATCCAAGGCATCGAGGAGACTTACGGAGGTCTCTATGATAAATTCACCATTCCGAAGGAACGGAATGTCCAGCGGGGGGTTCATCTATCACCGAGAATTAGGGGGTAATCGATAAAACAACGTGAAACATGGGACTATATTCACTGAACGGAATATAGTGCCTAGATACATAACCCATTGTCCAGGGTTACAGAAAACCACGAAAATCAGAAACTCGGGTAAATGGCGCCTTAGATCAAGTCTTCAATTTATGAATTAGCGCCCTAGGCAGGGTCGCTATTTCAATATATAACGACTGTTCATTCAGTCGTTGTTTCCAAGTTCTAAAATATATTAAGATCGGTAAAATTCTCAACTTTCAAATATTAAATAAATGGCGCCCTGGGCTAAGTCACCATTTCAGCAAATAGCGCGTAGGTCAGGGGCGTCATATTTCAATTTAATGGCGGGGTGCATGTCGTCATTTCAATCTTTATGTAATTTAGTCATGAACAGTAGCACCTTTTGAATAAAAGGAATTTTACAGAAATAATCACATGGTCATGTAGAGAAAAATAGCAGGATTCTAGTAGTATCATCATGCATTAGATTAGATAGCAAGATTCAAAGTTATTAAATTTTGAATATTGTGTAATTATTAATCATCTAACGAATTGACGAATGTTTGCACGGTCGTTGAATCAAATAGCGCCCTATCTTGGGTCGCTATTTACTGTAATTTGCAGAAAACCATAAATCTGAAATCGGTGAATCTTCCTATTGATCACTATCATCCTACATGCATGCAGAGACTTGTTATTAACATTATTTTGCATAGAACTTGAGAAAACCTACCTTGGGTAATGATTTGGTGGCTAGAACGTGAAGAACGGTGGTGAAATAACCAAAAATCCGATGCTCTGTTTCTGCAAGAAGAATAACAGCAACAGCAGCAACGGCCAGCAGGGAGGAAGAAGCAGAGAAGAAGATGCTTCCTGCGTCCCTTCTTGTTGCAGACAACCCGTAGGAGGAAGAGGAAGAAGAGGATGATGCCCTCACCCTTCCAACGTAGCAGGAGGAAAAGGATGAAGTGAAAGAACTTCTTTATGTTCTTCACGCTCGCAGCAGCATGACGTTTGTTTGAAGAATAAGAGCCAGCAGGTTGGCTCAACGGAGGGGTTGGTATTTATAGGGTTTTAGGAACCCAATGGGCTTGGAGTTCGATTGGGACTTAAACCTCCTATGTAGAATCCTTACTAACCATAGATATCCACGTATGGATCCCTTTCCTAACCCAAACTTACCCAGATAATATCCATGTTCGAACCAAACATTGACTTTTGGAAATGACGCCTCAAGTTGGGGTGTTATTTTAATAAATGACGCCTGTTAACACAGTCATCAATTCTTTAATTAGCGCCTATTTGTACGTCTTCAATTAAATAACGACTTGCTTGGAGACGTCATTCACCTTTTGGCCTATTTGTTATAAATTAACGTTAATTTAAGGTATAATGATCTTTCTGGATTTTTATCTTTTTTTCTTGATGTGATCTAGTTGGAAAATTTTATGGGTACAAATTTTTCATTTTTCTCTATTTTTTCATATAATTAGTTTTCCAAAATTCTTTAATGCAAAAAAATGGCACTATTCATTCTTAAAGAAATAACGACCTAGTTAATGTCGTTATATGCATTGTATGCGCCTGAACGTGCATGCGTCAATTAATTTTTGACCTTGTCATCTAACCTCCAAAAGATTAATATTATGTATATATCCATATTATTTCTATAACTCTTTAACTATATATTTTATTTGATTTTTACTAATTTGTAAATAACGACTTCCATTAAGTCGTCTTTCACGTTATATACGCATATACCAAGAGGCGTCAATTGAGTTTTTGGCCTTTTCTCAATGCCCTTGAAAGGACCGATATTACATAAATGTCCATTCTTTTATCTTTTACTTATCTTTAATGTATTTAAAGCTTATCTTTATACCCTTTTCCCTTCTAATCAAACATAATATAATACAATGTGAGATATTAAATTTTCTAAATTACTAATAAAATATAAATTGATGTTTTCTTTGAGATTTATTGATTCTTAATTCAAATAAAATTGTGTTGTGCATTAAATTCTTACATAAAAATAACCTATTATTCTTAAATTTATTATAATATAACGGTAGGGTCCATGAGTTCTTTTTTTGTGAGACTTTTTAGGATGTCAGAGGGTTGTGTACAAAGTTTGGCCTTGATTATTTACGTTGTATTATATTTATTTATATTGCAATATATATATATATGCACAGGTATATGGATGAGTGGGTTGAGACTTAAGGGCCCTTATTTGTGTCAATATGTTGTTATCCATTTTTCCCAAAGCTTGTTATTTGTCATATACGTATTCTAAAGGCCCTTACAATGTGTGTGGGTTTCATATATCTTGATATATATATATATATATATATATATATATATATATATATATATAAAACTAAACCTTTTTGTTATTTACTAACCCTCATATACCTATTAATAATTTGTATATATATAGGGATTTTATTCCTCATAATTTCTTTAACTTTTATTAGTCCTTGTCCTGGGTATCAGAGGCAGGTTCGATCCAAGTAAACCTTTTTACTTCCATCCCTGAAGGAATATCACTTGGACATTTATTTATTTGAATAAATTTTATTTATTAAACATTATATACTTATTTGTAAGAATATGTATTATGTATAGGCTTTCTTCCTAAATATATTTATTATTATTTCAAAATTACAGGGCATTACACCCTCCCCCACTTAAAAGAATTTGGTCCCCAAATTCTCATCACCTTCCATTCCTAACGGGGAACTGATTCTATACAGGTAAAGAAGAAATCTTAAGTATGGAAAAGAACTAGTTTAGGAGTACGGATGAGAGGTACCTTCCCCAACTTTTCTCTTGGCAAGTTCAGCCACAGCTTGAGTTTCTCTTGGAAGCTTTTTGGTCAAAATAGGGCATTCCGCTATCTTATGATCTAAGCTCCCGCAACGTAGACATGCTCCCGAACTCCACCAACACTTTTTCGATTGGTGACCATATCTTCCACAAGCTTTACATTTACCTTGCGAGTGATCTGTTGAAGTTCCTTCCTTATTACACTTCTTACATTTCTTGCACTTCTTACACTTTCGTGAGCTACCACCCTTGTTTACCCTTTCTTTGTAATGGTGAACTTTCCAGAATTATCTGTTTGATCTATCCTTTCAACTCTCTCTTTTTCTTTCATTACCTTTTCTAGCTCCTGAACTCTTCTAACAAGGTCCGCATAAGCTTGGACGTCTACTAGTACCATCTCGGGAACAAAGCTTGGCTTAGACGCTTCCATTTTATCTAGGTTCCTGCAAAGATGAGTGGAGAGATAATTTATTAACTCAAGAATTAATGTTAATGAAATGTAAATATTTTATCTTTCTTTCATAACTTTAACCCCAAGTTCTACCCATCTCTCACGGAATTCCTATAGGATGACCGACAAGGATACTTAACCTATCACTTGAATCTAATGACCTATGAAGTTGAAAAAGCCGAACCTCTGATATGACTGACAAGGATTCTTGACCTATCTCTAGGACATAATGACCTAAGGATTTGAAAGCCGAGGCTCTGATATAACTGACAATGATACTTGACCTATCACTGGAACCTAATAACTTCAGGTTGTGAAAGCCAAAGCTCTGATATGACTGACAAGGATTCTTGACCTATCTCTAGGACATAATGACCTAAGGATTTGAAAGCCGAGGCTCTGATATAACTGACAAGGATACTTGACCTATCACTGGAACCTAATAATTTGAGGATGTGAAAGCCGAAACTCTGATATGACTGACAAGGATACTTGACCTATCATTGGAACCTAATAACTTGAGGATGTGAAAGCCGAAGCTCCGATATAACTGACAAGGATACTTGACCTATCATTGGAACCTAATAATTTGAGGATGTGAAAGCCGAAACTCTAATATGACTGACAAGGATACTTGACCTATCATCGGAACCTAATAACTTGAGGATGTGAAAGCCGAAGCTCTGATACCACCTCTGTCATACCCCGAACCGATAGCAGCGGAACATGTCGTTTACTCGGAACGTGGCAGTTAAACAGTCGTGAACGATCAAGAGCAATGGCATGAGACCAAATAATTTGGAGCAACAATAAAAATCTTATTTCAAATATAAGTCTCTTACAATTTCAAATTTCAAAACTGGCAGACTTGACTACATCATAATGGAAAGAAACGACCAAAGACATGCTAGCGAACTTGGCTAGACAATTAATAGAAAATACTATCTAGACTCAAGAAAGATAAAAGACACGGGTCCACTAGTTTTCTAAGCTCGCTGGCACACTTGTCCCTCCCATGTGAGTCTCGGTCTCGCTAGCCACCTGAATACCTGGAAAATGTTAGAATAAACTGGGTGAGCGAACGCTCAGTAGGAATTATACTTCAAGAACAAGCTAGCTTTAAGCAATTACATGTTACATGAATGCAAGGCTAATATACATGAGTGATCGTAAAAACAGAATGCAAGTATATCGATTAAATCGAGATATGGAAGTTCTAGTAAAACGTGATAAGCAAAAGTTAAAGATAGTATCGAGCATGAGATAATGGCTATTTAGAGTTCTAGCAAGTACCACGACGAGTCACGCACGCAAGTAATATCATGTAAAGTAACGAGAGAGAGAGTAAGTGGAATGTCTCTAGAACGACGAGTACTTCGGTGCAATGCCACACTGCGATCATTACAACTCCCATGTGCACTAGTACTTTCGGGTGCTCTTCCTAGGACCAAATCGGGCCCTTATATGCGCAGGCATTGTATAATGCACTTTCGACATCCACGATAGTTATAGCCAATGTAGAATTCCAAAGGAATGAAACTTGTAGGAATTTAAGGTAGATCTTGCGGAATGTATCAGAAAACTAGGTGGAATTGGCTCCCTAGTGGGTGCCATGGCGTTAAGAATAAGCGTTCATGTACACATGAGCGCTCGTTCTTTGTACATGATAAGGTAAAAGAATTGGTGTCTACGTGGAGGCATGCAATCCAAGGTGATTAGCAATGCCATGGTTTCCCATTCCATTAGCTCAAGAATTAATCTCATGGTGGCTATTTAGCATACCATGAGGGCCGGTATACCATGTTCCTAGAGGGGCATGGTAATAAAAGTGTTAAGGGTTTTTATGGTACAACCTGCTCAATCGGCCTTGAGGGAATCCAAGGCATCGAGGAGACTTACGGAGGTCTCTATGATAAATTCACCAATCCGAAGGAACGGAATGTCCAGCGGGGGGTTCATCTATCACCGAGAATTAGGGGGTAATCGATAAAATAACGTGAAACATGGGACTATATTCACGGAACGAAATATAGTGCCTAGATACATAACCCATTGTCAAGGGTTACAGAAAACCACGAAAATCAGAAACTCAAGTAAATGGCGCCTTAGATCAAGTCTTTAATTTATGAAGTAGCGCCCTGGGCAGGGTCGCTATTTCAATATATAACGACTGTTCATTCAGTCATTGTTTCCAAGTTCTAAAATATATTAAGATCGGTAAAATTCTCAACTTTCAAATATTAAATAAATGGCGCCCTGGGCTAAGTCACCATTTCAGTAAATAGCGCGTAGGTCAGGGGCGTCATATTTCAATTTAATGGCGGGGTGCATGTCGTCATTTCAATCTTTATGTAATTTAGTCATGAACAGTAGCACCTTTTAAATAAAAGGAATTTTACAAAAATAATCACATGGTCATGTAGAGAAAAATAGCAGGATTCTAGTAGTATCATCATGCATTAGATTAGATAGCAAGATTCAAAGTTATTAAATTTTGAACATTGTGTAATTATTAATCATCTAACGAATTGACGACTGTTTGCACGGTCGTTGAATTAAATAGCGCCCTATCTTGGGTCACTATTTACTGTAATTTGCAGAAAACCATAACTCTGAAATCGGTGAATCATCCTATTGATCACTATCATCCTACATGCATGCAGAGACTTGTTATTAACATTGTTTTGCATAGAACTTGAGAAAACCTACCTTGGGTAATGATTTGGTGGCTAGAACGTGAAGAACGGTGGTGAAATAACCAAAAATCTGATGCTCTGTTTCTGCAAGAAGAATAACAGCAACAGTAGCAACGGCCAGCAGGGAGGAAGAAGCAGAGAAGAAGATGCTTCCTGCGTCCCTTCTTGTTGTAGACAACCCGTAGGAGGAAGAGGAAGAAGAGGATGATGCCCTCACCCTTACAACGTATCAGGAGGAAAAGGATGAAGTGGAAGAACTTCTTTATGTTCTTCACGCTCGCAGCAGTAGGACGTTTGTTTGAAGAATAAGAGCCAGCAGGTTGGCTCAGCAGAGGGGTTGGTATTTATAGGGTTTTAGGAACCCAATGGGCTTGGAGTTCGATTGGGACTTAAACCTCCTATGTAGAATCCTTACTAACCATAGATATCCACGTATGGATCCCTTTCTTAACCCAAACTTACCCAGATAACATCCATGTTCAAACCAAACACCGACTTTTGGAAATGACGTCTCAAGTTGGGGCGTTATTTTAATAAATGACGCTTGTTAACACAGTCGCCAATTCTTTAATTAGCGCCTATTTGTACGTCTTCAATTAAATGACGACTTGCTCGGAGGCGTCATTCACCTTTTGGCCTATTTGTTATAAATTAACGTTAATTTAAGGTGTAACAATCTTTCTAGATTTTTATCATTTTTTCTTGATGTGATCTAGTTGGGAAATTTTATGGGTATAAAATTTTCATTTTTCTCTATTTTTTCATATAATTAGTTTTCCAAAATTCTTTAATGCAAAAAATGGCACTATTCATTCTTAAAGAAATAACGACCTAGTTAATGTCGTTATATGCATTGTATGCGCCTGAACGTGCATGCGTCAATTAGTTTTTGACCTTGCCATCTAACCTCCAAAAGATTAATATTATGTATATATCCATATTATTTCTATAACTCTTTAACTATATATTTTATTTGATTTTTACTAATTTGTAAATAACGACTTGCATTAAGTCGTCTTTCACGTTAGATACGCTTGTACCAAAAGACGTCAATTGAGTTTTTGGCCTTTTCTTAATGCCCTTGAAAGGACCGATATTGCATAAATGTCCATTCTTTTATCTTTTACTTATCTTTAATGTATTTAAAGCTTATCTTTATACCCTTTTCCCTTCTAATCAAACATAATATAATACAATGTGAGATATTAAATTTTTTAAATGACTAATAAAATATAAATTGATGTTTTCTTCGAGATTTATTGATTCTTAATTCAAATAAAATTATGTTGTGCATTAAATTCTTACATAAAAATAACATGTTATTCTTAAATTTATTATAATATAACGATAGGGTCTATGAGTTCTTTTTTTGTGAGACTTTTTAGGATGTCAAAGGGTTGTGTACAGAGTTTGGCCTTGATTATTTACGTTGTATTATATTTATTTATATTACATTATATATATGCACAGATATATGGATGAGTGGGTTGAGACTTAAGGGCCCTTATTTGTGTCAATATGTTGTTATCCATTTTTTCCAAAGCTTGTTATTTATCATATACGTATTCTAAAGGCCCTTACAATGTGTGTGGGTTTCATGTATCTTGATATATATATATATATATACCCTTTTCCCTTCTAATCAAACATAATATAATACAATGTGAGATATTAAATTTTTAAATTACTGATAAAATATAAATTGATGTTTTCTTCGAGATTTATTGATTCTTAATTCAAATAAAATTGTGTTGTGCATTAAATTCTTACATAAAAATAACATGTTATTCTTAAATTTATTATAATATAACGATAGGGTCTATGAGTTCTTTTTTTGTGAGACTTTTTAGGATGTCAGAGGGTTGTGTACAGAGTTTGGCCTTGATTATTTACGTTGTATTATATTTATTTATATTGCATTATATATATATGCACAGATATATGGATGAGTGGGTTGAGACTTAAGGGCCCTTATTTGTGTCAATATGTTGTTATCCATTTTTTCCAAAGCTTATTATTTGTCATATACGTATTCTAAAGGCCCTTACAATGTGTGTGGGTTTCATATATCTTGATATATATATATATATATATAAAACTAAACCTATTTGTTATTTACTAACCCTCATATACCAATTAATAATTTATATGTATATAGGGACTTTATTCCTCATAATTTCTTTAACTTTTATTAGTCCTTGTCCTGGGTATCAGAGGCAGGTTCGATCCGAGCAAACCTTTTTACTTCCATCCCTGAAGGAATATCACTTGGACATTTATTTATTTGAATAAATTTTATTTATTAAACATTATATACTTATTGGTAAAAATATGTATTATGTATAGGTTTTCTTCCTAAATATATTTATTCTTATTTCAAAATTACCGGGCGTTACAATCGATGTTTCTGGTTATCAGTAGTGTAACGAATCTATATTGGACCGTCAGGCACATGTAACGGGCCAATATACGACCGTCACATTCAACTGAGTCCGATTTCTTGGTTTTGGATTCATACTAATGAAACGGCCCAATACTGGAGCGTCACGTTATGTAACGGCCCAGTACAAGACCCTCACAAGACTTAAATATGTTAACCCAAGGTTTGACCCAAGGGTTGATATTCCAAGGTTTCTAAATGGACTATTAGTGATCTAGAACTTATCATATTGATCAAGAAACCTAATATAATGAATGGAAAATAAAGAATGTACCGTTATGCTGTCGATTTATTTACATAAGCATAACATAGTATAAGTCATTCTTGATTTCTCATGATTCTTTCTAAAGCATTCATTCATTGAATTATTGTTATCAAGAGCTTGTTGGAATTGTACATTCTTGGCCATACTTTATTGTTACATGCGTGGAAAAAGCTTGATTTATACTTGAAGATGCGATCGAGCACTGATTGTGCTCAAGGGCTCTATGTTAGTCCCATCGGCTGATTGTCGGAAACATACTATTATAAACCGTGGGGTATGATGCTACTGGCGTCGCATTGCGCTGGGAGTACTTTCTTTATAAATAAGTGAAGACCCACGATACAGCATGATTGATACTTATACATGACTTTCTTGATATTCCACAGAAATTCACGAAGTACTTGCTCATAAGCAAAAGATACTGGAGTGATGATTATGTGGCTTGCTAGTACGTTCTCGTTACATTCTTGTTCATGAAAGGTCATATCATATTCTTATAACATTCTTGCTAGTTCATACTTGCTCTCATTCTATGTTACATACTTTGGTTTAATCGCATGATTGATCGCATTCGCATGATTTTACCTTATTCCTCTAGAGCAAAAATGTTAATTACTTTAAGATGCCTTAATGTTGATGCGAAGATACCTACTGGCAAGTGTGCTCATTACCTATTTCCATTCTTTTTTTTAGGAAATGGAAGTGAGTCGGGTTCGGATTCGGAATGTTCAAGTAGCGGATCCGAGAGTGAATAAAGAATGAGCGAGGACTTAGGAAGTTTACATTGTTTTGATCGAGTCTATGTAATTTCTTATTTCTTGAGTCTAGCATGATGGAGGTTGAATTAGTGGTTGTATTTGAATATTGGAATTGATTATTAATGAAAGTTGAAGTTGAGTAAATATTGTGCGATTGCATTCTTATGTGTGATTGCTTTGCGCTCTGATCGTTCTTGCTTACAAGAGGCTTACCATGTCGGCTGTTCGCGTTCCTCGAGCGAGTCTTCCGCTGTAATAAAGGCTCGGGGCATGACAATTAAGTTGGTATCAGAGCCAAAGTCTCAAGACTTAGGAAGAAGAGTTATGTCATAGGATAAGTCCAAGGTTTAAGGACCCCTACCTATGAACTAAGGAAGAAATTTCCACACCCATGTGAGAATTGGGTAGAGCCCGGGATAAGATAGTTAATTAGCTTTAAGATTGATTTTCCTTCCAATTCCATGAGAAATAACAAGTTGTTATTTTTCTCTCAGGTACCCTATCATTACCATGGCTCATCGCGTAAATTGGGATGGCATGCAGCAAACAGTTGCTGGCCTCACTCAGGCATTGCAAACCATGGCGCAAGCTGGCGCAGGAGCAAGGGCTGGTGATTTACATCACAACTTTCGGAGCTTAAACCCTCCGCGTTTCTATGGTTCTTCTAATCCGGACGAAGCGTAGAACTGGATCGACGAAATGAATCATATCCTTGATGTTATCCAATGCACCGATCAAGAAAAGGTGCGTCTTGCAACCTTTCAACTCAACAAAGATGCCCGCACATGGTGGAAGTTGGTTCCGGCACCTCCTACCGTTGCACCTCATACATGGGATGGTTTTCTTACCCTATTCTGTGCCAAGTAATTTTTTGAGCATGTAAAAGAGAGAAAGGCTATGGAGTTCGCCGCTCTTCGGCAAGGAATGATGACGGTTGCCGAATATGAACTATAATTCTCAAGGCTTGCACCTTACGCACCGCATCTTACCAG
The DNA here is from genome assembly GCA_022559845.1 of Amorphophallus konjac. Lineage (NCBI taxonomy): Eukaryota > Viridiplantae > Streptophyta > Magnoliopsida > Alismatales > Araceae > Amorphophallus > Amorphophallus konjac. The sequence goes on from CM040129.1 coordinate 23,800,412, forward strand.
CACCGATTTATTGAAGGCAAATCGGTTCATGGACGAGTTACGACCCGGTTTCATTCAGCAGCTCGGGACCCAAAACATCCGTACTTATGTGGAAATGGTTCAACGAGCGTATTTGTGTGAAAGGACCTTACAGAAGATCAAAAAATTAAAAGGGAAAGGAGAAGAATCTAGTCGACGCTCAGATCGCCGTTATAAGAAAGACAAGTTCAGCATCACGGCGCCCTACAAGAGCCATGATAGTAAGAAGAGATCCAGGAATGGGAATGGTGGATGTTCCCATAAGAAAAAGAAAGTCAAGGCGGAGAAGGAGCAGGCCGCCACGGCTTGCATATTTTGTGAAAAATTCGGCCATTCGGCTGAGGAGTGTTTGAAGCGCCTCGGCGCTTGTTTACATTGTGGAAGCAGGGAGCATCGCAATCGTCTGGTGGAGGACGTAGGAGGCAGGCTCGCCTCAATGCCGTTTTAGAAGAAGAGGAAGCGCCCAAGGATGGTGGGCTTATGGAAGGTACTCTTCAAATTTATTATCATCCTGCATTTGTACTATTTGACACTGGTGCCTCTCATTCTTTTATCTCCACTACTTTTGTAAAAACATTATCAATTGCATCAGTCCCCTTACCTTCAGATCTCACTATTTCCACACCCTTAGGTTCTGGAACAAAGCTTACCGACTATTATCCTGACAACGAAGTGATAGTAGAAGGTCATAATCTCCCCGCAAACTTAGTATGCCTTGACATGAAAGGTTATGATGCCATTTTAGAGGTAGATTGGCTTGTAGATCATGATGCTTATATCAATTGCCGAAATAGGATTATATCCTTTCGAAAGCCCGGTCTTCCAAGATTCTCTTTTCTTGGCATCAAGTACCAGAAGTATCCTACTATTATGTCTTCTCTTCACGCTTGCAAACTTATCTCACAAGGAGGTGAAGCTTTTCTTACTTCTGTCATTGTTACCGAATCCAAGGAGATTATCTTAGCAGACATTCCTATTGTAAATGAGTTCCCCGATGTGTTTCCATCCGAGTTACCTAGTTTACCACCTGAGAGGGAAGTGAACTTCACTATTGAACTCATTCCAGGAGCAGCACCTGTTTCTATAGCCCCTTACAGGATGAAAGATTGCTATTTAAAGACCGAGTATGTGTACCGGATCATGAGGATACGAAGAAATTGATTCTAGAAGAAGCACATAAGTCTAGGTACACCATTCACCTTGGTAGTATAAAAATGTATCAAGATCTCAAAAGAAATTTCTAGTGGCCCAACATGAAGAGAGAAATAGCTGATTTCGTGTCTCGCTGTCTCACTTGTCAACGAGTAAAGGCAGAGCATTTTAGACCCGCAGGTAAATTGCATCCTTTGAATATTCCCGAATGAAAGTGGGAGAGTATAGGGATAGATTTTATTATGGGATTACCTAAGACAAGAGGTGGACACGATGGTATATGAGTAATCATAGATCGATTAACTAAATCTACACATTTCATACCAATCAAAAGTCGATGGTCTGTGGATATCCTGGCAGCATTATACATAAGAGAGATTGTTAAATTACATGGTGTCCCAGTCACTATTATATCTGATAGAGATCCTCGATTCACATCATAGTTTTGGAAGGGTCTACAACAGTCACTAGGGACTAGATTGAATTTCAGCACAGCCTTTCATCCACAAACTGATGGTCAGACAGAAAGAACGAATCAGGTGGTAGAAGACATGCTCAGGGCTTGTGTTATTGATTTTGGAGGTAGTTGGCATGATCACTTGCCTCTAGTAGAATTTACATATAACAACAGTTATCAGGCCAGTATACAAATGGCACCTTTCGAAGCTCTATATGGAAAAAGTTGTCGATCACCAATATGTTGGAGTGAAATAGGGGAAAGATAATTCCTAGACCCCGATATTATCAGAGACTCTACAGAGAAGATCAAGCTTATTCAAGAGAGAATAAAGATGGCACAAGATAGGCAAAGGTCTTATGCCGATAATCGAAGACGCGACTTAGAATTTCAAGTAGGAGACCATGTGTATCTCAAGGTTTCTCCAGGTCGTGGTATTCAGAGATTTGGCATTAAGGGTAAACTAACTCGAAGGTTCATTGGTCCGTTTGAAATTCTCGAAAGGATCGGTGAAGTGACTTATATATTGGCTTTACCTCCATAATTAGCAAGAGTTCATGACGTATTTCACGTCTCTATGCTGAAGAAGTATGTATATGATCCTGACCATATTATCACTTATGATCATCTAGAGATTCAGAAGGATATGACGTACGAGCAAATGCCAATAAAGATTCTGGAACGAGAAGTGCGTCAACTAAGAAATAAAGTTATTCCTATGGTCAAGATTCAATGGAAGAAAACATGGCCATATGAAGCAACATGGGAAATCGAAGCAGCCATGCGGAAAAGATTCCCAGAATTATTCAACTATAAATACACTCTCCATAATCCATGTATTGACTTTGGGGACCAAATTCTTCTAAGTGGGGGAGGGTGTAGTGCCCCATAATTTATGTAATAATTTCTGAATCATTTATATAATTTTCTAGAATTTATTAGGAATTTATAAGAGTTAAATAGATTAATAGATTATTAGATTAACAAATCATTATAGGGCCCAATTGTGTTAAATAATTAACCTAGCCTATTTAAATAAAATCCAGAAGGTCTAAGGACCAAGCCCATTAAGTTTGGCCCATATTCTAGAAGGTTATTTAGCCTATTCACGTATTTTAATGATAAATACTATTTTATAGATAATTATATTAGATAAACGAATAAAAGAGTTTTATTAATTTGAAATTCTGCACACGAGAGATGTAATGGTCTATCGTACGACCGCCACATGCATGTAACGCACCTAGACTGATGCGTTACACCTTGACAGTTCCGTGAATGAAAGAACGAGCAAAAAGATTAGAACTTTCAGATCATATCTGTAAGAGAACGACTTGGGAGAGTTTATAACATTACTAAGGACTCTTAGGGATTAGGTTCTGACAATTAAGGACTCTAGAATCTATCTAATCTTCAAAACCTTATAAATAGGACCTAGTTCTGAACTGAGCGACCCTTACTTTTGGCTCGTAAAGAATCAAGGTAAGGAGATAGAATTTCGGGTAAATTCTTTAGAAGATTTTGTTTAGTATACTTTAGACTAATATTTCTCCAAATTTCATGTTAGGAGATCAAGCAACCAAGGGAATTGAAGCTTCCAAAGTTGCTGGTACGACCATAGTAACTCGGGATTCAGAGCAAAGGACCCCTGAAGATCAAGAGATTAGGACGTCTAAACGAGGTAATTAGAATTCAATCCTTTAGAACTTTTTGATCACCTTAGTTTCATATTCTTACCCTTAAAATTTCACATCTTTAGGACAAGAGGTTGGTGAGATAGAGCAGTAGGAAGTTGTTGGAAAATCGCTAGAAAAGGAGAGCTAGGGCTCGATTTTTAGGTTCAAATTAGAAGCTTAAAGCCTAGTTAAGAGGTAAGTTATCTCATGATTGGAAAAAACATCTTGTTAAGGATAAAAGCCCTCAGATTGTGCTTGATTTCATGCACAATAGATCATGGATTTCATGTTTTAGTGGGTTCATGCATACATACATATCCTTAGCCCTAATCAAATATCAAAATTATTATCTTATCGATTCACTACAACCTATGCATCTAGATGACCTTTACTTTATTTTCTCATGATTGGGATAGTTACATATTTTCAAACATGACATGGTTTTAAATCATAGTCGTTTAATTTCTTTATACTGTTACCAGGGACTCTAACGCATCATACTTAGACCGTCACAAACTGTAACGGCCTTACGATAAGCCGTCACACCCTCTGTTGCGTTTTAATTCCTCTGTTGTCTCTGACGCATCATAACAGGAGCGTTACACTACTGTAACGGCCTCTCTGATAAACCGTCATAGGTACTGTGACGCGCTCTTGTTAGACCGTCAGACCCCTGTGTTCTGTCAACCCGAGGCAGAATGGCAACCAGTTAAGTCTACTTATAAATAAGCTTAGATAGCTAAGTTTGGACATGTTATCATGACTTTAAGTTTATTTACTGATTCATAATAGAAAATGCATGATTAAGGTATCTTAAGTTATTTTAAGTTATGTTAATTTCATGCCAAAGCACTATAGTTTGTATTAACTCCATGATTTTAAATGATATATTGACGGAGTTTTATCTTGGTTTCACGTTGTTACACATTTTCTATCTATAGAGTCATCTCTTTAAGTACATGGCACATATTCCAGTATGTTGTCCATTAGTTCACACTTTGCACTATAGGAACATTATTCTAGGACATGAGGACCTCTCTATTGGATATTCCTTCCATTGGACTAGGAAATCCTGTTGCAAGGCCTCCGTAATTCTCCGCGAGCCTGGGATTCCCACTAGGACGCCGAGTTGGTTGTACTATTAAAACCCAATTGATTAGATTACACTATCGATTTTTCTGGTTATCAGTAGTGTAACGGATCTCTATTGGACCGTCAGGCACATGTAACGGCCCAATATATGACCGTCACATTCAACTGAGTCTGATTTCTTGGTTCTGGATTCAGACTAATGAAATGGCCCAATACTGGAGCGTCACGTTATGTAACGGCCCAGTACAAGACCGTCACAAGGCTTAAATATGTTAACCCAAGGGTTGATATTCCAAGGTTTCTAAATGGACTATTGATGATCTAGAACTTATCATGTTGATCAAGAAACCTAATATAATGAATGGAAAATAAAGAATGTACCGTTATGCTGCCGATTTATTTCCATAAGCATAACATAGTATAAGTCATTCTTGATTTCTCATGATTCTTATTAAAGCATTGATTCATTGAATTATTGTTATCAAGAGCTTGTTGGAATTGTACATTCTTGGCCATACTTTATTGTTAAATGCGTGGAAAAAGTTTGATTTATACTTGAAGATGTGATCGAGCACTGATTGTGTTCAAGGGCTCTATGCTAGTCCCCTCGGTTGATTGTCGGAAATATACTATTATAAACCATGGGGTATGATGCTACTAGCGTCGCATTACGCTGGGAGTACTTTCTTTATAAATAAGTGAAGACCCACGATACAGCATGATTGATACTTATACATGACTTTCTTGATATTCCACAGAAATTCACGAAGTACTTGCTCATAAGCAAAAGATACTAGAGTGATGATTATGTGGCTTGATAGTACATTCTCGTTACATTCTTGTTCATGAAAGGTCATATCATGTTCTTATAACATTCTTCCTAGTTCATACTTGCTCTCATTCTATCTTACATACTTTGGTTTAATCGCATGATTGATCGCATTCGCATGATTTTACCTTATTCCTCTAGAGCAAAAACGTTAATTACTTTAAGATGCCTTCATGTTGATGCGAAGATACCTACTGGGTAAGTGTGCTCATTACCTATTTCCATTTTTTTTTTAGGAAATGGAAGTGAGTCAGGTTCAGATTTAGAATGTTCAAGTAGCGGATCCGAGAGTGAATAAAGATTGAGCGAGGACTTAGAAAGTTTACATTGTTTAGATCGAGTCTATGTAATTTCTTATTTCTTGAGTCTAACATGATGGAAGTTGAATTAGTGGTTGTATTCGAATATTGGATTTGATTATTAATGAAAGTTGAAGTTGAGTAAATATTGTGCGATTACATTCTTATATGTGATTGTCTTGCGCTCTGATCGTTCTTGCTTGCAAGAGACTTACCATGCCTGCTGTTCACGTTCCTCGAGCGAGTCTTCTGCTGTAATAAAGGCCCAGGACGTGACACTACTCTTCCTTGAAGTGGGTGGCTCCCATGATAAAAGAACTCCTTTCAGAGGTCACCTCAAACCTTAGGGCATGGCACCTTCACCCTCTATTATATCTTGCAAAGAATTTCTGAAAAATCTCTTATGATTGGCCTAGCATTTCAGCCCTTGTGGATTTCTAGCACCCTCAAACACACACTTTCATATTCCCAATCTTTGAAGCCACTATCCTTATAGAAGAGGTAGAGACCTACCTACCCCTTCCTAAGACTAAGGTGGGAGATGAAGACTTGGTGTGTCATACGGTTGAACCCATAGACCCATCACTCATCTTGGGAGATTTCATTCACAATCCAAAGGATGTTAGGACCATGATCAGCCCTCACCACATTCATTTGATACCCATGGCCCAATGGATCACCGCTTATTGTAAGAACAAGAGCAGGAGGCACGAAGCCATAGTAAAAGTCGTCTCTATTTGCTTGTGTGGGGTTTTTCTTTTTACTACCACTGACCACCTCTTAGATATCCAAAATCTCAATATTATTAGTGCTTTGTGGTGGACTTTATCTATCTCTCATGTCGTCCTTTCCTACCTTTATGAAGGCCTTAGTTCAGCTTCACTAGGGGGTCCCCTCTTCGGGTCAATGATCATCCTTGAATGTTGGGTGGGAGTTAGGCTCAAATTTCTACCCAAGTAGGACTTGCCTTCAACTAGCCGTATATTTGGGAGCCATCCTCTCCACTTCATAGGAGGTGCATTTGGGTTCTCTTCACAGGTTGAATGTCGGACTGCGGACAAGAAAACATGGATGATTGGCGCCTCTTCCTCAACATTTTGCCAATTGATAAGTTCATGATGCGACCCCGGGCTCTTTAAGGCACTACCCTCAGATTACCCCGTCGACTAGGCCTAGACCTGCGGCTAGTGGGGAACACTACCTTGACGATCTACAACCCGCACCGGTGCTACTTACAAACTACGCTACCCCGCACCACGGTTCAAGCATTATCACACTACCCTCCCCTTCAAGCTAGGAAGATTGGGACCGACGAGGATGAGTGGCCTGTTCGGAGTGCTCTGACCATGTGGGAGATCAGTTGAGTCCGTACCTTACAGCGGAAGTGAAAGAGAACAACGAGGAGTACCGTGCTCACATGAAGAAATTGTGAAAAATTCAGCCTCATGCAGATAGGAATTTAAATGAAATTTGAGCCGTGTATCTTGAATTTCTGAATTTCATTGAAAGGATGATGATGTATTATGAATTTGAAATGAATGAAATAAGAGATTTGGTTTAAAAAATGTGCAATGGACTTGCAATTTTGGCTTGATAGATCAGCAGAATCGGTGCTCTATTTTAGAAACGGTCTAGCAAAGGATCGCTATACGACCCTAACGGTCTAGCGATAGACCGCCAAGGGAAACACTCAGGAAAACCCTGAGTTTTTTGACTCTCTGGTGAACCAGGCGGTCGCCTACTGGACCGCCAGAAAGGGGATAACGGTCTATGGAATGACCGCTAGAGGAGTTTAAGCGGTCTAGCAGTTGATCGCTAGGGATGGAAGATAGAGAATTTACAGCGAACTTCGAATCCTGGGCAATGGGACCTATCTCTGCACACACTTAAAACAAGAAACAAGTTAGATCTGTTCTTAGGCTCAACCCCTTGCCTTCAGCAAGTTAGAGAATGACCAATTCTTGATATTTGGTCAAGGGGTGGAGCCTTATTAAATAGGTGAAAATGCAATAAACAATGTGAAATGCAAATGCATGCCATACAATGATGATGGTATTTTTGATTTTGAAATATTTGGGTTTTTTGTGGATTTTGAAATATCTGATTTTTTTTCATTTTTTTTTGAATTTTGCAATATCTGATTTTATTTTTTGGATTTTTGAAATATTTGATCTTTTTTGGATTTTGAAATATCTAATTTTTTTATTTTGAAATATCTGATTTTTTTTAGATTTTGAAATATCTGATTTTTTTAGATTTTTAAATATCTGACTTTTTTTATTTTGAAATATCTGATTTTTTTTTGATTTTGAAAGCTAATTCCGTCGCGATAACGAGAGCCCTACCTGTCACACTAGGATTCTCTTGAGGTTGGCGTGCTTTTGAAGTGACAACCCCTGGCCCGGGCCAATCTAATTGATGGCTTCTGTCGAGGCCATACCCAGGGTGGTGTTTCAGTCCTAAAAAGAAAGAAGGAATTTGGGAGGTAAGCTTAGACCAGGTATAGAGGTTTTAAGGCTTGAATCCTTCTCATGACAACCCCTTTAGATATTCATTCTGTTGCGCCGGGGCTTTCCGTCCGTCATCGAACCTTTATCCACCCTAGGCATGCGTACTACCGGGATCATAACATCCTGCGGGGAAACTGTACTACCACTCTTGCTATGCCTAGTTTCATATTTGTGGAGCTTTTGATCTTTTGGACCTCGAGCTTGTTTTTGAAATGAGCTTTTAATTTTGCTTTGATTTGCTCCCTTTCTTTTGATTTTACCATTGATCTCTTTTGTTTTTTCTTTTTCTTGTGGACTTAGGTCATAACTGGCTGCCCCTATTCGAGACCTCCTCTCGTCAGGGTGTCTAGATCGGTCATCGCCCCCTTATACGCCAAAAAAGGGATGTAGATACTTTTCTTTCCCCCTAAACCAAGATGTGAAAAGTGCTAAAGGGCTAAAGAGAAAAGAGCGAATGTGTGTGTGAGTGACTAGCATGAAAGGAACAAGACAATGCAACCAATGAATTACTCACACACAGAAGCATGCTGTGATCGCCACCAAGATATATAGTACGAAGAAAGAGTACCACATACCTTGGAAAGGGGAGGAGAGAATGAAGACACTCGCCAATGATGCAGCGCTGGAACAAGACAAAAACGGTCCTTTCGAGACCGCCGAAGTACGTAGATGGCCGAACGACAGACCGTCTCCTACGTTGAAGAGTGACACGGGAAGAAGACTTGGCTGGGGACTAAATGGTCTGAATCAGGCCGCCGAAGGGCGCTAAACGGTCGGAAGCAGACCGCTAACTCCTCTCCATGGTCAGAGATGAACTGCGTGAAGCCGCCAAATCCCAAGCCGTGAGACTTGATCCTTCACCACTTCCGGCCGGCCAGAGGGGATGGGCCTCGTGCTAGAACTCCTATTGACCTGCAAAACACAGCAAATGATAAGAAAACACAACCCAAATTAGTTTTATGAAGTGTAGTATCTATGCAAACGAATGGAAAACTAAACACATGAATGGAATGTGGGATACCTGGGGGTTGGGTTTTTAACCCCTATGGGGCGTGGAAAACAGTGGGAAGGTGATGAATATGAGAATGACAGTGAAAAAAAAAACGTTGGAAGAAGTGAAGAAAACTGAACATGCAATGATGAACGAACAATAGAAATGACTAACTAAGACTCAAAGAAACACAAACACAAAGACTTCTCCTTGAAATTGAAGGCTTAATGGACGTGGCAAGCCTTCCTCCCTGCTGGAATTCGCTCAAGAATGTGACAGCACTTCGACGTGAATTCCAGATCTCCCCCCCTCGCGAGCTTGGGCCAAGGGTGCTATTTATAGGCCCTTGAATGTCAGCCCCGAATTAAGGGTTTTTCAGCGGGAATTAGGTCGAGATTCTTTAGGATAAATCGTAGATAAAACTCCCAGCTTTCACAAGGATCAAACGGCATCGCATTTGACTGAGAATCCATAGAGAAAAAGGTAGAACAATCACCTAATTAAACCACGGGTGGAGAGAGAAAAGCCAACCAGTCCAAGGATCTCGGCCTTAGAAACGGTTGCTTGATGGGCCGCGCACCACAATACGCGGTCCAACGCTATACCGCCTATGAGTGTCGGTGGTAAATAGAAAATAAGATAAATAAACCATTTATCCCAAAGGACAGATCGACTAATCTGGCATAGGACTCTCAGGATACAAACGGTCCATCGATAGACCGCCCAACAAGTCACACGGCCCATTGCCAGATCGTGTACCAGGTGTCGGTGATAAATAATAAAAAATAAGATAAATAGATAATTATCTAAAAAACCAACCTATTTAGGACTCTGGCCACTAAACGGTCTAATGATGAGCCGTTCAAGTTGAATAAACGGCCTAATGCAAGACCGTGTATTGGGTTGTCGGTGGAAATTCAGAAAATAGCCAATTAATCCAGAGATAAATCGGTGTAAGACTCTGAGTGATATAAACGGTCTCCAAAATGACCGCTCAACATCCCAAACGATCTATCGCTAGACCAGAGTTAGGCTGGGCGGTGGTAATTAATAAAATGGGATAAATAAGCCCATTTACCCCAAAGACCAAGTGAAATCAAGGCCCATTAAGCCCGAATTCGAGAGCAAACCTAGCCAGGGAGGAAATATCCATAAAATAAGTCCAAACACATGCCTAAAAATGGCCCAATGAGTAATGGACACTTGAGGCATCAAAAATAGTGGTAAGAAGAATGACTCAACTCGTAGGTAAACACATGTGTCAACAGATGCCCCACCTAAACGTCCTTTTTGCAGGGGAGCGAGCGGAGGTGAAGCGAAAGCAAAATGGAACATGGAGATGAAGCGAAAACGAAGCGGAGTGGACTGAAAAACGGGCGTTAAGGTAAAAGACACTCATTTTCTCATCAACGAGCGATGGGCATCTTTCGAAAAACTCCGAACCAAACACAAGGAATGATCAGACTAAAACGACGTCAGTCTGGAGAAACTAATTAAACGAAAGGAAGGAGAAACGAGCAACCTCATCAGGGGACACAATCCAGAACTAATGAGGGAATCGGAGTAAGCAGTAAAGATAAAGAAGCAGACTAAAACCTCCAGACGGGGACCCTTAGTCAATCAAACCAGGTGGATAGACCAGAGAAAACCTTCCAACTCTGAGTGGGATAGTTTCTCCTACCCAAAACCATGAACGCACAATCATCCATCACAAACGGGACACTTTCAGACAAACCACGGGTCGTGAATGCTCAAAAGATGCTCATGATGCATGCTGGGTTAAAATAAAAGAAATCATTAAAATGAATGTAAAGAAAGTCACAAAATAGAAAGTACTCGAGAATAATATTGCTAGACCGGAACAACTAGGGTCAAGACACTATCTGTAACCACGGCGTGCGAGATAGAAGCATCGTCCCCTAATTTTTCCAACCTAACGGCCTATCCGATGATTAAACATGTGCACCTAGATCATCATTATTTTTGTTATAGGGGAACATCAGATCTGGAATTCGTGAATGACCAGTCGGTTCTCGAGATAATATAACATAGATACCATATAATAATGCATTAAGGGACATAGGGATCAAGGTACTTACCTGACTTACCTGTCCGGCTGGAGTAATGTAGCCATGCTGCAAATGATCATGAACAAGGTTTTGCAATTATATATATCATGAAATAATTCAACTGAGCCAAAAGTTTATTGATTAAGCACACAATGCCGTAAAATAGGGCTTAAAAACATCATTCATCATTTCACCACATACACGGATCTACTCCAGACCGCCAAACGATATAAACAGTCCAGATAGGGCCGTAAGGGCAATGCTAGTTTGACTCTCATCGTGGCATTAGCACGGCCTAGTACCAGACCGCCTAGTGCGATGAACGGTCATAGACAGACCGCTTAAGGGGAGCTGTGTTGGATCGAGAGGACGGTCAAGCTAGAGGGGGAGGGGGTGAATAGGTTGACCTTATAAAAATTATAGTAGAGCAATTTGCAACAGAAGCACCACACCTAGATGATTAATTGAAACACTGAACCAAGCCAATCAGAGAGCGTGCCTATCATGCATCTAGCGAGGAACAATTGCGAAGATTAAACCAAACCACACAAGAGACTGCAATTTTAAGGTGGTTCAGTCACCCAATGGAGACCTACGTCCACCTCCCCACTCAACCAGTGAGGAACCCTGCTGAGCTTCATAGCTTTGCTAAACCGAGGAAGTAATTCCTCTATACTGTTGACTACCCCAACAGAAGACAACGAGGAACAAATCCTCAGATCCGCTGTCAAACAGCTTGAAGGCACACAGCCTTAACACCCCTGATCTCAGCACAGCCCGCTGAATCAGAATCACCCTCTCTTCACTAAATCCAGTGAAGGAGAGGAATACAATGTTCAAAAAACAATAGGAAAACTAAAAGATAAGAAATCAAACTTCAGCACTTGGACGCAGCGGAATTTAGATCACCAACAGAGAGATCCATGTCCATACGCATGAGCTTCGATCCTTGAATCTCCTCCGTCTGCAATGTAGAAGAGTCTTGGTGGCGCGATGATCTTCTGATCTGACTTTTCAGCAGCCTTCGTCCAGTTCTGCTCTCAGCCTCTCTCGTTTTGCTGTTCGCCTCTATCGTTCTGCTCTTCGCCTCACTTATTCTTCTACTCTTTTTCCTCTCCTATGTATTTTTCTTTTCTTCTCGGGTGAACCTATTTTGTGGTCTTCCCGCGCATAAAATAGTTCACGTGAGGCAGGTGGGCCACCACCCTGATTTTTTGGTTATCCTTATGATTGCTCACGTGGGGAACCTTCTGGAGTGGTAGAAGTTACGAAACCTTATCCGCTTGTGGCTGATGTGGCAAATAATGACTGAAGGTGGGATCCACTTATCGTGCTCTGCAGCTTGGATTAGATGGCGTCGACCCTCTTGCCCCAAGGAGTTAACACACCCTTCTTCTAGCTTCAGGTTTCATGCTGAGTGCGTTGATGCAGGATGCAGCTGCGTCCACTCATTAGTTGCGCTTTAGTCAGTTGTGGCAATCCATCGTACTGTAGCGTCGACTCATCGAACTGCAGCGTCCTACAACAAGGAATGCTTGAACTGCTGCGTTCACGCTACTTGATCAAAGCGTTGACGCATCAGAGTATTCCAGTAAGCCATTGGCTTTCCCTTTGTGACTGCTGCGTCGACGCAGCTCTATCTTGGCGTTGACGCAGTGGAACAACTTGTGAAGATATTGGTGAAGGCTTCTTCGACTGCAGCGTGGACGCTGTAAGCTCCCAGCGTCGACCCTGTTCCTTTCTAGCACAAGGATGAAATCAAGTGAAAGCATTTATTGAATCAAACTTTAATTCATCATTGAATTGAATACATCATTCATATCTCATGGTTGTCATCATCAAAACCAGGGGCACAACAATCTCCCCCTTTTTGATGATGGCAACTATGAGGTGAATGCCATTCATAACATTGCATCTAAACAGTCAAGGTTATTCAAATCAAGCAAAAAGCTTTAGATTAACAGGAAATCAAATCACTGACTAAATCAAACTACGATTTTATCATTCATTCAAGTTCAAGATTTTACATTATAGAACCAGACAAAAAGAAAACATTCATTCAAGTTAGTCAGTATGATTGATGCAGATGCAATGTACTTTGGTCAAGTTTCCAGCTTGACTTCATGATTGATGCATTCATAACATTCTCCCTCTTTGACTTCATCATGAAGGGGAGGAAACGTGGAATAGCTATCTCAAGGGTGGAAGAAGCGATTGTATCTTCTAGCAGAAGGAGGTTGTTGTTGTTGACGAGAGGATTGCCCTTGAGTAGTTGGCTGGCGAGGCTACTGCTGGCCAGATGGATCTCTGGCTAGTAAATCTCTGATATCCTGAGATAGTTCACCCAGCTGATGACTTAAAGTGGAGCGTACACTTTCAATGGCAGAAGGAAGATTAGCTGTGATAGAGTCCTTGTTTTGAAACTTGTCCCCAATTGACTGAATTTCTGCAGTGACTTTGTCAATCTTTTCTAACATTGCTTTGAGGCATTGGGGAACTGCATTGACAGGACCTTTGATGGTTTCAACGGCTATCCTCACATCAAAGCATAGATCAGTAATCTTGGCAAGGGATTGAAAAAATGAAGCTTGATTACTGTGCATATCAGTCACCAGTGTAGATAACTTGTCAAGAAGAGATGATATGTTCTGCAGGACTTTCCTTGTAGCTTGGTCAGATAGCATCTTGGTTAGTAAGAATTTTTGCCACTCGGATAAGACAGAGACTTCAAATTGGATAATCCGAGAAGTCAGTTTGTTGAAATGATAATTTGTAAACTCCATTAATTTGTCCATTTTTGCATCCTGACGTTGCAGCATCATAGTCATGTGTGCAAACATCTCTTCAACAGTGGCTGGAGGTGGAGCTTCATCAGAAGTTGGAAAAGGTCTTCTATAAATTCCAATGGCTCCAGTCATAAGGGGTTCCAATGTAGGTGCAGTGCCACTGGGTTGCCCAGTTTCCAGCTGAGGGCTTGATGATCGAGCAAATGGTTCCTCAAACTCATGCTCTTCTCTTGGTGAACTACCCTCTTGTCTGTCTTTTCTCACCACAGGAGGAATTGGTGCATCTGTCCTGTTTGCGTGACTAGCATCCGCAGTGCCTGTTCTTGATGCCTGACCTGTTTGCTGACTAGGAAGAGTTCGAACTGGCTTACCATCAATAACTTTAAAACCCATAAATTTTTGAATATAAGAAAGTGTGTAAACATTCCCTTGAGGGATGATTATTTTCTTCTCAGAACCAAAGTCTACTCCCACTTTTCGAAAGATAGCAGTCAAGGGAGCAGCATATGGAAGTGTTCTGGATTATGTCAAGCATGACCCCATGGTTTGAATAACTACATCAGGCAGGGAAATATGTATTCTCTTCAGCCTACAGTAAAGTAGAAATCTCTGCATCTCAGTCACCCTTTCCCTACCACTGCACTGCGGTGTGATCATTGATGTGCAAATGTGGTGGAGCAGTCTATTCAATGGAGGGAATTGATTTGCTTTGAGACTGGACAAATAAGTTTCCCTGACATCGGAAGGATCACTCGGTTTATCAGTCAGGAGAGCATAAGCTTCATGCTCATCATACTCAAAGCTATGTAGTTGAACTCCATTCTTGGGGATTTTCCAGGCTCTGGCAAACAATTTATTTGATAATTCAAAACTGACATTCCGGACGGTTGATGTGAGTTTTGGAACTTGAGGTTCATATTTCAAATTTTTGTAGAACTCTCTAACCAGGGTGGGGTAATATACCTTGTGGGTTGTAACAAAAGACCACCATCCCTGATAGTCCAAGGTAGGAAACAGTTCCGAAAAAACGTCAAGCATTTGATGGTCGGTAGCAGTAATATACTGGGAAATAAGAACCTTCAGAGGTTTGTCAACGGTGACGGTAAGTGAGCTGGCCGCACCTTTCTGTCCCGTTGCAGCAATTGCAGATGAACCCTTCTTGTCTAACCTGACATCAGATTCCCTTCTCTTTTTGGTTGGCGGGCTCGGAGCGCGTGGACGCATCTCTTTCCTCTTCCCTTTATCGTGAGCAGCTTTGGAGCAGGGCTCCAGATTGTCTTCAGCTGATGCTGAGCTTCTTGGATGATCCTCTGCCTTCTTCTTTCCCTTGTGAGTAGATGTCGGAGGAGCCATGGCAGCGGGATGAGGAAGAATGAAACAGGAAAGGGTTTGGGAGAGCTTGGAAGATAGAACGACAAAGGCTTTCAAAAGAGATGAAGACGAACGGCGGTCACATTCCGCTTTTAAAGGAGCTTCGAAACCCTTTTCAGTGAGCGGTTCAGCCGGTTCAAGTCCGCGAACCGGAAAAAGTGGAAAGTGGTTCTGGAGTCGTTGCGTTGATGCCAAGGGATACAGCGTCGACGCAGTGAAGCAGAAACAAACGAATATATGCAAGAAGAGTAGCAAGAAGGCCATCTGTACAAGGAGTTTTCTTAAGATACTGAGATATGGAGTAGAGATGCTCATAGTCAAGGATTTTTAAGTATTGCAGATCGAGTTCCCATGAGAGAGATGTGTAAATAGGCTCCAATTCAATTAATGATAAAGAGAAGAAATAATCTTAAAGCATTGAATTAAAAAAAATATGAACCACCAAAGGCACCTGCCTGGAGAAAAAAGAGGAACTCTTTTCACACTAGAACCATTTTCATTTCTATTCCTTATATCTGTCAATTTCAAGTTGCCTTTTGGAGAGAGAGAAATTTAACTGGCATTGATAACAGACTAAGTTGAATAACGAGCTTCAGATCAATCACACTCACATGTTTTCATTATTTTTCACATTTGCAGCATTTTCAACTTATTTTTACGTTTTCATTTGCAGTCAAGTATGGCTAGCCTTTTGACACGGGTACACATGTTTATTAGACACCCGAGTCCCCGGTTACTCAGCATAGCAAACTATTCTGCATAGACGGATCAGAGTTGGCAACTTACGTCATGACATGCCTATCAGCACTTCATAGGTGCTTGAAGGTAGTTTCTCAGTCAATAGTCACCATTGCTCTGAAATGGTTTATTTTTCACTTGAAGACAGAGATAGTGGCGCACCTCATGACTTGCTCTTTAGCACTTCTTTGGTGCATAGGGCTAGTTTCTCAGTGAATAGCCACCACTGCTCTGCATTTTATAACATGTGTAAGAGATTGTTTCTTCAGCGTTTATACTCAATATCTTGGTTTTATTATCAATACAAATATTAAATTCCTCTACACACAGTGGTTTCTTTACTGTTGAACAATATAAGGTTTGAGAGATGACAAGGTCCTGGTTTTATTAAATTGTTCAGCTTTTATTCCATACATAGTGCATTATTGGGTTCAAAAGTTCTTGAATTCAAACACCATAAGAGTTATAGATCTCCTATCATTAGCTTTTCATAGAGCTGTTCAGAACATATCTCATACTCAATAGGAATTTTCACTGTAACTCCCCCTGAATTTAAGACATCGTCTACATGTCTCAGTTCTCTAGAGTTTTTCCCTCATACAAGAATGTCAAGGAGGCTTTATTTAGAGATAAGAAAGGAAGGGACGAGGTAAATGAAGAGAGCAAGTTGATTTTAGATAGGGAAGTCTCCAAAAGAAGAGTATATAACACTGCTGCGTTGACCTAGCCTTATAACTGCGTTAACTCATCCATCAAGGCCGCTCATAGATGGGTTCTGTTTCTGAAAACAACTGATCACAGCGTCAACTCAGTCTCATTGCTGCGTCAACTCATTCAACCAGCCAGAGACACTTCACACCAGATTCTCAAAGAACAAGCTGTTTGGTGCGTTAACCCTATTTCCACACTGCGTTAACTCAACCAACCAACCAGCAATAACAACTCTGCACTTTGTTCATCATTTTGACACCAAGAAGGTAATCTGAAGCTAACTCCCCCTCGGACCATGCATGAATGAAATTGTAACAGCCAATAAAATGAGTATCATGCTGAAACTATATTCATTATGAATTTATTGATGGAAAGATAGACATACCAAGCACAGAAGACTAAGCTCCCCCTGAGTTTATGACAGATACACTTCAAACCAAGACAAGTTTAATCATTCATATTCTAGAAGATAAGTCAGGCACACAAATCAGGCATCCATATTATAATTGCACAGACCAAGCTCTCTTCTAAGATAAGAGAATGTATCATTGTTCAGAGGCTTGGTAAAAATATCGGCCAATTGAGATTGTGATTCAACAAATATGAGTTTAAAATTTCCTTTTATCACTTCATCTCTTAAGAAATGGTGTCTAATTTCTATGTGTTTGGTCCTAGAGTGCTGGATAGGATTTTTGGCCAGGTTTATGGCACTTGTGTTATCACATAATATGGGGACACACCCAAGATCAGTTTCATAATCTTGGAGTTGGTGTTTGATCCACAACACTTGAGTACCATAACTCCCTGCAGCGACATATTCTGCCTCTACAGTGGATAGTGCCACTGAGTGTTGTTTCTTGGAAGCCCAAGAATTCAAACATCCTCCCAAAAATTGGCAATAGTCACTCGTGCTTTTCCTGTCCAGTTTGCATCCAGCATAGTCTGCATCTGAATAGGATACAAGATCAAAAGAACAAGACGCAGGGTACCAAATCCCTAAATCTCGAGTTCCAGCAAGGTATCGAAAGATACGCTTGACAGAACTTAAGTGGGATTCTCTAGGATCAGATTGAAAACGATCACACATGCATACACAAAATTGAATGTCTGGCCTAGATGCAGTAAGATAGAGGAGTGATCCAATCATACCTCGATATGTTTTTGCATCAACCTGTTTACCTGTCAAATCTGCATCCAAGTTTGTAGTGGTGCTCATAGGTGTGCTGATTGCTTTCAGATTTTCCATTTTGTATTTCTTAAGTAACTCAGAGATGTACTTTGCCTGGTTGATGAAACATCCCTACTTGCTCTGAGTGATTTGCAGACCTAGAAAGAATTTAAGCTCACCCATTAGACTCATTTCAAATTCAGTGGTCATTAAGCTGGCAAACTCCTCACACATGCTGATTTTAGTGGAACCAAAAACTATATCATCAACATAAATTTGAACCAGAATAATATCTGAATTTCTTACCTTGGTGAACAGAGTTTGGTCCACTTTACCTCTAGAGTAGCCTTTCTCTGTGAGGTACGAGCTGAGTCTATCATACCACGCTCGAGGTGCCTGTTTGAGTCCATAAAGAGCTTTGTCCAATCTGTACACATGGTTAGGATTTTCTGTGCATTCAAAACCAGGGGGTTGTTCAACATAAACTTCTTCCTTTATTGACCCATTTAGAAAAGCACTCTTCACATCCATTTGATGTAACATTATTCCATGACAGCAAGCATAAGCAAGTAATAATCTAATGGCTTCTAATCTAGCTACTGGAGCAAAGGATTCCTCAAAGTTAATGCCAAATTCTTGATTATAACCCTGTGCTACCAGCCTAGCTTTATTCCTAACTACCATTCCAATTTCATTTTGTTTATTTCTGAAGACCCATTTAGTTCCAATTACAGAAAGCTCTTTGGGTCTTGGCACAAGATACCACACCTTTTTTCTTTTGAATTGATGTAATTCTTCATGCATTGCGTTTATCCAATTACTATCTTTCAATGCTTCAGCAACATTTTTTGGTTCAATTTGAGAGACAAGGGCTAGATTATCCATTTCATCAACACCTCTAAAATGAAATCTAGTTCTAACAGGTTCATGCAAGTTACCAATGACATTGGATAAAGGATGATCCCTTAGCATCCTGACATCGGTTAGAGAGTTACCTTCATTTATATCTGAATCACCATGGTGGGTTGATTCTGCATGATCATCATTTGGCCTTGTCTCTTCATCTTGGAGATTCTATCTTTAAGGAAATTCCCTTCATCTTCATCCCTACATGATTCCTCAATCTTAGAATTTTCATTCATTTCATCAAACACAATATGAGGTGATTCTTCAACAGCATGTGTTTTTAGATTTAGGACTCTGTAGGCCCTAGAGTGACTAGAATATCCTAGAAGGATGGCAGGTTCACTTTTAGGTTCAAATTTGTCCAACGTCCGTTTGTCATTATTTTGAACAAAGCATTTTGATCCAAAGGCTCTAAAATAAGCAACAGAAGGTTTCTTACCCTTCATTAATTCATATGGAGTCTTTTTGGACTGAGGTCTTACCATTGCCCTGTTCACAATATAACAAGCTGTATTTACCGCCTCTGCCCAGAACTTCCTTGGGAGTTGTCCTTCAATCAGCATAGTTCTTGCCATCTCCACAAGGGTTCTATTTCTTCTTTCCACAATCCCATTTTATTCAAGAGTTCTTAGAGATGAGAACTTGTGTGAAATTCCTGTGACTCTGCAAAAATCATCAAATTCAGAATTGTCAAATTCTCCTCCATGATCTGACAAGATAGATGAAATGGCAAACTTACCATCCTGTTGCACATTCTTGAAGAATGCTTGAAATTCTTCAAATGCATCATTCTTGTGAGTTAGAAAGAACACCCAAGTAAACCTAGAGAAATCATCCACTAGAACAAATCCATATTTATTTCCACTCACACTAGCTGTTCTAGTTGGTCCAAACAAATCCATATGAATGAGTTCAAAAGGTTTAGATGATTGAGTTTCAAGTCTGGACTTAAATGATTTTCTGGTGTGTTTACCTTGAGTGCATGCGCTACAAACTTTGTCATTTCGTTTAAATGATACATCTGGCAGACCTTTCACCATGTTAAACTTTGCTAACTTATGCAAGACGCTATAGCTAGCATGCCCTAGTCTGCGGTGCCACAGCCAAGCAAGTTCACTTTTGTTCACAGCAAGACACAGATTGTTATGTGCAGGGTCATCTAAATCTACCACGTACATGTTGTTTATTCTTTTTCCAATGAATTTAACTTTATCAGAACTCATCTCTAAAATGGTGCAAGTGTGATCATCAAACACAACTTTATTTCCTTTATCGCACAGCTGGCTTATGCTAAGTAGATTATATTCTAAGCCATCAACAAGTAACACATCATCAATGAAATTCGAAGGATTTTTACCTACCTTACCTTTTCCAATAATTTTCCCTTTATTGTTTCCACCAAATGTAACATGACCCCCGTCTTTCTCCATCAAGACACAAAATTTTGCTTTATCCCCCGTCATGTGCCTTGAGCAGCCGCTGTCGAGATACCACCTATTATGTACAGCTGCAAGACACTCCTGCAAAACACATTAAACAAGAGATTTTGGAACCCAGATATACTTGGGTCCCTTCAAACCATAGGATGTGTTCAGGTAGGATATCAAGCTCTTGGGGATCCATAGTTGCTGTTGTGAGGGTCTTTGATGTGGTAAGTTCAATGATTTGACAGACTTGTGATTATTCCTGTGCCATTGATAGTGATGACTCCATGAAGTATTAGGGAAATTTGACTTAAGGACTCTAGATGAATGCATGCTTCTTGGTTGATTGAGAGTTGAGTGCGTAGACCCTTTAGTGTTGCTGCGTTGACTCATCCACCTACCATATCTATCATGGGGGTTCTGGTACATGTACTGCGTTGACTCATGGTAGTGACTGCGTCGACGCATCTGAGTATTTCTGACCGAATGCCCTTTCTGAAAGGCTAGGTGCGTTGACGCCATGTGAGCAGTGCGTTGACGCGGTTGACTTCTACCACGCCTTAATCCTTCTGATCTTCTATAGGATTGCTGTTGGGTTGATGAATCAAATCTAGGATTCCTATATTGACCTGAAGAGGCATATTTGAACATAAATGTGCTCTTCTGTTTGTTAAAATTCAATGTTGCCTTCCCTTTCTCATTTCCTTTTTCTTTTCTTATTTCATTAGATTGTTTTGATCCTTTCTCATTCTTCTCATCCTTTTTGTTTTCATCCAATTGCCTCTCTTCAGTTGTGTCCTTCCCAGAGACAAATGTCACCAATCTAGTTCCCAGTTCTTTCTTTTTAGTAGGATTGAATCCAAGCCCTTCTTTTCCAAAGTTGCACTTAATTCCCATAACAGCATCAAGGTTGTTTTTACCCTGTGTCATTTTTTCGAGGGATGCTTGTTTGCTTAGGTTCTCTTCCTCTAATTTCTTCAGATTTTCTTGAAGTTTTGCATTGACTCCACAAATGGCCTCATATTTCTCTTCAGCAATTTTTACTTCTTTTTCCAATTTCTGCATTCTTAATTTCAATTCATCATGCATCTTTAATAGAAAATCATTTTCTCTCTTTATTTCAATTAGCTGTCTCTTATACTCATCTTTTTCTTCCAAGTCCCTTTTTAGACACACAATTTCAGCATCTAGTGTTTTGACTCTTTCATTCAAATCATCTTCTGGACTGGTTTGAGTTTTCTTTTTCTTTAGATATTTATTTTCCTTTTTAACATATTCATACTTATCTAGCAATTCGTTAAAAGCTTCTTCCCAATCATCACAGGAGAAGTCTGCAAAGGGAGAGGTTACCTCGACTTGATCATCACCATTTGCCATGAAGCACATTTTCACCTCGCTTTCTTCTTCAGAGGTGCTTTCTTCATCTTCATCTTTTTCTTCATCACTCCAAGTGCTTACCATGGCCTTGGGCTTTTTATTTTACCACTTTGACTGTGTCTTTTTCACATTCTCACTTGATGTGTCCTTGTTTCCTGCATTTGTAGCAAACAACTTTATCAGATTTCTTAGGATTATCTGGCTTGAGTTTTGAGCTAGTTCTTACCCGATATCCTTTATATCTATCAGTCTTACCTCCCTTTCTTAAGAATTTTCTGAATTTAATAGTAAGCATGGCTATTTCACTTGAGTCATCATCAGATGAAGGTGACTGACTATCATCTGAGCTTTCCTTGCTGCTGGAACCAGCCTTCAATGCAAGAGGTTTTTTCTTCTTCATGTCCTCATCTGTTCTTTTTAAGTTCAGTTCATAAACCATAAGAGAACCTATTAGCTCGTCTGGTTTGGTGGTGGGAAGGTTCCTTGATTCCTCAACGACCGTGGCTTTGGTATGCCAGATTGGAGTTAGGGATCTAAGAATCTTCCTAACTACCTCATAGTCACTGTAGATCTTTCCCAAACCTTTAAGACCATTCACAAGAAGAGTTAGTCTGGCATACATTTCAGATACACTTTCCTCAGGTTTCATCCGAAAAGATTCATATTCTGAAATTAACATGTTAGCTTTTGTCTCTCTTACCTCTGAGGTACCTTCGTAGATTACCTCGAGTCTATCCCACATTTCTTTTGCGCTGGAGCATGAGGATACACGCGAGAATTTCTTGGGATGGAGTGAGCACTGCATAATGTTCATGGCTTGCCAATTTACGTTTGACTTTCGAATTTGCTCCTTCACCCAGAGTTCTTCATCGCCTTCAATTTGGTATGGCCCTTTGCTCACTACTCTCCAGATTTCATGATCCTGCGCTCTTAAAAATACTTGCATGCGATTTTTGCAGTACGAATAATTAGTCCCATCAAAAAATGGTGGCCTATTCACTGCATACCCCTCAGGCATGAGTCCTCTATTCTCCATTAGTTCTCTCTAGGCTGTGAAACCTTTGCAAGAGAGCCTGGCGCTCTGATACCACGTGTTGGATCGAGAGGACGGTCAAGCTAGAGGGGGAGGGGGTGAATAGGTTGACCTTATAAAAATTATAGTAGAGCAATTTGCAACAGAAGCACCACACCTAGATGATTAATTGAAACACTGAACCAAGCCAATCAGAGAGCGTGCCTATCATGCATCTAGCGAGGAACAATTGCGAAGATTAAACCAAACTACACAAGAGACCGCAATTTTAAGGTGGTTCGGTCACCCAATGGAGACCTACGTCCACCTCCCCACTCAACCAGTGAGGAACCCTGCTGAGCTTCACAGCTTTGCTAAACCGAGGAAGTAATTCCTCTATACTATTGACTACCCCAACAGAAGACAACGAGGAACAAATCCTCAGATCCGCTGTCAAACAGCTTGAAGGCACACAGCCTTAACACCCCTGATCTCAGCACAGCCCGCTGAATCAGAATCACCCTCTCTTCACTAAATCTAGTGAAGGAGAGGAATACAATGTTCAAAAAACAATAGGAAAACTAAAAGATAAGAAATCAAACTTCAACACTTGGACGCAGCGGAATTTAGATCACCAACAGAGAGATCCATGTCCATACGCATGAGCTTCAATCCTTGAATCTCCTCCGTCTGGAATGTAGAAGAGTCTTGGTGGCGCGATGATCTTCTGATCTGACTTTTCAGCAGCCTTCGTCCAGTTCTGCTCTCAGCCTCTCTCGTTCTGCTGTTCGCCTCTATCGTTCTGCTCTTCGCCTCACTTATTCTTCTACTCTTTTTCCTCTCCTATGTATTTTTCTTTTCTTCTCGGGTGAACCTATTTTGTGGTCTTCCCGCGCACAAAATAGTTCACGTGAGGCAGGTGGGCCACCACCCTGATTTTCTGGTTATCCTTATGATTGCTCACGTGGGGAACCTTCTGGAGTGGTAGAAGTTACGAAACCTTATCCGCTTGTGGCTGATGTGGCAAATAATGACTGAAGGTGGGATCCACTTATCGTGCTCTGCAGCTTAGATTAGATGGCGTCGACCCTCTTGCCCCAAGGAGTTAACGCACCCTTCTTCTAGCTTCAGGTTTCATGCTGAGTGCGTTGACGCAGGATGCAGCTGCGTCCACTCATTAGTTGTGCTTTAGTCAGTTGTGGCAATCCATCGTACTGCAGCGTCGACTCATCGAACTGCAGCGTCGATGTTGCTAAGGTACTCCAGAGGCTACAACAAGGAATGCTTGAACTGCTGCGTTCACGCTACTTGATCAAAGCGTTGACGCATCAGAGTATTCCAGTAAGCCATTGGCTTTCCCTTTGTGACTGCTCCGTCGACGCAGCTCTATCTTGGCGTTGACGCAGTGGAACAACTTGTGAAGATATTGGTGAAGGCTTCTTCGACTGCAGCGTGGACGCTGTAAGCTCCCAGCGTCGACCCTGTTCCTTTCTAGCACAAGGATGAAATCAAGTGAAAGCATTTATTGAATCAAACTTTAATTCATCATTGAATTGAATACATCATTCATATCTCATGGTTGTCATCATCAAAACCAGGGGCACAACAAGCTGAGTGGCCACCAATAAACGGTCTGATCTGGGACAGTTTAAGAGATAAACGTTCTATTGATAGACCGCGTATATACCGTCAGTTTCAAAAAAAAATCGACAGTTCCATCATCTCCTTCACCGTAACCAACGGACAAGGGAGAGGAACCCCCCCCCACCGAACGGTGCTCTCCCCCTCCTCCCTTCTCACTCTCTACTCCTCTTCCCCCATGTCCCATTTTCTCCCCAGCCCTCGCATAC
Organism: Amorphophallus konjac; assembly: GCA_022559845.1. Classification (NCBI taxonomy): domain Eukaryota; kingdom Viridiplantae; phylum Streptophyta; class Magnoliopsida; order Alismatales; family Araceae; genus Amorphophallus; species Amorphophallus konjac. Next base: position 23,824,848 of record CM040129.1, read on the forward strand.
CCTGTATGTGTTTTTAGAAACAAGCCCTGCACCACCAGATGTCGGGAGAGGACGTCGCACCGCCGTCGCCGACGGTGAGCCGCCCTGAGGAGTCTCCCATGTTGTTGTCGTCAAACCTGCCGGAGGAGGCAAACGTGCTGTCGTCCACGGTCGAGGAAGCCACTGCGATAGTCGCCGGAGGGGAGGAGGACGCAGGAGCACCACCGGAGGTGCCCACGGCGGCAGGGGAGAGGCCGACACGAACCTCCAAGGTAGGCCCCCTAAAACCTCCCCCATTTCCATTTTAACGCATGCATGTAGCAATTTTGGGGTAGTAATGGGGCATACAACCCCTTTAGACCCCTTTATGACCGGTTGGGAGGCCCTTTGGGCCAACGCCACCGATGGGGGACGGGGTTTGACACCGCTGGGGACGGCGAGTGAAACACGGTTCTACAAGAACCGTCTGACCCTCAAACGGTCCACATAGGACTGTTGGGAACACTAAACGGCCCAAATCGGTCCGTCCAACAATCTATACGGTCCATGCGGAACTGTTCAAAGGGAGTTGAACAGATGGGGTATTGGGGAGTGAACACAGTCTGAGGATGACCGTGGAGATTGTTAGGCAGTCCACTTCAGACCGTTTAGAAGCTGAACAAAATGGTCTCCATCAGACAGTCTAGTAGGCAAACGGTCAAAGGATTGACCGTGTAGACTCATATCAACGGGGGGCTTGAAGGAAATGCCAAACTGTCAGATGGGGACCGTTGGGCACCTAAATGGTTAGGGAACTTCCGTTATTGAGATGGACACATGAGGGATAAATGGTCCATACTGGGCCGTCTAGATGAATGAGCGATTCTCAACAGACCATGGTGCAGACACCAGAGCAAGCGAGAAGCATGAGTTGGCAAACCTTCGGTACCGTACGCGCAGCACCACTCGAGCTACACAGGCATCCCTATGGCTTGGAGATAGTCTGGAGTCTCTGTCTTGAGTCCTAGTATTTTTAGTATTTATTGGGTTTTATTTGGTGTGTAATGTGTGCTTATTTGGTTTTATTTGGGCTTAATAGAGTGTAATTAGGATAAATAAATGGGTTTCCTTGTAAAAAGGGGCCACCTAGGCCCCGCGGGCCCCCTCACCCTCTTCCCCATTGGGCCACCAAACTTCTAGGGACCCATAGGGGCTGACCCATTGTCCACCTTGGACTTGGACCAATGGACCAAGGAGGAGAAATTCCATTTCCCCTCTTTAAGGCGCCCCCTCTTTTGGCCTTATTAGGCTAATTTTTTTATTTTGGCTTTGACCACATGGGGAAAAGTGGAATTTGGCATCCCCATTGTACCCCTTACAAACCCTAGATCTAAGGGTAGTCTTAGTCATTTACCTAGGGTTCCCATTTCATATATAAGGCTTGTATTTTCCATTTTCAACATAATTAATTGAAAGAATTCAGCAATTTTTGCCCAAAGGCCAAGGCTGCCCCCTCTCTCTCTCCTCTACCTCCTCTTGCAGCTGTGAAGGTTGTCTCTCTGAGGTGTGACGCCTCCCCTTTCTGTGTGTGAAGGTCGCCACCGCCACTGCCGCCGCTCTTGAGCCGCCGTTGCACCGCCATCGCCATCACCGAAGTTCTGCCCATCACAGGACAGCAAGCCAAAGGCGGAATTTTAGTTCTCAGTTTGTAGATCTAACAAGGCTGAAACTTTGAGGGTGAGTTCCCAAGGTTGAGCCCATGTCCCAACAAATTTTTAGATTATTCCCACTTCGTTTTCCCATTTTTCCATTTAGATTCCCACAGCCCACACAATCTACCCCTGTGCAGACTTGTTTTCCAGTGGCTTAACACTTTGCCCATGAGACCTCCTTTCCGTTTTCAGAAGGAGCTGAAATTTGGACTGGGAGTTCTGTCCACATAAGCCATCTTCCATAAATTTTTTGTGATTTTAGGAATTTTCTTTCCCATCCAAAAAACCACTGCATTTTTCTAAATCTGTTCTGCCCCCTGCAGTCCAGATCCGACCCATCCCTGTTAGAAAATCCATTTCCCATACCAAACCACCTCCAACAATTCCAAAAAAATTATCCCCGTGTTCCTTACTTCCCCCTCTAGCTTCCATAAAAATCCCATCACCCAGATTTAAAGTTTCAATCTCGGTCAACGCACTTCTTCAGGCAGATCTCAATCTGTCCGGCCAGATCTGAGACATGGAACTTTCCCCTTTGAAATTCCACCATGGAAAGTACGGCCACAGAAAAATTCCTGTAACACCAGAGGGTTGAAGGTCTTAGAGTTAGCTTCACAATGGCACCAGTTTCGCGACGTTCCGAGATCGGAGCTGGTCGCAGCAATTTTTGTCGTCGGGCCGCGCAAGCTTGAAACTGTAGAACAGGTCCAGGGCAGCAAGGTTCAACAATTGACGAACTGAGCCATCCCGCCTTCCACAAGGTGAACCAGTGCAATCTCCTCCTAGGGATCGTCCCTCCAGGGGTCCCCTTCACAGCGGGACCAACCCCGCCTCAGTCGGCCATCCGAGCAGATCGTGGACACCACAACCGTCAGCCCGCGCCGTCCGGCCAACATCAAGTAGCGGCGTGCCAGCACCGACGGAGCGGTTCAAAATGCTGCCCGTCAACCAAGTTTCAATCCTCCCGGGTCCCACATGTTACTTGTTACCTCCCTGCGTGGAGTGGGTTTAACTTTGTAATTATTAATAATTGTCTTAACCGGGAGTACGATCTTAGTCGGGGTTGTCTTTCCCACGCCCGGAGCGTGGAGGTAATGATATCTCCTTCTCAGCATTTGCTTACTTAGTATCTGATTATATGCCGCTGCATGAGTGCGTTAGAATTCTAGCTTGTTAAATCAATTTTAATCACTGCTGTGAGAGCGAGAGTTAACCCGTCCCGTGACTCGATCTGAGCACGGAAGTGAGTTTGACCACCCTTGACTCTGCCGATTTCTCAACCGCGCGGATCCGCGTTTCCCTCGCTTGGGACGACGAGTGAGCTCGCATTTCTGTTAAGGCACATATACCATAGGAGCTTTTAGTGTCGAGCCGAGGTAGCTCTAATGGTCATGTAGTTGTTGGTCGCGTCATCCAATTTGTCGCGTCGTCACATAGAGTCTAAGGTTTGCATCATTTGGCATCGAGTCCCTCATTCGTCTCGCATCAGACCATCCACTAAGCAAAGCGGTCAGTGGATGACTGTGCAACTTCAGAGCAGAGAGAAGGTTTCTCTAGGAATAAAAATGGCCTGAAACAAACCGTTATGGGGACCTAAACGGCTCCTTGAGGATCGTTAACTAGACAGACTGCACTTTTTTTATTATCTATTTATTTGCTGATGCATGATTTATTATGAAATGAATGACTAATGCAAATTGTTTAAATGCATGCAGGGAAAGCGCAGGACCCGGATTTCATGGCTCCAGGTCCAGACAGTGTACCTCGAACTGTCGGACTTCCAGCGAGAGCGGCTGGCAGCCATGGGGTTCGGCGAGTTCCTGGGTGTGCAAGTGACTCGGCTCGACACCACCCTCCTCGACGCCTTACACGATCGGTGGGACCCGGTGAGCCGCACGTTCCTCTTCCCGTGGGGCCACATGGTCCTGACGTTGGAGGACATCGCGCGCATCACCGGCCTGCGCGTGCACGGGTTGCTGGTCAGTGGGAGGACGCAGGTGGACAACTGGGAGTTGGCCCAGAGACTGCTAAGCCTGGAGTTGCTGCGGCCGGAGCATCAATCGACGACGTTGTCGAGAGCGAGGCTGCAGGAGAGCCTTGGTCTGAGGGGAGCCGGGATCGCCACTGGAGAGCTACCGGAGTAGCATCTCGAGAGACTGACAGAGCGAGCGTGGAGGCAAGTAGCGGCCATGCTGGGACTAGAGGTAGACGTGGTCCTGAGGCGGTTCCTGATGTTGTTCTTTGGGAGGCTCCTCTTCGCCACTCGGGCAGATGTGGTGAGCTGTCGGCTACTTCCCCTGCTGGAGGACGTTGACCGAGTCGGAGAGTACTCTTGGGGGGCGGTAGTCCTTGCCTTCCTGTTCGACACCTTGAGCTCCACCAGCCGGCGCACGATGCTCGATGGCTTCTCCCCACTGCTCCAGGTATAACTCTATTCCCAAAATGATTATGCAATTGCTATATGATTATATGTTGTACACTGATATTTTTGTGATGCAATGCAGGTGTGGGCCTATGTGTATCTCCCCGGGCTGGGGAGAGGAGTGGAGACATACCCGGATCGACTGCCCATCGCGAGACGGTGGACGGCACCCCGGAAGGTGGGATCCCTATGTCGCCAAGTCCAGGCGATCCAGGACGACCTTGACACGCTACCCTATGCTTCGGTAAGATCTTGAACTTAAGCTTTATGTAAATGCAACTATATGCTTATATGCTTATGCAATTTGCTTATTTGACAGGTCCGGTGGATGCCCTACCAGGGAGAGGGGCACGAGGGCCAGCCGTGGGTGGTGGCGGCCCTAGCTTACGCGGGGCGCGACATCTGGCTCCACTGCATGAACGTAGTGGAGCCCCTCTACTACCGGCTTGTGATGAGGACCATCGGGGTCCATCATGCAGAGGTCAACTTCCAGGCGCGAGAAGCCGGAGGAGCGGGTGGGACGACACGCTCGGGTCTTGGCTACAGAGATCAACTGGACCGTTCGAGCGGCGAAGTAGGTCCAAGACTGGACAACACTCGGGCAAGTGGTACGTGCCCGATCCGAGAGTGAGGAGACCTACCTAACAGCCTATGCCAGATGCTACGGAGACTAGGTCTTCCGTGGCACTCGACGACCGGTATGACTCTAACCTTATGCTTTTCTAAGATGCTCATGATTATGATGGACTGACTCTTGACTTTCTACATGCAGCTCGACCCCCAGGGGCTGATCTTCGAGCTCCAGGGCCTTCTCCACTCTTCAGTCCAGCAGATGGAAGAGCTCCGGCAGGCGCTGGACCTCCTGGTGAGTTTCACTAAACCTTAGACTTAGTGGTGCATATGCTTATGATATTGACTAACCTGGAATTCTAAATGCAACGAGCCGAGGGGATCCAGCATCAGGGAGCTGACGCACTTTCTTCCTCCTCCCAGCCATCCGAGGACAGTGCCGAGCGAGACACGGAGTTCTCCAGGATGGTGACACGGGCTGAAGAAGCCGAGGCAGCACTCGCCGAGAGGGTACGTAAACACTTGCACTATCCTAGTTGATTATGATTATGAAATGCAACTAAATGACTATGATGCATGTACATGCAGACGACTGAGCTGATAGCGGCCCTGAGTGAGATCACTCGGCTGAGAGAGGAGTTGGAGCGCAGCCGACCTGCAAACCCGACAAAGATGGCGCTCCTTCGGGCCGAGCTGGAGCGACTCCGGGCTGGGGCCGCGGAGACGAAGCAGATCCGGGCTGAGTAGGACCGATCTCGGCTCCAGGTGGCGAAGATGGAGGGTGCTGTGGAGGCCTATGAGAGGATGTATCGGAGGCCGGAGCGCAACGAAGCTCCGAGGGGCACACATGGTACACACGGCACACACAGCTCCTACAGAAGGTACTTCACAAGCTCCTCTGGTCGCCGGAGGAATGATGAGGAGGAGCGGCGCCGACGGCACCGAGAGGAGGCGAGCTCAGCGATGGCCCCACCATCGAAGAGGCATGAGGGCTCGGGTGAGAGTGGGGGTCCAGGAGAGGGACCGGCCTGATGTACTTAGATGCGACTTATGTACATATGGAGGTTATGAATGCTTATGATATGATAGGTTTTGGTTTTGCAAATGATTGTGTGAATGCTTGACGCTAACTGACTAACAACGAATCCTAGACTGACACGGGGGAGTGAGAGAGAGAGAGACGAAAAGCCTTGAGTGGAATTGGTGCAAGAGAGACAAAAATTAAGGCAACAGGTAGATAGACGCTCATCTAGTCAACCGATCTAGGTTTCAGACGGGCCCACGGTGGACCACGGACGCTTGTTCGGCCAAAGCCCCAAAGAAGATGGTAAACGGTCTCCGTTGGACCGCAAAGAATAGAAACACAGTTTTAAATTGACTGTTGGATTTGAAAATTGGCCTCCCCATGACCGTTTAGTCTGCCAGAGAGGCAAAGTGTGGAGAAGGCGCGCAAACGGTCCAAGGTAGACCGCTTTAAAGTAAAGCGGTCGCTCGTAGGACCGCGTACGTGGAAACTCTGGTAGCTCCGATCGGGACTCTCTTGGAGAGTCCCAACCCGAGGGTAAAGAGTCCTAACCTATGCCAAAGCATATCCTAACCGGAGTTGGAGCTATCCTACCTCAATCTTAGTGGTATTAGGCCACAAATTAAGCTCTATAAGTAGGAGGGTACTTCAAACTCATTCTTCACACAACACCTCTCTCTTAAGCATTGAAAACCTTGTTAAATCTCCCCAAAATACCATGAAGAGGGCCCTTGAAGGAAGCTCCATGGGTGGGGGTGCTTATGATGGGCCAAAGTCGGCTAGGAAGGCGTATGGGGTGCTGCAAAGGTTGACTACCCTCCCAAGGCACCTGAGCTCCAGCCCTTTGAGAGAGGTAAGTCAATGCAATTTTATTATTTCATTCAACTCCTTCAAAGATGCTCATATTCTTCCTCTCTTCTTTTCTTTGCTTTTCTGTAAGACCCCAGGATTTTTATAAATTATTTTTTGGTATATTTAATTATTTTCTGGGAATTTTAAAGACCCAAAAGGATTAATAAATAAATATTAGATTAAATCAATCATTATAAGGCCCAATTTATGTTAAGTAATTAATCTAGCTTTGATAATTGAAACCCAATAGGTTAAAGGACCAAGCCCATTATGTTTGGCTCATATTCTAGAAGGTTGTTTAGCCTATTTACGTATTTTAAGGATAAATAGTATTTTTATGGATAATAATATGGATAATTAATAAAAGAGTTTGATCGATGTTGAACTCTGTGCACTTTGGATGTAGCGGTCTATCGTGCGATTGCCACAGCCATGTAACGCACCAGTCTTGATGCGTTACATGCTGTCAGTTTCGTGAAAGAAAGAACGAGCAAAAAGATTAGAACTTTGGGATCTTATCTATAAGAGATCGACTTGGGAGAGTTTATAACATTACTAAGGACTCCTAGGGATTAGGTTCTGGCAAATTAAGGACTCTAGAATCGATCTAATCTTCAAAACCCTATAAATAGGACCTAGTTCTAAACTGAGCGACCCTTACTTTTGGTTCGTGAAGAATCAAGGTAAGGAGATAGAATTTCGAGTAAGTTCTTTAGAAGATTTTGTTTAGTATACTTTAAACTAATAGTTCTCTAAATTTCATGTTAGGAGATCAAGCAACCAAGGAGATTGAAGCTTCCAAAGTTGCTGGTTCGACCATAGTAACCCAGGATTCAGAGCAATGGACCCCTGAAGATCAAGAGATTAGGACGTCTAAACGAGGTAATTAGAATTCAATCCTTAAGATATTTTTGTTCACCTTAGTTTCATCTTCTAACTCTTAAAATTTCACATCCTTAGGTCAAGAGGCTGAGGAGCTAGAGCAGCGTGAAGTTGCTAGAAACTCACTGGAAATGGAAAACTAGGGCACATCTTTTAGACTCAAATTAGAAGTTTAAAGCTCATATAAAATGGTAGGTTATCTCATTATTGGCAAATACATATTGTTAGGGATAAAAGCCCTTTGATTGTGTTTGATTTCAAGCATTATAGACTATGAATTCCATGTTTTAGTGGGTTCATGCATACATACATATTCTTAGCCCTAATCAAAGATCAAAGATATTATCTTGTCAATTCACTGCAACCTATGCATGTAGATGACCTTTACTTCGTTTTGTCATGATTGGGGTAGTTAAATCTTTTCAAAACATGACAAGGTTTCAAATCACAGTCTTTTTATTTCTTTATACTGTTAGCAGGGACTCTGACGCATCATACTTAGACCGTCACAGTGATCTAACGGCGTTACGATAAGCCGCCACACCCTCTATTGCATCTTAATTACTCTATTGTCTCTGACGCACCTTAACAGGAGCGTTATATTACTGTAACGGCCTCACAATAAACCGTCACAATCACTGTGACTCACCCATTCTAGACCGTCAGGAGAACTGTAGACAGAATTGGAAAAATAATCAATTTACTTATAAATAAGCCTAGTTATCTAAGTTTTTACTTGTTAACATGATTTTGAGTTTATTAATTGGTTCATAATAGAAGCTGCATGTTTAAAGGCATCTTAAGTTATTTTAAGTTATGTGCCAAAATTCTATAGTTTTGTATCTAAATCACGATTTTTCAAAGATGTGTTGACGGAGTTTTATCATGATTTCCTATTGTTACACATCCTCTCTATCAATAGAGTCATTTCTTTAAGTACATGGCACATATTCCGGTATATTATCCATTAGTTCACTTTGCACTATAGGAACATTATTCTTGGACATAAGGACCTCTCTATTAGATATTCCTTCCAATGGACTAGGAAATCTTATTTTAAGGCCTCCGTAATTCTCCGCGAGCCTGGGATTCTCACTAGGACGCCGAGTTGGTTGTACCATTAAAACCAATTGATTAGATTACACTATCGATGTTTCTGGTTATCAGTAGTGTAACGGATCTATATTGGACCGTCAGGCACATGTAACGGCCCAATATACGACCGTCACATCCAACTGAGTCCGATTTCTTGGTTTAAGATTCAGACTAATGTAACGGCCCAGTACACAACCGTCACACTGCTTGAGTATTTTAACCCGAGGTTTGACCATGGGTTGATATTCCAAGGTTTCTAGATGGACTCTTGATGATCTAGAACTTATCATATTGATCAAGAAACCTAATATAATGAATGGAAGATAAAGAATGTACCGTTATGCTGTCGATTTATTTTCAAAAGCATAACATAGTATAAGTCATTCTTGATTTCTCATGATTCTTATTAAAGCATCCATTCATTGAATTATTGTTATTAAGAGCTTGTTGGAATTGTACATTCTTGGCCATACTTTATTGTTACATGTGTGGAAAAAGCTTGATTTATACTTGAATATGCGATCGAACACTGATTGCGTTCAAGGGCTCTATGCTAGTCCCCTCGGCTGATTATCAGAAACATACTATTATAAACTGTGGGGTATGATGCTACTGGCGTCACCTTGCGTTGGGAGTACTTTCTTTATAAATGAGTGACAATCCACAACACAATACAACATGATTGATACTTTCTTGATATTCCACAGAAATTCATGAAGTACTTGCTCATAAGCAAAAGATACTGGAGTGATGATTATGTGGCTTGCTAGTACATTCTCGTTACATTCTTGTTCATGAAAGGCCATATCATGTTCCTATAACATTCTTGCTAGTTCATACTTGCTCTCATTCTATCTTACATACTTTGGTTTAATCGCACGATTGATCGCATTCGCATGATTTTACCTTATTTCTCTAGAGCAAAAACGTTAATTACTTTAATGATGCCTTCATGTTGATGTGAAGATACCTACTGGGCAAGTGTGCTCATTACCTATTTCCATGCTTTTTCAGGAAATGGAAGTGAGTCGGGTTCGGATTCGGAATGTTCAAGTAGCAGATCCGAGAGTGAATAAAGAATGAGTGAAGACTTAGGAAGTTTACGTTGTTTAGATCGAGTCTATGTAATTTCTTATTTCTTGAGTCTAGCATGATGGAAGTTGAATTAGTGGTTGTATTCGAATAGTGGATTTGATTATTAATGAAAGTTAAAGTTGAGTAAATATTGTGCGATTGCATTCTTATGTGTGATTGCCTTGCGATCTGATTGTTCTTGCTTGCGAGAGGCTTATCATGCCGACTGTTCGCGTTCCTCGAGCGAGTCTTCTGCTGTAATAAAGGCTCGGGGCGTGATAGTTAAGTTAGTATCAGAGCCTAAGTCTCAGGACTTAAGGAAAGGAGTCATGTCATAGGATAAGTCCAAGGTTTAAGGACCCATACCTATGAACTAAGGAAGAAATTTTCATTCTCATGTGAGAATTGGGTAGAGCCCGGGATGAGATAGTTATCTAAAAAATTATCTTAGGATAAATCTTCCCGATTCTAAATAACTAAAATGTCCATGATTCTCAGGTACCTTGATTCTCAATGGCTCATCGTATAAACTGGGACGAGATGCCACAAACTGTTGTGGGACTTACCTCAAGCCCTACAAAGAGTGGCCCAAGCCGGTGGAAGGGCGGACACGGGTAACTTGCATGGCAATTTCTGAAGTTTATATCCTCCACGATTCTCTAGATCTTCTAACCCGAATGAAGCGAAAAATTGGATCAACAAAATTAATCAAATATTTGATGTCATGCAATGCACCGCCCATGAGAAGGTTCGACTTGCCACGTTCCAACTCAACAAGGATGCTCGTACATGGTGGAAATCCATTCCAATGCCACCTGCAGACGCACCTCATACATGGGAGGGTTTTCTTACCCTATTCCGTGCCAAGTACTTTCCGAGCATGTAAAGGAGAGAAAGGCTATGGAATTTACCTCTTTAAAATAATGCGCGATGTCTGTGGTAGAATATGAATTACAATTCTCTCGACTAGCACCTTATGCTTCTCACTTGGTAAGCACAGATTTATTGAAAGCCAACCAATTTATGGATGGTTTAAAGACCGGATTTATCCAACAACTTGGAACCCAGAATATCCGCACCTATATCGAGATGGTACAAAGAGTACATCTTTGTGAAAGAACCATGGAGAACGTGGAGAGGCTCCGAGGAGAGAGGTCAAGCCGAAAACATGATAGGCAAGAAGAGAAAGAAGTGGATGAGGATGAAGATCGTCACATTAAGAGGTTTCGTAATGGGAACGGTAATGGAAAAAGAAATGGAAATGGAAATGGAAATAATGAGAAAGTTAAAGAAGAGAAGGAGCAAGCCATGGCACCTTGCTCATTTTGTGAAAAGTTTGGGCACTCGGCAGAACAATGTTGGAAGCATCTCGGCGCTTGTCTCAAATGTGGAAGCCGGGAACATCGCTTGCCCTTATGTCCTTTCATCAACGGACAATCAGCAAGGGATAACAACGGACGCAGGAAGCGAGGTCGATTAAATGCCATTCTAGACGAGGGAGGTGAGATGATAAAAGGTACTCTCTTAATCCCTTCGCCTTATGTTAATTCTTAATACATTAAAATACGTACACTCTCCATAAAAACTCATATATTGAATTTGGGGACCAAATTCTCTTAAGTGGGGGAAGGTGTAAGACCCCAGAATTTTTATAAATTATTTTTTTGGTATATTTAATTATTTTTTGAGAATTTTAAAGACCCAAAAGGATTAATAAATAAATATTAGATTAAATCAATCATTATAAGGCCCAATTTATGTTAAGTAATTAATCTAGCTTTGATAATTGAAACCCAATAGGTTAAAGGACCAAGCCCATTAAGTTTGCCCATATTCAAGAAGGTTATTTAGCCTATTTACGTATTTTAAGGATAAATACCATTTTTATGGATAACAATATTGATAATTAACAAAAGAGTTTGATCGATGTTGAACTCTGTGCACGTTGGATGTAGCGGTCTATCGTGCGACCGCCACAGCCATGTAACGCACCAGTCTTGATGCGTTACATTCTGTCAGTTCCGTGAAAGAAAGAACGACCAAAAAGATTAGAACTTTGAGATCTTATCTATAAGAGATCGACTTGGGAGAGTTTATAACATTACTAAGGACTCTTAGGGATTAGGTTCTGGCAAAATAAGGACTCTAGAATCGATCTAATCTTCAAAACCCTATAAATATGACCAAGTTCTAAACTGAGCGACCCTTACTTTTGGCTCGTGAAGAATCAAGGTAAGGAGATAGAATTTCAGGTAAGTTCTTTAGAAGATTTTATTTAGTATACTTTAGACTAATAGTTCTCCAAATTTAATGTTAGGAGATCAAGCAACCAAGGAGATTGAAGCTTCCAAAGTTGCCGGTTCGACCATAGTAACCCAGGATTAGAGCAAAGGACCCCTGGAGATCAAGAGATTAGGACATCTAAACGAGGTAATTAGAATTCAATCCTTAAGAACTTTTTGTTCACCTTAGTTTCATCTTCTTACCCTCAAATTTTCACATCCTTAGGTCAAGAGGCTGAGGAGCTAGAGCAGCGTGAAGTTGCTGGAAACTCACTGGAAAGGAAAAACTAGGGCACGTCTTTCAGACTCAAATTAGAAGTTTAAAGCTCAGATAAAAGGGTAGGTTATCTCATGATTGGTAAAAGTATCTTGTTAGGGATAAAAGCCCTCTGATTGTGTTTGATTTCATGCATTATAGACTATGAATTCCATGTTTTAGTGGGTTCATGCATACATACATATTCTTAACCCTAATCAAAGGTCAAAGATATTATCTTGTCAATTCACTGCAACCTATGCATCTAGATGACCTTTACTTCGTTTTGTCATGATTGGGGTAGTTAAATCTTTTCAAAACATGACATGGTTTCAAATCATAGTCTTTTTATTTCTTTATACTGTTAGCAGGGACTCTGACGCATCATACTTAGACCGTCACAGTGATCTAACGGCCTTACGATAAGCCGTCACACCCTCTACTGCATCTTAATTACTCTGTTGTCTCTGACGCACCTTAACATGAGCGCTACATTACTGTAACAGCCTCACGATAAACCATCACAGTCACTGTGACGCACCCATCTAGACCGTCAGGAGAACTGTAGACAGAATTGGAAAAACAGTCAATTTACTTATAAATAAGCCTAGTTATCTAAGTTTTTACTTGTTAATATGATTTTGAGTTTATTAATTTGTTCATAATAGAAGCTGCATGTTTAAAGGCATCTTTAGTTATTTTAAGTTATGTGCCAAAATTCTATAGTTTTGTATCTAAATCATGATTTTTCAAAGATGTGTTGACGGAGTTTTATCGTGATTTCCTATTGTTACACATCCTCTCTATCAATAGAGTCATTTCTTTAAGTACATGGCACATATTCCGGTATGTTATCCATTAGTTCACTTTGCACTATAGGAATATTATTCTTGGACATGAGGACCTCTCTATTGGATATTCCTTCCAATGGACTAGGAAATCTTGTTTCAAGGCCTCCGTAATTCTCCGCGAGCCTGAGATTCCCACTAGGATGCCGAGTTGGTTGTACCATTAAAACCAATTAATTAGATTACACTATCGACATTTCTGGTTATCAGTAGTGTAACGGATCTATATTGGACCGTCAGGCACATGTAACGGCCCAATATACGACCGTCACATCCAATTGAGTCCAATTTCTTGGTTTGAGATTCAGACTAATGTAACGGCCCAATACTGGAGCGTCACATCATGTAACGGCCCAGTACACGACTGTCTCACTATTTGAGTATTTCGACCCGAGGTTTGACCAAGGGTTGATATTCCAAGGTTTCTAGATGGACTCTTGATGATCTAGAACTTATCATATTGATCAAGAAACTTAATATAATGAATGGAAGATAATGAATGTACCGTTATGCTGCCGATTTATTTCCATAAGCATAACATAGTATAAGTCATTCTTAATTTCTCATGATTGTTATTAAAGCATCCATTCATTGAATTATTGTTATCAAGAGCTTGTTGGAATTGTACATTCTTGGTCATACTTTACTGTTACATGCGTGGAAAAAGCTCGATTTATACTTGAAGATGCGATCGAGCACTGATTGTGTTCAAGGGCTCTATGCTAGTCCCCTCGGCTGATTGTCAGAAACATACTATTATAAACCATGGGGTATGATACTACTGGCGTCGCATTGCGCTGGGAGTACTTTCTTTATAAATAAGTGACAATCCACAACACAATACAACATGATTGATACTTGACTTTCTTGATATTCCACAGAAATTCACGAAGTACTTGCTCATAAGCAAAAGATACTGGAGTGATGATTATGTGGCTTGCTAGTACATTCTCGTTACATTCTTGTTCATGAAAGGCCATATCATGTTCTTATAACATTCTTGCTAGTTCATACTTGCTCTCATTCTATCTTACATACTTTAGTTTAATCGTACGATTGATCGCATTCGCATGATTTTACCTTATTTCTCTCGAGCAAAAACGTTAATTACTTTAATGATGCCTTCATGTTGATGCGAAGACACCTACTGGGCAAGTGTGCTCATTACCTATTTCCATTCTTTTTCAGGAAATGGAAGTGAGTGGGGTTAGATTCGGAATGTTCAAGTAGCGGATCTGAGAGTGAATAAAGAATGAGTGAAGACTTAGGAAGTTTACATTGTTTAGATCGAGTCTATGTAATTTCTTATTTCTTGAGTCTAGCATAATGGAAGTTGAATTAGTGGTTCTATTCGAATAGTGGATTTGATTATTAATGAAAGTTGAAGTTGAGTAAATATTGTGTGATTGCATTCTTATGTGTGATTGCCTTGCGCTCTGATCATTCTTGCTTGCGAGAGGCTTACCATGCCGGCTGTTCGCGTTCCTCGAGCGAGTCTTCCGCTGTAATAAAGGCTCGGTACGTGACATTTTCTCTCTTTTGTTTCTTTTACCTCAGCTCCTTCCTGACCCTAGGTGCAATTCCAACCTGAAGTGGATGTCTCCCATGATTCGTGAGCTCCCTATAGCAGTGATATCCATTTTAAGGACCTGGCAATTGCACCCTCTTTTAATCCTGGCCAAAAATTACTTCAAGCTTTCATTGGATTGGCACAACATCACAACTCTAGTAGAAGTACGGCACCTCCAGACGCATCCCTTCATCTTCCCATACTTTGAGGCCACCATCTTATTAGAGGAGGTAGAGACTAATATTTCCCTTCCTAGATCTAAAGTTGGTGAGGAAGACTTAGTCTGCCACACTGTTGCCCATGTAGATCATACCCTCATTCTAGGGGAATTCCTACCCGGCACTAAGGATATCTGCACTATGATTAACCCACACGACATCCATTTGCTACCCCTGAGCCAGTAGGTCATAGCTCATTGTAAGAATTGAAGTCCCGCGATCAATGACACCTAAGAGGGGGGTGAATTGGGTGATTACAACTTTTAGAAAATTTTTACTTGCTTTAAATAAGTATGATGAACCATCAACTAGGAATTCAAATATGTTTAACTACAAGCTAGATTTGTGAAAATCTATCTCCACGATAGTTCCTTGGTACAAGACGGAAGTGTGAATCCAAGGATTCTACTCACGCAAGATGCTATTGTCCTGACAAGAGTGATCTTGTCGATTCAAAAAAACCTTTTGATATACCAAAGATCTATTTAGATAAAAGACCGATTATGCTAAATCTGAAAGATCAAACCCTAAACAACAATATGCACTAACAATCACACGGAATGGAGGTAGAAGAAATGAGCCAAACCACACAATTCAAACCACAATACACGATTATTTTAAAGGTGGTTCGGATGGAATGACGGCAACTTACGTCCACTCCTCACCAAAACCCGGTGAGGCTTCATGGCTGTAAACTAGCACGGGGATGAATCCCCAACATGGAGACACACTCTAACCACACACGCAGGGCGACGCCTGCACACACACACACACACAGGGACGCGCCCCAACACACACACGGAGACGAGCTCCAACACACACACGGAGACGAGCTCCAACACGATCCGATGACCGAATCAACAACACACCCACACACGCTGCGACAGATGCAACACTCTACACACTTGTACAACCGGATCTGGATAGATCCAAACACACACACGTAGATCTAAGAAGATCCACGCACACACACGGATCTGAACAAGACAATCCACACGACCACGGACCTGAATTGATCCACATACACACAAATGTTTGTAGATTACAAGGAACACAGACTTAAAGCTTAAAACATAAAAATAAATGAAACATAGTTGAAAAAACTCCTGATTTCGGCTCCCCTTGAGTGTATGATGCAGATCTTGAATGAGGCTTGAATCTTCACTTGATTTCCACTTGATTTGCTTCAGAATGATCTTCAAATGCTTGAGGTTTGATGAAGAACTTCTGGACGGATCACTGTTCACGGAGTTGTTCCTGCAGCTCTTTTTCTCCTTTGAAGGCCTTCCTTTGTTCCCCTTGCATCATAAGAGTTTCTTGACCCAAGAGTTATTTTTATAAGACCTAGGATGGTCAAGAGACAAGCCAAAAATCAGATCCACGATTTTAGGCAAGTTGGGAGGCTTTTGGACCAAAAAGTCCAGGAGGAAGGCTTTGAACACGTACAAGAAACAAAGTCAAAAATAGGGGCTGTGAAGCTGGTGGTCGACTGGAAATAGGGGGTGCTCGATCGGAATTTTATAGGAAATAAAGATTTCATTGCCGGGAAAATCGGTCGATCGGAGCATGACCGACGGTCGATCGAAATCTGGGTTTTTCCCAGATTTGCAACATACAAACCCTGAAACCCATTTGCATTCCATTCAAGTCTGTGGCATCAAGTTCCTTTGACCTTTGAGGATTTATAGTGAGTACTTTGACCTGCAAAAGTATAGAGATATGATTAGAACTATAGCTCAATAATTCATATGATGAATGCATGAAGTACATACATGAGGTATGATTGTGGGAGCCAATTAATCAAGCTCCACCAAGTATATGCAAGGGACTCATTCAATGCTATAGAACCATTTCAAACCCCAGTTCTTCTCAACTGAGAATCAACTTCAAAACCCATGCATCTAAACAACATGTTTGAGCCTTAGAAAAAGTTAAGAACTCAACTTTCCTTAGCCAAAGTTCAGGATCATGTACCCATGGATTTATGCAGTTGGATTCACACTCTCCACAAACATTATTATTTACACTTAGACTTCTTCAAGCAATAAGAATGTTTTATTCAACCACTCTTTTATCAAGACTCATGAATCTCAAGTAGACTGCAAGCTCAAAGCCCACAGGATAGCATGAAGCAAGTCACTTCATGAACATGTGAAATACTGAAACATATGAATCATAGCCATGATCATGAATGCACAATCATACATAAAGTTTGGTTATCAGCAAAACCATATACATAAAGTTTAGTTATCATCAAAACAAACCTTATGCAAGGCGCATAACAATTCACAACAATCTCCCCCATTTTGATGATGGCAAACTTTATGAATGACATGACAAGATAAACTTTATGATTCAACAACAATACACAGAGTCAAAACTCTTTCTCCCCATATCACACAACAACATCATAAATCTTATCGCACATAAATATCATAAATATTTCTCCCCCTTTGCCATTATCACAAATGGAAGGAAGGCTATGAAGTTCAAATTCTAATATGATAGATTGAAGCAGCAATAAGAGCCCACGTCAGACATTCAGATGAAGCAATAGTAAATCTGGACAAGATGTTGAAAATCAAGTGTTGGTTATCGAGATGGAAAAATGAGTAGACTTGAAACCAATAGCTCAATATGATTCCAATATAGTATAGATTAACAAATCTGATGCCGTTCAATCCTCAAAAACCATTGAGCAAGTATAAAGCATTAGAAGTCCATTCAAGTTTTGGATTTTCATTATTTTTAGATTTTTGGTTTTCTATTGAGATGCATGAGGCAATATGCAAACAAACGATGACATATGATATGCACATGATGCAACCAAGTAAGTATGTATATATGCATGCAACATATCTCCCCCGTACTTATTTAAGAAAGGAATGGTATAAGAAAAGTGCATGAAAGTCATGGCAACCAGAATGTTCATATAGAGCACCTCGGATATTGTGCAATCATATAGGAAAATCATGAAATAGTCAATGCAGTCAATCAATTTTCGGAATACATATTGAATCAAATTTTCAAGTGTACAAGTGAATAACATGAAAAACAACTATAGCCATATGGATATTCAGATTTTCAAATCAACACAATGAGAGATTTTACATGCTGCACTTCAGTGTATGAGAACAACGTATTGGAGGCTACGC
The DNA here is from genome assembly GCA_022559845.1 of Amorphophallus konjac. NCBI lineage: Eukaryota > Viridiplantae > Streptophyta > Magnoliopsida > Alismatales > Araceae > Amorphophallus > Amorphophallus konjac. The sequence continues at coordinate 23,842,766 of CM040129.1, forward strand.
TCTTCCTCAATACTTTTTCACATTAAATTTTTTAAGGATTTCCCAAAGATAATCAGAATTGTTCTAAGAATGATCATGTTCAAATAATTCTTTTTTACGCGAGTAGACATATGGAGCTCATGCCAGACTCCTCGGTTACTCAGAATATTAAACCATTTCACCTCATTTTGAACAGAGGTACTTTAGTCAACACTTTTCAGAAATGAACCACATCACGTCTCAAGTGACATGTATCCAGTTTACTTAGTAAGACTTAGCATTGCTCTGTCATTCTTTTCAGATTGTTTCAACAAGGATAGGTAGGCAGCTTTTTCCTCAACTACCTCTACAACATACATGCAGCAAGTGTAATATCTCTAGAGTGTTGAAAGGAAATTCTTATATCCTTATGTTTAATAGTCATTTACATATATTGTGCAAGACATGTGAGAATTTGATTCATCATGAATACCAAAAATATTATGAACACATAACAGTGCACTTCCCCCTAAATAGATGCACTTATCAAATAGTTGCTCCCCCTAAGTGTATGACATGAAACATTCCAGTAATGACTCATATGCAACGTTATTAGAGAAGGCATAAGGTCATAGAAGTTTCAATGATGGAGGTGAATAGCATATAGTAATACGCAAGCACACAATTTGGAAGTTATGCAATGTGCGATGTAAAATGCAGAATGCATTATGAATGAAAATTTTTAGATTTCATTTGAATATCTTAAATGCAATGCAAGGTGCAAGGCGTAGTATAGATGCAAATTACAAGTTTGCAGTTTTTCATTTGGATGATCTAAATGCACCTAATGCATTGAATTCTAATACATGCAACCTATAACTATATAAGAATGGAATGCAAGATGCAAAAGCAAGATGGGAATGCTTGATTTTCAAAATATTTGTCAGATTCCACAAGATGGCATTCAGTTTTGAAAGATGAACAACAAGCATTTTCGATCACGTGGCCTTTATGAACAAGGGTGTAGAAAAGATCAGAAATGAGTAATGCAACCCATTTATTTTCAGAAATTATTCACGAGCAGATTTTCAATCACTTTTCAAGAGTTTTGAAGACATTCACAAGCCATTCTATGATTTTCAATCACTTTTCAAGAGTATTGACATTTGCATTGCAGAACTTTTCATATCATTAAGGATCAACTTCAGAAAATTTTAAGCAATTCATCATAAGCATGTTACATTTTACAAGTGGAGATCACTCAGTCAATAGAAAATGAAACATCATCCATTTCAAGTTTTTTTAGCTAGCAAGACTCCCCCTTGACAAATATATGAATTTTAGAAAAATTCAGTGAAGGTGCAATGTGTTCTGTTATTACATGGGGCTAGCTAACAAAGGAGTATTGAATATCATCAGAAATTCATTCAAGGCCAATCATCTGATTCCTTCAAGTTCTGGTACGAGGCGGAGAACTTTGGTCCAAAAATCAACTTATGCATAGTGAGAGTTTCCAGGTGGACGTAATCCACCTTTCACTAACACATTTTGATATACCAGAAATACAGTTAAGCTCAAATGTGATATCACACATGCAGTTTCAATCAAGAATTGTTCAAATAACCATTTTGACATTTTTGGCACAGCAGAGAAGAGGAACAAGAGTTCAAGATTTTTCCGACACAATTCTTGTCATAAGAACAATACCACCTAATGCCATTGGCCAATGCATGAAATTTCATTTCCATAGCGAAGGTTGAGTTACCTTAGTTCAGTAGGCAGTACCATATGCCTTCAAGCGCCAAAATCACTAACCTCATGAAGGTCAGTATTTCATATTTTTATTTTCTTACCTTTGCCTTGAGAATCCCTTATTTTTCTCAATTTCTTCATTTGCCCTCAAGTCACTCCTATGATCAAAGTTCTCATTTTACTGATTTTAGTACCCAAGTTTTCTTGTATCCCTTTTTATCTTTGTCTAACTTCGTGGCTATGGCCATTAGAGTTGACATTGGCTTTGCTTCTTTCATGCCATTAGTGCTTGCTTCAGTCCGTACAAGGCCTTCTGCTACTTGTACACATGCTGTGGATGTTTTGGATCCTGGAGGTTGTTTTACAAGAACACCCTCATTATATTCCCATCAAGAAAGGTAGATTTAACATCCATCTATCTCCTAGTAGCAATTTGGGGAATTCTCATCATTTTCATCCTCACAAGATGTTCCTTAATTTGATTCAACCTTGGCCTTAGCTGGCCCAGCTTCTCTTGGATTTTTGGGAGTGTGATCTGCATCCAAAGTTGAAGAAATTTGATTTCTCAATTTCGATTCGGATTTATTAACAATGACATGAAGAGTTCCCTTAACAACTAACATCCCCTTAAGAAGCTCTAGACTTAATGCATAACTCAGGTGTGAACCTAAGTACTAAGTTCATATGACAAATCAGGAGACTCCCCCTCAATGTGTGCATGATTGTGAGATCTTCAGTAAACTTTTGATGCCATATGCAGCCTGTAAGTGCTTGACTCATACCGGGCGGAGAACTTAGATCCGAAGATCACCTCACGCATGGTGATAGTTGCCAGACAAGCTTAACCTATCTTTTCACATTTCACCATTCAATATACTATGCAGTCGTGGATGTGATGAAGGGAAGAGAATTGCAATGCATTATGACATGAGTTCACAATGTTGAACTTTTTCACGACAGGATGTGAAGGCATATGATAAACTCAATGTTTGCAGTGAAGGTTAATTTGAAGGTTTCCAAACTCTTCTACAACAATATGCTATGTGACAAGTGATATGCACAGAGATATGTAACTAACTGCGGATGAAATGCATGTACAGACAAATGCATGATCACATAACTATTCAGCACACAGACATATGCATGATCACATAACTATTCAGCACTATATGAATCAAGACATGGCACAATTACTGGAGAGAGTAAGAGGGATATCACCTGAGTATTTAGATTTTAGTTTTTAATTTTTCTTTTAACCTGACTTATGTCGCTTGGTCCGTGTGCCTTACCTTCTTGACTGAGGCATATCTCATGCTTTTTATTCCCAAGACACACCTACAAAATAGATTTCTCATTTTACATTCTTAGGTACCCAAACCGTCTTGGGTCCTTGTAGGTTAGCAGCATTCTTAGCATGTGGCTTCCACTTCTTGACAACATTCAATTCATCATTTTCTTCAGAAAACAATCATGCATGTTATCCCCTAATTTGCCACAGTAATGACAACATGACTTTGAAAGCTTAAAAGGATGAAGATCATTTGAAGCATGTGACATCACATTTCTTCTTTTCATTGGTTTGTGTGTGTTGGCATGGTGTTTTGAATGAAAACTTCTTTTCTTGATTATTAATGGATTAACAGGTTTACTGAAGGCAAACTTGTCATCATACTTTATCATGAAGTAATCATTCAACTTGTGACCTACTTTACTACATTAGTCACAATTGACATATGACATGAGAGAGTTTTTATTCAGATTAGTAGCATGCTTCCATGCGGATGAAGAACTTTTATTTTGGCCATCGTAAAAATTCATTTTCTTCATCAGAAATCGACAGTGTGAAGTTGTATGACCTCTTTTATCACAGTGATTGCAATACATGAAGGGTTTTGTGGTAAACGATTGCTTTGAAATTTTGAAGCCAATTTTGTTCCTGTACGCTTCCAAGTCATCATTTTTCATAATGAAACAGCCATGCATCATGTGTCCAAGTTTTCCACAGTAGAGACAAGAAGGATTTCTTTCCTTAGATGCATGGGGATTTACATGGATGCTTCTAGCATGCACATTTGGGACATTCTGTAGCAACCCTGATAAAAACAAGATTTTTAAATAAATCAAATTAAAATAAAAGATAAGTAAATAGGTGACAAAGAGCCTAAATGAGTAAATCCTTGATCAAGAGGAAAATAACGCCTTTTATCAAGGCGCTGATTCAAAAGGGAACGCCTCTGTATAAGGCGTTAATTTAAAAGGGACGCCTAGACAATAGGGCGTCAAATTTCAAATGACGGGAAAAATAGAATTAAGGAAAGGAAATGAAACGCCCTCTGCATGGGCGCGTTTTACATAAGAAATGACGCTTGAGAAGGCGTCAATTTAAATTAACGCCCTCGCTTAAGACGTTAATTCAGATCAAGTTTCGTTCGACCCAGGAGTCTATCCAGGGCAAGTTCTGGATAACTACGTCGAAGGTGGAATATGGTAAGGACTCTATCATGGAAGTATTACTTCCAATACAACTCTAACCCTATTAGGATTCCCAAAATCCTATAAATACCCTCCTAATCGACCCAGATCGCTATTTGGTGATTTGAGCTATCGTTCTGCTGAAAGGAGAGGTTTTGTTCTTCTTATTGTTTCCTTCAAACCACAGAAGCATGAGGATTCTAATGCTTCTTCATTTTCTTCTATCACAGATTGAGGAGCTCCTGTCTTCCTTAAAAGAACGAGGGTTCTTCATCCGTGGGTAGATTACCTGTCAAGTTTTCCTATCGAACGTGAAGAACCGGTAAGTTCTTCTTCATCCTTTGACATCAACCGTATACTATAAAGGCTAATTAATCCTCTTCTCATTTTTTTTCTCTCTTAAAGCCCAACACCCGTGAAAGGAGGAAGTTTTCCTCTATTTCTGTAACGGTTGTTTCTTCTCTGTTGCTGTCTCTGCTTCTGCATTAGAAACAGAGCATCGGAATCTCATCAAGTCCTTCACGTTACTTCAACAGATCACCAGTTAATAATCAAAAGGTAGGTTTTCTCAAGAACGTAGTCCAAACTAGTATAAATTATGAAATAAACTCATCCATGATCTCATGCATATAGTTTTACTGCGTTTCCAAATGTTTTCTGAGTGATTTTAAAGAAGCGACCCAGACAAGGGCGCTAATTCTTGTTTTGACGCCCTACCTAGTAGTCGTCAATTTCATATAAATTGATAATTACCCATGTTTAAAATTCGATATCTATGAAACCGTGAACCTAATCTAATGCATGTTCATCCTGATTGAATCCTGCTAATTTTCTGGTCCTGACTATATAAATTGTTCCTGAATTTTTATTATCTGAAATTTGGAAAATTGCTGGATTAACGACCTGAACAAGGTTATCTCTTATTGAACTGACGCCCCAGACCAGGGTGCTAATTGAAAAGTAACGCCCCTGTCCAGGGCGCGTTTTTGTTAAAATTCTAGAATATTGAGTTTCTGTAGAATAGAAATATTGAAGGGACGACTAATGTGTAAGTCGTCAGATTGTGAATAAACGCCCCTATAGAAGGCGTTAATTTGATAAGTAATGACTTAGATTAAGTCGCTATTTTCCTATGACACTATTTTACAATGTTACTGTTAACCGAGGGTTTCGTATGTATATATATATATCTATATATATATCGGCACTATATTCCAGTCCGTGAATATAGTCCCACGTTTCATGATGTTTTAACGTTACCCCCTTAACTCTCATTGACATACAAGCTCTCCATTGGACATTCCGTTCCTTTGGATTAGCGAGTTAGTCATAGAGACCTCAATAAGTCTCCTCGCAGCCTTGGATTCCCTCAAGGCCGATTGAGCTGGTTGTACCATAAAAACCCATTACACTATTTTGCCATGTCACTCTATAGAAACATGGTATACCGGCCCTCATGTTATGCAAAGTGTGTATCATGAGAATTCTCTTAATGGGATGAGGTTATCATGCCATTTGATGCTGTTCTTGTAAACCCCAATTCTATATCACCATTATCATGATGTTCTTGTAAACCCCAACTCTATATCAACATTGTTATGATATTCTTGTAAACCCCAACTCTATATTCAACATGATGTTCTTGTGGACCTCAATTCTATATTAAGAATGAGGACGTCTTGCCATTGATGTGCTGTTCATGTGGACCTCAATTCTATATAAAGAGTGTCCATACTTGCTTATCATGGTACCCAAGTTAGGGAACTAATTCCACCTAGTTTTATCGATAATCGTGATTGTACCGTTATTATCGTCATTCTATGTCAAGTGTCATATTTTTGGACTCTATTCTATCCAAGTTATCCTACGTATCTACAAGCTTATTCTTGAAATTCCATATTGGCTATATACAAAAGTGGATGTTAAAATGCATGATTAATGCTTGCGCATATAGGGCCCGATCTGGTCCTGGGAGGAGCACCCGAAAGTACTTGTGCCCATGGGAGTTGATTGATCACGGTATTGGCATTATACCGAAGTGCATGACTAGCTTGATTGAACATTCCACAAATCTTGTACTTGTACTTGACTTGATATTACATGACTTGCGTGGCCCGAGAAAGGGTAATTGTATACTTGCTTGACTTGAAACAAAATAGCTAAATTCTAACATGACATGATGAATACACTTGCTTGAATATCTTGATATCTTTTTGATATAAGTTCTTGAAAGCTCATGACTAGTTCTTCTTGCTATCGTTTTGTTATACACTCTCTCTATCTTGTCGTTTTATGCGAGCATGCATAGCTATAGTGCATTCATGAAAGATGTAATCACTTAAACCCCTTGCTAGTTCTTGAGATATAATTTCCTACTGAGCGTTCGCTCACTTAGTGTTTCCCTACTTTTCAGGTAAGTCCGATGATGAGGGAACTCAAACGGATGGGGAAAATCAAGAGTGAAAGGGATAGAGCTTCTTCCGTGTTATCTAGTCTTTTTCATATTTTCTTGAGTCAACCTTGTGTTTTTCCTTTATTTTAGTTAGTACTTCAAAGGTTTGTAATAGACATGTTCTTATGAAGGAATAAAGGATTGGGTTATCTTTATTTTGCGCATCTCTGATTTTGGTGTCGAATACACTAATACTCTGATTGACATGATTGATATAAACTCGTCACGCGTCTCCGGGTATCTTCCGCTCTCGGGACGTGACAGTTTTTGTGGTATCAGAGCCTAGGGTATTCAATTCCTAGGAAACCCAAGTCCAAGGATAGGTACAATCCTTTAACCGGTGAGAATGGGTAGAACCAAGGGATAAAGTTAATATAGAAATGCTAGCTTCCAAAGGAAATCACGTATTAATCTAGTTATTGTAATTGTAGGACGATGGCTACCGAACGTGCCCAGTGGCGCAACATGCAGCGTACACTTCAAGGCATGACTCAGGTGCTGCAACAAGTAGCACAGGGAGGTTCACAACGAGCCGGAAGTCTCCACCAAGTCTTCAAGAACATGAACCCTCCATCAAGATAAAGTCTTATTAGCTACCTTTCAGTTAGAAAGGGATGTCCGATGCTGGTGGGAATCAATAGAAGCTACTTTAAATCAAGACCAAATTACTTGGGAGGAATTTGTTGAACATATCAACAATAAATATTTTTCAGACCGAGTCCAAGAAAAGAAAGCTACCGAATTTGCCGCACTCAAGCAACGGTCATTATCGGTGGCGGAGTACGAGGCACAATTCTCTAGATTATCTCGGTATGCTAAGCACTTAGTTAGCACCGAGAAGATGAAAGCTAGGAGGTTCCTAAACGGGCTCAGGCCCCAATATATTACCCAGCTGGCACCAATGGATATTCAGGTCTACTCAGAGATAGTACGTCGAGCTCAATTGTTAGAAGATGCCACGGAGCTATCAGATAGAATCCGTGGGAAGGATAAGAAGGAACAAGTTACAAGTTCGGGTTCCTTTAAACCCAACTTCAAGAAGAGGCCTAGCACTGGAGGTACTTCTTCTCAAGACCAAAAATTTAAGAAGACCAAGCCCTTCTCTATCACTACTACACCTTCGAATATAATATGCAAGCATTGTGACAAGGCTGGTCATAAAGCCGAAGAGTGCTGCAGGAAACTTGGAGCATGTCTCCGTTGCGGGAGCCGTGAGCATCGGATTCCCGATTGCCCATTACTTAATGATCAAACCGGTGACGGAAAGCGCCCGGTAACCAAGAACGCTCATCTTCACGCAATTAAGGAGACCGAAGAAGAAGAAGGCGGACTAGTAGAAGGTACACTAAAAGTTTGTTCCAAGTATGAACATGTCTTATTTGATACAGGTGCATCACATTCTTTTATTTCCAAGAAGTTTGCTAACCCACTACCTATGGAACCGGAATGGATGAAAATAATTTTATCTACTCCTCTCAGAAACGAAACCGATATTACTCACCATTATCAAAACTGTGAAGTCTTGGTAAAAGGAAGAAATCTTTCTATCGATCTCATATGTTTAGATCTAAAGGAGTATGATGTCATACTGGGAGCAGATTGGTTATCCAAATACTGGGCAATAGTCGATTACCGCAATAGCAAGGTTACTTTTAAGGACTTTCCAGAACTAGTCTATTCTAGCCCTAAGAGTCGGAGCGAGTCACCTCTTATTTCGGCTCTCCGAGCTAGCAAGCTCATCAGGAAAGGATGTGTATCTTTCCTTGCATTCGTCACGATTAAGGAGGCTAAGGAAACTAAGATAGAAGATATCCCAGTTGTGCAAGAATTTCCAAACGTATTTCCGGAAGATTTGCCTGGATTACCCCCGCAAAGAGAAGTGGCCTTCACCATCGATTTAGTTCCTGCTGCGGGTCCAGTTTCTAAGGCACCGTATAGAATGTCGCCTGCTGAACTCAAGGAGTTAAAGGAGCAATTAATGGAACTTCTTAAGAAAGGATTCATTAGACCGAGTACTTCCCCGTGGGGAGCGCCTGTGCTATTTGTAAAGAAGAAAGATGGATCCATGAGGTTATGCATCGACTATCGACAGTTGAATCATCTCACTATCAAAAATAAGTATCCACTGCCGAGAATCGATGAGTTGTTTGATCAAATTTTAGGATCCAAGTACTTTTCCAAAATTGATCTTAGGTCGGGATATCATCAGTTAAGAATCAAGGATGAGGACATTCATAAGACCGCATTCAGAAGCAGGTATGGCCATTATGAGTTTGTTGTTATGCCTTTTGGACTAACAAATGCCCCTGCTGCCTTTATGCAGTTAATGAATAGTATATTCAGACCTTATTTAGATCAATTCGTGGTGGTTTTTATTGATGATATATTAATATATTCCAAGACTAAGGAAGAGCATGAAGAGCATTTAAGGATTGCATTACAAATATTAAGGACAAACCGATTATATGCCAAGCTCAGCAAGTGTGAGTTCTGGCTTGAAGAAGTAACTTTTCTCGGACATGTGATATCAAAAGATGGATTATCTGTAGATCCATCAAAAGTTGAAGCTGTAAGAAATCGGGAAAGACCGACTAATGCTAGCGAGATCCGAAGTTTCTTAGGTCTTGCGGGCTACTATCGGCGATTCATCAAGGATTTCTCCAAGATAGCCGTACCACTCACTAGGCTAACTCGCAAGGAGATCCGTTATGAATGGAGTGAGGAATGTGAAAGAAGCTTCCAAAATCTCAAGGATCATCTAACTACAGCTCCGGTCTTAGCATTACCGATGGAAGGAGAGAAATTCGAGGTATACACTGATGCTTCTGGCATTGGCCTCGGATGTGTTCTAATGCAACAAGGAAAGGTTATAGCTTATTCTTCTCGTCAATTGAAGAAGCATGAAGAGAACTACCCCGTCCATGACTTAGAATTGGCCGCGGTGGTATTTACACTCAAAATATGGAGACATTATCTTTATGGAGTACAGTTTACTGTATCCTCTGATCACAAGAGTCTCAAGTATCTCTTTTCACAAAAGGAACTAAATATGAGGCAAAGACGTTGGCTAGAATATCTCAAGGACTTCGACTTCAATATAAAATATCATCCCGGAAAGGGTAATCATGTAGCAGATGCCCTTAGTCGAAAGCCGAGAGCACTGTTAGCCAATTGTATGATTCAAGAATGGAAATTGCTGAAGCAATTCTCTGAACTCAATATAAGCATGGACACAGACTTCAAAAGTGTCACGTTGTCTCACATAAGCATTCAGCCGGACCTATTAACTGAAATACAAGCACTGCAGGATGATGACCCAATATTAGTGGAAATCAAGGGCAGATTGGAAGGACAATCTGATTTCCAAATAACTGGTGAAGGAAGATTAATGTTCAGGAATAGAACTTGCATACCGGATTGTCCCGAGTTAAAGAAAAAGATCTTAGATGAAGCTCATAGATCAAGGTACACGATTCATCCAGGATCAACCAAAATGTACCAAGATGTGAAGAGGAATTTTTGGTGGCCCAACATGAAAAGGGAAATAGCAGACTATGTATCACGTTGTCTCACTTGCCAACAGGTCAAGGCGGAACACCAAAAGCCTGCTGGAAAATTACATCTTCTAGATATTCCCAAATGGAAGTGGGAGAATATTAGCATGGATTTCATTATGGGTTTATCTAAATCAAAAGGAGGACATGATGGAATATGGGTTATTATTGACCGATTGACTAAATCGGCGCATTTCTTGCCAATAAAGAGCCGATGGTCAGTTGATGTTTTGGCTGCATTATACATCAAAGAAATAGTCAGATTACATGGTATTCCTGTTTCAATCGTGTCTGACAGAGATCCCTGTTTTACTTCTCATTTTTGGAAAGGACTACAACATTCGTTGGGAACAAGGCTTAACTTTATTACAGCTTTTCATCCTCAAACGGATGGTCAGACCGAGAGAACTAATCAGGTGGTTGAAGATATGCTCAGAGCTTGCATCATTGATTTCGATGGAAGCTGGCATGATCACTTGCCGTTGGTGGAATTTGCATACAATAATAGCTACCAGGCAAGTATACAAATGGCACCTTTCGAAGCTTTATACGGAAGGAGTTGCCGATCACCCTTATGCTGAGACGAAGTTGAAGAGAAACAACTATTAGGTCTAGACATGGTAAGGGATACCACTGAGAAGATACAATTGATTAGAGAAATACTGCGAGTTGCTCAGTCTAGGCAAAAGGCTTATGCCGATACAAGAAGGAGAGATCTTGAATTCCAAGTTGGAGATCATGTATTTCTCAAGATATCACCTGGACGTGGCATACAGAGATTTGGTGTTAAGGGCAAGCTTACACCAAGATTCATCGGACCCTTCGAGATACTGGAACGAGTTGGCGAGGTTGCTTATCGCATCGCATTGCCTCCTCAATTGTCGATGTACATAATGTATTCCATATATCTATGTTGAAGAAGTATGTGCACGATCCATCACATATTATCGATCATGGAGACTTAGTGATCCAGAAGGATCTCACATATGAGCAGAACCCTATGAAGATACTAGATCGTGAAGTACGTACCCTAAGGAATAAGGCTATTCCCATGCTTAAGGTACAATGGAATAAGAACTCCGAACATGAAGCTACATGGGAGACCGAGGAATCCATGAGGAAGCGATTTCCAGAATTATTTTAAGGTATATATTCTACACTCTCCACTTATATATACTATTGAATTTGGGGACCAAATTCTTTTAAGTGGGGGAGGGTGTAGGAACCCTGATAAAAACAAGATTTTTAAATAAATCAAATTAAAATAAAAGATAAGTAAATAGATGACAAAGAGCCTAAATGAGTAAATCCTTGATCAAGAGGAAAATAACGCCTTTTATCAAGGCGCTGATTCAAAAGGGAACGCCTCTGTATAAGGCGTTAATTTAAAAGGGACGCCTAGACAATAGGGCGTCAAATTTCAAACGACGGGAAAAATAGAATTAAGGAAAGGAAATGAAACGCCCTCTGCATGGGCGCATTTTACATAAGAAATGACGCTTGAGAAGACGTCAATTTAAATTAACGCCCTCGCTTAAGACGTTAATTCAGATCGAGTTTCGTTCGACCCAGGAGTCTACCCAGGGCAAGTTCTGGATAACTACGTCGAAGGTGGAATATGGTAAGGACTCTATCATGGAAGTATTACTTCCAATACAACTCTAACCCTATTAGGATTCCCAAAATCCTATAAATACCCTCCTAATCGACCCAGATCGCTATTTGGCGATTTGAGCTATCGTTCTGCTGAAAGGAGAGGTTTTGTTCTTCTTATTGTTTCCTTCAAACCACAGAAGCCTGAGGATTCTAATGCTTCTTCGTTTTCTTCTATCACAGATTGAGGAGCTCATGTCTTCCTTAAAAGAACGAGGGTTCTTCATCCGTGGGTAGATTACCTGTCAAGTTTTCCTATCGAACGTGAAGAACCGGTAAGTTCTTCTTCATCCTTTGACATCAACCGTATACTATAAAGGCTAATTAATCCTCTTCTCATTTTTTTTCTCTCTTACAGCCCAACACCCGTGAAAGGAGGAAGTTTTCCACTATTTCTGCAACGGCTGTTTCTTCTCTGTTGCTGTCTCTACTTCTGCATTAGAAACAGAGCATCGGATTCTCATCAAGTCCTTCATGTTACTTCACCAGTTAATAATCAAAAGGTAGGTTTTCTCAAGAACGTAGTCCAAACTAGTATAAATTATGAAATAAACTCATCCATGATCTCATGCATATAGTTTTACTGCGTTTCAAAATGTTTTCTGAGTGATTTTAAAGAAGCGACCCAGACAAGGGCGCTAATTCTTGTTTTGACGCCCTACCTAGTAGTCGTCAATTTCATATAAATTGATAATTACCCATGTTTAAAATTCGATATCTATGAAACCATGAACCTAATCTAATGCATGTTCATCCTGATTGAATCCTGCTAATTTTCTGGTCCTGACTATATAAATTGTTCCTGAAATTTTATTATCTGAAATTTGGAAAATTGCTGGATTAACGACCTGAACAAGGTCGTCTCTTATTGAACTGACGCCCCAGACCAGGGCGCTAATTGAAAAGTAACGCCCCTGTCCAGGGCGCGTTTTTGTTAAAATTACAGAATATTGAGTTTCTGCAGAATAGAAATATTGAAGGGACGACTAATGTGTAAGTCGTCAGATTGTGAATAAACGCCCCTATAGAAGGCGTTAATTTGATAAGTAATGACTTAGATTAAGTCGCTATTTTCCTGTGACACTATTTTACAATGTTACTGTTAACCGAGGGTTTCGTATGTATATATATATATATATATATATATATATCTATATATATATCGGCACTATATTCCAGTCCATGAATATAGTCCCATGTTTCATGATGTTTTAACGTTACCCCCTTAACTCTCATTGACATACAAGCTCTCCATTGGACATTCCGTTCCTTTGGACTAGCGAGTTAGTCATAGAGACCTCCATAAGTCTCCTCGCAGCCTTGGATTCCCTCAAGGCCGACTGAGCTGGTTGTACCATAAAAACCCATTACACTATTTTGCCATGTCACTCTATAGAAACATGGTATACCGGCCCTTATGTTATGCAAAGTGTGTATCATGAGAATTCTCTTAATGGGATGAGGTTATCATGCCATTTGATGCTATTCTTGTAAACCCCAATTCTATATCACCATTGTCATGATGTTCTTGTAAACCCCAACTCTATATCAACATTGTTATGATGTTCTTGTAAACCCCAACTCTATATTCAACATGATGTTCTTGTGGACCTCAATTCTATATTAAGAATGAGGACGTCTTGCCATTGATGTACTGTTCATGTGGACCTCAATTCTATATAAAGAGTGTCCATACTTGCTTATCATGGTACCCAAGTTAGGGAACCAATTCCACCTAGTTTTATCGATAATCGTGATTGTACCGTTATTATCGTCATTCTATGTCAAGTGTCATATTTTTGGACTCTATTCTATCCAAGTTATCCTACGTATCTACAAGCTTATTCTTAAAATTCCATATTGGCTATATACAAAAGTGGATGTTAAAATACAAGATTAATGCCTATGCATATAGGGCCCGATCTGGTCCTGGGAGGAGCACCCGAAAGTACTTGTGCCCATGGGAGTTGATTGATCACGGTATTGGCATTATACCGAAGTGCATGACTAGCTTGATTGAACATTCCACAAATCTTGTACTTGTACTTGACTTGATATTACATGACTTGCGTGGCCCGAGAAAGGGTAATTGTATACTTGCTTGACTTGAAACAAAATAGTCAAATTCCAACATGACATGATGAATACACTTGCTTGAATATCTTGATATCTTTTTGATATAAGTTCTTGAAAGCTCATGACTAGTTCTTCTTGCTATCGTTTTGTTATACACTCTCTCTATCTTGTCGTTTTATGCGAGCATGCATAGCTATAGTGCATTCATGAAAGATATAATCACTTAAACCCCTTGTTAGTTCTTGAGATATAATTTCCTACTGAGCGTTCGCTCACTTAGTGTTTCCCTACTTTTCAGGTAAGTCCGACGATGAGGGAACTCAAACGGATGGGGAAAATCAAGAGTGAAAGGGATAGAGCTTCTTCCGTGTTATCTAGTCTTTTTCATATTTTCTTGAGTCAACCTTGTGTTTTTCTTTATTTTAGTTAGTACTTCAAAGGTTTGTAATAGACATGTTCTTATGAAGGAATAAAGGATTGGGTTATCTTTATTTTGCGCATCTCTGATTTTGGTGTCGAATACACTAATACTCTGATTGACATGATTGATATAAACTCGTCACGCGTCTCCGGGTATCTTCCGCTCTCGGGGCATGACACATTCACAATATTTTTTAAATTTTGTTGAGTTCTTGGCATAGTGTGTTGCAGGGAGTTTGATTTGGAGGTACTAGGTATAGATGTGCTGTGAAGAAATGAAGTGTATAACTTGTTTTCAAATTTCTTTTTGTTCACAAGATTAAATCCCAGCCCTTCTCTTTGAAAGTTCACTTTCATCCCCAACAATTTGTCAAGGTTTTCCTGACCATCCACAAATATAGACAGTGAATTTTGTAAGTCCTAGATTTCATTTTCTAAAGATGTGATGTGCAGCTGAGTGTTGGTAAGTTCTTCTTCACAAGTAGCAAGACTGACATTCAACACATCATTAGTTTTTCTAAGACATTCAACTTCCTGTTTTATTTCATCCACCTCTTCACACTCATCCAAAACCACATCTTTTTCTTTTTCTAGAACCAACAATCTTTCAAAAATGGCCGTGTTCAATTCCTTCAATTTGTCATTTTCTCTTACAAGCTTTTCGTCATGAACAAGTTCATTTATGAGGATTTGATCATTTGCCATTGAATTTGCTTCCTCTTTCAGCTCTTTGTTTTCATTTCTTAAAGAATGAATTTGATCTTTATGAAATTTAATGTCAAACCCATGAGCCTCAAGCATCTCCTCTAGATGTGAGCATTTTTTAAAGGAGGAATCAAGGTTGTTTTGTTCAACATTCTTTTTCAATTTTTTATTTTCATATTTTAGCTTCTTATATTTATTTGCAAGCTCATCGTATGCAACCAAAAGATAATCGAGAGATATATTTTTAGAATCTGAATTTACCTCCAAGGGTGATCTATTCTACTGATCACTGCTGTGATCACTCGTGCCTGCCATAAGACATTTGTCTTCATGCTCTTCCTGGAAGCCGACTAAGCCATCCAATATGTCCTTTGTGGAGCTACAACGGGAGACAAAAGAAAAACTATTAGCATTAACTGCGGCAGTGAATAAACTTAGAACCAAGCAATTTTGATCATATTTAAACTTATAATCTACAGTCCAGACAGATTTGTCTTTAGGCAACTTATAAGGACCATGTGAAATAAGCTTCCATAGCTTAGGATCGTATGAGTTGACTAGACTGCACATTCTTCCTAACCATAAATCAAAGTTAGAACCATCAAATACCGGTGGAAAATTCAAGGTGTACAATTTGGTAGTCATTGATCTGGATCTCTCTAGATTGTTAAATCTATGAAAAATCGAGCCTTAGCTCTGATACCAATTGAAGACCCGCAATCAATGACACCCAAGAGGGGGGTGAATTGGGTGATTACAACTTTTAGCAAATTTTTACCCGATTTAAATGAGTATGATGAACCATCAACTAGGAATTCAAATCTGTTTAACCACAAGCTAGATTTGTCAAAATCTATCTCCATGATAGTTCCTTGGTACAAGGCGGAGATGTGAATCTAGGGATTCTGTTGTGCCCCTTAGGCACAAGCATATGGTATCTTGTTTTGATGATAGCAACACAGTGAGAGTTTCATAGTGAGCCATTCATTGTGTTTAGTGTACATGCATTACTGCTAGTTACTGCATATGCAAACACTTGGTTGATGCATTGCATTCTATCAGATATAAAGTCTGTACATCCATTGCTTCAGTTCAATATCTGCTATGTGCATACATTGCATCGGTGCATTGCTTCTTCGATCTGTGCATATACTGCATCAGTGCAAATAGTTCCTGCATGCATCTGCTAAGAAGTCTGTACATTCTTCAGGTGCATCATCTCAGCAAGTCCATACATTGGAAGTCTGTACATCGGCTAGGCAGCAAGTCTGTACAGCCCTTACTTAAGGCAAGTCTATACATTGCATGAGCATAGTCAGAGCTCTCAAGTCTGTACAGCGTCCGTCGTCTCATGCATCATCTTATGCATTGTCGTCAAGTCTGTACAGAGTCCATCGTCTTATGCATTATCGTCAAGTCTGTACAGAGTCCATCATCTTATGCATAGGCTAAGTCTACACATCGTCCGTCTCAATTAGCGTCTTATGTATAGGCTAAGTCTACACATTGCAGAGAGCCCTTCGATCCAGCAGAAGAGAAAAAGAAAGAGAGAAAAGAAAGAGAGTTGAGAGAGTGAAGAGTTGAGAGATTTGTTCCTCAGATCGTTGGTTCAAAACCCGATCTGAGTTTGCTCACTTGTTTGAGCTACATTCCCTGCAGGGATACATTTCCTTTTCGTTTGTTTGCCTTTTTGTTTTGTTTTCGAAACTCTTATGTTCAAGCTGTTAGTCAGCGTTTGCAGAGGTGCTGCCTCTGGACGGGTCAAGCTGTAATCCCCAGTGGTTGTAGTGGAGGATTCCACTAGACAGCAAGCTGTGAGGCTCAGCGGATTGTAGGCAAGCTGTGAGGCCCAGCGGTTCAAGCTGTGAGTCAGCAGTAATCCACACTCGGGTTGAGTGTGGGGTGGATGTAGGTCTGGAGGACCGAACCACCTAAAAGCCTTTGTCTACTGTGTGTTTGTTTTGTGGTTTGCATAACTTCTATATTTCTGTCTTTGCGCAGTAGATGTTTGCTTAGAACGGTTCTTCATCTGTTCTGGGTGGTATTTGCATTGTGCCCATTATCTGTTCAGTAGAAGTTTTCATTCTGCATTTGATTCTGCGGCAGTAATTTTTTAACGGGTGACTGATCTATTCACCCCCCCCCTCTAGATCACCTTTAGCGTCCCAACAATTGGTATCAGAGCCTAACTCTTTGTGCAGGACTAACATCCTAAAGAGGAACGGCCATGGAAGCTAGAGGGTTAACAGCAGAGGAACAGTCTACTACGAAGCCACCATTCTTCGACGGATCAAACTTCCCATATTGGAAGAACCGGATGCAGGTCTTCCTCAGAGCCAAAGACTACGAGATCTGGAAGATTATAAGCAAAGGTCCCTACGAGCTACATGAGAATGAGGAATTGTGGACCAGAGAAGAAATCAGGAAATCTGCTCTGAATTGGAGCGCCATCAACGCCATTCAATGTGCACTCCATCCCACTGAATTTGATAGAGTGTCAGCCTACAAGACGGCAAAGGAGATGTGGGATACTCTTGAGGTCATTTATGAGGGAACGTCTCAAGTGAGAGAGACATGGGCTATTATGCTAGTGACAAAGTATGAAGCATTTCGGATGAAGCCCGGTGAGACAGTGACCGATATGTATGCTCATCTGACCATCATAACAAATGGTCTAAGAAATATGGGAAAAGGCTATACCGATCATGATGTTGTGAGAAAGATTCTTCGATCGCTGACTCTGATATGGCATACCAAAGCAACTGTGATTGAGGAGTCAAAAGATCTACAGAAGATGAAACCAAATGAGCTGATAGGCTCTTTGATGGCGTATGAGATGAATCTTCTTCAAGCTGAAGAGCTCGAATACAAGAAGCCTATTGCTCTGAAGGCCAAACATAGATGTTCAAAATAGTCCAGATGCAATGGATCATCCAGTGATCGGAGCCAATGTGGATCAGATTTTGAAAAGGATGAACTAGCAATGATTACAAAAGAGTTCAGAAGATTTCTTAGAACAGAAGGGAAAAATATCTACAGAAAATACCACAGCAGGAAGTAAAACAGGTATAAATTTAAACCTACTGAAAAATCTGACGATAATGCTTGTTATCATTGCAGGAAGACTGGCCACATGAAGGCTGATTGTCCAGAGTTACAGAAAATCAAAGGAAGACAATGGAAGAAAGCGCCAAAGGGAAAGGCCATGGTCAGTACATGGAGTGATGAGGAAGAAGGCACGCTGAGCACTTCCTCAGATAGTGGAAAATCAGAAAAGGACATCTACTTGATGGCCAAGAATGGAGAAGAAGAAGAAGAGTCTGATCAGGTATCATCCCTTTTCGAACATTATACTATTTCTGATTGGGAAGATGCTTATGGAGATCTGTTAGATAAAGCGAATGATATTAAGAAGGAAAATAGACACTTGAAGAAGAAAAAGAATTCTCTGGTTAATGATAAAACACTTACTGATAAAGTTGCATGTTTACAATCAGAGAATGAAAAATTGAAAAGTGCATGTTCTGAGTTTGATGAATTAAAGCATGTTGTGATTGATTGTAGGAAATAAAATGAGTTGCTGAAAAATGTCATTGATGAACTGAAATTGTCAATTCAGAAGCTTGAAAATGAAATAAAAATTTCAAATGAAAAATATGAAGATGTCTTGTCAGTGAATGTTGAATTGAAGAAAACTATTGAAAATCTGGAAAATGAAAATTCTGACAAAATGAAAATCATTGAAAGCATGACCCAAGGAACAGAAAATCTAAATGCCTTGCTAGGGTCAAAAGTTAATTTCAGAAAGGAGGGTCTTGGCTTTAATCCCTCAGCTAAAAAGAGTTTTGAACTGAAAACCATCTCATTCTTGGGAGAAAAGAATAAAGGACCACTCATAAAAATGGTCAATGAAAAATCTGCTTTCAATAATGTAAAATCAAAAGTGTCCAGTGCTAAGGACAAGGGAAAGCAGAAAGTTGTAGAGCCTAGAGCTGCATGCTCTTCTTCCAAGGATAAGTCCAAGGCTAGGGGTCAGCCAGCTAGCACATCAAAACCCAAGCCCAAGGCTGCTAAGTCTCCATCACCATCAACTGCTCAGAAAAAGACCCAATATAAGTCAGTTCAGAAACCTTATGGGTCAAAGGTGGCAGGGAGACCAAGTGCAGCTAGGAACCAATTTGCTCATCCCTATTTCCCTAGAGCCCAAGTCTATCATAACATTCATTCTCAACCACTTAATAGGTTTGGGTGGAACCCTGCATACATGAGGTCTAGGTATCAGAATTTCCCCACTTGGTATAAGCCCTATAGATCTCAGCCAGCTAGGAGATGGGATAGTCATTTTAGGACATGGAGTCCTAGTCACCAGGGGTTCTATGGTCAGCCTAAGACCAATTTGGGCCACAACTTCCAGTACACTCATTGGCCAAGGCACTGGCAGAAAAACAACAATGCTTTTAATAAAATGAATGCCAGGACTACACAAAAACCATCACGGCACCAGAAAAAGAAAGTTAAACCTGTTGGTGCTGAGAAAAAGAAAAATAACAAGAAGAACTCTCAAGCTGTAGAATCCACCAAACCATCCACTTTCACACAAATGTGGATCCCTAAACAGCTATTGTCATGTTTTCACTCTCAAATGTCTGGTTCTGTCTTGTGGCCCAAAATATCTTGGGTTCCAAAACCTGCTCCCTAAGTGTGTTTGCAAGTATGCCTGGTAGCCGGGAACAAACTGATGAAACAGAAAAAGCTACTTTAGGCATATGACAAGAGGCAGGGCCAAAATTCTAAGAGCTGAAAGAAATTGGAGGCCTTGTCAAAAATCTGATGCAACACCAAGGGTAAAAAATAAATCAGTCAGGTAAAGCAGGTAAGTGATTTACCTTCAGAATTGAATTGAGAAAGTCATGTTGATTTGGTTGTTTATTTTCTGATGTTCTCTTCTTGTCTAGCTGATCAGTCTGCATTCCAGACTCAGCTACTGAATTTACTCCGCACATATCTGATGCTCTTCTCTTGCACTGATTGCACTATGTAAATAGGATGCTAGATGCACTACACAAATCATTGTTGTAGTCGATGCATACCTTGCACTGTGTTAGAATGGGTCATTTAGTGCATGAAGTCGATGCATGTGTCACATGTCTGCATATATCATTTGCATGACTATTTGTGAAATCTGCTTTGCACTGTATCTCCTTGCATAACCCTGGTATATCAAATAGTAAGTTACTAAAAGGCAGGGAAATCTGTCTGGAGGTTCTTACTATGTGTGAGATGGTCATTGAGACCAAGTTCTTCGCCAAGTACCAAGGGTCTAGTCTTCATATAGAGCAGTGTATTGCATATCATCCATTTTGAAAAATCTGAAAAAGGATAAAAATGTTCATGACTTGGGTGCATAAACTTGAAATGATTGCATACTTGCTCTATGTATAATTGTTGCATAGTCTGCATGTAGAACAGTGTATTGCATAGCATATCTTTTAAGGGGGAGCTGAGAATTCTGTTCAATACATTGAATCATTTTCACTTCTCATTGTCCCCATTCAATTCTGTCATATTCTTTGACATCAGATGCTATTGAACCATATTGCCAATTGTTATCAATTCTCTTAACTTTCACTGAACAACAGCATTGCTTCTCGTTTAGTGCATTGAGCTGTGGTTATTGCAATTGTTCATTCATAAGAATCACATTTACAAATTGAAAGGAACTAAAGGTTTAACTTTTATAAATTGAAGAGTTCAGTGTCTGCACTTCAGAACTTGAGATAAAAGAAAACTTTTATAGCTCTTAATCTCTGTCTCATGGTTAGAATAGAAAAAGTTTTTTTTTATGCCTGAATGTGTTAATCTGGATATGTCTAGAAAAGGTAAAAAGAGTGTGTACTGTTTTTTTAACAATCACTCTAAAAGAAATAAGGGCAGTAGTAAATAAGATCATCTATGCAAAGAGCTGAACACAGTGACAGAGCAATGGCTGAATTGCACTGAGAAACTATGATCTCCTCCAAAGAAGTAGGAGAATTCATATGTCATGAAGTGCTTCAGACTACCTCCGTTCATAGGGTCAAATCCATAGGGGGAGTCCTCACCAAGTAACTGGGGGTACTGGCCTCTGATCAAGGTGTACCCTTAATGTCAAAGGTGAAGATTGTTCCTTGTAGGCCTTGATCTGAAGTAGATCTAGTAGTTTATGCCTAGTAACTGGGGGTACCTACCTCTGATCAAGGTGTACACCTAATGTCAACAGCATAAATGCCACTGGTCTATTCACTTAGCTCAGTTTCTGAAAAAATCAAAAGTGAACAACAAACTGATGTAACCCTTTGAAAAACAAAAGTCATTGAGTGTAAATTATTTTTCTCAATACATATTCAAGTTGCCTTTCTTGAACTTCCATGTTTAATCACAAAGGGTATTATTTCTGACTTATCTATTAAAACCATGTGCCTTAGATTCATTGCTATAAATGGAGTCTCTAACTCTTTTTCAGTGGTCAGCTGCTTTACTCTATCTTTATCACTGTTAAACCTGAATTCTTTTTCAATTCTGTATATTGATGAGTCTTATACTTTAACAGTTGTTTATAATCATGCACTTTTTCTGAACCAATGCTTCAGCTGTTGTGTAGTGATCCCTTACACTATTCATGTTCCTTCCCTACCTTTGATCATCTGTTTCATCTGTCCATATTCCTTCTCAAAGGGGGAGCAATAATTCAGAGGGAGTTATTCTTTCATGGGGAGTTTGAGCTGTTCTTAGAGAAATCTGTAATACATTCTGCATGTTGCACTCATGTGTTTCTTTTTGATTATGTCAAAGGGGGAGAAAATTTGTTTGGTGACTCACGGTCACTTTGTTGCCATCATCAAAAAGGGGGAGAATGTTGTGCCCCTTAGGCACAAGCATATGGTATCTTGTTTTGATGATAGCAACATAGTGAGAGTTTCACAGTGAGCCATTCATTGTGTTTAGTGTACATGCATTACTGCTAGTTACTGCATATACAAACACTTGGTCGATGCATTGCATTCTGTCAGATATCAAGTCTGTACATCCATTGCTTCAGTTCAATATCTGCTATGTGCATACATTGCCTCGGTGCAATGCTTCTTCTATGCATATACTGCATCAGTGCAAACAGTGTTGGGTTCGGTGCTATGTATTCAGAGGGGGGGTGAATGAATATACCCTTTAAAAATATCGCCCAATTTAAAATCTAATGCTCACTAAAATTGCTAGTTCACTAACTAGACAAACCTGAAGGCTAATAAGCAGTTGCGGAATTAAACAAACACACAGTGAGAAATCAAGGCAAAGCGCACCTAAGCATTCATCTAGCGCCAATCAGATAGAAGAAATCAAACCACTGCACAATGGGTTTTTAGGTGGTTCAGTCCTGCAGACCTACGTCCACCCCACACTCAAACCGAGTGTGGATTCCGCTGACTCACAGCTTGAACAGCTGGACATCACAGCTTGCCATACAATCCGCTGAGCCTCACAGCTTGCTATCCGAGGAATCCTCCTCGCCTGCTGAGCCTCACAGCTTGCTCTGCTGGGCAATACAGCTTAGTCGTCCAGTGGAGTCCTCCACTACAAATGTTGAGCAACACAGCTTGCTCTGCTGACAAACAGCTTGAGGAAAGGTATAAAAGAAAACATGAAAATGGGAAACAAACAGCAATCGGAAGGCTGTAAACAATGAAGCACAATGTGGCTCTTAAAGAGTTGACTGGAGTGGATCTGATCCAACTTCCAGTAGGAACGATCTTCTCTGATCTTCTCTTCTCTCTCTCTTCCTTCTTCTTCTCTTAACACTTTGCTCGAGCTCTCTATCTCTCTCCTTTTCTTCTTTCTCTTCTGCTTCTTCTCTCTTTTTCTTCTCTCTGTGGATCGTGGCTCTCTGCTGCTTCTCCTTCTGTCTCTCTGTACAGACTTCACCTCTTGTTCGAGCTACCTCCTTCTGCTCACTATCAGTCTTCTTCTGAGGAAGAAGATGTATATATTTAACAGCAGCAGATTAGGGCGGTGTGTGCTCTCCACGTCTCCCGCCAAGAAGCCTCAGTCCACGTGGCAGCATTTCAGCACAGTGCTTCCACGTGTCACGATCAGGGAACCTCGTCCTTCCTTGGATCACGTGCCTTCATTAGGCTCTGCGAAGGGTGCCTGTCAGACAGAGAATCAAATTATCAGTTTAAGTCTAAACCCTGTACAGACATCATAGTATGCACAATGCAGTGTATAGACTTTCCAATGTCTAGACTTGCAGATGTGAACGACAATGTATAGACTTGGCCCCTTGAAGGATGTACAGACTTTACGAGCACAGTCCAGTGTATAGACTTTGCGAAGCACCGTCCAATGTATAGACATTGCGAAGCACAGTCCAATGTATAGACTTGTAAGTTGAACTGCATTGTATAAACTTCAGACTGTATGGACTTGTGAACTCGAATGCAATGTACAGACTTCATATAAGAAGGCAACCGCTGTACATACTTAGGCAATGTAAAGACTTGACAGTGTATGGACTTGATGAGCATTCAGCAATGTGCAGACTTCGACAAAACACAACGTGCAGCAGTGTATAGACTTGAAGCACTAGATGCACGATGTACAGACTTCATTCATGCAAGGCTATGCGTTGTATAGACTATGTGAATGCAGTGCAATGGGCTGTACAGACTCTATTCATGCAAGGCTATGCGTTGTACAGACTATGTGAATACAATGCTGTGCAATGTATAGACTCTGCATATGCAGAGCTTAAGCCCTGTATAGACATCAAATATGCAGAAGTAAACGTGCATCAATGTGTAGACTTAACAAGACAAAGTGTGAACAAAGCAACACAATGTGCAGACTTCATGAACGATGTATGCAATGCACTGGATAATGTATGGACTTAGCCGATGCAGACTAATCCGATGTACAGACTTGCTCGTTGTTCAGACTTCATGAATGATGTACATACTTGCCAAAGAAAACTCTGTACAGACTTGATCAAAGCAAGGCAGTTGAATGTATGGACTTCACGATGTGCAGACTTGCCAAAACAACTGAACGATGTACAGACTTGGGCAAGCAAAGTCTGTACAGACTTGAAGGTTCACGATGTATAGACTTCGGCAAGGGAACGATGTACAGACTTTATGTGAAAGCCCAATGTACAGACTTGCACAGTTCTAGGATGTATAGACTTTGGCAGAGGAAATGGCTGTACAGACTTCAACTCAACTGCGATGTATAGACTTTGAGGGGCAACGTAGGTAAAACTTCCAATGTACAGACTTCGAAGTTGAACAGGTGGATGTACAGACATCACCAATGTATGGACTTTGAATGTTCAACTAATGGATGTATAGACTTCACCTCGAGCAATCTACAGTGCAGTGTATGGACTTGAAGAACAATGCATGACGCTGTACAGACTTCACTGATGCATGCTACAGTCCAATGTATGGACTTAGCTTCATGCATGCTACAGTCTAATGTATGGACTTTGAATGTTGATGCATGAACAGTCCGATGTACATACTTCCAATGCAATGCAATGTATGGACTTCAAATAAGACGCTGCATGAGACGCTGAAGTCTATATAGACTTTGGCCAATGCATAGGATGCTTAGAAAGACGTTGGACGCTGTACAGACTTAGCCTAAGACAATGCATGAGACGGACGATGTATAGACTTGGGCTGAATGCATGAACAGGCCGTTGTACAGACTTGTAAAGCTTGAAGGCCAATGTAATGTATAGACTTACATGAGACGCTCAATGAGACGCTCAGTGTACACACTTTAAGTCCAGTGTATAGACATTGCCTTAGACTCTAAATGAGACGGACGTTGTGTGGACTTTAGCCAATGCAATGTATAGACTTAAAGAATTGCTTCAAGTGGATGGCTGTACAGACTTCATGAATGTGCAGACTTGTCAACGAGATGCACAATGTATAGACTATGCACATGCATGAAGAGCCCTGACGATGTATAGACTTGCTAGCCAAACACTACATAGATGCTCATATGCAATGAATGTATAGACATGCGAATCTAAGGGGGTCGACCCATCTAAGAGGGGGTCGACCCACAGACTGGCACACTCATGCACATAACAGATCAGATAGAACACACTCATGCATTCTTCCGCAGAATAGATCAGATATAACACACTCAAGCATTCTCCAGATAATATAACAGTCATATGCATTCATGTTGCTATCATTCAATGTGATGTTCTTAATAAAACAATATGGTGACTCATTCATGTTGCTATCATTAAAACACCACATTATCATCAAAGCACAAGGGGCACAATAATCTCCCCCTTTTTAATGATGGCAACATAATGAGTCACACTGACTCGTCAAACTATTCTCCCCCTTTGACATAATCAAAAAGAGAAGGAATTGTTTGAGAGACAAAATTCAGCACACAAAGTCAGAGAATGAAACATGATTCATGAAAATGCAGTTCTCCCTTATGATAATGAAACATCTCTCCCCCTATCAACATGCAAGATGTACTACTCTCCCCTTAAAAGCAGATGACCCATAACTTCCCCTGAAGTGCAGGAATGAACTCTGGTTATCCAATAAATCAATCTGAAATCTGCCATTACAAAGAATCTGAATTCTGGTTGCATGAACAGAATGAACCAGGTGAAACATCCACAGAACCAGAGCTGATTGTAAAACAAGATGGAAGATTCCAACAATGCGGAGAGTAAAGTGATTGAAGATAGAAAGGCAAGAGTAGATAACAATCATCACAAGACATCTCAATGAATAATCAATATCAAGATTTATGTTAATCAGGCTATCTGGAAAGAATCTGATCATGAGGGATTTTAAAGCTTGCACCACTTCAATAAGTCTTAAGAAGTATAGACTCTTCTATCATAAAGGGTTATGAAGTGGCAACTTAACCAATCTGATTTAATTTTGATGTATACCAAATTTACCAAATTAAACTCAATACTCATATCTGAATCCATGTTTTAATAAAGGTGAACCAAATATTCAGATAACACTCAGAAACAATCATCTTTTATCTTACACATATGATCTCAATAGCACCTTTGAAAAATATACACATATTAGTACAGAAGTTAAACACTTTTCTAAGAACATGAGTTGACAGAATTTTTCAAAATATTTTCATTTGAAGCACTTTTTATTTTCCTGAGTAATTTAGGTTGATCAACACCTTTTTACATGAGGCACAGCACGTCTCAGGTGAAGTGACCCAGTTACTCAGTGTGATAACTGTCATTGCCTCTCAACTTCGAGAACAAAGTTAGCAATATAAGTGTCTTTTTACATGAGAAGACACATTGATCAGAGGCCAGACTCCCCAGTTACTCAACACAGATATGCCATTGCTCTGTCAGGTTTTCAATGAATTTTCATTTTAAGTGACTATGACACTTCATGACTTGGTTTCACTCCATTTCTTTGATGGAAGTCCCAGTTTCTCAGTGAACAAAGTCATTTCATTACTCACTGATTTTATTTCCTGTCAAATTTTTCAAAGTTAATGTTTAACAACAATACTCACTCTATGTATCTTAACCAAAGTAGCCATGATTTCAAATTTTTAGATATCTGATGAGAGAGTCTAAGGTTTTTATGACACAGATGGTTAAGATTTATTAAAGCCTATCATTCATATATTTTCAATTCATTTAATTACAAATCTGAGAATACATTAATCTTATATCAGTCTGATTCAGTGGTAATTCTTAAACCTATATGATAGGAATTTCTACCAAGTTCTTAGACTGAATTGCATGACATGCAGCTTAAGTACCTCAGATCAGAACAAATAAATTTAGCTGACCAACAATCAATAGTAGCAACAAATTAGTCACACCAGCTGAGACAAATGTGAAAGGTGAGTATAAGCTGGTGCAAGAGCCAATAGAGAAATATTTCAGAAGAGTGAACATCAAGACATAGTGGCTGAGTCTGGAGTTCAAACAGATCAGCTGACAGGTAGTATCATGAAGAGAGTTGAAGGAGACTCTTCTTTAACAACTCAACGAATGGAAGGCAGAATCCATTTTCAAGAGAGAGAGAAATATGATAACAGATGAGAGTTGATCAATTACTAGACAATAGGTGTTCAACATATGACAATTAAAAACACCAATTCTAAATGCTCCCCCTGTCTAGATGCAATGAAATTTCTTTTAGGTTTTTCAACTGCACTACTCTTCATATGCAACATCAGACAAACTCCCCCTGACAAAGTGCATGAAATACAATTAATGAACTGTTCATGATTTTAGAGTATGCTCAAGAAGAATTCATGCTTTGTTCAATCAGAGAGAGAATTTATTAAATGCATCAATTTCATTTCAATTTTTCAGATTTTTCAAATTTTATGACATTCAGAACACTGCTCTATATGAAAACTAGACCCTTGGTACTTGGCAGAGAATCTGGTCTCAAGGACCATCTCACACATAGTAAGAACCTCCAGGCAGATTTCCCTGCCTTTTAGTAGCTTACCATTTATATACCAGAGTGATCATGCAAAGAAATGCAGTGCAAAGTAGTCCAATATGCAGCCAGTTACTTCTTTTTGGAGTTTTCAGTATGATGATGTGCAATGCATTCACAACATATATGTATATGCAATTTCAGACAATCATCAGTATGCAAATCATGTATGAGGAGAGTTCAAAAAATCCAAACATGACAATGCTAAACATGATAGAATGTGCAAAACACATATTTAACATGCTATGCTATCATCTAAAGGACACAACTTCAGAAGACAGAATTTAAATTGAGTTTTCAGAACTAACCTGAATAGTCCACTTCTGGGGGTTTCACTTTTGAGTGCCTTGGATTATTAACCCCTTTATTCTTCAGCTTCCAAGGCACACCTGCAAAGATTAATCATTTTGATCCTACAGGAACCCAAGAAGTCTTGGGTCCTAAATTACCCCTATCAGGTGTTCTAAACAGTTTCTTAGCAACATGGTCATCAAATTTCATCAGAAAACAATTGTCCATAGAGTGACCAAATTCACCACAATATCTGCATGATGTAACAGCTCTTGAATTCTTTTTGTGAACATTTGTATAATCATGGAATCTATGTGAGTTAGCATGAAGATTTCTGTTACTAGCATGAAATTTTGATTTACCATTACCTGCCCACCAGCATTCAGAAGCTCGGTGGCCAGGTTTTTCACATTCAGAACATACAAGTGTCTTTCTTTTAAAAACAGTTTTATTTCTACCCCAAAAATTTCTATTTGCAGGGAATCTGACAAATTTGGAATCAAGGTGATTTCCTTGAGCATACCAGCAGTCCTTGACTGCATGCCCATGCTTACCACATTCAAGACACCTAAGGTGCTTGCCTTTTGAGTTCTTGTTGCCCCAAGAATTTCCAGTCCAGCACTCATTTGCCTTGTGCCCAGGCTTGTTGCAAGTGAAACAGATGATATGCTGACCTGAAGTAGATTTATATCTATGTGGGCCATGAGCATGTGTGAAAAATCTAGAATTCACATTGTTGTCTTCTTTCAGTTTAAAGCATGTATTCATTAGATGACCATGCCTACCACAGTAATAACAGGATGCATCAAATTGCTTAGTGGCATGGTTTCTATCAGATAAATTCTTAGAATGCATTGCTTCACCAACATGCTCATCTTCAATCAACAGTCTGCAATCATCCATTACATGCCCTATCTTGCCATAATAATGGCAGGACACTTTAGTTTTCCTGGCGACATGATTACTAACAGACTGACTAGATGCATGAGAATGAGTACATGAAGCATGAGCATTTCGCATAAACCCATTGAATTCAACTGAGTTGGCAGATCTTAGTATATACCCAGAAGTATTCTTTACCTTCTTTGTTTGACCCTTCCTTTTCAATTTCTGATCATTCTTAACAGTTTTTGTTTGCTTTTCATTTTTCTGGGCTTTGAACTGAAATACAGATGTTGAAGGTGATTTCTGATTTTCATTCTGTTTTGGGGATTGCTTTGAAGTACCAGCTACATCAGAGCTTTGCACAAAGGTGGCATATAGCTGGCTCTTAGTGATTTCCTTAACATCAGAAGTGCAATTTGTTCCCCCTTTTGAATTCTTATCCTCACTTTTCACAACAATTTTTATTTTTCTTTCAGTTTTTGCAAACTTGGATGCTGAGTTTTCTAGATCATGAATTTTATTTTCCAAACTAGTAATGTGAAGCTCATAACTGGCTATCTCATGTTCACTGCAATTGACACATTCACTTAAGACTTTATTTGCAGTTTTATACTTCTCAACTCCTTGTTCCAGATTGTTCAAAATTTGTGATTCTTTATCATGGACAGTTTTTCCTTTTTCTACAGTGAGAAGTCTTTCAGACAAGCCAGTGTTCAATAACTTAAAATTTTCAATTTCAGCTTTCAGTTCAGTGTTTTCCTTCTCAAATTTTTGAGGTTGAGCTTCCTTAAAAATAGATTTCTCTTTTTCGATAGTCAGAAACCTCTGTGAGAAAATAGTATTTAAAACCATCAGTCTTTTATTTTGTTCCCTCAGTTCTTTGTTCTCTTCAGATAGCTTCATGACTCCTTCATTACATTTTCCATTTCCAGACATAAGCTCCAATTTTTCAATTAGTTCATCTTCTCTTTCTTCTGCTTTAATTTTCTCAGCAAGCAGATTTTTGTGATCATCTTTAAGTGACGCAATTTGTTTATTTAGCCATTCATTCTCACTATAAAGATTTTCATTACGTTCTCTTAAAGCTGAGCATATTTTGCAGTTTGATTCAGTAGAAGAAGAGTGTGAAACCTTAATCCTTTTCAACTCTTCTAGATTCATCAATTGTTCATTAGTTTTCAGTTTCAGCTGACTTTCTAATTCAGAAATTTTATTGAAACCTTCTTGGTTTTCCTTTTTCAATAGACACATTTGTTTCATATTCAAGTGATTCTCAGACAGACATTTATCATACAATTAATTTATCTTCAAGCACTTTTCACATGATGAATTAGAATCACTTTTATCAATCTTCCTTTTCATTTTCTTATGCTGTTTTCTTAAATGATCATAAGACTCCAGCAGTTCATTATATGCAACAATCCAATCATCCAGGGTGTAATTTTCGAAGATGTTTACCTAGTCATCATCTTGTTCTTCATCATGATTGCTACTTGGTTCACTCCCTTGAGCCATCATGCATCGATCATTGTCTCTATCGCAAGCAGTCTTCAACTTATCCAGGACTTCCTTGGCAGACCCGCAGGATGAGACGCATGAAATTAGTGCTCTGTCAATTGATGATTTTACCAAATTCAATGCTTTAGAGTTGATGGAGTCTTTCATTCTATCCTTCTTTGTCCATTTGGATTTATCCTTCGACAGTTTGTATGAACCGTGAGTCATTAGCTTCCACAAGTCAAGATCGGTTGTCCTTACATACTGATGCAACTTTTCGAGCCATGGGCCAAGGTTACCACCTCTGAATATCGGTGGATGAGCCATCAAAATAGATAACAGACAGATTCAAAGCACAAAACAATCGACAAGAAAAACACCACAACCAGATAAGTAAAACACGGCACTAACTCAGTGATGTTAAACAACGAGCAGAAGAAGCCCACTCTGAAATGCACCAAACAGAAATGCAGGATCTGCGGCAGATTGTTAGATCCTATGCACAGCAACCCGCTCTGATACTAAGTGTTGGGTTCGGTGCTATGTATTCAGAGGGGGGGTGAATGAATATACCCTTTAAAAACTTCACCCAATTTAAAATCTAATGCTCACTAAAATTGCTAGTTCGCTAACTAGACAAACCTAAAAGCTAATAAGCAGTTGCTGAATTAAACAAACACACAGTGAGCAATCAAGGCAAAGCGCACCTAAGCATTCATCTAGCGCCAATCAGATAGAAGAAATCAAACCACTGCACAATAGGTTTTTAGGTGGTTCGGTCCTGCAGACCTATATCAACCCCACACTCAAACCGAGTGTGGATTCCGCTGACTCACAGCTTGAACAGCTGGGCATCACAGCTTGCCATACAATCCGCTGAGCCTCACAGCTTGCTGTCCGAGGAATCCTCCTCGCCTGCTGAGCCTCACAGCTTGCTCTGCTGGGCAATACAGCTTAGCCGTCCAGTGGAGTCCTCCACTGCAAATGCTGAGTAACACAGCTTGCTCCGCTGACAAACAGCTTGAGGAAAGGTATAAAAGAAAACATGAAAATGGGAAACAAACAGCAATCGGAAGGCTGTAAACAATGAAGCACAATGTGGCTCTTAAAGAGCTGACTGGAGTGGATCTGATCTAACTTCCAGTAGGAATGATCTTCTCTGGTCTTCTCTTCTCTCTCTCTTCCTTCTTCTTCTCTTCACACTCTGCTCGAGCTCTCTATCTCTCTCCTTTTCTTCTTTCTCTTCTGCTTCTTCTCTCTTTTTCTTCTCTCTGTGGATCGTGGCTCTCTGCTGCTTCTCCTTCTGTCCCTCTGTACAGACTTCACCTCTTGTTCGAGCTACCTCCTTCTGCTCACTATCAGTCTTCTTCTGAGGAAGAAGATATATATATATAGCAGTAGCAGATTAGGGCGGCGTGTGCTCTCCACGTCTCCCGCCAAGAAGCCTCAGTCCACGTGGCAGCATTTCAGCACAGTGCTTCCACGTGTCACGATCAGGGAACCTCATCCTTCCTTGGATCACGTGCCTTCATTAGGCTCTGCGAAGGGTGCCTGTCAGATAGAGAATCAAATTATCAGTTTAAGTCTAAACCCTGTACAGACATCATAGTATGCACAATGCAGTGTATAGACTTTTCAATGTCTAGACTTGCAGATGTGAACGACACAATGTATAGACTTGGCCCCTTGAAGGATGTACAGACTTTAGGAGCACAGTCCAGTGTATAGACTTTGCGAAGCACAGTCCAATGTATAGACATTGCGAAGCACAGTCCAATGTATAGACTTGTAAGTTGAACTGCATTGTATAAACTTCAGACTGTGTGGACTTGTGAACTCGAATGCAATGTACAGACTTCATATAAGAAGGCAACCGCTGTACATACTTAGGCAATGTAAAGACTTGACAGTGTATGGACTTGATGAGCATTCAGCAATGTGCAGACTTCGACAAAACACAACGTGCAGCAGTGTATAGACTTGAAGCACTAGATGCACGATGTACAGACTTCATTCATGCAAGGCTATGCGTTGTATAGACTATGTGAATGCAGTGCAATGGCCTGTACAGACTCTATTCATGCAATGCTATGCGTTGTACATACTATGTGAATACAATGCTGTGCAATGTATAGACTCTGCATATGCAGAGCTTAAGCCCTGTATAGACATCAAATATGCAGAAGTAAACGTGCATCAATGTGTAGACTTAACAAGACAAAGTGTGAACAAAGCAACACAATGTGCAGAATTCATGAACGATGTATGCAATGCACTGGACAATGTATGGACTTAGCCGATGCAGACTAATCCGATGTACAGACTTGCTCGTTGTTCAGACTTCATGAATGATGTACATACTTGCCAAAGAAAACTCTGTACAAACTTGATCAAAGCAAGGCAGTTGAATGTATGGACTTCACGATGTGCAGACTTGCCAAAACAACTGAACGATGTACAGACTTGGGCAAGCAAAGTCTATACAGACTTGAAGGTTCACGATGTATAGACTTCGGCAAGGGAACGATGTACAGACTTTATGTGAAAGCCCAATGTACAGACTTGCACAGTTCTAGGATGTATAGACTTTGGCAGAGGAAATGGCTGTACAGACTTCAACTCAACTGCGATGTATAGACTTTGAGGGGCAACGTAGGTAAAACTTCCAATGTACAGACTTCGAAGTTGAACAGGTGGATGTACAGACATCACCAATGTATGGACTTTGAATGTTCAACTAATGGATGTATAGACTTCACCTCGAGCAATCTACAGTGCAGTGTATGGACTTGAAGAACAATGCATGACGCTGTACAGACTTCACTGATGCATGCTACAGTCCAATGTATGGACTTAGTTTCGTGCATGCTACAGTCCAATGTATGGACTTTGAATGTTGATGCATGAACAGTCTGATGTACATACTTCCAATGCAATGCAATGTATGGACTTCAAATAAGACGCTGCATGAGACGCTGAAGTCTGTATAAACTTTGGCCAATGCATAGGACGCTTAGAAAGACGCTGGACGCTGTACAGACTTAGCCTAAGACAATGCATGAGACGGGCGATGTATAGACTTGGGCTGAATGCATGAACAGGCCGTTGTACAGACTTGTAAAACTTGAAGGCCAATGTAATGTATAGACTTACATGAGACGCTCAGTGTACACACTTCAAGTCCAGTGTATAGACATTACCTTAGACTCTAAATGAGACGGACGTTGTGCAGACTTTAGCCAATGCAATGTATAGACTTAAAGAATTGCTTCAAGTGGATGGCTGTACAGACTTCATGAATGTGCAGACTTGTCAACGAGATGCACAATGTATAGACTATGCACATGCATGAAGAGCCCTGACGATGTATAGACTTGCTAGCCAAACACTACACAGATGCTCATATGCAATGAATGTATAGACATGCGAATTTAAGGGGGTCGACCCATCTAAGAGGGGGTCGACCCACAGACTGGCACACTCATGCACATAACAGATCAGATAGAACACACTCATGCATTCTTCCACAGAATAGATCAGATATAACACACTCAAGCATTCTCCAGATAATATAACAGTCATATGCATTCATGTTGCTATCATTCAATGTGATGTTCTTAACAAAACAATATGGTGACTCATTCATGTTGCTATCATTAAAACACCACATTATCATCAAAGCACAAGGGGCACAACAAACAGTTGTTGCATGCGTCTGCTAAGAAGTCTGTACATTCTTCAGGTGCATCATCTCAGCAAGTCCATACATTAGAAGTCTGTACATCGGGTAGGCAGCAAGTCTGTACAGCCCTTGCTTAAGGCAAGTCTATACATTGCATGAGCATAGTCAGAGCTCTCAAGTCTGTACAGCGTCCGTCGTCTCATGCATCGTCTTATGCATTGTCGTCAAGTCTGTACAGAGTCCATCGTCTTATGCATTGTCGTCAAGTCTGTACAGAGTCCATCGTCTTATGCATAGGCTAAGTCTACACATCGTCCGTCTCAATTAGCGTCTTATGCATAGTCTAAGTCTACACATTGCAGCATGCATTGTCTTTAAGTATGTACAGCGTCTAGCGTCTCATCCACCGTCTCAGTTGAGAGTTGAAGTCTGTACATCGGGCGCTTCATTCGTAAAGTCTGTACATTGAGCGTCTCATGTTGCGTCTCATTCGTCAAGTCTATACATCGGGCGTCTCATGCAAGTCTGAACATTGGGCTATCACTTAAAGTCTATACATCAGCCTGTTCGTGTTCAAGCTTTTAAAGTCTAGACATTATTCTGTAGCACACACACGAAGTCTATACAGTGCTGAATAGACTAAGTCTATACATCAGTGTCTTGTGCATGCATCATTCAAGTCTGTACAGCCTGTGTTCACAACACAAGGTCTGTACATCGTTCTGCTCGTACAAACGCCAAGTCTATACATTGGCTTTGCTTGCACGAGCTGAAGTCTATACATCGTTCACTTGCAGCATTAGCCAATGTCTGTACAGCCTGTGCATCCTTTTGATTCAAAGTCTACACATTGCATGTTAGCATGCTCGCACACACTAAGTCCATACACTTGCTACTGGCAAGTCTACATCGCATAGCATGCATGTGTCCAAGTCAGTACATCGCATTATGCACGTGTTCAAGTCTATACAATGCTGCGTGAAAGCAAGTCTACACATTGCTGGCTTTACCTATGTTCAAGTATGTACAGTCTGTGAGTTGCTAGAACCAAAGTCTACACATTGTCTCAGCACACACACACAATGTCTGAACACTAAGTCTGTACATCGATAGGTGGCCTGTTCATGCATCATCCTCAGAGTCTATACACTCATAACCTTAGCCATTGCACTCTGTGCTTCAAGCCACACTAAGTCTATATAGTCTGTGTGCTTCATGCATTTGTGCATCGTTCACTCTAAGTATATACATTGCTTCAAGCATTCACAAAGTCTGTACACGCTTTAGCTCTGCATTCGCAACGTGAAGTCTGTACACACTTTGTCTTCGCTTTGCAAAGTCCATACATTGCAAAGTCTACATAATGCATTACAATACAAAGTCTGTACAAGGTGTCAACATTAAACTGATCATCCTAAATGCAATGCAAGGTGCAAGGCGTGGCGATGCAAATTACAAGTTTGTAGTTTTTCATTTGGATGATCTAAATGCACCTAGTGGATTGTGGCAGGGTCTTTCCATCTCTCAGGCCATCCTTGCCTACTTGTACAAGGGTCTTTGCTCAGCAGCCTTAGGGGGCCCACTCTTCGGCTCTATGATCCTTCTTGAGTGCTGGATGGGAGTCAGGCTGAAGTTCATACCTATGGAGGATATCACTTTCGTCAGCCATATCTTTGGGAGCCATCCACTCTTTTTCATTGGCAGCGCCTTCAGGCATCCTCAGCAGGTGGACTGTCGGACCGTGGACAAGAAGACTAGGGATGACTGGCGCCTCTATATCAACACTCTGCCCCTAGAGCGGTTCGTGATGAGCCCATCCTTCCTCCATGGCACCACCATCAGGCTTCCTAGGAGGCTTGGGCTTGACTTGAGGCTTGTGGGAAACACCACCTTAACAATGTACAACCCTCACAGGTGCTTTCTACAGGCCGGGCTCTCCCAGACGATAGTTCCAGCGCTACCCCACCTTCCTGCACTACAGACGAGGAGACTTGGGACAGAGGAGGATGAGCAGGCGGTCAGGAGTGCCCTGATTGTGACGACCCGAGATCCGGATACCGGGAGGAGCCCGATACCATTCGAATCCCAGCCCGCCGCCCACGAGCCGGGAGGGCTCGGAAGGGCTAAAAAGGAGTGTGGAGGTACAAAGAAATAGGAAATAAAGCAGGACAATTAAACAATTAACAGAATTAAATAAACAACCACAGCAGAGTCCAGTCCAATAGAAAGTACAGTCTAAAGTAGTAAAATGTACCACGTGCCAAGTGAACACTCGGCTCGGCAAGCTGACAACTAAGAACCTCCGCACAGCACCCTCGAACCTCGAGGCAGAACCACCGCACCTGAAACGCAGGGGTGAGCCTCCTGTCAC
The DNA here is from genome assembly GCA_022559845.1 of Amorphophallus konjac. NCBI lineage: Eukaryota > Viridiplantae > Streptophyta > Magnoliopsida > Alismatales > Araceae > Amorphophallus > Amorphophallus konjac. The sequence goes on from CM040129.1 coordinate 23,879,055, forward strand.
TGGCCCAGTAGGGATCCCGCGGAACCCCAACTAAGAAACAACAGCAGAAGGAAAGCTACGCTAGCAAGACAGCAACGGAAAGAATTAACTACGAAAGCAGGAAAGTAACTACGGTGGCCGGCAAAACCTCGACACTACAGCTACTCCTACTGTACCAGAACACACCCCAGACTCACGGCCAAGGGCTACCAAACTACATTAGAACCAGTCACACGGTACAAAAATCGACACACGTGCCACGGCGAGACAACCGAAACTCAACGGTCAACGCGACAAAAAACCTGAAGGTCGAAGACACGCGACTGACAGTCTGTCACTCTCTGTCCAGAACAGGAGTACCTCCCACTAGAAGAACGACCGGATGCGTCCCCTGACGTCTTACACCGCGTCACAAGTGTCTAGCTACGATGCCCTAGGCGTGAGACTCAGACACACACAGTAACCAGTACCACAACAAGGACTAGCTGGGGTCACACTCGTCAGCGCATGTCCTAAGCCCCCAACTACGTGTGCACACACAGACCATCTGCTCTAGGTCGGGTCCTCTAGCTGGTTTTCCCCCCCACCGGACTCTGGTGGCAAAGGCAAGGGGCCGACGAAAACCAACCTAAAAACCGCGTCTCACCGGGTCGCGCTCTCCACCACTCCCAGGTGGGTCCGCACACGCGTGCGCAGGAAGCTACGACTAGTGGAGGATCACTGAGAGAGTAGACTCTCAAAACAACAGAAAACGACGTCCGAACCTAACGAAGTACGGGGACCATCCCACGTACCAGCACCATCGCACGGTGACCACGATCGGAGAAGAAACGGGACGCACAGTCCACGGCCAAACACATGACCCACTCGGGAATCATCTTCCAGGAAGACTCACGACATGCGGGGAACCCCACCGCACACCTACCGATACACGGTGACTCGATCGAGCGAGAATACAGAAACCCGAAACGCATGGGGTCACCCGGACCCACCAAGCCCACGTGCACGCTAATCGAGATAACACGGCACCTCCAGACACCCCAAAACACGGTAACAAAACCCACGGGGTGCCCGGGACACTCACAAGGCCAAAGGTCGACCACTGGGTCACAACCGGGTCGACCGGAGACCAACACAACCCAATCGGAACATTAGCAAATCGCCCGGACCCTTACACTCATGAGCACGCAAATCAAGGTAAACGGAACCCCCGGACACCCAAAGACACGGTCACGGAACTCCACGGGGTGTCCGGGGCACACACGGCCCAAGGGGAGCACGATCAGCCGCAGACCGCCCGCCCCGGGAAGCCCGGCTGGTCACCTCCAAGAATGCGCTATAGGTCAATAGCGCGTTCAAGCAGAACGCGCTATACACCTATAGCGCGACAAGACAGATCGCGCTATATGCCCATAGCGCGACTGCACAGGTCGCGCTAGGACCTCCTAGCGCGACAAAACAGAACGCGCTAGGGACCCCTAGCGCGATAATGCAAAATGCGCTAGGACCCCACAGCGCGACGGCAACCGCCTTACTGTTCATCTTCTCCGATGAACGCGCCCTGTCGGGGCAGCGCGACCATCAAGAACGCGCTACTGGAGCATAGCGCGTTCTCAGTCCGTGCCCAAAAATGGTGGAAACCGCAGGAAAAAACCATTCCACGCCTCGTTCACCCCCAGGTGAAGGGGAAACAAAAGGGAAAACATTCCCCAAGCCCCTTGGCATGCATCTAAACCCCTGGATCGGCCAAAAACACCGTAAAACGAGAGATCCGGCACACACCCCAAAAATATGCATTTTCTCCAAATTGCCCCGTTTAGCCCGCTCGGCTCACCACGGCCTACAAAACTCGCGGGAAATGTAGTACGCGGGTTGAGGGTCCATCTCCCTACCTCCACCGAAGATTCGATGCGCCGTGGACACCGATCCACGAAGAAATGCCATTTAAACCCTCGCCGGTTCACGATCCCACGAACCGCCTCCACCATCGCGATCCTCGTCCCGTACCTGTCGCTCCACGCCCCACGAGCCACGCCGCCCCGCCCTCGCCGCCTCTGTCGGCCGCCCGGAGTGAGAGGGGGAGAGGAGAGAACGTGAGAGAAGAGAGAGGGAGGGAAGAGAGAAATGAGATGGGGAGAGAGAGAAAAGGTTATATATAGAAAATCCAGAGATTCTCAAAAGTACCAAGAAATAGAAAATCACGTTTCTGCGATCCTCGGAACACACCGATCGCAACGGTATCACTCGCGCCCTGGTGAACAGCCCGGTTCACCCGTAACGAGGTTCCGAAGGAATTACCGAAACACACACCGGGAATCGGAAAACACACGCGGAAAAGCCGTGGAACGCTTCCGGGCCTCCGAAACAACTCCGGATCGCGCCGATCCGAACACGAAAGATGTCCGAAATAAAATTTCGGACACAACGGAGTCGAACACTCCAAGAAACCAGATCCGGGACCCATGAACAAGGATCCGAAAAATCCGGGGCATTACAGCCCTCCCCCCTTAAAGAAATTTCGTCCTCAAAATTCAGGACTAGCACCAAGTCACAGGGGAAGAACGCCTCCACTAACTGACAACGTTGCCAGGGCCCCAACATAGAAAAACCTCAATTCTCGAAAAAGCACCGATCATGAGGGATACAGCCAGACCATAATCACGAACAATGCCATACTCCGCACACCGCGCACACACCGGCCACCAGAGCAGGCATAACACAAGGGCACAAGTCTGGTATCACCTCAGACACAACGAAAACCACTCACGGCATCGCTGCCACCTTCTCGCTCACCGAGGGAACGCAATCCTCGCCACAAGAATCAATCCACCGGTCAACGCCCACGCTCGGCGGACCAACCAAACGCCAGCTTCACAACTGCTGATCGATCTCACACCCTGCACCAGGGGCAACCAATCACTGAGCTTCCACCAGCTCACCCTAGGCAAGCCAAATACCAAGGACAGCACGGGACCAACTCTCTCAGAACTCAAACTTCGACAAAGCTCAGATCCCATCTGGAAAAACACATCTCATAAACGGCCACCAAAGGCCTCGCTGGCACTCGGCTCTCTCCATTCTCGAGCCCCTACAGCCAGCATCTTCTGTCTGTGAAAAGACCATCCACTGGTCACCAGACATTCGTCAACAGGAAACCTCCGCTTGCTCAGGTTCTTCCTTCTTTCCTGGTCCTCCACCAGATCCGAAGGGAACATTCCAAACCTCGGCAAGCCATCCGTTGACTCTCGCATAGACCACCACTATATCCAGATGGATCCCCGCGCCAACTCTACCCTTCAGGGGAGCACGGCGGGACCCAATGACTCCATCTCTCCTCGGTCTTCACGTCACTCGACTCAGACTTACGGGGAATCCTCCCTTGCTGGCCACAGACTGAGGATCAATATCCAACGCCAACGTCTCATCAGAGACCTCCACACACAGGCATCGACCACCGTCCTATCTCATAGAATCCTATCTCATCAAAATCTCCATCTCAATTAATCCAAGAGGATGCCTGCCAATCCCGACTCCCGCTCTTATCACAGAGCCACGGGACTCACAACCTCTTACAATCCACGGCACACTTCTCCAAAACACGATCTCATCCACGAACGCAACCTCCAACGCAAGAACAGGGTACTCATGCGGCAACCTCGCCAGCACATTTCCCCAACTCTCCACCTGCCAGTGCCATAAACCATAATATCTCAAGCAACGGCACGGCAACAACACGTCTCACGCCGCCGGAGACAACACACACCGATGAACCAATCCTCCGCTGCTCTGCACTTCCTCAGAAATCCACCCGCAGCAACCAACGCTACGATCCACGCACTCTGATCCACACGCACTGCCACCACAACACCAACTGAAGATCCACCATCTCGATAACCATCTGCAACCCCGCAGACTCTGATCCTCCACACATCGGGAACCGCAACACCAACCGCAAATCTCAAAAACACCGCCCAGCCGGCACTCGTCCTTCTGGAACAGCGCCAACACCCTTACACATCAGGGAATGGGCAACGCTTCTCACAGGCAACCACCATGCCAAAACGCGGAACGTGTCTCGCACGGATTTCACGGCGCACAAAGGCCAACCAATCCGGACACACAGTGCAAGATGATGAACCTTGGCCAAATGCAATCTCTCCAACCAGAGGAGAAGCCAAACGCACTTCCGACCAACGGAAGAACTCCATGCTCGACCTAACCTCGCACCTCGCACATGCTGGAAACAGCACCATCCAGCACCAAGGAAAACCATCGCTTCCATCAGGTCAGCCCCTCTGACACACTCAGCAAGTGTCACGTCGGACCATGATCACAACATCTCTCGATGCACCACCGCTACAATCCCCCGAACTGCAACACGCCCGCCGGCAACCTCTGCCCAACGCAACACAACCAAGGCCACCACCGAGGAGGGAGAAGGCCCTCGACCTCGATCCGTAGACCCCGCACTGGCACGAAAGCTGTGAACAACAACCACCTTCACAGCGCCACATAGCGCACTCAAGCTCTCAAGCGAGAAACAAAGCGGAAAACATGCACGAAACCCTATGCCAGCTGCCGACTGTACTGGACCTTACGGACTCTGATCACTGTAATATCTAGAATTCCCATGTACGTCCACAACCACGCTCTGATACCAATTGTGACGACCCGAGATCCGGATACCGGGAGGAGCCCGATACCATTCGAATCCCGGCCCGCCGCCCACGAGCCGGGAGGGCTCGGAAGGGCTAAAAAGGAGTGTGGAAGTACAAAGAAACAGGAAATAAAGCAGGACAATTAAACAATTAACAGAATTAAATAAACAACCACAGCAGAGTCCAGTCCAATAGAAAGTACAATCTAAAGTAGTAAAACGTACCACGTGCCAAGTGAACACTCGGCCCGGCAAGCTGACAACTAAGAACCTCCGCACAGCACCCTCGAACCTCGAGGCAGAACCGCCGCACCTGAAACGCAGGGGTGAGCCTCCTGTCACTGGCCCAGTAGGGATCCCGCGGAACCCCAACTGAGAAACAACGGCAGAAGGAAAGCTACGCTAGCAAGACAGCAACGGAAAGAAGTAACTACGAAAGCAGGAAAGTAACTACGGTGGCCGACAAAACCTCGGCACTACAGCTACTCCTACTGTACCAGAACACACCCCAGACTCACGGCCAAGGGCTACCAAACTACATTAGAACCAGTCACACGGTACAAAAATTGACACACGTGCCACGGCGAGACAACCGAAACTCAACGGTCAACGCGACAAAAAACCCGAAGGTCGAAGACACGCGACTGACAGTCTGTCACTCTCTGTCCAAAACAGGAGTACCTCCCACTAGAAGAATGACCGGATGCGTCCCCTGACGTCTTACACCGCGTCACAAGTGTCTAGCTACGACGCCCTAGGCGTGAGACTCAGACACACACAGTAACCAGTACCACAACAAGGACTAGCTGGGGTCACGCTCGTCAGCGCATGTCCTAAGCCCCCAACTACGTGTGCACACACAGACCATCTGCTCTAGGTCGGGTCCTCTAGCTGGTTTTCCCCCCCATCGGACTCTGGTGGCAAAGGCAAGGGGCCGTCGGAAACCAGCCTAAAAACCGCGTCTCACCGGGTCGCGCTCTCCACCACTCCCAGGTGGGTCCGCACACGCGTGCGCAGGAAGCTACGACTAGTGGAGGATCACTGAGAGAGTAGACTCTCAAAACAACAGAAAACGACGTCCGAACCTAACGAAGTACGGGGACCATCCCACGTACCAGCACCATCGCACGGTGACCACGATCGGAGAAGAAACGGGACGCACAGTCCACGGCCAAACACATGAGCCACTCGGGAATCATCTTCCAGGAAGACTCACGACATGCGGGGAACCCCACCGCACACCTACCGATACACGGTAACTCGATCGAGCGAGAATACGGAAACCCGAAACGCATGGGGTCACCCTGACCCACCAAGCCCACGTGCATGCTAATCGAGGTAACACGGCACCTCCAGACACTCCAAAACACGGTAACAAAACCCACAGGGTGCCCGGGACACTCACAAGGCCAAAGGTCGACCACTGGGTCACAACCGGGTTGACCGGAGACCAACACAACCCAATCGGAACATTAGCAAATCGCCCGAACCCTTACACTCACGAGCACGCAAATCAAGGTAAACGGAACCCCCAGACACCCAAAGACACGGTCACGGAACTCCACGGGGTGTCTGGGGCACACACGGCCCAAGGGGAGCACGATCAGCCGCAGACCGCCCGCCCCGGGAAGCCCGGCTGGTCACCTCCAAGAACGCGCTATAGGTCCACAGCGCGTTCAAGCAGAACACGCTATACACCTATAGCGCGACAAGACAGATCTCGCTATAGGCCCATAGCGCGACTGCACATGTCGCGCTAGGACCTCCTAGCGCGACAAAACAGAACGCGCTAGGGACCCCTAGCGCGACAATGCAAAACGCGCTAGGACCCCACAGCGCGACGGCAACAGCCTTACTGTTCATCTTCTCCGATGAACGCGCCCCGTCGGGGCAGCGTGACCATCTAGAACGCGCTACTGGAGCATAGCGCGTTCTCAGTCCGCGCCCGAAAACGGTGGAAACCGCGGGAAAAAACCATTCCACGCCCCGTTCACCTTCAGGTGAAGGGGAAACAAAAGGGAAAACATTCCCCAAGCCCCTAGGCCTGCATCTAAACCCCTGGATCGGCCAAAAACACCGTAAAATGAGAGATCCGGCTCACACCCCAAAAACATGCATTTTCTCCAAATTGCCCCGTTTAGCCCGCTCGGCTCACCACGGCCTACAAAACTCGCAGGAAATGTAGTACGCTGGTTGAGGGTCCATCTCCCTACCTCCACCGAAGATTCGATGCGCCGTGGACGCCGATCCACGAAGAAACGCCATTTAAACCCTCGTTGGTTCACGATCCCACGAACCGCCTCCACCATCGCGATCCTCGTCCCGTACCTGTCGCTCCACGCCCCACGAGCCACGCCGCCCCGCCCTCGCCGCCTCCGTCGGCCGCCCGGAGTGAGCGGGGGAGAGGAGAGAACGTGAGAGAAGAGAGAGGGAGGGAAGAGAGAAATGAGATGGGGAGAGAGAGAAAAGGTTATATATAGAAAATCCGGAGATTCTCAAAAATACCAAGAAATAGAAAATCATGTTTCTGCGATCCTCGGAACACACCGATCACAACGGTACCACTCGCGCCCTGGTGAACAGCCCGGTTCACCCGTAACGAGGTTCCGAAGGAATTACCGAAACACACACCGGGAATCGGAAAACACACGCGGAAAAGCCGCGGAACGCTTCTGGGCCTCCGAAACAACTCCGGATCGCACCGATCCGAACACGAAAGATGTCCGAAATAAAATTTCGGACACAACGGAGTCGAACACTCCAAGAAACCAGATCCGGGACCCATGAACAAGGATCCGAATAATCCGGGGCATTACACTGATCATGTGGGAGGTCAGTAGGGTACGTACCCTACCAGTAGAGGTGACAGAGCTTCAGGAGGAGTACAAGGCCTATGTGAGAGAATTGCGTGAGATTCATCCTCGCGGGGATGCCCGACTGAGGATCGAGTGATTCATGATGTATCAGAGAGATTCATGGCTTGAGAGTGATGTATTAAATGATGAGTTCATGAATAAAAAGCTTGTGATTGAATGATTAGTGGATTTGCCCCTTCTTTGTGCAAAAATATGTGGAAAGTAGGAATCTCGGGAGAGGAAACGGTCTGACACAGGACCACCCTAAACTGAAAATGGTTGATACAAGATCGCTTCACCAAGATAAACGGCTGCTAGTAGGCCGCAAACGAACGGATGATAGACCGCTCATAGATGGATGCCAGGGTGAGCCATGGGCCGGTGGTTAACAGTTCCTAGTTGAAAGAAATGGTCTATCGAGGGACCGCGAGTCAGTGAAAATGGTCCTCTACAGACCACCATGAACCGATATCAAGAGAGACCCTTATGTTTGAACTCTGGTGAAATACGGCCTAGACAAGGACCACTGAAAGGATTAAAAAGGTCATATGACGAATGTTAAGAGATTGGAAACGGTCCTCCGATGACCACCCCATGATAGAACTTGGGTAGACTTTGTAGCTTGTGTCTCGCGAACCTGTCCCTGCGTACACTAAACAAATAAAACATGTTAGATCTGTTCTAGACTTAACCCCTTGCCTAGGGCAAGAGTGATGTGAGACCAATTCTTGAATTTTGGTCAAGGGATTAAGCCTTACTAAAAAGGCAAACGGAAAAGAATACGGGAAATGCAAATACATGCCACGCAATGCAATATGCGATGAATATATGATTTTTTTTGAATTTTGAATTATATGATTTTTTTGATGATTTTTTTTTGAAATATATACTTTTTTTAGATTTTTAAAATATATGTGTTTTTTAGATTTTAAAATATATGATTTTTTTGATGATTTTTTTTAAATATATGATTTTTTTAGATTTTTGAAATATATATGTTTTTTGGATTTTGAAATATATGATTTTTTGTGAATTTTTGAAATATCTAATTTTTTTAGATTTTGAAATATCTGATTTTTTTGGACTTTGGAATATCTGATTTTTTTAGATTTTGAAATATCTGATTTTTTTTAGATTTTTGAGTCGGTTCAGACCGGGTGACGAGAGACCCACCTATCTCATTAGGGGCCACCCGAGTAAAGATGCATTGTGGGTGACCATCTGTGGCCAGGGTCCAATTTCACTTAACGGTGCCTCTGCTAAGGCCATACCCGGGGTATGATCCAGTCCTTGGAAAATTAAAAGAGAATTTGAAAGGAAAGCCGGTGATAGGTATAGAGATTTTTAGGGCTTGAGTTCTTCTCATGGCGACCCCTTTTCCAAGAGATTCGACCTGTTGCGTCGGGGCTTTATGTCTGTTATCGAACATTCATCCACTCTAGGCATGCGTACGACCGGGCTCATGACGTCCCGCAGAGAAACTATACTGCCACTCTTACCATGCCTAGTTTCATTTTTCGAGGCAGTTAGACTTTTGAGCTTCGAGCTGTTGGGTGAGCTTTTAGCTTTTACCTTGATTTTTGCCCCTTTTCTTTTCTTTCTTTCTTTTCTTTTGTGAATGTGGAATTAGGTCATAACGGACTAACCCTATTTGAGACCTCTTTTGTATCGGGGTGTCTAGATCGGTCCTCGCCCCCTTATTCACCACTTGCCCCTATATTCGGCCGAAGAGGGGAAAAAATAAGGATTTTCACTTTCCCCCAAGTATGGCCAAAGGAGAGACGGTGTTGTGTAAAAGAGGAAAGCCCAACCTCGGAGGTCATGTAGTGTGTGAATGTTGTGCTAGGAATCTCCCTTCATGATCAATGAGAGGAACACCCCGCCACCAGGCTGTTGCTAGCTCGACTCTAAGGGAATAAACGTTTGAGATACAACCCATTCCATGAGTGAGACAATTCTTCACCCTCCGTGTTGATTAGACGGTAAGCGCTCCTTGGATACACTTCTTTGATTACAAACGGACCCTCCCAGTTGGGTTGCAGCTTGGACCTAAGTACTCCTGATCGAATAAATTTGCATTTCAAAATCATATTTCTCACTTGAAATTTTCTTTCGATGACCTTCTTTTGAAAATGACATAAGACACGCTTTTGGCAAACAGAGACATGATTGGCCGCATTAAGCCTCTTCTCGTCCAAGAGTTCCAGCTGGACTAGCAACCCCTCTCGACGTTCATCAAGATTAAGTTCTTTGTCGAGCTGCACTCTTAGGGAAGAGATCAAAATCTCATACGAGAGTACCGCCTCCATCCCATAAGTAAGAGCAAAGGGAGTTTGCCCTGTGGGAGTACGGATGGAGGTGCGATAAGCTCATAGAGCTTCTATTACTTTATCGGCCCAATCAGTAAATTTATGCGACTCACATGTTTTCTTGATGATTTTAAGAAGAGTCTTGTTGGTGGCCTCGACTTGGCCATTGCCTTGGGGGTAGTATGGTGATGAATGATGCAATGCAATGTTGAATTTCTTACAGAGGTCCTGAAGTTCTTGTGACACGAATTGAGGTCCATTGTTGGTGACGATGTCGCTCGGCACTCCAAACTGTGGTAGCCTTGATTTCCGTGTATGCTTCGGCTTCGGCCCACTTGGTGAAATACTCCGTAGCAGTGAGGATGAAGGGTTTCGATTTGATTTGGGAGTTAGGATCACTTAGTGGGCCTACAATATCAAAAGCCCACATGGAGAATGGTCAAGGAGCAGAAAGAGGATGGAGAGATGAAGCAGGAGCATGAATCTTGTCGGCATGGAGTTGGCATTGGAGACACCTACGGACATAGGTGGAACAATCCTCCTCTAAGGTTGGCCAGTAATAGCCCTGCCTAAGAATCTTCTTTGCCAATGCCTGACCATTGACTCAAGTGAGCTGCTTCAACAACTTTCCAAACCTCGTCATCGTCCAGACACCTCATGAGAAATCCATTAAGAGCACGCCTATATAATCCTCCCGCAATTATTGTGTATCTGGAGGTGACTCTTCTTATGGCCTTGTGCTGCTCGACGTTGGCTGATTCTGGGAATGACCCATCCCTGTAATACTACTCGATTTCGTGATACCAAGGTAATTCATATTCTTCTAGGATCTCCTCAAGCTCTATTAAAGATACTTCTTTCAAATTCTCCTTCTCAGCCTTCCTCTCTACAGATTTCCTAAGGTTATCGAACCACGGATCCTGAAGGGAAGGTGTGCCTAACCGCTGGACCACAATGGTCTCAGTGGAGCGACTGAGGGGGAAGGAGACGGAAGAAGTAAGCGACGCAAGTGCATCGGTGAGAATATTCTACGATCGAGGGTGTGAATGTAAATCAGCTTGCGGAATTGCTTAGCCAAGAGCGTGACCAGATCTTGATAAGGTTTGAGCTTAGGGTCACGGGTGCAATAGGTAGAGAGAACCTAGCGCAGCACCAATTGAGAGTCTCCTATAACGTTCAAGTATCGCGTGCCCAGAACATAAGCGTTCTTCAATCCGGCAAGGAGAGTCTCATACTCGGCTATGTTGTTGGTAGCAGGAAAAGAGAGTTGGTATGCAATGGGAATAGTCACTCCTTCCGGAGTGAGGAGAACAGCGCCGATCCCTCAGCCTTGAGAATTTAGTGCGCCATCGAAATGCAGAGACCAGAAAGGGTGATGAGTGAGCACAGCCAGGTGTTCATCGGGGAACTCATCCTGGATAGAATCTATACAAGGGATAGGTAAGTGAGCAAGATGTTCAGCAATAGCATATCTCTTGATTGCTTTCTGAACGACGAAGGTAATATTGAATTGGGAGAGAAAGCTCTGCCAGCGAGCCAACCTACTAGAAAGGACGGGTTTCTCTAAAAGATAGCGGATTGGGTCCATTCTAGAGATCAGCTCAACCTCATGGGCAAGAAAATAGTGTTTCAATTTCTGGGCTACCCAAACTAAGGCTACATAGGTCTTCTCCATGGTGGTATATTTAGCTTCTACAGGATTGAACAACCCAGAGAGGTAATATGCTGCCCTTTCCTTCCCTTCATCATCCACTTATGCCAGGACAGCTCCTAGGGAGTCCTCAAAAATATAAATGTATAAAATCAGGGGTTTCCCAGGAACTGGGGATTGCAAAACTGGGGGATTAGACAAATAAACCTTAAGATCCTCATAGGCCTTTTGACATGGTTCGTTCCATTCAAATTTGGCCCCCGCCTTCAACAGCTCGTAGAATGGGCGGCATCTTTACAAATGTTGAGATATAAACCTTCGAATGAACTGCAAATGCCCAATCAATCCTCTAAGCTCAGTAATGTTCTTAGGCGGTGGCATATCCATAACGGCCTTTACTTTGTTTGGATCAATTGAATCCCCCGCTTGCTAACTATGAAACCTAGTAACTTTCTTGATGATACTCCAAACACACATTTCTTTGGGTTCATTTTCAATTTATACTCCCTAGCCCTTTGCAACACCTTGGCCAGGATATCAGGGTGCTCTTCCTTCGACCTTGATTTCACCAGGATGTCATCCACGTACGCTTCTATATACACATGCATCATGTCGTGGAAAATGGCCATCATCGTCCACTGGTATGTGGCACCCGCATTCTTCAGTCCAAACGGCATGACCATGTAGCAGTAGGTGCCCTAGGGCGTGGTGAACGAGGTCTTTTCTTGATCCTTCGGAGCCAGATGAATTTTATTATACCCTGAATATCCATCCATAAATAAGAGGGCTTCGTACCCGGCCGTGTTGTCCACTAACACGTCGATATGAGGAAGCGGGAAATCGTCTTTAGGACATGCCTTATTTAAGTCCCTGAAATCGATGCAAATTCAAACTTTTCCATCTTTCTTCATCACAGGGACTATATTTGCCACCCATTGAGGATACAAAACCACTCTAATGAACTTGGCCTTATGCAATTTCTCCACTTCTTCTTTATCCTTAAGGTCATATGGTGGTGGAATCTTCTTGATTTTTGCTTAATGGGCGTTGCCCCTGGTTTAAGTACAAGTCTGTGTTCCACCAGGGCGGGGTCAAGGCCCGACATGTCTTCGTAGGACCAGGCGAATGAATCAATGTACTCCCTCAAAACCTGGACTAACTCCTCTTCAACCTGAGGAGGGAGATTAGCGGAGATGATTATGAGCCTGGGATCCTCTTCTATTCCAAGGTTAATCTCTTTCGTGGGTTCATCCACTATTGATGATGGTTGATCAAATCTCTTCAATCCTTGTGCATACAAATCGGCAGTGTCATTCACGTTGCTATCCTCATCATCGATTGGGTCTTTCTCATCTATGATCTCATAAACACCTAACCCATCGTCGCTCCAAACCCCATCTAGCTCCTCATCATCCTCCAGGATGATGGTTGTCTCTACAAACTCAGGGCATCTAAGGAGGGTGTGGCAACGCTGAGCAAGATTCTGTAGGAACCTATCAGCAATGGTTTTAGAATAACACGTCACTAGGCGTGTAGCAAGCGTGGAAGGGTTGGAGACATTGGAACAAGACCCTACTTCATCAGACCCAATCTACTCTACTTCCCTAGACTCAACCAACCCTACATCTAACCTAGGGGATAGAAAATCTACATGAAGGGAAACAAGGGCCTCGTGCCCCTGGGAAGAGGACTGACAAAACACAGTATAATCCTCCACTGAAATCTCCGTTTTAAAATTGACGTTTTTTTTTGGAGACTGGTGGAGACCATACAACAAGATGGACTAGAGGGGGAAGGAAGAGGAGGAAGTGTAGTGGGGAAGAGAGACGAAAAAAGAACATCAAAGAAAGGATCGGATGAGGAAAACCACATAGTGGAGAGTTCAACTGGTACAATCAACACCTCGAATGGCATTTTCGTAAAAAATGGATCGATCATGATAGCAGGTGAGCGGGGTATGGACTCCAGCTCTTGGAAAAGGGAGGCAAGGCGGGATGGTGACCAAGAAAAGGTAACAAGGGAGCTCCCCTCATTCACGGCCTTTGGTAAGCTGGCTCCGCTGGAGTGTACTTCACAATCTACATCTCTGGTTTTCTCAACTCTTCTTCTTCATAAAACCACTTTTCAAAACTGTCACAGAAATCTTCCATATCCCTTACCGGCCCCTTCAGTGGCGGCGGCGGGTCAGCAACAGTATAAGTAGCATCATTTCGCATGTCAAAACAAGGCAGCGTATTCAAGGTACCTGGCTGCAATGGGCCCTTCACAAAGTGCTAGCGATAGTCCCAGGTCAACGGCCCTGAATCTCCCAGAATTGACAATGCGGACTCTCGGTATCCGAGGCCTCTTCTATTCATTTTTCTGCCCCTTGGGACGGGCTTAGTCTGTAACGACCCGAGAATCTGATTACCGGAAAGGCCCGATAACCCGAGACTCGCACCGCCGCCCACGAGCCAGGAGGGCTCGGAAGGGCTAAAAGGAGTGTGGAGGCACAAAGAAATAGGAAATAAAGCAGGACAATTCAATAATTAACAGAAATAAATAAACAACTACAACAAAGTCCAGTCCAACAGAAAGTACAGTCTAAAGCAGTAAAATGTACCACATGCCAAGTGAACACTCGGCCCGGCAAGCTGGCAACTGAGAACCTCCGCTCCGCACCCTCGAACCTCGAGGAAGAACCGCCACACCTGAAAAGCAGGGAATGAGTCTCCAAAACAGAGACTCAGCAGGGATCCCGCGGAACCCCAATCGGAAACAACGGCGGTAGCGGAAAGGAGAGCTACAACTACAGCAGGAACAGTAAACCGGTGGCCGGTCAAAAACTCGGCACTACAGCTACTCCTACTGTACCAGAAACACACCCCAGACTCACGGTCAAGGGCTACCGAACTACACTAATATCACTTATCGAAGTGAAAACCCACGGCAACCACGCCGTAGAGGCCTGTCTCCCAGAACACGGCCAACCTGGACACGCTGTCTAAAGTGCAACCCTGACACCTGGTCACGGGTACCGCACGACAAGACGCAACCTTGGTAAAGTCACTAGCACTAGCCTCACGGCACGAAAACCGACACGCGCCACGGTGAAACAATCGAAAACTCAACGGTCAACACGATCGAAACCCGAAGGTCAAAGTCACACGACTGACAGTCTGCCACTCTCTGTCCAGAATAGGAGTACCTCCCACTAGAAGAATGACCGGATGCGTCCACTGACGTCTTACACCGCGTCACAAGTGTCTAGCTACAACGCCCTAGGCGTGAGACTCAGACACACACAGTAACAAGTACCACAACAAGGACTAGCTGGGGTCACGCTCGTCAGCGCGTGTCCTAAGCCCCCAACTACGTGTGCACACACAGACCATCTGCTCTAGGTCGGGTCCTCTAGCTGGTTTCACCCCCCACCGGACTCTGGCGGCAAAGGCAAGCGGCCGACGGAAACCAGCCTAAAAATCACGTCTCACCGGGTCGCGCTCTCCACCACTCCCAGGTGGGTCCGCACACGCGTGCGCAGGAAGCTACGACTAGTGGAGGATCACTGAGAGAGTAGACTCTCAAGACAATGGAAAACAACGTCCGAACCTGACGACGTACGGGGACCACCCCACGTACTGGCCCCGTCGCACGGTGACCACAGTCGGAGAAGAAACGGGACACACAGTCCACGGCCACGCACGCACCGTGCGCTAGAGTCGAGAAAACTCAAGTGGCGCTAAGCCACTGGACTCTGGGCAGTCCTCTAGATGCACTACACCCAACGGTCCTTGAGTCACAAGACTCGGGGTCAAGACCATTGTACGCAACAGCACAAGGCCGTCAATCTAGTCCAATCTCTAGGTCTAAAACCACGGTAGCACAAGTACCGAGACAGCTCACGAGCCATCAAGACCACTCCCTCGGAAAGGGAATGCAAAGGACTAAGGCCACCCACACGGGCCACACGGAAAACACAGAAGCACGATTGCCAGGGCAGAACACAAGCCACCATGTCGATTTCCCATCCTAGCGCAGGCGGGAAACCTCCAGCCCCTGGCCGGATAACTGGACTCGGAGTCCAAGGCCAAGCACATGGCCCACATGGGAATCACCTTCCAAAGAAAAACCCACGACATGCGGGGGAGACCCCACCGCACACCCACTGATACACTGTGACTCGATCAAGTGTAAACACAACAACCCGGAACACGTGAGGTCACCCGGACCCACCACACCTATGGGCACGCTAATCGAGGCAACACGGTCCCTCCTGACACCCCAAAAACACAAACACAGAACCCATGGGGTGTCCAGGATACTCACAAGGCCGGAGGTCAACCACTGGGTCACAACCGGGTCGGTCGGAGACCAAAACAACACAATCGGAGCGCTAAAAGGTCACCTGGACCCTTAAGCTCATGACACGCAAAACGAGGTAAGTGGGACAACCTCTGGACATCCAAAGACATGGTCACGGAACTCCACGGGGTGTCCGAGACACTCATGAGACCTAAAGTCAACCACTGGGTCACAACCGGGTTGACCGGAGGTCAAAACAGTGCAAACAGGAACCAGAACGTGGTAGTGGTCACCTGGTGACCGCGACCAGATAGTGGTCGACCGGGGACCATGACCAGATGGTAGCGGTCGACCGGAGACCGCGACCATGCTGTCACGGTCACCCCACGATCGCGACCAGCCATGCGCAAGCCTGATGTTAGCGGTCGCCCAAGGACCGCGACCAAATAGTAGCGGTCATCTCATGACCACGACCAGACAAAAGCGGTCTATCGCACGACCGCGACGCTGCCAACACTCTCGACCAAAACACAAGGATGAAGGCGGTTCTCCCACGACCGCGACCAGTGAACGCGGTTACTGGTGGACCGCGATCATTTCGAAAAATCGAGAACGGCGGGAAAACCCCAAAAATCCACGCCACGCCCCCAAACATCCACGGATGAGGGGGAAAACATAGGGGAAGCCCCAAAATAACCCCTAGCATGCATCTACGGCCTCGGATCGGCCAGAAACGCAATGAAACGGGAGATCGGCCCACAAGCCCTAAAACATGGATTTTGCCCAAATCACCCCGTTTGGCCCGCTCGGCTCACCGTAGCCTACGAAACTTGCGGGAAAGGAAGTGCACGAGCTGGGGGTCCATCACCCTACCTCCACCGAAGATTTCGCGCACCGTGGATGCCGATCCACGAAGAAAATGCCGTTGAAGCCTCGCCGTTCCACGAACCCACGGCCGAGCTTCACCACGCCCTCGAGTCTCGATCCTCGACCCATCCTCGCCGTCCTCCTCGCCCGCATCGCCCCGCCTCGCCCCCGCCTCGGTCCGTCGGCCGCCGGAGAGGAGAGAGTGAGAGGAGAGAGTGGGAGAAGAGAGAGAGGGTGAGAGTGAGAAATGAGAGGAAGAGAGAGGGTGGGGGGTATATATAGGAAAATCCGGGAAATCGGAAAAATCCCGAAAAATAGAAAATCACACCCTCGCGATCCTCGGAACACACCGATCGCAACGGTACCACACTCGCCTAGGTGAACGGCCGGGTTCACCAGCAACGAGGTTTCGAAGAAAAAGCCGAAACCCACGTCGGGAATCGAAAAACACACGCGGAAAAAGCCGCGGAACGCCTCCGGGCCTCTGAAACGACTCCGGATCGCGCCAATCCGAACACGAAAGATGTCCGAAACAAAATTTCAGACACAACGGAGTTGGACGCTCCGAGAAACCACATCCGAGACCCACGAACGAGGATCTAAAAAACCCGGGGCATTACATAGTCAGCCCCTACAATTGAGCACCGAGACCCATGCCCGGCTAGTACCCTATCTTCAGTATCATGTTCCAGCCCTTGGAGTCTCTTATCTTGGGCTTCGCCTTGATGTCAACTGGTGTAGTGGCGGGCTTACGTGACGCATATGCCCATGGAAAATCAAGGTCGAGAACTGAAATCACCAGCTTGTTACTTGGCCATAGGGTTGGAAAATTTTTATTGGAGATAGCTTCAACAGAGTGCACCGTGGAGATGCTCTTCACCTTTACCACCCGCCCCTGGAATGGAAACTTGAGGCACTGGTGGGCGGTAGAAGGTACGGCACGCAGACTATCGATCCACGGTCGACCCCAAATGGCCTTGAACATTGGATTAATATCCAATACATAAAACTCCACGGGCATCGTCAATGGCCTGAGCTCGGCTTGAGCGATGATCACCCCATGGCACGCTCTCCTGGAGTTGTCATAAGCTGCTACAGTTGTTGGAGTTGGCCTTAACAATTCTTTAGAAATATTACCGGCGTGGAGAGTGCTGAGTGGATAGACATTTATAGAGGCCCCGATGTCAACCAAAGCCGCATCTATAGACACCTTATTCAAGGTGATGTAGATGCACAGCGGCATTTGGCGTGCCTCGGGGTGCGCCAATTTAGTCTCAGAAAACATGATGGCCGGCCCTTTCGTCAGTGTTGCTAGGGCCGATGGAAGGCTGTCCACTGCCATATCCTCGCTGACCATTACTTTTTGAAGAAAAGTCTTTAGAGCATCTTGGTGCAGCGTGGACCACTTAATCAACTCCAATATAGATATCTTGGTCGGCGTCCGGTCCAAGTGCTACAATAAATCATACTTTGTGCCAGGCAAGGGGTCGGCTTCTTCTTGTTCAACTGTTGCTGATGAAAACTAAGGGTTGGGTGCAGGTGCACCGGTGGTAGGATAACTTCTCTGGAATAAACGCCTGTTCCGGAGGGCAAGGTTCTATGCCGGCATGGCATTAGATGGACTCACAATGGGTGACTTGATAGGCCCAGTGGGGTAAGTAAGGGGAGTAAAAGTGGTGGTGGTAATAGTGGGGGTAGGCCTAATGGGCCCTGGCAGAAGGATAACGGGTGACAGGCTAGGTGAGGGGGTGACGATGGGGGGTGTGACGGGTGCTGGTGCGGAGATGGGTGGAACAGTGAGCAGTGTGGTAGGTATAATGAGGGGTTTGGGGAGAATGCTGGGTGCGGTGGAGGTTATGATGGTGGGCCGAATGATAGTGGGGGTAGAAGGCAAAGGGGGGTTGTTGTAGGTATGGTGGAGGGCCAAAAGGTGAGCGGGAGTCTTATCATCATAGGACCACCCAGCATTGGGCGCAGGGCGGTGGACCAGGTTTACTTGAGCCGGTGCCGGCGGCTGGGGTTGTGGAGCGGGCGGGTGATTTGGCATCGGATTCTGATGATTCCCTAATTTCGGTGTAGGCTACTGCTGCTGCTGGGGTTGAGGCTGCTGTGGCTGTTGCTAGTACTACGCCGGCTACTGCAGCCTCGACGCATGTCTTCTTCTCTATTTAATCTCTGTAATCAACTTATGCATTTCTGCCCAGTCAATCCGCTGTCCTTCGTGCAAATCATAGACAAAATCACAGAACTTGTAGCACCTCTCGATCATGTTCCTGGGCTGCCGATGAAATATGCAAAATCTGGATGGGTCGGTGACGGGGTTCCAGTTTGGGCATTCCGGAGGTAGCTGAAGATCACCGGTGTGCATAAGGGCTGAAAAGATATCTGGCAAAGTTTCAGGAAGAGGAGGGTAATGGGCTCTCTTAGGAGCTGGCCGTGCAGATGCATAGCCATTTGGTGGAGGGACATTATGGTATTGTGGTGGCTGTTGAGGCTGTTGTGGCGGTGGTTGCTGCGGAGCGGGATATGATGGTTGGGTCGTTAGCGGAGTAGTAAACTGGGGGTTGTGGGGGTGTTGCTGGAAGTTAACAGCCTGCACCTGCTCATTCGTTTGGACTCCCTCAGTGACTGGGCCCTGGGGTTTTCTGGAGGGTTTGGGCTTCTGGGCCTCGAACAGGGAGTGAATGGGGGAGTCCTTAAACTGGGTCTGGATAAATCGGGCCCTACTGTACAACTGGTGCATATTGGAAATGTCGTTCATAGCTAGGATGTTTTGAAAAGTGGGGGTGGCATTGGAAATCAACAGCTTGACTTTCTCTTCTTCCGGAATCTATCCCGGCACACGGGAGGCCATCTACCTCCATCTATCAGCATAGGTGGCGAAGTCTTCATCAGCTTTCATCTTTTCAGCCACCAGATCAGTAAAAGAATACTTCGAGCCCACCCGGTCTTGGAATCTCTAAATAAATTTTTCTTTCACAACTTTAAAACTCTCTGCCTCTTCCAATGGCAGAGTGTAGAACCATTCCAATGCAACCCCATCTAACGAGCGGCAGAAAAGATACGCCATGAGGCGGTCATCATATTAAAATTGTGCCGACTCGTATAAGAACTCCCTTATATGAATGAAGGGGTTGCCATTCCCATCATACTTCCGGTACATGGGGAGCTCCGACTGGGGAGGGAAACAGATGTCCCGAAAATTGGGAACGGGGATATCAGCAAGGGATTGTGGGCCGACCCACTTGTGAAGGAGGTCAATCTGCTGCTGCATGGTAGCCCACTTGTCAAAAAGTTCCCGTTCCCGGGAGGGAGGAGGCAAGACTGGAAGGGCGGACCCGGTGTAAGGGGCCGAAGGATAGGTAGACTGGGGGGAAGCCCGTAAGAGGGATAATGGGCCAAGGATGGGCCCAAATCCGTGGGAGCCAAATGGGCAGCCCCTGTCTGAGGGCATGAGAAATCAACCGGGCCTACAAGGGCCTGAGGCGTTGGAAAGGTGGTCCGATAAGGATCTGGATAAGAAGATGAAAGGAGCGGGGTCTTCCCCTTGTCAAGCATCTGATGGGCCGAGCTAGAAGCTTGGCCCGCCTCTAGGTTGGTGAAGCGAAGGACCTTGGGCTAGATAGGGGTAAGATCAATGGGAGTAGCAGATGAGGCCCTTAGCCCATTAGACAAAGATAAAGAAGGGGCGGGAGCATACACGCCCTGGGGAGGAACTGAAGACGGAGCATCCGGCCCCTGCAAAGCCTGGCGGAGAATATGGAGCTGGGTCAGATCCAGCTGGGCCATCATATGGAGAATTTTGTTGGCCGAGTTGTGAGTGGCGGAATCAGAATGGGAGGGTTGACTACCCTCTATAGCAATGGTCGGAAGAGGAGGGGCAGACCCCTCTCTCCCCTGCACAGTAGTGACCCTGGAAGGGAGTCCTTGCGGGAGTGATAGAAATCGTAGGAAGACAGGGTGGAGGGGGAATCGAATAGAGAGTTGAGATAAGAAATGAACAAGGAATTGCCCCTAGGAGAAGATCATGTGGGTGTGAAGCAACTCCACATGCAATGAGCACCTTGAAATAAGAGAAACAACACCTAATAAGCACCTAAATGGAGATGCGTAAAAAAGTACACACAAAGAGGAGAGAAGAGGCAACCAATAATCAACCAAGTTGCAATGATGCGAGAAATTTTTAGATGTTCCCCTTTAAGAACCTTAATGAATTGAATTAAATGAACGTTCACTCAACAATAGGATTCTTAATCGAGGTGGGATAAGGACTTGGTTAACTCTAAGTTTACTCTCTCTCACGGATGCAACCTAGACTCTGGGTGGTAAGGTACAAGCTGCCCGGCATCCGTGTGGGAATCCCCGGCTCATGGGGGCTTACGGAGGTCTTGGATAGGCTCACCTAGTCTGCTCTAAGGAATATGGAGACGAAAGGATCCCCTACCAAGGTAGGAAAGCAACTAGTATGATAAGAAATGTATGAACCTATGCGCACCGGAGTGCATGCAAATTCTAGCCTAAGTCTAACACACAATGATCAACCAATGGCAAATATGATAATAACTATGCGGAGATAAATGACAACCAGGGGGAGATAATAAGCACCCAAAATAAGTATAGAATAATATGAACTAGCACTCAAATATCAACCTCGGGGTGCACCGTGGCACAAAAACGGTCTGATGGGAGGCCGCACAGGGAGTATAGACGGCCCTGGGCAGGACCGCTAAATAACAGGGAGCAGTAAAATAAAAACACAAAACTGAAATGAACAGAAACAATAGAAACGGCAGCGTACCTGAATGAACTGGGCGGTCTGTCAAACGACCGCGAAACCTATGAAACGGCCCTGATAGGACCGTATAAGAATAGCAAATCCACAGAAATATGAACAGCAGAAACGCACTTTTGGCAGCAGTAGACGGTCTATTGACCGACCGCTTGATTATGTAAATGGCCTATTAGAAGACCGCGAACAACCCCGGGAACAGAAAACAGCAATGACCGAAACGGCAAACCCAAGAGGATTAAGAACTAATCCAACCACACAGAAAAGTAGATCAACAAAATCAGAAGCATGATGGGCAGTAGGTGTCTCACCGTGATCGCCAAAAAAGGGATGTAGATACTTTTCTTTCCCCCTAAACCAAGATGTGAAAAGTGCTAAAGGGCTAAGGAGAAAAGAACGATTGTGTGTGTGAGTGACTAGCATGAAAGGAACAAGACAATGCAACCAATGAATTACTCACACACAGAAGCATGTTGTGATCGCCACCAAGATATATAGTACGACGAAAGAGTACCACATACCTTGGAAAGGGGAGGAGAGAATGAAGACACTCGCCAATGATGCAACGCTGGAATAGGACAAAAATGGTCCTTTGGAGACCGCCGAAGTACGTAGACGGCGGAATGACAGACCATCTCTAGCGCTGAAGAGTGACACGGGAAGAAGACCTGGCTGGGGACTAAATGGTCTAAATCAGGCCGTAGAAGGGCGCTAAACGGTCGGAAGCATACCGCTAACTCCTCTCCACGATTAGAGATGAACCGCGTGAAGCCGCCAGATCCCAAGCCGTGGGACTTGATCCTCCAGCACTTCCGGCTGGCCAGAGGGGATGGGCCTCGTGCTAGAACTCCGGTTGACCTACAAAACACAGCAAATGACAAGAAAACACAACCTAAATTAGTTTTATGAAGTGTAGTATCTATGCAAACGAATGGAAAACTAAACACATGAATGGAATGGGGGATACCTGGGGGTTGGGTTTTTAACCCCTATGGGGCGTGGAGAACAGTGGGAAGGTGATGAATATGAGAATGACAGTGAAACAAAACGTAGGTAGAAGTGAAGAAAACTGAACATGCAATGATGAACGAACAATAAAAATGACTAACTAAGACTCAAAGAAACACAAACACAAATACTACTTGAAACCGAAGGCTTAATGGACGTGACAAGCCTTCCTCCTTGCTGGAATTCACTCAAGAATGCGACAGCACTTCGACGTGAATTTCGGATCTCCCCCCCTCGCGAGCTTGGGCCAAGGGTGCTATTTATAGTCCCTTGAATGTCAGCCCCGAATTAAGGGTTTTTCAGTGGGAATTAGGACAAGATTCTTTAGAATAAATCATAGATAAAACTCCCAGCTTTCACAAGGATCAAACGGCATCGCATTTCACTGAGAATCCGTGGAGAAAAAGGTGGAACAATCACCTAATTAAACCACGGGTGTAGAGAGAAAAGCCAACCAGTCCAAGGATCTCGGCCTTAGAAACGGTCGTTGATGGGCCGCGCACCACAATACATGGTCCAACGCTAGACCGCCTATGAGTGTCAGTGGTAAATAGAAAATAAGATAAATAAACCATTTATCCCAAAGGACAGACCGACTGATCCGGCCTAGGACTCTCAGGATATAAACGGTCCATCGATAGACCGCCCAACAAGTCACACGGCCCATTGCCAGACCGTGTACCTGGTGTCGGTGATAAATCAATAAAAAACAAGATAAATAGATAATTATCTGAAAAACCAACCTATTTAGGACTTTGGCCACTAAACGGTCTAATGATGAACCATTCAACTTGAATAAACGGCCCAATGCAAGACCGTGTATTGGGTTGTCAGTGGAAATTCAGAAAATAGCCAATTAATCCAGAGATAAATCAGTGTATGACTCTGAGTGATATAAATGGTCTCCAAAATGACCGCTCAACATCCCAAACAGTCTATCGCTAGACCGCGGTTAGGTTGGGCGGTGGTAATTAATAAAATGGGATAAATAAGCTCATTTACCTCAAAGACCAAGTGAAATCAAGGCCCATTAAGCTCGAATTCGAGAGCAAACCTAGCCAGGGAGGAAATATCTATAAAATAAGCCCAAAGACATGCCTAAAAATGGCCCAATGAGTAATGTATAACTTGAGGTATCAAAAATAGTGGTAAGAAGAATGACTCAACTCGTAGGCAAAAACGGGTGTCAACACCGCCCAAAAGGGAGGTCAACTTCACCATCAAAGTCATACTTGGAGCAGCACCAGTGTCAATAGCTCCTTACAGGATGTCTCCCACAGAATTGAAGGAACTAAAGAAGCAACTTCAGGAGCTGCTAGAAAAAGGCTTCATTCGACCTAGCACATCCCCTTGGGGTGCGCCAGTCTTATTTGTCAAGAAGAAGGACGGTTCCCTCAGATTATGCATTGACTACCGACAGTTGAATCAACTCACCATCAAGAATAAATACCCACTGTCGCATATTGATGAGCTGTTTGACCAACTTTCTGGCGCGGAGTACTTCTCCAAGATCGATCTTAGGTCAGGCTATCATCAACTGAGGGTCAAGGATGAATACATTCACAAGACTGCTTTCTGAAGCCGATACGAACATTATGAATTTGTGGTTATGCCGTTCGGTTTAACTAATACACCTGCTGCATTCATGCAACTGATGAATAATGTGTTCCGGCCTTATCTTGACCAATTTATGGTCGTATTCATTGATGATATTCTCATCTATTCAAAGACAAAGGAGGAACACGAGGAACATCTAAGGGTTGCCTTGCAAACCTTGCGGGAACACCAACTTTATGCTAAGTTAAATAAATGTGACTTTTAGCTTAAGGAAGTCTCTTTCCTTGGCCATATCATTTCTAAAGAAGGCATTGTAATAGATCCTTCTAAGGTTGAAGCGGTTAAAAACTGGAGCCGACCGAACACCGTATCTGAAGTTCAAAGTTTCATTGGCCTGGCTAGTTGTTATAGGCGATTTATCAAGGATTTTTCCAAAATTGTTGCTCCTTTAACAAGACTCACTAGCAAAGAAAATCATTTTGAGTGGACAAAGGAATCTGAAGAAAATTTCTTAGCCCTTAAAGAGCATATCACCACGGCACCTATATTGGCGTTGCCCATAGAAGGTGGCGGATTTGAAGTTTATACCGATACATCTGGCGTTGGTCTAGGTTGTGTACTTATGCAAAATGGTAAGGTGATTTGCTATGCTTCAAGACAGTTGAAGAGACATGAGGAAAATTATCCTGTTCATGACCTGGAACTGGCTGCTATCATATTTTCCTTGAAGATTTGGCGTCACTACCTTTATGGAGAGAAATTCACAGTCTATTCGGACCATAAGAGCTTGAAATATCTATTCTCTCAGAAAGAGTTAAATATGAGGCAAAGGCGATGGTTGGAGTACCTTAATGACTTTGATTTTACTATACAATATCATCCTAGCAAGGCGAATGCTGTTGCCGATGCGCTCAGCAAGAAACCGATGGGAAAACTATCAAGTCTCATGAAAGGTATGAATAATCTTATTTCTAAATTTACTCAGTTGAATTTAGATATTAATATGAAGAAGAAAGAGGATTGCTTTGTAGCCAATATCCGAACACAACACACATTAATAGAAGATCTAGTCAAACTCCAAAATAATGACCCTGTGTTATTGGAGATCAAAGCCAATATGGAGCAACGGCCGGATTTCTCTATTGCAAATAATGGAAGATTGTTATAAAGGGGACGAGTTTGTATACCAGATCATTTGGATACTAAGAAATTGATCCTAGAAGAAGCTCATAAATCTAAGTACTCCATTCACCCTGGTGGTACCAAGATGTATCAAGACCTCAAAAGGAATTATTGGTGGCCCAATATGAAAAGGGAAGTAGCAGACTATGTGTCACGTTGCCTCACTTATCAACAAATTAAGGCAGAACATCAAAGGTATGTTGGAAAACTACATCCCTTAGAAATTTCGGAATGGAAATGGGAGAGTATAGGAATGGAATTTTATCACGGGACTGTCTAAATCAAGAGGTGGACATGATGGGATATGGGTGATCATAGACCGTTTAACAAAATCGGCTCATTTTCTACCTATTAAAAGTCGATGGTCTGTGGATATCTTGGCTACCTTATACATGAAGGAGATTGTTAAGTTACATGGTATCCCTGTCACCATTATTTCCGATCGAGACCCCCAATTTACTTCACAATTCTGGAACGGTCTCCAACATTCTTTGGGGACACGATTGAATTTCAACACAACATTTCATCTGCAAACTGATGGATAAACTGAAAGAACCAATCCAATGGTAGAAGATATGCTAAGAGCACGTGCTATAGACTTCGGTGGAAGCTGGCATGACCATTTACCTCTAGTGGAATTTGCCTACAATAATAGTTACCAAGCTAGCATTCAAATGGCACCATTTTAGGCACTATATGGGAGCAGATGTCGCTCACCTATCTGCTAGAGTGAAGTTGGGGAAAGACAACTTCTGGGTCCAGAATTGATAAGGGATACTACCAAGAAAGTTGAGCTAATTCGAGAAAGACTCAAGATGGCCCAAGATAGACAGAAATCATATGATGATAATCGAAGGCGTGACCTGGAATTCCAAGTAGGCGACTATGTATTCCTCAAGGTCTCTCCGGGTCGAGGTATTCAAAGGTTCGGCATCAAAGGCAAGCTTACACCAAGATTCATTGGCCCTTTTAAAATTATTGAAAGAGTGGGAGAGGTGGCTTATCGTCTAGCATTACCTCCACAGTTGGCAGGAGTTCATGATATATTCCATGTCTCTATGTTAAAGAGATATGTCTATGATTCGTTCCACGTTATCACTTATGATAATCTGAAGATCCAAAAGGATTTGACCTACGAGCTAAAGTCAATCAAAATAATTGAACAAGAGGTACATCAACTTCGGAATAAAACCATTCCCATGATCAAAGTCCAGTGGACCAAATCTTGCCCACATGAAGCAACATGGGAGACGGAAGAAGCCATGCGCAAGAGATTTCCTGATCTATTTGAATGTAAGTACACTCTCCCTTAAAATTCATGTAATTGAACTTGGGGACCAAATTCTCTTAAGTGGGAGAGGGTGTAACACCCAAAAATTATATATATATATTTTCTGAGATTTTCTAGAGATTAATGAAATTAATTAGAATTTAAATAGATTTTTTGCGTTAAATGAGTTATTATGGAAGTAAAAATGATAACCAATTGACTTGGCCCATTTAAATAAGCCCAAGGGATCTAAAACCAAGCCCATAAGGTTTGGCCCATATTCTAGAAGCTTAAATCAGTATATTTACAAAATTTAGGGGGATATTTACTCCTTAAATGGATAAATAAACGAATAAATAATAGAAAGAGTTTGAATTCAAACAAATTCGGCATCCAAGACCAAAAGCGGTCTATCGAGCGACCGCTTGGGACAAGAAATGGTCCTGCCTTGACCGCTTTTAAGAGTCTGAATGCGAGCAGTTTAGATCGCACAAAAACTCCATTTTCATCATGCTAAATCCTCTAGATTGATGCAATCTGTTGGCTAGAAGACTCTAGTACGCCTTTAACATGGATTGGTGACCTAATTAGCACTCTAAGTTCATACAAATCCCTAAAACCCTAGCTAAACCTATAAATAGACCCTAGAACCAACCTGCGCGACCCTTACTTTTGGCTTGCGTGGAACTAAGGTAAGGAGGACGAATTAGGGGTATGTTCTTTAGAATATTTTACTCATCATACTAAGGTCTAACTACCCTCCAAATTTTGTCTTAGGAGATCAAGCCACCAGGAAGATAGAGGCATTCAAAGTTGCTAGTTTGGAACAAGAATCTCAGGAAATTATGCGACCGGGCCAGATTGATCAGTAGAATAGGAGCCCTAAACGAGGTAATTAGATAAGGGTTCTTTAGAGTTATTTGTCCCTCTTAATACCATCTGTTTACCCTCAAAATTTCGTGGTCATAGGTGAAGAGGATCAAGAGTTAGAAGGCCACGAAGTTGCTATTCCAGTTCAGGACGAGCAGAAAATAGGGTCAAATTCCAATCTTAAATTTGACGATTAAAGCCTAGTCCAGAGGTAGGTTACCTCATGAACGGCTTAAACTTGATGTAAGGAATAAAAGCCCTCTTATTTCAGTCATTTTCATGTACTGTACATAGAGAATTTTATGTTTTATTGGGACTGTGCATTTAGTGTAATCTCCATGCATGAAGCTTAGCCCTAATTAAGTTAAAAAGAAAATCTCTTGTTCATTATACACAAACCCCTACATATTCTTGACATATTCTCGTTCTATCATGTTTTACAATATGTTGTCGTTGATTCCCATGCATAACATGCCCTATATTAGTGTTTATTTTACTATTTTCTCAATTTTCTGTCAAACGGATAGAAACGGTCTATATGTGACCGCCAGAGATAGCTAAGTGGCCCCTCGATAGACCGCTAGACTCCTGTAAACGGTCCGCACTAGACCGCTTTTTGATTTTGAGAATCAGCCCGAGCTTAACTGAATTTTGCCTAAGTATAACTCTATAATTATGGTATTTTTCACTGAAAATTATGTTAAACACCATGTTTTAGCATGAGCATGATTTTAAACTTTATTTTCATTATCATGTAATTTCATGCTTAAATGTTATAGTTTTGTAATTAAATATTTCCTCTTTTGTTCATGATGGTATTAGAACGTTGTTTTGATCGCTATTTTCACACGATCCACTCTTATCTCTGGAGTCACTCTCTTAAGTACATGGCATATACTACGGTATATATGTGACCATTAGTTACACTTTGCACTTATAGGCACACTCTCTTGGACTTATGAACCTCTCCCCCGGATATTCCTTCTGTCGGACTAGGGGATTATGTTTCAAGGCCTCCGTAAGACTCCGCGAGCTTGGGATTCCTACTAGGATGCCGAACTGGTTATACCATCAAAGCCAATTGTCTACAAAGCACTTTACCGATGTTTTATGTGTTCTGGACCTTAGCGGCCCTATGGACGACCGCCAAATTCTGTTAGCGGCCATTAACTAGACCGCTAAAGCTCCAGAAGTTTCACTGCGTCGACACTTCTTTTTCATGCATCGACTCTATTCATGAAACGGTCTAGACTCTGACCGCTTTCTGCATGAAACGGTCCAATAAACGACCGCTTTATTCCTGATCCTGTCTAACCTAACCTAAGGTTTGACCTTTGTGTTGGATTTTCCAAGTCCCTAGCTGGTCTGATGATTCTTTGGAACTTAACACTTATCAATTAAGGTATTTATAATTTATGAAAAGAAAAGAATATGTCGTTATGCTGCCGAATTTTCTTCATAGGATAACCTACTTCTAACTCCAATCTTTGAACTCCCATATTCTTACTAGAAGCATTTTTACCTTGATGTTTGTTGGCCCGGTTAGGAGGCAATTGAGAGGGGGGTGAATTGATTGCCCACCCTTTTTGACAAATTTAGACTTAATTAAATCAAACCACAGATATGATAAATAACCTTAGATAAAGCTTGATTAGAATGTATGAATGCAAAGCAAGCAAGCCCTCACAACTTCCCGGTGCAGAAATATAATCACTCGGAGAACAAAGTATGAGCAAATAGCTAATCAAACTCTCGTCTCACCGCCTCACACTCGTAATATGAACGAATAGAAAATATCAACATCCACATAAAAATCAAACCACGGCACAGTGATTTTTAGGTGGTTCGGACGCATCAAGTGCCGTCCTACGTCCACCCCTTTCACCTCGAGAGGATTTCACTAAAACACGCTGCACAACGGCAGCAACCACCACACACGGGCTCGACAGCCCACACACGTGGGTTCTCGCACGACGATGAGAAACCCCACACACACTCGGAGCAAGCTCCGAAATCGTCTAAAGAGAGAAAATAAGATGGAAATACAAAGCCCAATCTGAGAATAAGAATTTAAGCAGAAGATATAATAGCAAGCATGATCTTCCCCATAAATCCTTAAACAAACTCGGAGATTAAAGAAGGTAGCACTAGAATGATGGAACCGAGGGATGGAAGAAGCCGGTGTTGAAGATATGAACGCCCGAAGCAGTGGATGAAGAGGACGCCGACGCGGCCTCCAGATCTTGGTTCGGGCTCGAGAGGGGATGACCTCGACGTAGCCTTCCTTCACCTCCAGCAGAGTGCAAAGCTCCTTCTTCTCCTGCAAGCAAAAAGATGAGCACGTTAAAAGCTCTTGGATGCCTTCAGATCGGACCAAAGGGGCGGCGATATATACACAAGAGAAAACATGACATAAAGACACAAAAGCCCTTGCCAAACCCCTTTCATACCATGTACAAAGAATGGTGGATGCCCTAGGGCCATTTCAGTAAACAACCAAGCCAATCGGACCTAAGATTGGAGGGTTAGAGTTTAGATCCGAAAAACCCGATCGGGACGCTCGGAAAAAGTGTCGACTCATAGAGTCGACTCTTTCTCACGAGTGTTCTGCCTAAACACTTAAACACAATACACGTGAAACAAGTGTCGACTCATTGAGTCGACACTTTTTCCCAAGAGTTCTGGACCGTGAAGATCACAACATTCGTGGTGAAAAGTGTCGACTCTTAAGGTCGACACTTTTTCACGAAGGTTCTATTTTCACAGAAATGAATAAACTTACCTGAAAGTGTCGACTTTCGAAGTCGACACTTTTTCACGATGCTTCTGCCTCTGCCAATTAACAGAACCCTGGTGAAAGTGTCGACTCTAGGAGTCGACACTTTCTGCCAGCGTTAGAAAACTTAACGCAAAGCAGAAAAGGTCCAAACAAGTGTCGACCCCATGGGTCGACACTTTTCCTGACAGATGGAAAAGCTTGATAAAAACATTGAATCTACTCAATTCATGAAACAAGGTATCAAGATCAATCAAATATATACTTATTACTCAGATAGCCATAACAAGACCTGATTTTAACCCGAATCAATCCATCCACATGGAAATCAAATTAGACATTTGTTCATACCTTGGCCTTGAGTAATTGAGTGAAAAACTCCAAAAATATCCTGTATTTTCAAATTGTCATTCAACTCAATGCCTCAAGTTAGCAATTAAAATTTCCAAGTCATTCCACATCAAGAGAATCAGTTAATGCATCCATTTGTAAGTGAGATTCGCAAGTGAAAAGCTCAACTTCAACAGTAAAATCATCACATCCAAAGGAATGCAATCGAACATGATAAACCCTATAAGAAACACTCAGTCCTCACCCTATGAAGTGTGTAGGGTCTGTGCAATTAAGAAACACACCAGCATATGGTCGATTCTCTTGAATCAACATTCAACATGCAATATTTCTCTTTAACAAGACTCAAACTGATCAAACATTCATTCAATCATTTAAAGCGCACATTCCACATTCATCAAATGTATATCAATGCAAATCACACAAAAACTAAACTCATGACATTTTCAATCAAGATCTTCGTCAAAACAGACTGGGGCACAACAATGTTGTATCATGAAACTATCATTGAACTTGTTACATTATTGGCCGAAATTTTTGTTATATCTCATGGAAGGAGCTGGATTTATAACTTGAAGATGCAAGACCGGATACGGATTGTGTCCAAAGGCTCCATACTAGCCCCCACGACGGATTGTCGGAAACGTGCTATAAATCATGGGATACGATGATACTGGCGTCGCATTGCACTAAGAGTACTTTCTTTTATAAATGAGTGAAAATCACGAGGCTCATTATAGAATTACATGCTTGTTAATGACTTTCTAGTACATAGCCTTTATAAGGTTGTGTAAGTACTTTCTAGTTACATGCTCATACATTCTTGTTC
The DNA here is from genome assembly GCA_022559845.1 of Amorphophallus konjac. Lineage (NCBI taxonomy): Eukaryota > Viridiplantae > Streptophyta > Magnoliopsida > Alismatales > Araceae > Amorphophallus > Amorphophallus konjac. The sequence continues at coordinate 23,910,289 of CM040129.1, forward strand.
ATGAAAGGCCAACTTACATCTACATGATTGAATCCTACTTGCTCACATCTACTTGCTCAGTTATTTCATGATTCTTGGTTATCTTGGTTTATATCGCTTGTTTATCGCGTTCTTATTTTTATCTTAAGATCTAGAGCTAAGACATTAATCATTTAAATATTACCTTCATGTTGATACGAAGATACCTACTGGGCAAGTGTGCTCATATCTACTTTCTCAATTTTCCAGGAAGTACCGGTGAATCGGATTTGGAATATACCAGTAGAGTGATTGAAGGTCAAATGGATCGAGAGAAGACCTAGTTGTCAAGTGTCTTGTCGAGTCCTATTGTAATTTTCTATTTTCTTGAGTCTATGATGTAAGAATGTTTAAAGTCATGAATCTAATGTACTTGTGGTTACTAGTATGAAATAAAGTTAGAATTTAGAAAAATTTACTTGTGTAATTACTTTTATGTGATTGTATTGCGCTCTGATTTCTTGCTTGCGAGAGGCTTACCATGCCGGCTGTTCACGTTCCGATATTACTTCCGCTGTATTAAAAGCTCGGGGCATGACACGGCGTGTCAGAGGCTGAGGAAGGGTTTTCATTTGTTTCCCCCCTCGTATGGGACGAGTGGGTTGTGGCACAGATGAATTCGCGCTTGTTCGCGAAGGTCTGGATCGGAAGAGTGAATGCGGTCGACCATCACACCGTGTTCAAGTTCTAGATGGTGAACGCGGCATGAACAGAGGAGGCAGTTTTTGACGCGGTCCGAAGATCAACTGCGTCTATGGTGAACACGGCCCTCCTGTCAACCATGATCACATCAACGCAGCTTAAGACCCAACCATGTTTAACCAGGTTATTTGTTGACTAATGCTTGATTTAGGCTGACCGACCGGGGTCCTAATCAATTTGTTTTGTGTCTAGAATTCGGGTTTTGTTCCAGAATATTTAAATGTGATAGAAATTGGGTTGTTTCTATCCTGAATGGGCAACGTTTGCCCAAAGTGCGATTTGAGATGTGGGCCCTATGATTGTTCATAGAAGGCCAGTTCGTGAAACTAAATCTGTGTATGAACCTCGCGTGTGAGTGTGAGTCGTTAAAGATCGATAATGGTGTTCGTGTTCCGGTTTGAGGTCGTTATCCCTATTGAGTCTCGTGTCATGGCTTGTGGCTGTATTTCCCTGAATGGTGAGTGCATGCCTAATGTTTTGTGAGTTCGAATGATGCTATGTGACTCCATATTGAGTTACCCACGGAGGGTTATTCTTGTGTGGCATTGTGTGACCGTGTAAGGGTCACTCTTATGCATTTTTATTGGCCGGCGTGGCTATGTAACCCTGTCTGGGATCGAGATAGTTGATGATTATAGACTGTGGACCTTGAAAGAACAGTCTTAGTGACGGATGCTTCGTGGTTTACCTTTCGAGGTTGAGCTTTTTTGTTTGTGGTAACTTGTGAGTTTACACATGTTTCAGGTAGCCTTTAGTTGGCTACTCGGTATACGACTTGTGAGCTTATGTTGCCTAGCCGCCCGTGATCGTGCCCGTGTGATGGGTACGTGTGTGCTTATGATAGGAGCAGGTGAGAGCAGCCCGTGTACCGTGGATGGACTGGGCGAGGACATCCATGTGTGCACAGTGCTCACAAAGTAGAGGCGAGGACAGCCTCAAGCATAAGCGCCTTGGTTAGGACAAGAGTACGTTGCTGACGGATGCAGTGGCTCGTACCTCGTGTCAGGTAGTGGGACACGGTCGTGCTGATGGTTGCAGTGGCACAGATCTTAGCCAGTCCGAGGGAGTGGTGTGTGTAAGTGTCTCTGCCCACTCGAGGACAGGGTGTCATTGCGTACGAGATCCCCACTCGAGGACAGGGTGTGGGCTGCATACGGGATATGTGAGAGATCGGTTGCCGTTCGAGGTTGACGTTACCGATAGTGTTGTCGAGGCTCTCTAGGCACTGTGAGGTAGAGTTGACACGGCGGTGAGGTCGTGGCTCCCTCTTAGGTTGAGACCAAGGTTCTGACTTTGAGGTCATGGTCCTCCCGAGAAAGGAGGTTGTATTTTTGATTGTGTGGTTTCAGCCTGAGTCTTCCATCAGTACGGATGGATCTGCACGACTGAGGTGTCGTGAGTTTTTCGATAGTGTAGCCGTGATTGTCTAGTGGTTCTAAGGTTTGGCCTATGTCCGTGGTATGCATGAAGTAGCTGTGGAGGTTGTGATTCCGCTATTGGTTATGGTGTGGTTGCCCTTACCGTGTTTTGCCAGCTATGACTACTACTGTGGTTCTTATTGGTTAGTTAGTTGATGTTGCTGTTACGTTTTATATTGATTATTGTTATTGTGATCGTTGTTACTATGTTTGTAATGAGGTAGTTTTATATTGATTATTGTTATTGTGATTGTTGTTACTGTATTTGTAATGAGGTAGGGCTCCGCGGGACCCTTATTGAGCCTATAAGATGAGGCTCACTTTTTTTCTTTTTAGATCTGGTGTTCTGCCACGAGGATCAGAGGGCAAGTGTTGCGCCCGTGATGTTTGTAACTGCCAGTTGCCAGGGCCAGTGTAGGCTCATTTCAGTGTACGTACTCTTTCTTGTTGGTTGTACTGAGTGGACTTGGACTCGCAATCGTAGTGAAAAATTCTTGTAAACTATTTATTTAGTTCTGTTATTAAATAAATAAATCATGTGAATTATTTTCTACATTTATTTCTAATTTTCATGCACCCCCGCAACATCAAAAATATCTCCCTTATGAGTTTTACAGCTCGTGGGTAACGATTCGAGATTCGGGTTATCGAGTTACCGGTGTTCGGATCCTGAGTTGTGACAGAATGCCCCATGAATAGTACTTAAGAAATCTCGAGTCAAAGTTGCATGGTTCATTGAGAATAGAGTTTTCTAACGATACTAATGAGTACGCGGTTCATCCGACCATAAATGATAGAAAGGTTTTTCAATATCACCGTACCTTTAATTACGACAGGGACATTTCATGGACGAAGGACTCTTAACTATGAGATAAAAGTGGACAGAAAGTCTATGAGTGAGTTTGTTGAATCTCTTTTATCTTTGAGAGTCATAAAGTGTTCTTTGGTATCTTTTGTGATTTAAAAGTCAAATAAAGAATGATCAAGAGTTGATTATCTATCATGATAAAATGATAATTTAAATCATAAGATAATTGAATAATTAATTCCGTGCTAAGAGTTAACATTATTAAGCTAAGAAGTTATTAAACCTAACAGGTTTAAAATCAGACAGACATTGGACTTAAAAGGGTCACGCATGTTAAGGTTTTAGATGACGGGGTTATAAATATAATTATAGACTTATGATAACTTTTGTGAAAAATTCTCAGCAGAGTCTATAAATACACCACCGTACAAGAGAAACCTTGAGCCAAATATCGAGAGTTTTCTAATGGCCGCCTCTCTCTCTCTCTCTCCGCAATGCCCTGTATCCTATCTCTTATGTGCCCCCGGTGTCAAACGTTGAGACTTTGTAAGAAGGAGATGGTGTGTGGAGTGATGCACTGGAAGAAGTCCGTGTTTGGACCTGTGTGGATCGATGTCTCTAAAGACTGGGTGTCTGCCTACGCAGTTTGCAACCCACCACGTGAGTTCACTCTCCCCTTCTTGCGATTAACGCACAAAGGGAAGTGCGATGACCGACCCCTGCTCATCCTCCATCTTCATCCACGGCTACTAGGTGCATCGGCTGTGCTGTGGGAGACCATATGTGAAAAGAGGCCCGCATTTAGGGAACGGAGAGATTTAATTAAGTGCTGTGCATATTGAGGTTTTTCTCTTTCTTTTGTTTTGTTGTTATTATCAAACGTGTCGATGACCGGAGAAGATGGCAAGGTTGCAAAAGCACTACTTGTAAACGGAGGCTATGATCGTCGCCGTCATCGCCGTATTTACTGATGAAAATCACGTTTTGTACCTTATGCGATCAATTTATAATTTAAAGTGTGTATCAGATTCAATTGCATACACGATGGAGATGATAAAACATTAAATTGTCTCTCGAAAAATGGAATTTTCCTGATTATTATTAGTTGAATTGAAAGAAAAAAAAAGTTCTGTCTTGTTCTTATTGAACTACGTACGGATAGAAGGTTGACCGACTGAAACTTGTTGGTCGGTTTGTGGCATCAATGGCCGATAATTCCAATTTATATACCGGCCTATGAGCAAAGTATACTTAAGTCAGTCCTATGAACTAGAATTTCTCGCCCGTGGTTTCAACTAAATTATTGGCTTAATTAATTATATATGGACGCTACATCGATATGCATGGTCGATGGTCTTGTGAGTGAAGCTAACTCAACATCCATGGACAGCGGTTGAGTTGGTGGGGTGGGACCTTAACTTAAGGGATGATGATTGGATCACCGTCGAGTCTCCCCGTCAGTAATGGAGTGGACATTCTCTTCTCTTTTTTATAAAGGGAAGATCTCGAGCCGAGTTTAATTAATACCCGATTCCCCCTCCCCTAGTTTAAAAAATAAAATTTTTACTTACCGAAAAAGAGAGAGAGAGAGATGATTAGACCATGATCTACGTACCCCTCCATTTTTTTTATGGAGCGCGAGCATGGTCGACGGTTGCCTTTTGATAACGGTTCCTAACTGTTGGTGCGGGCGATTGCCGATGATAACCTTAGCCGACGACGAGAGACTAGCTGGTTAACTAACTGTGTTGGCCATGAAAATCACCGACACAAAAACCATCAGCCACACTGGGATTGTCGATTGTTTAAACCATCAACTATACCTTACTTTGCACCAATGACCGGTACCGGACAAGTAACAGTGGGTCTTGTCACCACCTAAATGTTGGTGTACATGTTCATGAAGACATAAATGCACAGGACGTGATCTCTCCTCTCATATTTACTTGGAACCCCTATTTTTATGTCTCTACGTAAAGCCGCACCAACCATATACTCTTGCCATTTTGTGGGGTGCATTAAACTTCTGTAGTGGAACCTCGACACGCAGAATGACACATATGAAATATAATAGTTAATACCCATTGAGCCTCGCCCGGTAGCGTGGCCTAATGGATAAGGCGCTCGCCTCCGGAGCGGGAGATTGTGGATTCGAGGCTCATCGCGATCGCATGATTGTTGCCCGTGTATCCTTTAATTCTTTTTTGCGATTTCTCACTGAACTTGAGGTAATTAAAGGTCTTTTTTGCACGTTTGTGATCAATTTTTTAAAAAAATATTTCTGTCTAAAAAAGTGAGTTATGTTAGTTTTTAACTTAATTTTTAAAACTAATAAAAAGATAACTATTTATTTAGTAAAAATATTATAATTTTTAAATTTATGTAGATTTGTCCGGTAAAACCCTAATTTATCGTACTGCACTCGAAATAAACTAGAGTCAATGGGTTCAGCACCACAAGCATGAGTCGACGGAGGCAACGGTGACAGGGGGAGGGGAGGTCACGGTGGAAGAGGAGAGGGAGGTCACAGTCACAAGTAGTAAATCTTCTGTAACTTGCCAGCCCTGCAAACCCCCTCCCCAACTCACTGGAACCCCCCTCCCCACCCTGCCGAACCCCCTCCCTAGCCTGTCGAAATCCCCCCTCCCCTGTAGAGCTGCCGCCCCCTTCGTCGAAACCCTCCACCGCATAATAAATTCAAATGTTCACTCTGTGGATGAAAATCAGATATGCAACCTTTTAAGGAGAAATATTCTCTAAAGGTAATTGAATATGAAAATTTCCTTGCGTGCATATTTCTTTGTTCGAAGATAAACAACGACAAAACACACCTAGCAACGGAACCTGTAATATTTAGACGCTGATGAGGTGATTGACAAGAAGGATGCTAGCCCGTTCACATAGAATTAATAGAAGTTGTTAGCATGGTTTGTCATATCGGATCTCGATTTCGTCTTAGGGGTTGGAGCGAAGAGATTTCGAAGAGATCTCGAAAAAATCTCGAGAGATTAGATTCGGTGATTTCAAAAAAAAATTCATATGTATAGCCTATTTGTAAAATAATCTTAATTATTTTATACTAACCACTCAATATCTCAAACATGTTTTTATAATTGACAACTCAATTTTATCAAATAAAGAGTAATGATAACAATAATAAATCCATTCACATACACTAATGTCAATATACATCAAAAATTATACAGAAAAGCGATACATAAAATGGTATATGAATCACAAACCGAAGAATACAACAAAAATTATCAAAAATAAGAAGAAGAGCGGTGCGTCTCAATCTCTCCACTCTCATATTGTCTAACGTAATAACTCTGAACATAAGCACAATATTGCTCCCGTTCATACATCTGCATATATTCCCTCACATATCTACCATAATCCTGAGCAGAAATGTGAACCAACATACCAATGCGTGGATAGAGGGGATAAAAATATGTCACTCTAGGTAGAGATATTGCAACTGGGACAGGATATGGATATGCATATGGAGTAGTGTATGATCCATATCCATATGACGAACTTGATGACACATGTGCTGGATGCCCATATCCATAAACATTAGATGACCTTGATGAATCTTGGTGTTGATGACCTCCATATGCTTGTCTAGATGAGAGATCCATAGAAGTGAAAGTATGTGAAAGGTCTTGTTATTCATCATCGTACAATCTATGATGTCTTGATGTGCCTTAATAATTCTCTCTATGTTGATAATTTCGATATCCTCCATATGCCGGCCGAGATCCATGATCTTCATCTTGAGTAGCATGAGTAAAATGATCTTCTCCCGTGAATAGACACATTTGACTAACACCTTCATCTCCACATATCCCACCTCCATCACCACCTAACTCACCTCCATCACCATCATCTCCTTTATCACTTTTATCATCAATATTATCATCATCAGGATTAGAGACATCCATATCTGAAGGAGGATCAGTGTCATGGTGATAAGCAGCCCCCGAAGATGCATCAACAATTTGGTGTGTCACAACATCTACATCAATTCATGCCTCTCGTGCTGCACTACATATTTCTTCACATGGCCAACCATCTTCTTTCAAAGTGTTGGAAGCAATCTATTCTGCATATGGATTCTTCCAATCATCCATTTTTTTCCCATCCAACAAGGTGAAATAGTCAAGTGGATCATCTTCGAGATCACCTCTACGTCCATACTCATCCTCCAATCTCTTTACCTTTAGCTTCATATTATAATGACAATACATGAGTTTCTTCAACTTTGTATACGATAACCTATTTCTAGGCTTCGTATGTATCAAGGTAAATGTGCTCCAATTCCTTTCACAATGTGAAGCTGATATAGTTTGTGATAAAACCCGAACTGCAAGTTGTCTAAGTGTGGGAGCATCTGTTCCACGCATCTTCCACCACTCACCTGAAAATCAAGTAATCTAGATAAAAATAATTTCAATAAATCTCAAAACATCACACTTTCAAAAAAAATAAAACCCATCAAATCCATCACTACTAACTTGGCCACATACTTTCCCTACTTGCTCTAGCAATCTTTGTCACGCCTACAACCGATAGCAGCGGAAGACACGGTCAGAATGTGGCAGTGATTCATTCATGATAAACAGAGCAAACCAAAAGAGAAATAAAAAGATCAAAAAGATGAAAGTAAATTTATTGACAATCAAAAGGGCAACATTACATGTTCATGACTCACTTACATATAGGGCAAAAAGAAATAAAAAAAGACTCAATTACATGATTGGACTTGAGAAAATAAAAGACACACTCACCACGACTTTGGCAGCTCTTTCACTCTTGCCCCTCCCCATCTATTGGAGTATCTTCGTTATTACCTGAAAAATGTTCAAAGAACTGAGTGAGCAAAACACTCATTAGGAATTACACTCTATCATCAGGCAAGATATAAGTGACTAGCCAATTAACATAGTATGAAAGTTCAACATGATGCAAGATGGAAAACTCAATCATCATCAAGAGAGCGATAAGGTAAATAAGGTAAGTCAAGAGATATTCATAAGAATGGGATGAAGGATGAATGGACGATCATGCACAAGAGATCACAAGTACTAGCATTCATATCCACAATTGCCCCTTCCGGGCCTCATTATCTAGAACACGTCAAGTCACGCATATACGAGTAGTGCCAAAGATGTAAATTTGTCTAGAAACAAATCTTGCATATAGTTGGTGCAATGTCACATATGATCATTCATAATACCAGTACATGTCTGGACTTTATCTCACCCTTAGGACCAGATCCGGGCCCTTATAAATATAGCCTAGCATTGAGTGTCAAGTTGGACCCAAAGTCCCATATCAATATTCCTAGACAATTTACTCATGGCACTGGAATTCCAACAATAGCTCATGCAACCAAGTTTTAAGAAGGGAGGTCATTCCACAGCCAGAATTTCAAATGATAAGTAAGAAAATTATGAGTTGGAAGCCAAGTATTATCAAAAGGGGTCGTGAACATGACTGGCTAGCAGCCTGGAGGGATGACATTCATCAAAGCAATTACACCATACAAAACCAACGAAAATATGAGATACTGGATGAGTCGCGGTCTACGCCAGACCGCTATCTGATGGTAGTGGTCAAGGGAGAACCCCTACGAGAAGGGCCACTTAAGGGCGGAGTCGACTCACTAGGTGGTGGGGTCGACTCACTGAATAGGAAACGGTAATCGCGATCCAAGAAGAACCGCGGTCAGGAACTCGCGGTCAAGGAACAACTGTGATCATCAAAAGGGAAACATGCGCCTGCGTTGACATAATAGACTAGCGGGTCGACGCACAAGGCAAGGAACATGGTCGCGGTCCAGGATGGGCCACTATTTAGAAGTGGCGGTCTAAGGAGAACCACGACAATAACAGGGAAACAAGACAAGGTTCAATCGACTAGTCAAGGCCCTTAGTCGACCTTGGACATGAATTGGCTAAAGACAGGGTTCAATCTACTTAACCACAGTCGACTGAGACAATATAGGTCGACTGAGACAAGGCTGGGTCGACTGGAACGGGGGTCAGTCGACTGGACAAAAACTGGCGCACAGGTCAGAATGAAAGTAGAACACGATCAATTTTCGGTCGCTACCTCCTGGTAGCGGTCCCAGTAGGGCCGCGTTCTGGACGGGACATGGTAGAACTCAGTCACAACCTCGGACTGCCCCAAAACGAAATCCGGTCGAGTCAGTAGGTTTGAGCATTTAGGGTACAACCTGCCCGACGTCCTAGTGGGAATCTCAGGCTCGCGGAGTCTTACGGAGGCCTTGAGATAGCAATCCTAGTCCGACGGAAGGAATATCCGGCGGAGAGTCCCAACTATTAGAAGAATTAAAGGTGTGAAACGCGGAAAACGGGAGTGAACGGTAAGCCATTACCACCGGAGTGGCATGATTTTCAAGCAATCCTAGCAATGCAACCAATAACTTAACCAAGGAAGTGGAAGTTTTGCAGAAAATTTCAAAGATATGAATAGATTAAGCAACATTTAATCTACTTGTTTGCAGGGTATAACAAGAAGGAATAACGAAAATCAACAAGAAATGATCTGAATTGGATTTAGATTTAGACGTTCTTTTATAAAGCCCTAATTATTAAGTGTGTTGCTAGCCCTAAACATGCAGTATATTTAGATCCGAACACAACAACGAACAGCGATCTATCTGTAACCCGTGGGCAGAACGCGGTCATAGAAGGGCCGCTAACTGATGGTAGCAGTCGATCAATGGCCGTGTTTTATCCGTTTTGACCCAGTTAGAAAACGTACGCCGGCCAGGAGAAGGCAATCTATCGCGCAACCGCGGTCTCCAGGTCGCGGTCTCGGGTGGTCCGCGATCTGGATCCGAGTCCCGCCCTCCGGCAAACCTTGATAGACCTCTAGAAAAACTCATGTAGCGATCGATATACTCAATAAAAATTGGGCATATTACTACCAATGGAAAGAGCATGGAAAGGCGAAAAATATGACGTAATTTAATTAGGGTTTATCCTGAGAGAAACTTACCTTTAGACGAGAGAAATGAAGTCGACGACGCCAGAACCATAACAAAAACCCTCGCTTTCCTCGCCGTCCCTCGCTCTCGATCCCGCTTGCCGACGGCTGCCTACCCAAAATAGGGTTCCTGGTAGTGTTAGGCTTCGATTTATAGGTCTAGGGTCGACTCTAGAGTCGTGATTTCGACCGGGAAGGATGAGGGAGATGAATCTGCGCGATATTCGCGGTTGACCGGGTCGCACTGCTTATCCTTCGAAATTGAAAAGATAGGGTTAGGGTTTACACGGGATAATCACGCGAAAACGGACCTCCGACGTGGACCAAGGTTCTGGGTTCGAATTGAGCCCAATGGTGCTCGAATTGGGGTCCAATTTGGTCGAGTAAGGGTCGTTCTACCAAAATTTTGAGTTTACCCAAAAACCATTGATTCGGACCTAATTAAATTTTCTTTTGGGGTCGACACAGTTACCAATTATGTTGGAAATTCTATCCTATACACAAAATATATATTTTTCATTTTTATAAATTGGTCAAAATTTGGCTAAAAGGGTGATTAATTTAATTTATTATTTAATTCGGGTTGCTACACCCTCCCTCACTTTAAGGAATTTGGTCCTCCAAATTCACATGATCTCTTCTCAAAGTGATAGTGGGGTAATTACCACTCCTAAACACACCTTCCATACTTCATTCTAACATGATCAATTCTAATTCATGCTATTATATGAAAATCACCATGTCTAAGCATGAAAATATAAAATTAAAGTAGGTTTAGAGGTATCTTCTAATGCTTGCAGCCTACCTTGCTACTTTGATTCATTCAGTTGCTCATCTCGCGGTGCTTACTCCTTCTTCAGGGGGCAACGAGCAATCTTATGGTCTCCGCTTCCACAACGGATGCACTTCCCTTGCTTTCTCCAGCAATCCTCCGATCGATGCCCACCCTTGTCACAATATTCACACTTCCCCTTAATAAGGGAAACCGACTGGTCTCCCTTCTTACTCTTCTTGTCTTTATGAGAGTCATTGCCTCCATTCGGTCTCTTCTTCCCATTAGTAGGCATACTTTCCTTGGAACCATTTGTTCCTCCCTTCTTGGCAAGCCTTCTAGCAATCCGCTCCATTATATCCATCACATCTTCTAATAATTGGGCTTTCTTCACCATCTCAGCATACACTTCAATTTCTAATGGTGCTAAATGTGGAATATACTCCACCCTCAAACCATTCAGAAACCTCCTAGCTTTCATCATCTCCGTAAATTAAATAGGGTGCATAACGAGCCAATCTAGAAAACTGAGCTTCGTACTCCGCTACAGACAGATTCCTCTACTTCAGAGATGCAAACTCGACATCCTTTTTCTCTCGGGCTCTCTCCGAAAAGTACTTCTCATTGAAAAGCTCCAAGAACTCATTCCATGTAGCTTGATTATCTGGCAACGTCACTTCCATAGACTCCCACCAAGCCCGCACATCTCTCTCTAACTAATAGGTAGCCAACAAGACCTTTTCCTGGTCAGTACATTGCATGACCCAAAAAGTCCTATACATCTCTCCAACCATGTTCTCTGCCTCGTCTAGATCAGTAAACCCACTAAACCTAGGGGGATTCATACCCTGAAAGCTCCAATGCAAATCTCCTGCACCTTGACGAACTCCACCCTGAGCGACTTGTTGCAAGGCCTACGTTAACCCTTGAACCGTACGCTGCATCTCCCGCCATTAAGCGCGCTCCGCTGCCATTGCAATAGCTAGAAGAATCCTACAACATAGAGAGAGAAATTAAGAACAGTCTACCATATTTCTTATAGGGTTTGTTTATGAATTAGCGTAACCCAAGTCTCTACCCCATCTCACTTGGTTGGATCTAGACTTTACCACTATCATGGGTTCTAATGACACTTCCAGAAACTTAGGGTCTTAAAAAAACCTAGGCACTGATATCACAAAAACTGTCACATCCCGAACCGATAGCAGCAGAAGACACGCTGGGAACGTGGCAGTGTGTCATTCATGATAAACAGAGCAAACCAAAAGAGACATAAAAAGATCAAAAATATGAAAGTAAATTTATTGACAATCAAAAGGGCAACATTACATGTTCAAGACTCACTTACATATATGGGAAAAAGAAAGAAAAAAAAGACTCAATTACATGACTAGACTCGAGAAAATAAAAGACGCACTCCTCACGACTCTAGCAGCTCTTTCACTCTTGCCCCTCCCCATCTATTAGAGTATCTTCGTTATTACCTGAAAAATGTTCAAAGAACTAAGTGAGCAAAACACTTAGTATGAATTACACTCTATCATCAGGCAAGATATAAGTGACTAGCCAATTAACATAGTATGAAAGTTCAACATGATGCAAGATGGAAAACTTAATCATCATCAAGAGAGCAATAAGGTAAACCGAATATCCAGGCACATAAGGTAGATCAAGAGATATTCATAAGGATGGGATGAAGGACGAATATATGAGCATGCACAAGAGATCACAAGTACTAGCATTCATATCCACAATTGCCCCTTTTGGGTCTCATTATCCAGAACACGTCAAGTCATACATATACGAGTAGTGCCAAAGATGTAAATTTGTCTAGAACCAAATCTTACATATAGTTGGTGCAATGTCACACCTGATCATTCATAATACAGGTACATGCATGGGCTTTATCTCGCCCTTAGGACCAGATCTGGGCCCTTATAAATATAGCCTAGCATTGAGTGTCATGTTGGACCCAAAGTCCCATATCAATATTCCTAGACAATTTACTCATGGCACTGGAATTCCAACAATAGCTCATGCAACCAAGTTTTAAGAAGGAAGGTCATTCCATAGCCAGAATTTCAAATGATAAGTAAGAAAATTATGACTTGGAAGTCAAGTATTATCAAAAGGGGTCGTGAACATGACTGGCTAGTAGCCTGGAGGGCTGACATTCATCAAGGCTGTTACATTATACAAAACCCACGAAAATCTGAGATACTAGACGAGTCACGGTCCGCGCCAGACCGCTATCTAATGGTAGCGGTTAAGGGAGAACCGCTATCAGAAGGGCAACTCAAGGGCAGAGTCGACTCACTAGGTGGTGGGGTCGACTCACTGAATAGGAAACGGTAATCGTGATCCAATAAGAACCGCGGTCAGGAACTTGCGGTCAAGGAACAACTGCGATCATCGAAAGGAAAACAGGTGCCTGCGTCGACGCAATAGACTAGCGGGTCGACGCACAAGGTAGGGAACATGGTCGCGGTCCAGGATGGGCCGCTATTTGGAAGTGGCTGTCTAAGGAGAAACGCGACAATAACAGGGAAACAGGACAAGGTTCAATCGACTAGTCAAGGCCCTCAATCGACCTGGGACATGAATTGGCTGAAGACAGGGTTCAGTCTACTTAACCACGGTCGATTGAGACAATATAGGTCGACTGAAAAAAGGCTGGGTCGACTGGAATGGGGGTCAGTCGACTGTACAAAAATTGATGCGTAGGTCAGAACGAAAGCAGAACGCGGTCAATTTTTGACTGCTACCTCCTGGTAGCAGTCCCAGTAGGGCCGCGTTTTGGACGGGATTGGGCAGAACTTAGTCACAACCTCGGACTGCCCCAAAATGAAATCCGATCGAGTCAGTAGGTTCGGGCATTTAGGGTACAACATGTTCGACGTCCTAGTGGGAATGCTCGCGGAGTCTTACGGAGGCCTTGAGATAGTGGTCTTAGATCGACGGAAGGAATATCTGGCGGAGAGTCCCAACTATCACAAGAATTAAAGGTGTGAAACGTGAAAAACAGGAGTGAACGGTAAGCCATTCCCACCGGAGTGGCATGACCCTCAAGCAATCCTGGCAATGCAACCAATAACTTGACCAAGCAAATGAAAGTTTTACAAAAAATTTTAAAGATATGAATAGATTAAGTAGCATTTAATCTACTTGTTTGCAGGGTATAACAAGAAGGAATAACGAAAATCAATAAGCAATGATCTGAATTTGATTTAGATTTAGACGTTCTTTTATAAAGCCCTAATTATTAAGTGCATTGCTAGCCCTAAACATGCAGTCTATTCATATCCGAACACAACAAAGAACAGCGATCTATCTGTAACCCGTGGGCAGAACGCGATCATGGAAGGGCCGCTAACTAATGGTAGCGATTGGTTTTTTGTGTGTGTAAAGCCCTACCCAGGGAAAGGGGGAGAAGTGGATTTTACCCACTCCATCACCTTTCCACTAGGGGGAGATTTTATAGAAATAAGAATAAGTCAGATATTACAATTACATCACTCGAACGCTAGGCATGCCTAGCTTATCTAGCCGAGCTGCACCCTTTATAAGAGAGGGAAGCTCATGGTAAGAATAAAAGGAGTTACATTTTAAAGTACATGCTAATAAAGCCAATGAATCCGCCACAGTGTTCCCTTCTCTGTAGATATGAGTGATGGAATCCTCATGAGTAAGAATGCTCCAGATCTCTCTAACATAGGTGAGGATGGACCAAGGGCATTGAGCTTGTCTGTTTATGATGTGGACAAGAGTTTTCGAGTCACATTCAATAATGGTGGACTTTGAACCAGTTGTTCTTAAGTATTTAATACCATCCAGGAGAGCACGGGCCTCGGCAATGATACTGTTAGATATTCCATAGAAGTGGGCAAAAGCAAGAAGAACGCTTCCTTTGTGATCTCTTATGATCCCACCTCCTCCGGATTCACCATTTTGCTTTGAGGCACCATCCGTATTTAGCTTGAGAGATGGCCAAGGTGGACAAATCCATTTGATGGCCAGAAATTGATGTTGTCTACATTTGGAATTCAGCAGGCCAAAAGCTTCTAAGATTTTAATTTTACTATTATTGGCTTCAACAAGATCAGCAGCTTGGCAAATCTCCTTAACTTTGAAGCAGATTTTGTGGATGAGTCCCTGTTTTGAAATTTCTTTCCCATCATACTTTGAAGAATTTCTAGCGCACCATATCTCCCACATGCCAACACCAATAGCTGCTAGGGTGAAGAGACCGAAGAGGGACTTCTGCTAAGAATTGCATATAGTGTTTAGAATGATGGAGCTAACAGAGTTTCCTTCAGCTTGCAAACCTATGGAATTAAAATAAGACCAAGTATGTGAGGCCCAATCACTCTGCAGGAATAAATGATTATAGTCTTCAACATGAGCTCTCTTGTAGCAGTAACATTTGGAACATAGGTGGATACCCACCCGTTGTATATTGGTATCCAGAGGGAGGCACCTATTCAGAATTTTCCACATGTGGACTGATACCTTGGTAGGGAGCCATCGAGACCATAATCGGGTCCATTGATTGTTGACTTGTAATCTGTTGCTGCTGCAGATGAACTTGTAGGTGGAGGTTACACTACAATTCCCGGAAGAAGAAAGGCTCCAAGCAGCTAGATCCTGCTCCTGATTAAGGTTTACACTCCTAAGAGCATTGCATATTTCAGTAGGGAGGATCCTACTTTGCAAAACTGAGTCTTCCACTATCTGATGTGATAAACATTCACGGACAGTCAGTTTAGGGTTGGGAATGTTGTTTTCAGAGATCAGATCAGCAAGGGTGGAGTTACCTAGCCATTTGTCATACCAGAAATTGGCTTGACTACTATCACCCACAACCACCCTTTTATGTTGGATGATGAGGTTTTTCGCCTTAAGCCAACACCTTTTATCAAAACCTCTCATGTTGTTGAATTGAACCTTGGCTAATGGACAGTTCCTAATGTATTTTGCTCTGAAGTAAACAGCCCATAAGGATTTTGAGTGCAATGCCTGCCACAACATCTTTACTCTCA
Source organism: Amorphophallus konjac (assembly GCA_022559845.1). Taxonomy (NCBI): domain Eukaryota; kingdom Viridiplantae; phylum Streptophyta; class Magnoliopsida; order Alismatales; family Araceae; genus Amorphophallus; species Amorphophallus konjac. The sequence goes on from CM040129.1 coordinate 23,926,063, forward strand.
AAGCAACCTCCATATGTCTAAGAGACATTATACCAAGGCCACCTTGCGAAACAGGTTGACAAATAGCTTTCCAGGATCTCCAATGCTTCTTATTTCCTTGGGTTGATGAACCCCAGAAAAAGTTTGCAAAAGCCTATTCAAGTGCTTGATGGGTGCCAATGTGAAAAGATGAAGATGTTAAAAAGTAAATAGGCAAAGATGAGAGGACATGTTTGATAAGCACCAGCCTAGCTCCCTGAGATAGCAACATGGATTTCCAGCCAGAAATATGTTTCTGAATTGTATTAATAATACCATTATAGTGGACCTTCTTGCATCTGCCTTTAACTAGAGGGAATCCTAGGTACTTGTATGGAAATGAGTGCCTTGTAAAACTTGTTGCTTCCTGAATTTTCCTGACAGCTTTATTATTGCTTCTTGTGTGCATAAAAAAGCCACTTTTGACTACATTTTTCTTCTGACCCGAAGCCCTTTCATAAGTTCTGAGAACTTTAAGCAGGTTCCTTATAGAATTGATGCTCCCTTTGCAAAAAATCAGTGTATCATCAGCAAAAAGAAGGTGTGATAATTTCGGACAATTTCTTGGGCCAGTAAACCATTCAACTTGTCCACAATGGTAAGCTTTGGTCAAGGATCTACTCAGAGCTTCTTCAGCTATAATAAACAGTGAGGGAGCAATGGGGTCACCCTGTCGGACCCCTCTAGTGGATTTAAAGAAACCTGCAGGGACCCCATTTAGGAGAATAGAGAACCAATTATTGTTCACCATTTTTTCAACAAGATGAATTGATTACTAAAACCAAACTTGTGGAGAACAGAGAAAAGGAAATCCCATTCTAGTCGGTCATATGCCTTAGCCATATCAAGCTTTAGCATCACATTAGAACCCCTGGTTTTCCTACCCAGATCATGGGTTAATTCCTGAGCCAGAGCAATGTTCTCAACTATTTGCCTTCCTTTCACAAATGCAGATTGTTCAGGGGAAATAATCTTGGGAAGAATGTTGGCTAATCTGCAATTTATGATGGAGGAAATTATCTTGTAGAAGTAATTGCAAAGACTGATAGGTCTGAATTCAGATATCTTGGTGGCATTAACCTGTTTAGGGATCAAAACTACCAAAGTTGCAGTGACATGTCTAGGAAGAGCTTCCTGTGAAATGAAGAATTCTTGAACAGCATTTACCACTGTAGTTGAGATGATATCCCTGTTGCATCTCTGTAGTTTTGATGATGACTAACACTATGAATCAAATTATTTTTATGATAATTATTTTGATGCTCCTTGATGAATGATAAAGATCTTGCATTGTCTAAATATTCTTAGGATCTAATGTTGTTGTCTTGCATGCACATCTATGGATCAAATGCTTTTTCATCATGCTTTTATGATTTAATGCTCTTCTATCATGTTCACCCATGAGCTCATACTTATTTGTCTTGTTTATATGGGTTCTGTGCATTTAGTGCGTTGACGCACTTGGCTGGCTATGTAGATGCAATAGTGCGTCTTTCGCTTGCTGTTTTTTCCACTGCGTCGACGCTGTCACTGGATGCGTTGACGCATTGGCTTGGTGCCAAGGGCTTGAGCGTCTCACCTATGAAGTTGAGTCGACGCTGCACGATGGAAGCGTTGACGCATTGGCTTGGAGCCAAGGGCTTGAGCGTCTCACCTATGAAGCTGAGTCGACGCTGTCACCTGAAGCGTTGACGCATTGACTTGTTACCAAGAGATTGTGCGTCTCTCCCAAGGAGCTGAGGCGACGCTACATAATGGAAGCGTCGACGCCTTGAGCTTATGACCCAAGGTCTTATGATCAACAACCAAGCAGACACGTCGACGCTGTCACTAATGCGTTGACGCATTAGTGTGTTTTGTCAAGGGATCTGTTCTCCATTATATCCATTGCGTTAATGCCTTGGCTTTAGTGCATTGACGCGTTCATCAGTCCTTTGATAAGTCCCATGCAATCTGTGTGAACAATGTATATTTCTGAGATTGACTGAACGTTCTCTGAAACCTTACAGGGACTTAAAGATAAATTGGAACTTTATTCCAATCATGTGAGCACGTGATCCGAGGGAATAATCGTCTAATACGTGGCTCGGTTCATCTGGAAGCATGACTTCGCGCGTGTCTCCCAAACCCTCACTCTCTCGTGAGGTTGGATATATATATGAAGGTTTCTGCTCCTGAAAAGCTGCCGAAGCCACAAGGAAAAGGGTGAGGCCAGAGCGAGAGGAAGGAGAGGAGAAGCCATCCTGATCCATTCGTTGAGCGTACCTGGAAGAGAGAGAGTGATGAAGGAGAGGATGGTTTTCTGCTATGTTTTGTCTATGCTTCTTTAAGAAGCTACATTGTTTCTCCGTTCGATTGTCTTCGATATTTCTTTATGTTTTCAGTTGTTTGTTCTTAAATTCCGATACTCTGTTTTATCGTTCCCTCTAGGTGTAGAGGAAGAGAGGTGAATCCTCTGGGTTGCATTGTGGTTCCCTCTGAATCAGATCAGAGGAAGGGAGGTGGTCTCCGGGGTTGTTGTGTTCAGATAGTGAGGAGGCTATCTGGGTTGTTCCCTCCGGCTGTGGAGGAAGAGAGACAGCGTCTCTGATTTGCAGTGAGTGTGGGTCACTGCTGGGTTCCCTCTTGTCTAAGAGGAAGGGAGAGTTATCTCCGGGTCAGGTCTTGGGGTGTGAGACCTGGGTGCAAGCTGTGTGTTCAGCGTCTGTAGGGATTTCGATCCCCAAGCTGTGGATCAGCGTGTTGTTGGCAGACTGAGTCTGCGGTTCTTTCTTGTGAAAGGGAAGCCTCACTCGGCCTTGAGTGAGGGATGGACGTAAGTCTGCAGGTTGCAGACTGAACCATCTAAACCTCTTGTTCTTCATGGTGTGATTGTGCGCATCTTTTCTCTTTATGCTTTTGTCTGGTTTCATGAAGTAAGTGTGATTGTTGTTGATCGAAACCTTGGTCTGACTGCTCGCTTAGTGCTTGTGCATATGTGCTGATGAAATTCTGAGTGATATATGTTCTGCGCTCGTGACCTGCTTTATCTTGGTTGAGGTTTCAGATTATTTTACATATAGTCAGTCTTCCTAGCCCATCTCATCTTCTAAGATTACCTCGGCTAGGACAAATATTTTTTAAACGGTGATCTATTCATCCCCTCCCCTTCTAGCTCACCGTCCTCCTGTTCAACAGTTGGTATCAGAGCAGGTTTACCCGAGATGTGGTCCAACGACCAGGGTAATCCTAGAACCAGTGGTCCTCGCAGCTACATAGCTGAAGGACAGTCAATCTCCCGTCCCCCATATTTTGA